>OX359291.1:19351122-20551122 GCA_947179395.2 Pulicaria dysenterica
ACATTTAATACACATATATACTAATATGATATCCACACACAACGGTTATGATAAATAATCATGTTAGTAAGTGTTAAAAAAATAATGAACATCTAAATAAATCTTAACCATTTTTCTTTAAATGTTTATTCCAACCACTATCATGCTTCACGTTCACTATCATCATTCTCGGGATTCTCTTCAAATTTTGACCTTAAGACACTCACATATAGATTTCATAAAGAGAAACACAAAAATCTTGATTTTACACACATATAAAACCCAAATAAAGTCATTTTGAGAAAAATAAAGGAGAAATAAAAATGACATTAGAGAAGAAATTGAAAGATTGTCGGAGCTTGCAGCCTCCGACTCTCTTGTCAACTTTGTTGGTAGAGTTTGTGCGGTAAAGACATAAAAAGTTCATAGAAAAAGAGAAATAACTAATAGGAGTATTTTGGTCATTTTAAATATTACTGACCCGGGAATTACATTCAGGTGATTATTAATTAAAGATTTATTATTTATATATTTAAGATTTGACTTTCCCGAAATACCCGTAATTTATGAGGAATTAATGCATCATGACTCACTAATAAGTCATTACTTAGACTGCTCGTTATGGGTAGCTCGAAGACCTCGAGCTCGATCGGGTTCAATCGAGCACACCAAAAATCGATTTCGAGTTGGCCCATCGAGTTCGGTCTTCGAGTATGGGGACTCGATGGTTGAGGCTGCAGGTAAACACCCCACCCCCGCCCCCCCTCCCCCCTCCAACGGCTATATTACCGTTAAATTTTAATTTTTTTTAATTTAATTATTTACTCTATAAATAACCTCCCTTTCACCATTTTCAAATCACATAATTTCTCTCCTCTACTTCTACTTTTTCTTTCATATACATCACTTTTTTTTTCATCCACAAAGAATATGGATCTACCAAACGAGGAAATAACTAACAGTTTTCAGTTTTACGCGAGAAATAACAAGATGCTGCAACAGGCTTTTAAAACCGTTTCGGATCTCATTTTTGAAGACGACGAGGAAATATCTTAATTTAATTAAATTAATAAATTATATTATTTATAATTTGGCGTATTCATCTCCCAAACAACGGATACGAGTAGTTTTTTATTTTTAAAATTATATATTTTTTTAAGTTAAAATTATGTAATTTTAGTTTTTAGTATTGTTTGAATTTTAATTTAAGGGTTATTTGTTATTTGTTAAAATACCTTAATTTAATTAAATTAATAAATTATATTATTTATATAATTTGTTATTTGTTAAAATAAAAAAAGAATAAAAAAATTGAAAAAAGATTGGGTAAGAGAATGTGAGGTATAACTTGAAATTGGGTAGAAGGAGAAAGGTAAGGGAGGGAGAATGATGTGGCGCTGATGTGGCTACAGGTAAGCCTTACCCACATATTAATCATCTCTCCTCCCTCTCTATTACAATAAACCATTTTTATTAGTTGTTAAAATAGTTTTTGAAAAACAATTAAAAAATATTATTAAATAATTGAAGAAAAAGATATTATAGTCTTAAACTTGTATTGATGTAAGTAATTTAGCGAATTTAGATAAATTAAATAGTTGATGTGATGTTTAATGATTAATTAAAGTAATAGTTGGCTTAAATTAGTTGAAATAATTAAGGGAATGATTGATTAGGTTATTGATTTAAGTGTTTGTATCTTAATATAACAATTTGTACTACTTAGTAGTCTTAAAATTTTTAAGAGAGAAAAAGTTAAATGCTTTATAATGTAGTATGTGTGTGTGTGTGTGTGTGTATATATATATAGTGGGAGGTTCAAATGAGAACTTAAATATTTTTAAGAATGGGAGACTCAACCCCAGCCATCCAATTCCCCCTTCTTCAATGTAATTGTCCATCCATGAATTCCTCACATGCACTCTGCCACACTCGATTCCCTCACGTTTTCCATCCATGAATTCCACTTACAAATGAACGGCTGAGAATTTAGTCTCTAATTCTCAATTAATTTCTCATTCTAATTTGAACCTTCCCCTATATATATATATATATATATATATATATATATATATATATATATATGGGAAAGTTATTATGAGAATTGATATTTAGGTGAGAATGAGACAATATATCCTAGCCATCAATTAGATGTTGACCTATTAGATCTAACGGTCGTAATCACTTGTCGCAATTCATGGTTGGGTTATGAATTAAATGAGGAGTTAATTATAACCCATAAAATCAAATCAAATGGAGGGCCAAGATTGAGTCTTCCATTCTCACCTAAATAAACATTCTCATTTGAAACTCCCTATATATATATATATGTGTGTGTGTGTGTGTGTGTGTGTGTATGCGTGTGTGTGTATGGAGAGAGGTTCAATCGAGAATTGAAATACTTACGACAACTGCGAGAATTGTTTGTAATTAACATTATTAATAACTAATTAATAAGGGTATTTTGTCATTTATATAATTACGCGACGGTGAATTTTGACCAGTTGAGCCGTCATTAATTTGTGAGGTTAATTTTCTCAAAATACCACTCATTAATGTGTCATTAATGAGTCATTAATGAATCATCAATACGTCATTAATAAGAAATCAACGAGCCATTAACAAATCATTAATAAGCCGCTAAAAATTTAATTAGTCATTGATAAATTTTAATCAAGAACTATTTTAGATCGCAATTCACTAGTTATAATTCATAACCGTTGCAATTGATAATTGAATAATAAATAAAATAAAAGACAACATGTATATTAAGTCAGCTATTATATAAGCTCAAAACAAACCTCGTTGAAAAGTTCCAGTAAATGCAGATAATAAGCCTTGCCTTGGAAATGCTTCTTTAGGATTCTGTGGGTATGATTGCGAAGAAGAACAGCATCGTTTAAAGCAGCCATGCCAACCTATTATCAAACCAACTCGAATTGAGCAACATATAATATATATATATATATATATATATATATATATATATATATATATATATATATATATATATATATATATATATAATTTAAGATAATCTCACGTAATGATTAAACATGAGTACATGACTTATTATGTTTTTTCATAAACATGAAATGACTTATTCTTGAGTTAAAATAAATTACCCGTTTTTATGTTTATGAAAACATATGATAAATCATATTTGAACAAGACTTTAGAGGATTATTATATATAATCGTCATTTGACTAAATTAAGATCAATCAATAATTAACTTAACCTCGGGTAGTCTGAACCAACAAGTATGACCTCTGCGAGTGTGGGAGCCATCCATTATATCATCAAGCACAGTTAAATACGCTTGAAACTACAGGCATCCATTGATATATAATTAGCATGTCGATCTTATAATTAATAGCAACATTTTTTCCAATCTTATAATATAGTTTAATTAAAAGGTCAAATTGATTAAATGTTAATGAATTGTACGTTTTGTGGATTTTTGTTGTTGTTAATTCATTACCCATTCATTGCACCATCCAAGAGCTGACGCAAGAAAAATTTCATCATCTGTCAATTCATCTCCTTTAAGCAATTGGTAGCTGTCAACAACAGAAAACCCACGTAACATCTTTCCTGCATATATACGTATATCCATCACATTGAAAAAATTCTAAAAAATCAATAATAAGCTACTGATAATGAATTTAATTATATATAGACACATACGATCTGATAAACAAGAAAACCATCTTTAATTGATGCAATGTAAAAAAAAGAGAGAGAAATGAATTAACCAAGTGATTATATGTACCTCCTGGTACATTGTAGTCCATCATCTGCATATACATACATATATATATATATAAAATCAGCAAACATACACTTTAGTTAAAGAATTAACGCCTAATGTAGTATAACTAGCTTATCTATATATACAATTGGATTGGATCATTATGTATAAAACTCTAATCTAATGCTACGTACCCGTTCAACCCGCTGACGAGAATGGTCGTCAAACTCAAATACAGGATCATCAATAATATCAGCTTTCAGTGATTCATAAACTTGCATGAAATTAGATTTTAGATTGCTGCTCATTGTTGCGGAGATATTAGATGAATCGGAATCTTTTTGATACCGTACTCTAAACTTTCCTAGGCCTACGGATGGTTGGTGCGCGAGAGAAGACGCATTCACGGAAGCCAAGTAACTAGATGTCATGGCATTGAAACAATTAAATGAATCATTTGAATGTTTGGCAGATGTGAAGATGAACAGTAGTTAGTTAGACCGTAAAAGGAAAGATTTTAAGACAAAATAATTAAGCTTATACTCCCCCTTCCAATCCGTCCCTTTCCTTCCCTTTCCATCCTTATATAAAATTCGATAACACACTTTTTTAAGTTTCCTTTCAAATCCTCTACTTTCCTTCGTAAAAAAAACTCGACAGCAGGGTACAGTAAGTCAGCTTTTACGTTTTCCTTCTTATTTAAAAATTAATCGAACAAAATTCAACGCAAACGAATAACACAAACATACATAAACCAATTACTATACAAGAAATTCACATTATAACGGCGAAGCCTTCGGAGGCAACAAAAGCATTAGTGACGACGTGCGATTGGGCGCACCTAGTGTCGCTGCTAATTAGCTAGGGTTAGCCTCTAATAATGCTCACGAAAAAAATCCTGCTTACATTTTCCACTATTAATTATATTCGTCATGTCGACGCTATATATTGCTTGTTAGTGAAATAATTAAGGGTTTATTTCCCGGTTGTCTCCTAATGCTCACGAGAATTTCTATACATAAAATACAAGTTTTTTAAGGTCAATAAATACAATATAAGATCGTACAAAGTTTTATATACATTTCCATGCAGTTAACCTTTTCTTAAAACCTAAACCACCTAGCAAATACACCCTAATTAATTAGTACATGTTAGTAAATATCAATAAACAACGCATCCTTAATAATATTGTAAGGTAGAGAATGTAGATAATTAGAGTTAGTATAGGATAGCCCAGTTCTCTGTTATCCATTTTGGAATAAAAGTTCAATCCGATTAGAGCACACGTGGTAGAATAGGGCTTTATGAGCCTTGTAAGCCCAGACATGTGTAGAGGGGATCGAACACCTGCGGCACAAACCCGTTTTTAACCTAGCTATTAGATATTGTATAGATAGGCTATTGCCATTAGGTTTCTCTTGTAACATTTGTACTCTATAAATAATTATTAATATAATACAAAACACGTACGAGTTTTCAAAATACCGACGAAACCGGACCTTGAAACACCGACACCGGACTTTGGTGAACATGATCTCATTTCAAGAACGTCCGAACACTATCTATGCACTCACCAGCTAAGTTTGGTTTTACCGCCCATTGGAGATACAAAGAAGGTGATCGTAAGCATTTTTCATTTGTGCTCCAAATGGTTGAACGGGCTCGATTGGGTTGTCACTTGGAAATGTTAGCAGCAAAGAAGGTAGAACTAGTTTGTGCAGATATATGTGGTCCAATGAAAACAAATTCGCACTCAGAGAATAAGTATTTCTTATTATTTATAGATGATTTTACTCGAATGAATTGGGTATACTTTATTAAAGCAAAGTCAGAAGCCTTTGATTGCTTTAGAAAATTCAAGGCCTTGGTTGAAAAGCAAAGTAATGAAGTGTTAAAAACATTGAGGACGGATCGAGGTGACGAGTTCATGTCACAAGAATTTATTGAATTTTGTGAAGAAGCTGGAATCAAAAGAGAGCTCACAACACCATATACACCAGAACAAAACGGGATTACGGAGCGTAAAAATAGAACTGTAGTTGAAATGGCACGCTTAATGTTGAAGGCAAAAAAACTTTCTGCTGAACTTTGGGCTGAAGCAGTTGCAACAGAAGTGTATCTCCTCAACATTTCTCCCACAAAAGTCGTGTGGAATATGACGCCTTACGAAGCCTGGTATGAAACTAAACCATCAATAACTCATTTGCGTATTTTTGGCTGTGTATGTTATGCATTAATAACTACAAACAGACATAAATTGAGTGAAAAATCCAAGAAATATATTTTCGTTGGATACTGTACAAACTCAAAGGCGTACGGGTTGTTCGATCCAGAACAGGAGAAGGTTGTTATTAGTCGTGATGTGATCTTCGATGAATACAAGACATGTGATGTTTCTGTATAAGACATGGACTCAAAGGTTGATTCTGGCATCATTGGCCTCTTTGAACAAGAACCAAATACTACATCAGCAGTTCAGAACACTACACCCTCATCACCTTCACTACAGTCTTCATACGAGTCAAAACAGTCCTCATATGATGCCGTGTCAATTGATTCTTCACCCGAATCAACTCCTATCAAGTACAAGTCCTTGGAAGATATATATTCTAGCATAGTTGCCTTATTTGCATGTGATCCATTAACTGTTGAAGCTGCACTTCAAGATCACAACTGGAAGAAAGCAATGGAAGAAGAGATAATGACAATTGAAAAATATCAGACATGGAAGTTAGTTGCTCTTCCACCTGGTAAGCATCCGATTAGTCTCAAATGGATATTTAAAACAAAATTTATTCTTGATGGAAGAGTTGAAAATCACAAAGCACGGCTGGTGGCTCGTGGATTTTGGCAAGAACGAGGTGTAGACTATGACGAAACGTTCTCCCCGGTTGCAAGAATTGAAACCATACGATTAGTTCCTGCATTAGCTGCTCAACATCAATGGAAAGTGTATCAGTTCGATGTCAAATCAGCCTTTTTAAAGTGGAGAGTTAGAGGAGGAAGTTTACGTGCAACAACCAGAAGGGTTCATGATTTCGGGAGAAGAAAACAAGGTTTACAAGCTTCGCAAGGTTTTGTACGGATTAAAGCAAACACCACGTGCTTGGTATAGCAGAATTGATAGTTTCTTTGGTTCAAATGGGTTCAAAAGGAGTGAAAATGAACCCATTATGTACTTCAAGAAACAAGGTGTAGAAGACATAGTTTTGGTTAGTCTTTATGTCGATGATATGGTGTATAACTGCTCATCATCAGAGTTAATTCAACAATTCAGATCAAAAATGATGAAAACATTCGAGATGATATATCTCGGTGAATTGCATTACTTCTTGGGTATGGAGATCAAGCAAACAAAGGAAGGAATTTTCTTGTCACAAAGAAAATATGCAACATATATGTTAAAGGACTTCAATATGGAAAACATTGAACCGGCAACAACTCATATGAATACAAACGAGAAGTTGATAACCACAGATGGTACTGGTGCAACAGATGCTAGGAGATAAAGAAGCATTATGGGTCGGTTATTGTACCTTACACGTACACGGCCGGATTTAAGTTTTGCAGTTGGGTTAGTCTCAAGGTTCATGCACTACCCAACTATGCAACATTACGGGGCTGTCAAAAGAATACTTCGCTACGTTGCTGGTACCAAGGAATATGGAGTTTGGTACTTGAAGACTAAAAAGTTAACGTTGAAAGGCTACAGTGATAGAGATTGGGCTGGTTCACAGAAGATAGGAGAAGTACAACTCAGAATTGCTTTAATCTCGGTTCTGGGCCAATATCTTGGACTTTGAAGAAGCAAGCTTCGGTAGCTCTATCCACAGCTGAAGCAGAGTGCGTAGTAGCAGCCATTACAGCATGTCAAGCAGTTTGGTTGCGTAGGTCGATGAGCGATTTAAATCAAAAACAAGATGATGCTATTGTGATATATTGTGACAGTCAAGCTGCAGTTGCAATGATAAAGAATCCAATTATGCATGGAAGAACTAAACACATGGAGATAAAATATCATTTCATAAGGGAGTTAGTAGCAGGAGAAACCATAAGGCTTGAGCTGTGCAGAAGTGAAATTCAACTAAGTGATATTTTTACGAAGGCTCTTGCGCAAGCTCGTTTTGAAAGCATTCGAACTCAACTTGGGGTTTGTGACTTTGAATCAAGGGGGAGTATTGGAGAATGAGTCAAAGTCTATATCCTTTTCAATAAAATAGGGATATGATCTTATCCTTTTATCTTTAAGTGTCACGTTTGGTTAGGAGATAAGATTTGTTTATTGCTTTATGGTAAGTTGTTCCTAGTTTTATGCTAAGTTGGTGTACGGGACTCTATATATATATAGCTCTTTCTCTTATTAATAAGCAGCAATAGTAATATTCAAGTTTCTGCATATATATTCTATGAGTTTTACCAACACAGGATACGGTAAGTCAGCTTCTACGTTTTCCTTCTTATTTAAAAATTAATTGAACAAAATTCAACGCAAACGAATAACACAAACATACATAAACCAATTACTATACAAGAAATTCACATTATAACGGCGAAGCCTTCGGAGGCAACAAAAGCATTAGTGACGACGTGTGATTGGGCGCACCTAGTGTCGCTGCTAATTAGCTAGGGTTAGCCTCTAATAATGCTCACGAAAAAATCATGCCTACATTTTCCACTATTAATTATATTCGTCATGTAGACGCTATATATTGCTTGTTAGTGAAATAATTAAGGGTTTATTTCCCGGTTGTCTCCTAATGCTCATGAGAATTTCTATACATAAAATACAAGTTTTTTAAGGTCAATAAATACAATATAAGATCGTACAAAGTTTTATATACATTTCCATGCAGTTAACCTTCTCTTAACCCTAATTAATTAGTACATGTTAGTAAATGTCAACAAACAACACATCCTTAATAATATTGTAAGGTAGAAAATGTAAATTAGAGTTAGTATAGGATAGCCCAGCTCTCTGCTATCCGTTTTGGAATAAAAGTTCAATCCGATTAGAGCACACGTGGTAGAATAAGGCTTTATGACCTTGTAAGCCCAGACATGTGTAGAGGGGATTGAACACCTGCGGCACAAACCCGTTTTTAACCTAGCTATTAGATATTGTATAGATAGGTTGTTGCCATTAGGTTTCTCTTGTAACATTTGTACTATATAAATATTTATTAATATAATACAAAATACGTACGAGTTTTCAAAATACCGACGAAACTGGACCTTGAAACACCGACAAGGGACTCTGGTCAACGTGATCTCATTTCAAGAACGTCCGAACACTATCTATTCACTCACCAGCTAAGTTTGGTTTTAACGCCCATTGGAGATACAAAGAAGGTGATCGTAAGCACTCTTCATTTGTGCTCCAAATGGTTAAACGGGCTCGATTGGGTGGTTGTCACTTGGAAATGTTAGCATATGGGCAGGATTTTTTCGTGAACAAGTAACTTCCACTGTGCTCAAATACGCACCAAGGTAGTAATTCCTCTCTGTTCAATAGCTAAAGTAACTTCGATTTTGATTTGATTTCAAGTAGCTTTGATTTTGATTTGATTTCAAGTACCTTTGATTTTGATTTCCTCTCTGTTCAATAGCTCCTGTTAAACCCTAGGCACCACCGGCGGGTTTTAATTTTGATCTCCTCTTTCTCAGTTTCTGCTCGAGATCAGGTTTGTTTCGTTTTCATATATTCTGTTATGGATTTGTTTATTTTTTCATGCTCCAAGTCTTATATTTGGTACAAATTTTAGTCGACATGATTAGGAACTATACTCATATGCTAATTGAGTCGACACAATTGATTAACATGCTCTGTTATCAGCCAAGTTTGCAATGGTGTTAATTTGCCATTCAAGTTGTTTGAAATCGAATATAAGTGGATAAAATTAGGTAAATTGATTGAAATTGTCATGCAAACCCTTACGAGTCATTTACCATCACTGTAGTATAAGATTTTGGGTTCCTTGTGACTTCAGATCTCCAAAGTCATCCATTTTGAGAATGAATCGAGGTATGTAAGCCTAATTTGAGTTGTTCATTCAAATTGCTATTTTCATCGACATCAAGAATTCCGAAAATTCATAATATTAATCAAATTTAGTGTTCCTAATTTATCCATGTTTAATGTTATCAAAGCAATGGTATTATTGCTGCTCAAAAGTGAAATCCCCTATTGATTATTGGAATTTGGTATGTTCGGCACCCTTCTCAGTTTGTTTATGCATCATGTATTCATTGTTTACATTATTGCTTAGTAGCCATAGTATGTTTATGTTGAATTGTTATCATTTTTAGGCGTAATATGATAGGGAATAGTCATTTACTTGGTTGTAAAGTAATAACTGAAATACAATTTTCCTATAGGTTTACGTATTTAGAGTGTTCGTATTAATTTAAAGCTGATTTTTGGACTTCTCATTGTCAAAATGTGAAGGGTATTACAATTATACCATATATTTTCTACATTCTGGTACCCATATAATATGTGTTGTTTAGGAATTTGAGGGATTTTGTGATTAAGTGCTCAATTTGTAAGTATTACAATATAACTAAATCAGAAATTGTACGTTATCCGACATTACAATGATGATTATGGCTTCAAATCACAACAATCAATTGCAAAATGACGATCTAAACACCTATTGTAATTATAAATTATTCTGGTAGAGCTATTTGTTTAGGAGTGAATAGAAGTATAGTGTATCTAGCAAGTTAGATGCTTTACTTTTGTCACCAATGTTTATATGTTAACTGATCTCATGTTTATAATGTTTATTGATATCATAGAGCTATTTTTTGATTTGTGGGAATCCAGGATGCATTTTCATTGCTACCAACCATGATGCCACTGTACTGTCGAAAATATGACTGATTTGCAAGAATGGCCACTAGCATTTTTGTAACGTCCCAAATTCGGGCCTAGTCGTTTAGTGAGTTCTCCTTTTAATTGCTATGTGTTTATTTTAAAAAAGCATGCTTATATGGTATCGTTAAATTCGTTTTTAAATGAAGATTCCAAATATTACTTCGTTAGTACTTAATTATTTGAGATTGATCATATATGTGACAAACTGTATATTTGAACGGAGCGTTTTAAATACTGAATTGAGTATGTATGTAGTAAGGGACGAATTTTAGGCTTTAAATATGCCTTCAAGACTAAGTCTTGTGTTTTTAAGTGTGTGTATTCCTAAGTGTTTTTGAGAGAGAAGCTACTACTTGCTACTTGATCTTTGCAACTTGTGATTATGAGTTGTTGAATCTTGATTCAAGGTAGAAACATATAATCTTGGTTACTAATAACATGATTTCAAAGTGTTACCATGTTCAAATTTTCTTAGGAAAAGCATGATAGAAGTTGATGATGATTATGGAAAGTTATTTCTAGATTTGTGATTATTAAATGGTTTTTATGTGTTCTTGAAGTTAAGAAACCATGCCTTGTATGAATTTCACGATTTATGAGTTAAAAGCATGGTTTAAAGTATGTTTATATGGAAATCGAAATTTTGGATTAAGGAGCTTGTTCATATGTTCTTGAATTCTTGAATGTGTTCATGAAATTAAGAAAGCTTGAAGAAGATGTTAATGGAGATAAGAAATGTTATATTAATAAGTTTAATATAATAGTGTGATGATGAATTAATTGGGAAGATCAAATTCTATATCTCCTTCATTGACTATTTGACATGCATGCTTACTTGGATTGAATAAAAGTGATTATTTAATGAGAAAAGGGGGCTGAGGTCGATGGATGTGATTTTTGTATTATGGAAATCGATTATTTGTAGCGTATATATTTATTTGTAGCGTATATTATTAAATCGATTGAGCGTGTGTGTGTGTGTTAGAGTGTATGATTAATTGATTTTGTATGTGTTAGTATATATAAATATAAGGATCGATTATATATATATATATATATATATATATATATATATATATATATATATATATATATATTGAAATCGATTTGAAGTATGTATATGTGTGTTCATCAATTTTGTGAGTTAATATATATGTATGTATATGCCATCAATTTTGAAGTATGTATATATGTATGTATATGCCATCAATTTTGTGAGTTAGAATATATATTTTTATGTGATCGATTTTAGTGTTAGTGAGTATGCATACTTGAACTGATTATGTGAGTTAATATGTTTAAAGATCGATTATGTGGATATAAATGAGATCGAGTATGCGATTATATTATGATGATAATATAAGTGTTGATATAAATATATTTGAGAATATATTTATGAATGGAGAACTGATTTGTGTGTTATCGTGTTCTCAAGAACGACAAAGGCTCAGTTCTTAAACAACTGAGTGGAACGAAGTTTGAGACTGGTGTGAATGGACTTTGACTCACTAGTGCTTGTTAGTTGTAACTATTTTGATTACTTGAATTTGTGTACGTTTGAGCATGCGATAGACTGTTTAGTCTGATTTGATTGTTTGACCGATTGTGTGACTGGTTGGTTGATGATGGATTGCTAGAAAGTGATTGATGAGCAATATCAAGGGTTTGAACTTGTGAGTTCGGTGGTTGTGGCAGCGGTTGGCTAAACGGTTTTTGGGCTGGGCTAGATGCTTCTTGATGACGGTTATAGATCATTTGTTGCATTCTTTGTAACGGAGGGGATTTAACTGTGTCAGTTAGCAGAAGGCTGTCGGTAGATCATTACTTGGCCGGCATTGGTCGTAGGTTTGATTTTCGATAAGAACTGCCCGGTCCTTTGTGGGTTCCGAGGTTACCCGTTTGTGAGGCATTTGTGGTGATTCGTTCTTGTGAACATTCTGGTTCTGCTAATTGTTGCTCGTGGCTTATATTCCATTCACTTTTTTTGTACTAATTCCCCACCCTAACTCTCTTTTGCAGGTTTTGAGAGCACGGTAGGTTGCTGGTGTTGTTGTACAAGGGAAGTTTGACTGTCGCTCTGATATTATCTTTTGAGAAACAATGAGCCATTATATTTTGTAACACGAAACGAGATACTATATTTCTGTACAGTGTGGGTTTTAAGTTGTGGTGTTGCTTTCTTTATGTTTTTATGATGCAATGTTTCCGCCGCTCTTTTAAAAAAATGACTTGTATTTTACGGTGTTACAGTTTTCATTGCTACTCGTTCAGTTAGGTATTATTCATTTTTAATTTGGTTGTATGTTTTTGTTTCTATATTTAGGTTATAATCGGTATTTCTATATTCACTAGTATATAATAATATGTTGATGCTAATCGCAAGTGTGACAAACACTAATGATTTCAACATTTCCATAGATTGAGTGACAGGGTAGGGTGATTCTGCATTTTGTTAGCCAAAAGGGTGAGATTAGTATTCCGTAGTTGGATTATGGGTCATTGTCTCATTTATTGGGTTAAAGATCACGAGGTAATCAAACATTGGTGATAATGTAGCTTATAACTTTTAAATAAATTTTTTACATTAGTATTCTTTTACATTGGTGATAATGTGATAGATACTAATTTTACAATTAAGCTATAACCATTAGAATTAATGTTGTAGATACTAATTTTACAATTAAAGATCTTTTATTATTTGTTATGTTAATTAAATTCAGTAACATATATATTTTTTTAATGATGATGATAAAGATATTTTATTTTGTTTTTATCAAGGCATGTCATCTTGGAATATTTTTATGGTTTTAGCTGAGAGTATAAGAAATTATTTTATTTAAAATCATTGTCAAAAGTAATACAAGATTGATTCTCAAGAATTAGTGACGGAATATTATATACAAGATAAAGCTTTTTTCTGACAGAAAATTAAGTAGGTAAAGGTTCTCACCATTGCTGAAAGTGAGCCTCTATAGTTAAAAGCTTTTTACATTTACTAACGGTAGTTTTATGTCGGAAAAGACATTTAACTATTGTTTTACTAGTGACCGTTTTTTATTTCGTGAGAGAGAAAACACTTTTACTGACGGAATTTATGTTTTTACTGACGTCTTTCTTCCGTCAGTAAATGGCATAGATTTTGTAGTGTTTGTTAATTTAATGTGATAACCTGGAGAGTATAAGTGGAAAAAATGAGAAAAATTCAACGAACCCGAAGGTCATGAACAAACATAACAAGTAGAAATTAATAAAGATGGATCGAAAGATTGATAATTTTACAAAATAAAACTAACCAATGAAGTCCTTTACAGTTGCTCTTCACAGTTGTTGTGCATGGGATGGAAAAGTTCCTTCCTATTGATCCCATTTTCTTCCTTGAAGACATTAATAACAAAATAAAAATTTAAATTGTTGAAAACTTATATATCTTATTTTAATCAAAACTAAACAAATATAGTTAAAGCATATAATTATGCGCACTAGATATGCATAAAGATTTAACTTAATTGATGCAGTAGTTGCAAATGGCTATCATGAAAGAACATATGCATTTATATACAGTATAAAAACTTCAAACATAATTTGCTTGATGCAGTTAAGAGTGGCCGGGAAAACTCTGAATTTTAACATAATTTTCTAAATGCATGGCAACACCTAAATTGGATTCTAGATACAGAAAATATGAGATAATCATAACACCATTAAGATCGATGCAACTAAATATCTTGAATCCCAAACTAGATTATAATTTAAAATATGAATAATCACATCTATATTAAGAATATTATATATATTAATAGTTATTTGATTCTATTCCAAGAAGGTGACACTAATTGAAAAGAGATATTAAACAACTAGAAGATGTAGATTAATTAGATCATGACTTTTATGAGATTCACTTCATCAATCATGATTTGAAAACGTAGAATTTTATTTTCTTTTACTAAATCATGGTACTTTATATTTCTATCATATCATGCAAAATAGTTAATGTCAGACCCACCCGATAATAACCGAAGCAATATTTGTTCTTATATATTCTATACATATACATATATTTTATGTGGATCATCCTCTAATTAAAATCGGATCGCAACACACAATAGATCAAAGTGGCTTGCTCATTTTTGTCCTTAAGGAATGGATTGTTGAATTAAGGATCGAGGAATTCGATCAGATAAAATTAAAAATTATAATAAATTGACTTACGCCTCATGTTGATTTGTGTTTGAGGTAGTTATTCATTTGATTCAGCTCCAAAAAGTTTTAAAAAGTTATATACCAAACGCAAACAATTCCTTCATGAGAGAGAGAGGGAGAGAGAGAGTTTCATGGGGGCCGAGAACTGCAGAAAATCATACAGGGATTGCTACGAGAAACCAGAAAATTCGACCAACACGACGTCATTTTTGTTCTTCAACTTTCTGGAGGATTGGGAAGCCCAACACCTGTGGAGAACTCTGAAGAGATTTGGAGAGTTAGGAGACTTGTATTTGGCCAGAAGGAGATTGAGGAGTGGACAACGTTTTGGGTTTGCGAGATACAGACATGTTCAGCATGTGGATAATCTTCTGAAACACCTTAACACCTTGATGATTGGGAACCGACCGGTGCGTTTTTTTGTTGCTAAAGATCAGAAGGAAAATGATCAGAGGAACGTTAAGGAAAATAAACAAAGGCCAAATAACGTCCATAATTGGCAGAGGAGAATTAATGCTTTTGTAGTCAAAGGTAAGACTTTTAGCCAAGTAGTCAGGGAGGATGATACTAAGAGAAGTAATGTGAACTGGGAAGAAACGGGAACCAATCAAACGATGATAGGAGAGCTCTCACCAGTAAAAGAGAATATGGATTTTTTGCATAATTGTGTAATAGGTAGATTGGATAGAGTGGAGAATCTAAAAGCTGCAAGGATGGCATGTAAAACGGAGAGTATGGTGGATAGCAGACTGTATTATCTGGGGGGGCATAAGGTTATGCTTAAATTGAATTCTACTCAAGAGGTGAACAAATTACTAGATAATAAGACCATGCGCATCGGAACAAAGTGAGAGTGTGTGAGCGGTCCTCACGCGCGCGAACACCATCGCCTATGCGTGTGAGGGCTCCGCTCGTGAGGAGTTTCGTGAGGGTGGTCGCGAGATGTGAGTAAAAATTTCTTTTTTTTTTTTTTTTTTTTTTTTGGTTTTTGACCGTTGGTAACGTATATATTTGTTTTTTTTTCTTCCTCCTATAAATACAACTTCTATTCAACCATTTTTTACACCTCTCTTCTTCTTCTTCTTCTTTCAAACTTCTCTCAAACTTCAATCATATATTTTCAAACTTCTCTCCTATAAACACAATGTCATCTGGTTCCGATTCGTCGTTTGTTTCATCCGATTATTATGATCCGGATATGGAAATCCATTCAAGGGAAGTAAATCTGCTCACCGAATACAAACACGGCTACTATCTTGCAGATGGGATATACTCCGAATGGGCTACTTTTGTCAAAACCTTCCGAACACCTATTGATCAAAGACGAGTAAGGTTTTCTACAGCGCAAGAATCGGCAAGGAAAGATGTGGAACGGGCTTTCGGTGTGCTGAAACAACGGTGGCACGTGATACAGCACCCTACAAGATTGTGGCACCCGGATAAAATACGTAGAATAATGTACGCGTGTATCATATTACACAATATGATATTGGAAGACGAAGGTCACGTGATTTGTCCATTCAACGCAAATGTTAATCAACCGAACGAGGAAGATGACGTGGAGATTAGTGAACAGCAGTTTCAGACTAACTTCCGAGAAGTCCGAAGTATGGAAACGCATCACAACCTTCGATCGGATCTAATCGAGCACATTAATCGGCTTCCAAGATGGAACGACGACGATAACTAGTAGTTTATTTAAATTAATGTAGTTTTTTTAAATTATGTACTTTTTTAATTTTAATTATTTCAAGTTATGTAATCGAGCAAAAAAATTAATTATTATCTTTTTATTATATTGTTTTAATAATTGATTTATGTTGTTTAAAATAAATATAAAAAAAATAGAAAATAGAAAAATGAAAATTGTGTGAAAGCATGTGATGGATGCAGGGTTGTGTGAGAGGTTTGTGTGAAATGGTGGAAGAATGATGTGGCGCTGATGTGGCAGGCAAAAATCATGTGAAACTGTGTGATGGTGTGTGACGGATGCTGATGGTCTAAGAATCACGGTATGTACTTTTGGCTTAAAGAACTAAGGAAATGGTCCCTTGGTTTTCAGTCTTCAGAAAGAATGACATGGCTAAAAGTTAGAAGCGTACCATTACACGCATGGAGTGAACACAACTTTGCGAGAATTATCAAGAACTGGGGCAACCCGATTCAGTTTGTTAATTGCTCGTTGGAATCATGCAGAAATTTCATTACAGGAAGAGTACTTGTTAGCGCGTCGTTGAGATCACGTATAGAGGAAATTAAGGGTATCAAGATCGGAGACCTGTGTTACACCATTTTTGTCGAGGAGGAAGGTGACGATTTCGAAGTTTTTTTGGACGATACCGTAGGTGGGGATGAAAACCGGGAGGAGGACGATACTTCGATTCCATCTTGCAAGAGTGAGAACGGGGTTTCCGAGTATGAGAGTAGTGAATACGAAGGAGAGGAAGAAGAGTGGGGCTGAGAGAAAGTGGTTAAAGATTCCTTTGCGTACTCACCAGAAAATGGCGTAATGGCCGGAAAAGCAGGAGGAGTCTTCACCGGAGAAGACGATAAGGCAGGAGACAAGAATGATGATGAATGTGATAATTCCGAGAACATCAATAGCCCTAGACTAGTAGGTTGCGTAAATGAGAAGGTGGGAGGCGGCGTAGAGGGGATTACAACAGATCTTAAAAATCATTTTAATCCAATCTCCTTAAATGGGCCGGTTACTGGGCCAGTGGAAAAGTCAATACATGTTAATAATAATTCAATAGGGCCGAATGAAAACTTATTGGAGGTAGGTAGTGGGCTGAACGGTGGTAAGATGTTTTCAAAGGAAGGTGGGCCTAATGTTGACACTAATAAAATAGAGTTGGAGGCCTAGGTTGCCCAACCTAATCCGGATACTGGAGTTAGGTGCGAACAAAAAAAAAATTGTGGCAGACTTAGAGAAAGAACGACAGAGGAACGATGCAGGTCAGAAAAAAGGTCCGATTTTTGGTAGAACCCGAACGATGGAAGCGAGGAATGGGAGGCTGAGTATGAAGATTATTAAAAATCGAAGACTACTTCAAGCAAAAATTCGAACAGTAGAAGTGAAGGATTCCCAGCAGGCAGCCGAACATCAGGAGGGATTCACCAGGAACTGTCAAATGAGATTAGAAGTTCGTTTAGTAGAACGGAGATAGAAGAGATGGGGCGGTCTATTGGACTGGTCTGGAAGGACGGGAAAGCAGTTGTGACAGAGACACAGGCAGGGTAGGCGTAGTTTTTCTGTTTGCTGATCAGGTAAGTCGTTTTCTTTCTGAATGATGAATATTATTTCTGTTAACGTTAGAGGTTTGGGTAAATAAAAAAAAAGAAGTTGGGTAAAGGAAATGTGTTTATCTTATAATCCTGTCTTTTTGGGAATTCAAGAAACTAAGATGGTTAGCTTGAGTGAGTCGGTTGTTGCAAGTTGTTGGGACAATGATGATTTCGGGTATGCTTATAAATTCTTCTTTGGGTCTATCGGGTGGTTTATTGGTCGTGTGGGATAACAAGATTTTCAACAAATTTACAGTATTGGAAGGGGAAAATTATTTGGGGGTGTTAGGGAAATGGGATGCTTTTGAAGGTATGGTAGGATGTGTTAATGTTTACAGTCCTAGGTGCCCTAAAAAGAGAGCTGAATTATGGGATAACATCTCTAAAGTCTGCAGGGATAATCAGATAGGTTGGGTGGTTTTTGGTGATTTTAATGAGGTGGGGAATAGTTTTGAAAGAGGTAACTCCCAATTTTGTGAGAATAATGCGACAATTTTCAATGATTTTTTTAATAACGGGGGGTGGTAGGATGTGTCATTGTGTAACAAGAAATTTACCAGGGTCAATGACGACGGGACAAAATTTAGCAGGCTTGACAAATTTCTTGTTCCGGAGAAAATTCTTTTGAAGTGTTGTTCGTTAAATATAAAAACTCTTGATCGGAAGTTCTCAGATCATTTCCCTCTCTTACTTAGAGATAAGGAAGTTGACTTTGGGAGAATACCGTTTAGATTCTTCGATTGTTGGACTAATGAAACAGATTTCGATGATATAGTAAAAGAGGCTTGGAGCAAGAAAGTAAATGCGTGTGTCCCGGATAGATGCTTCTTGGAGAAACTAAAAAACACGAAGGAGACATTGAAACAATGGAGTAGAAATAAATTTGGAAACATTGACAAAGAGATTGGTGAATTGAAGAAAGAAGTATCATTTTGGGATATGAAAGCGGAGGAGAGAAGTCTAGATGATGGGGAATTTCGCACATGGAAGGAAGTGAGGAAGAGTTGGTTAGAAAAGGAAGAAATAAAGTTGGAGATGACAAAACAAAAGGCGGGGTCAAAATGGGAAGTAGAGGGGGATGAGAATTCTAGATATTTTCACACATTAGTTAGAAAGAGAAACAGAAAGAACAGGATGTCGGGTTTAAACGTGGGCGGGTTTTGGATCGAAGAACTGTATTTGGTGAAAAAAGAAGTTGAAACTTTTTTCACCAACAAATTCAAAGATGATGTGATGGACAGACCGATGCTTCGAAATGACAGGTTTAAGAGAATTTCTTTGGTGGAGGCTAGTAGTTTAAAAGAACCTTTCGGGGAGGAGGAGATTTGGACAGCAATGAAGTCTTGTGAGAGCTCAAAAGCACCAGGACCAGACGGATTCAATTTCAAATTCATCAAAAGAGCGTGGCCAATCATTAAGGAAGACTTGATCAAGAGTTTGCGATGGTTCTGGAATTCCTCGAAGGTTAGTAAGGGTTGTAACTCTTTTTTTATCTCTCTTATTCCTAAAGTAAATAATCCGGTGGGGTTAAATGATTTCAGGCCAATTAGTCTAGTGGGTGTTAGATTATGTTCAGAGATAATTAATGGGTACATTGTATCCAATGTTATAAGAGACTAAAGGGTCACACATACACACCCAAACTAGAACAGTTGGAATTTACCATAATTCTGTGTGGAAATAATTAATCAGTTGGATTAATTATTAGAGAAAAAAGTAAATAATTAATCAGTCGAATTAATTATCAAAAAGGAAATAAATAATAAATAGTTATTTATTATTTAAAGGGAAATTAAATATTAAGTTTAATATTTAATGGACCAGTTAATTAAATAACTAGCAAAGTCCAGGAGATTAAAGTGAGAAGAATGAAACTTCAATTAAAGACATTGGCTTTAATTGAACGGGCTTGGGTTTGAATAAGGTTTAAGTATTTAAACCTAGATAAGGCTCATTTAATTATAAGGCAATTCAAGAAAAGAACCCTAGCCACCCTACCTCTCTCTCTCTCACGTCGACCCTACTCTCTCTCTCGGCTCTCTCTTTGCGTCGAACAAGAAAGAAAGGCAAAAGCTTTTCGGCTTTTTGGTGATCGAAGACCACACACACATACACACTCAAGGTTTCGAGTGTTGAAGCTTGGGTGATTCCAGGAGCGGTCTAGCAAAAAGTTCATTGGTGGTGCAGTAGTGGTGGACTACTTTTAGCAATCCCAAGTCAAAGCAGGTATTGTTATTCTAAACCTTTTTATCTGGTTTGTTGTTTAGAGACTGATATGATCATTAGATAGATCCTAACCCTTTTGGGGTTTAGAGGGTTGTGTTCAATCTGTTCCCGCTTTTAGGATTGAACCAGTAGGATCAAACCCAGGATTGACCAGTTTGTGTCTTAGGGTGGTTTGATCTGATCAAAACCCTTCACTGGTATCAGAGCCTCGGCTCTATGATCTTTTAGTTTCTACTTTTATCTGTTCTTAGGATTAAGGTTATGCTCTTGATCTCTTACTTTGTTCTTGGTATTTTTCGAAAATCAAGAAGGTAACAAAAATAGTTCGTTTTTTGTTATCAGGTTTAATCCTACTAATCAGAAAGTTTAAACAGTTAGTTTAAACGGTTAAAAAGATTATGATTTTTGATTAAGGACAAGTTTGAATAAAGATAGAATTAAACAGATTGTTTTAATTAATAAAACCTAGTTAATCCAGTTTATTGATTCGTTTTAGGTTGTATGATCTTCTACTTCATATTGTTCTTCTACTCATAAAAATCGAAAACCTAAGGGTATAAAAACAAGTTTCTGTTTTTATCCAGATAAATAAAAGAATTGACTTTAAATCAGATAAGTTTAAACAAGTATATGTTTAAACGGTTAAAAGATAAACCTTTCATCTAAAACTTGATCTTAACCAGAAATTTAAACTGTTTTTGTTTAAAAGGTTAAAATCTGGTTTTAGGGTTGTTAATTATTAATGAAACAGTTTTTTTAGGTTACATTGATAATTAAAGTTTTTGATTTTTGATCAAATTCAGTTTTTAATCAGGATATTAAAACAGGTTGGTTTTAATAGATTAAAAGGGTTTAGGATTTATTTTTAAATTTTTGTTCTAATCGGAAAACGGGAACCAAGATCACCACTGTAGCCGGCGGCAGTCGACGGCGGCAACGGCGGCCCAAGTCGGTGATAGCCACAGGCAGTGGCGGTCGACCAGCGTTCGCAGGGTGGCGAGTGACCAGGCGGCGTGGTAGGCGGCCTCGGCTCAGGCACCTCGGCCCAGGTACGGTCACGGCCCAGGAAGGGCTACGGCCCAGGTGGTCCCCGGTCTAGGGGTTTTTGGCCCAAAAGGTCTCGGCCTAGGAGGGCTTCGGCCCAAGGGGTCTCGGCCCAGGAGCTCTCGGCCCAGTGGATCTCGGCCCAAAGGGCATTTGGCCTAAGGGGTTTCTTGGTCCAAGTGTATCTTGGCCCAGATAGTTCTTGGCCCAAATAGTTTTCGGATTAAATAAAACGAGTTATTAATTTTAAATATTAAAATTAATAAGTTTTTTTATATAAACTAGTATTATATATATTTTAATTAGCTTTAGTTAAAATATATATATATATATATATTAGATGTTTGTTTATCATGTCTAGTTGAGGCTTATAAATAAACTCTAAAAAGAGGTAAGTTTATATATGGAGAAAAGAACAGGATGACATTATTTAACTATGACCAAATTTGTAGGTTTTAAGTTTTGGTAAAAAGTAGAAAAAACCTGACAAAGGATTTCATTCAAGTTTTTGAATAAAGTCAAGTTTTTTTCAAGGTTTGTTGAAAAATTATTTTGGTCAAGTAAATTATTTAAATGATATAGAAGATCATAATTCTCATTTTTTTATTGATAGTTATTAATCAAAAGGTAAATGATAATGATTAAACGAATCAGGTTATGCTTTATCGCATAGTTTATTATATGCTCTTTTAACTGCGTGGTTGATACATATATGTGTTGATTATATATGTTGCGTGGTTGTGATATATAGCTAGAGTTTTGCCGACTTAGGACTCGCCTTTTTTCTTTTCTTTTTGGTTTTTGGTTTTGGGAAGGCCTACGTGCCAATTACAATCCCTTTCTGAATGTAATTTTGTACTGGTTCGGGGAGGCCTGCGTGCCACTTACAACCCCATTCATTATTGTAATTGTAATAGAACAGTTGTAGTTTTTGTCCCTTTACCAAGATGGAGTTCAAGGAAATCTTGGAGTAATGGCCTACACAATGCTCGAAAACTTCGGAGGTGGTGTCAAGGCAAGTGGGAGCAATGCATCACAAAGGCGAATCCAAGTCCTTTATCCTTAGGATTGACCTTAGGATTAGTTGGCAAAACTATAGGTTTTTATCTACTTATTATCTGCGTGGTTGTGATCCTTTTACACTTATCCATTTTGTATGTGATGCTTTGAAAAGGGTTTAATAATAGGTAATTATTAAACATAGAAAAACCACGATTTATGACAAACTAGAATACGACTTTAGATTGTTAGTCGTATTAGTTAAATTTTTATAAATTTAAAGTTTTGTCAAGATTATAAGTTTGGAACTTATAAAACCGTTTTGTGCACCTAGTATAGGTACACATGTAAATCGTTTTTTTAAAACAGATGGTTTTAAAATGGTTTTTCAAAAAAAACTGGAAAATTAAGTTTTTTTAAACTTAATTATAAATCCCAAGAAAATCTTATATCAGTGTGCTACCCATCTAGTGGTACACATTTGCTGTTAAACGGTACTCGGATGTTGGAAGTGCCCAAACCTTGGGCATCCGGGTTCAAACCATTGCAGCAAAGGGTATGAAAGATTCTACGATAATCGGGAGTCCCGGCCAGAATTCATACTGTCTTAGGTGGTGCGATCTATTTTGGTGATAATTGGGAGTCCCGGCCTAAAAAGCACTAGAGTAGAGTTAAACATACTAGACTAGGTCTAAATGCTCTACGAGGTTCTAGGAGTCATATCAGTTAGGTACGATTGGTACAGGGTGTTACCTACCAGAAATAGCATGACTTGGCGGGAAGTGACCAAACCTTGCGTCAAGTATGTGAAATATGGGTCTTAGGTCTGATATATATTATTTATGGGTTTGATGATATATGTTAGAAAAGTTTATTTGCAATTACCAATTAAACTGGGTTTTAATTTGTAGATGGAAACCAACGTTACCAACACTAACAACCTCTCCCTTCGCTCTATCCTAGAGAAGGATAAGCTCACAGGACCAAACTTTCTCACTTGGGAGAGAAATCTCCAGATCGTGCTGAGGCACGAGAGAAAGTGGTACGTCCTAGAACAACCTCTAGGGAACCCTCCTGCCAACAACGCCAGGGCAGAAGTCAGGGAGGCTTTTCAGAAGCACTCCAATGACGCCCTGGACGTGAGTTAACTCATACTTGCTACGATGTGTCCTGAGTTGCAGTCAAGCATGATGGAAACTCCTGCTTATGACATGATCCGCCAGCTGAGGGACATGTTCCAGGAGCAAGCCCAAACGGAGCGTTATGATGCCACTAGGGCATTTAACTCGTGCAAGATGGTAAAGAGGAAATCGGTCAGTAACCACGTCATGAAAATGAAAGGTTACATGGACCACCTGGAGAGGCTTGGGTACCAAGTACCGTTGCAGCTAGCAATGGATACTCAACTCAACTCGTTGTCAGACGACTATAAGCCTTTTATAGTCAACTACAACATGAATAACATGGAGAAATATGTGGTTGAGTTGCACTCCATGCTTAAGACGGCTGAGCAGAGTATCGGGACCAAGTCTAAAGACGTCCTCATGGTGGGCAATGGCGGTTACAGGAAGAGGAAGGGGCGCAACGGAAAGGGAAAGGGTAAGACCCAGCCCAGCCAGAATGCACTCAGGGCTAGTGACAACAACAAGGGCAAGAAGCCAAAGCCAAAAAAAGCAAGAACCGAGAACCGGTGCTTCAAGTGCGGCGAGGCTGGACATTGGAAAATAGATTGTCCAAAGGCTCACGAGGCAGGAGGCAAGGCTGGCTCCTCAGGTATCGTGTGAATAGCTTCTTTATCACTTTCCACTTGTAAAGTTATTACAAGTATTCTGACATCTTGCAATCGTTTATTGTAGGAGGTGATGGAAAGTGAAGTAGCCTAGCATTAGAGATTCCACGTGCAGCTCGGATAGTTAATAATTCTTTTTCCTAGTTTTGAACTTTCCTTTTTAAAGTTTTTTGGCATGATTGGTTAAAAAACTTTTGGGTTGATACTATGTTTTTAAATATTTGGAATTTTGAATTATTTAGTTTATATCCGTGCACGTGTGTTTTTGATGAATCAGGTTAGTCCAATTGAGACTAAAGGTACTAATAAGTCAAGTTCCGACTTAATAGATAGTTCATATTGATCTTATGCAATAATTGTTGTAGTTACTTAACTCTCACTATATAAATACTTGGATAAACAAGTCGTGTTTATGAGATTAGATAAGTTTTTTCTAATCTGCAAGTATTTAAGAACTTTATGAAAAACAAATGTTTAAAGCTTTGAACATAATCAAATAAGAAATAATAGTTATTATTTCTAGATAAAATTTTTTGGGACAAAACATTTAAGAAAGTATAAAGGTGATTGTAATGGTTATTATAATCAAGGTTGATTTATACTAAATGTTTTAGGCAAAGAAATTCAAAATATCTTTACAAGTGTTTTATACTTGTAGACGTGTTAGATTTAATGAAACCACATTCCGTAATAGGAAAGATGGATATATGCAAAATCCAAGTTCTGTTTTCGTAAAACGTTTAAATTTCTCACAAAAACTGAGCAGGTGTTTAAAAACACAAGTTTTAGACGTGTTAGTCAAGGATTGACTAAGTCTAAAAAGGGGTGTTTTGAGGTAATACACTTTTTCATAAAAGATAGTGGGAGCAACTTGACTAGTGTATTTGTCAAGTTATCAAGGATTGATCTAACTAGTATGATAAATATAAGTATGAACTTTTAAAGTATATAATTGTCGGATGATTTTAGAAGTGATCTAAAATAAAAGTTCTTGAAAGAGAACTAATCCGAGTAATGTGTGACTTATTGAAAGGTTCTCAATAAGGAAGTCACTGCAATGTTTTAAGGTCAAGACATGACTTAAAAGGAAATTATATATAAAAATGTTCAAAAGGTCAAGATAATTAATGTTGGTGGTTGATTAACGTTAGAAATGATAAGATATGATATTTTCGGTATCCTTAGTAATGAAATTAGATAAGTGTTTCGTGTACACTGGGAATCTAATCTCAAGTTTACAAGTTTGTTTAAATGCTTTTATCATTTCAAAAGGAGGATATGAATCTAGTAAGATTTATCACATATACAAGTGTAATTATAGTTTTAATTACAAGGGGATTATTTTATAAACTCAGAAACTTTGGAGTTATTTTCAAGTTCTCCAAGTTTAAGGAATTTTTAAATAAGTAAGTCTAGAATTGGTTTTTGGGTTGCGAAACCGGCTTCTAGCAAAACCAAGAAGGAGTACTTTAAAGTACTAGTCTTGAGTTTTAGGTTTATACGCATATTATTTTCACTGTAATCTTTGATAAGTTACAATGTAAAATAATAAAGTAATTCAGATAAACGTTGTGAATTGAGTCAATGAAATGGTAGAAATTATGCATCTTTATTCCAGGGTGGAATATGGAGGGTGCAGAAATTAGTCTCATTGTTCTTCATCATTTTGTATGTTTTAGATCATCCAGGAATAAACTTGGTTTATTCAAAACATTATCTGTGACTACTTATCTTGGTAGGAACCTTGATAGGGTTGTAAAGTCATCGTAATTTTGGGGTAGATTCGAAGGTATATCGAATATAGCTGCGAAAGTCTTTTGCGGACCAAAATTTACGGATATTCGTTAGGGTTACGAATATTGGATTGACCCACTGTAAAAAATACTTCATGGATTCGTGTCAAAAGTATTTATCACATAGGTTATCCTCAAACCTGAGGTATTTGGTTTGGGATGCGGTGACTATTGTCTCCTTAGTGCGTTCTAACGCCACGCCGTAACAGGGTGGTTATAAGGGGCCTATCTAGATTCAGTGGGAGCCGTATTACCAAATGCAAATATTCAAAATGGTATTTGCACCTCCTTTTTAGGAGAGATATTTCTGGGCCCCTTGACTGATTAGAAAAACTGGTAAGTGCACGGAGGTGCTCAAACGAACTGATCTGTTCTTTGGCGTTTATTACGCAGTTTTGAAATCAAGTATGTCATGAACATAATTCTTGAGATTTTGAGTTGACACTCTCCATGCTCATGCTCAAAATTGAAATATCGCGTTGCAAGGAACAAACCTATAATAAACGTACCCTTTCATAAACAGGTAGTTTATGATAGTTGTTTCATGAACAGTTAGTTCATGATAGCTTGCTCAAAAACAGTTGTTTTGTGAGAATTTACATTATCACAAGTTTTCTTTGGGTTATAAGAGTTCTTATGACCTGGTTATCCTAAGTGTCTGGCTAGGGACCTCCTAAGGCCAACAATGTACGGTAACTATTACTTATCTTACACAAGTGGGAGTCTGTTAGATTATGTGCAAAGATAATTAATGGGTACATTGTATCCAATGTTATAAGAGACTAAAGGGTCACACTGCTACACACCCAAACTAGAACAGTTGGAATTTACCATAATTCTGTGTGGAAATAATTAATCAGTTGGATTGATTATTAGAGAGAAAAGTAAATAATTAATCCATGAATTAATTATCAGAAAGGAAATAAATAATAAATAGTTATTTATTATTTAAAGGGAAATTAAATATTAAGTTTAATATTTAATGGACCAGTTAATTAATAGTTAATTAATTAAATAGTAAAGTTCAGGGGGTCAAAGTGAGAAGAATGAAACTTCAATTAAAGACATGGGCTTTAATTGAATGGGCTTGGGTTTGAATAAGGTTTAAGTATTTAAACCTAGATAAGGCTCATTTAATTATAAGGCAATTCAAGAAAAGAACACTAGCCACCCTACCTCTCTCTCTCTATCACGTCGACCTCACTCTCTCTCTCGGCTCTCTATTTGCGTCGAACAAGAAAGAAAGGCAAAAGCTTTTCGGCTTTTTGCTGATCGACGACCACACACACACACTCAAGGTTTCGAGTGCTGAAGCTTGGGTGATTCCAGGAGCGGTCTAGCAGCCAGTTCATTGGTGGTGCAGTAGTGGTGGACTACTTTTAGCAATCCCAAGTCAAAGCAGGTATTGTTATTCTAAACCTTTTTATCTGGTTTGTTGTTTAGAGACTGATATGATCATTAGATAGATCCTAACCCTTTTGGGGTTTAGAGGGTTGTGTTTAATCTGTTTCCTCTTTTAGAATTGAACCAGTAGGATCAAACCCAGGATTGACCAGTTTGTGTCTTAGGGTGGTTTGGTCTGATCAAAACCCTTCAGTGAGGGTGTACTACAAAGTAATATCAAAAAATCTAGCGGAAAGACTAAAGAAAGTAATACCCAAAGTGATAAGCGAAGTTCAAACGGCAATTAAAAAGTTTCAGCTTTAAAATCGATTTTGAAAAAGCTTACGATAATGTCAATTGGAACTTCTTGCTTGACTCTTTAGTGGCAATGGGCTTTGGGGAAAAATGGGTTATGTGGATTAAAGCTTGCCTTGAATCGTCTAGGGTTTCAGTTTTGGTAAATGGCTCTCAACGGGCGAATTTAGTATGGGGAAGGGCCTTAGGCAGGGAGATCCGTTAGCTCCTTTTCTGTTTCTGGTGGTGGTTGAAAGCTTAAACATTTTGTTGAAGGAAGCTATTGGAAAAGGAAAATTTAAAGGGATTGAGGTCGGTTTGCAAAATAAAGTAAGTGTCTCGTATTTGCAATATGCGGACGATGTTATAATTTTTGGGGAATGGTGTTTGGAGAATTTCAAAATTTTGCTAATTTGGAGTGTTTCCAAAGGTTATCGGGGTTGAAAATAAATTTGAGTAAGAGTGCTTTACTGGGGATGGGGATGAGGCACGATGAGGTTTCTCGATGGGCAAACGTGGTAGGTTGCGAAGAGGGGGAATTTCCATTTGTGTATTTAGGGATGCCTGTGGGAGCTGATATCAATCGGGTTGCGTCTTGGAAAGGGATCATCGAGAAGGTTAAGAATAAACTTTCTCATCGGAGAGCAAACTTGGTGTCATTTGGTGGTCGACATACTCTGGTAAAATCAATTCTCGGCAGCTTACCGCTGTATTTTTTCTCTTTGTTCAAGGCCCCGAAGAGTGTGATTGTGTTACTTGAGCGCATCAGAAAAAATTTCTTTTGGGGTAAAGGGGATTTGGGTGGGGAGGGGGGGCTAGATATATACACTGGGTTAAATGGGATTCCATTTTTAATTCTTTTGGGAAGGGGGGTCTAAATGTGGGTAGCCTTAGAGCTGCCAATTTAGGTCTTCTAGGTAAATGGTGGTGGAGGTGGGTGTCTGAAGAAGGTTCTCTATGGGTTAGAGTTATTAGGAGTATTTATGGATTTAGGGCAGGTGTGGATTGGGTTAATAGGTTGGGTCGGAGAAGTGGTGTCAATTCGGTGTGGGGGAATATCATTAGGGTAGGAGAGATTTTAGAAAAGAAAGGTATTAGGTTCTTGCGGTCTTTTGGGAAGTCATTAGGGGAGGGTTCAACTATTCGGGTGTGGGAGGATAAGTGGTTAGGAGACTTCTTGCTTAAGGAGAGGTGTAGCAGATTATATTATCTCGAATCAGATAGAGAGGCGGTGGTTAGTGAGAGGGGATGTTGGAGGGGAGACGTTTGAGAATGGGTATGGAATTGGAGGAAGGAACCTAGGGGGAGAGAGTTAGGGGAACTTGAGGTGTTGTCTAACTTGGTGGCATCTCAAAACCCGGTTAGAGGTAGAGCAGATAAAGCGTTTTTGTGGTTAGTGCAGGAAGGTGTGTTTTCAGTCAAAAAACTTAGGGATATGGTGGATGCGATTGATTTAGGAGATTCTCAGGTTAGGGGTGAAACTTGGTGGCACCCTAGAGTCCCGAAGAAAGTAAACATATTTATTTGGAGAGTCCGTCTTGGAAAAATCCCGGTCAGGAAAAAACTTGATTCTTTGCAGGTGGAGTTACATACTACTCTTTGTCCTCTTTGTGAAGATCATGTTGAAGACTTGGAGCACGCGATGTGGAATTGCAAAGTTGTTCAAAAGATGTGGTCTCTCGTGGCTAGATGGTGGAGCAAATCGTTGGAAGATATAAATTCAGTTTTGGATTTGGTTGCTCAGGATCAGTCGCCGTGGCAAGCCGTTGTTCGCATGGTGATTTATTTAATTTGGTCTTATAGAAATTTGGTGGTGCTCAAGGCATCAAAGAAGAAGATTGAAGATGTATTCTTTGAGTGGCAGATCAAGGCTTTTGGATGGATGAGAGGTAAAAAGGTAGTAACAAATTGCAGACTGGTACACTTGGATACAAATCCAATCTTGTTGTGATTTATATCTTCTGCAGGTCTGATCGATAGGGATGGAAGTTTGGTAATAATTTGTAGTTTGGTTTTATGTATTTCTTAGTCATGTTTTGGCCCCATTTATGTGGTGTACTAGTGTAGCATGTTACACCTTTATTTTGTTTTTGTTGGGCCGAGATTGTTCTCTTGGGTATGGCTTAGTTGCCATACTTGTAGTTAGACATGGGCCCCGAGGACCGACCGGACCGGTCCAACAAAAACCGCCCAAACCGAACCGGTCCAAGACCGAAAGTGAGAGAAACGGTCAGAACCGGTCCAAAACCCGAACCGGTCCAAAACGGTCCAAGACCGAACCGGTCCAAACTCGGTCCAAACCAGTCCAAAAGCTAACGGTCCATTTTTGAACTTCAACGGCTAGTTTTGCGGTCCAAACCGGTCCCAACGGCTATTTTTCAAAAAAAAAATTCCCGAAAATTTCCCTATAAATACCCAAGAATGAAGCCATAATCTTTGCACCACTCTTACTCACATTCTCTCATTCTCCAAATCTCCAATTCTCTCATTCTTGAATCTTGATATTTCTAGTTTTATTTTTCAAGAAAATTCAAGTTTGTGTTCTATATAATACAAGTGTTCTATATAATATTTCGATTTGCTTCAAGATTATAAAAAATGGCGGGTGAAGGATCTAGCAATTTGAACACGGGTCGAAGTGATTTCAATATAAATCTCTCGTACGAAGAAGTTCCAAAAACAAATCGAGTTGAGGAAATTTCGAAGGATTTTGCGCAACTCAAACAAAATAACAAAAAATATGCGAAGTGTACGCATTGTGGAGGAATCTTATCCGGCTCTAATTCTTCTCTCGCTCGGCATTTAGTAAGTATTCTTTTTTATATTTAAGTTTAGTTTATTTAAATACTAGTTTTTTTATATTTAAGTTTAGTTTATTTAAATACTAGTTTTTTTATATTTAAGTTTAGTTTATTTAAATACTAGTTTTTTTATATTTATGTTTAGTTTATTTAAATACTAGTTTTTTTATATTTATGTTTAGTTTATGCAAATTGAAAATATAGGAATTCATGAAATTGAAAATATAGGAATTCATGAAATTGAAAATATTGGTGGACAACTCATTATATTTGTGAATTGAAAATATAGGAATTCATGAAATTGAAAATATTGGTGGACAACTTATTATATTTGTGAATTTAAAATTATGGGAATTCATGAAATTGAAAAAATAGGAATTCATGAAATTAAAAATATTGGTGGATAATTTATTATATTTGTGAATTTAAAATTATAGGAATTCATGAACCTAAAACAAGTTGATGTAATTCATTCTAATCGTAACACTAGTAGATATAACCCGGAGAGTGGTGTCTAGAATAATCACAATCGGCTTGTGGTTGTTGGATTTTTCGAAAGGTTTTAAACCGAAAGGATCCTGCCCCCCGACTAACCTGCCTGGTCACTCTTTGCTTGGTAGTCAAATGTATTAGTTTAGAATCAATAACTATAGTTTAATACTTGAATTAAATACATGAACTTGGTTAAATATAGTTTAGTACTTGAATTAAATACATGAACTTACTTAAATATAGTTTAGTACTTGAATTAAATACATGAACTTAGTTAAATATAGTTTAGTACTTGAATTAAACACATGAACTTAGTTAAATATAGTTAACAATATAAACAATAGACTAAATGCTTTAATACAATAGTTTAGTACTTGAATTCTAATATAAACTTTAAAAAATTAGACTAAATGCTTGGCGCGACAAGCCGCTGCGGTTGAGAGTCAAACTCAAGTTGATGGTCAAACATGGCGTTTCGATGCCGCTTTAGCTCAAGAATTAAGCATGCAGTTAACAATACAAGAAGCATTACCATTTGACTTCTTCTCCCGCCCAAGAGTCACAACTTTTATCAAAAAAGCTTTACAACCTCATTATTCCTCTGTAAGTCGAAGAACTCTTAAACGTAGAGCTATGAAAAAATGGAAAATAATATATCAAGACTTAAAGGAATTCTTTACTAGATTTGATGGTATAGTTTCCATAACCACCGATATTTGGACCGCTCCACATACAACCCATTATTCATTTATTTGTGTTACGATACATTGGATAGACCCTCAAACATGGCTTATGCAAAAACGTATTATTGCTTTTGAAAACTTTCCTCACCCGCATGGAGGTGAACAAATTTACGATATTTTATTAAGGATTTTTAACGGTTTTGGAATTAAAGAAAAAATACTTTCAATCACCCTAGATAATACAAGCAACAATACAAATGCTATGGGACGATTGAAACGAGTTTTAAACCCAATATGTGAAGGGGAATTTTTGCATGTACGTTGTTGTTGTCATATTTTCAACTTCGCGGTCCAAAAAGGTTTGGAGTCTATAGAAACTTGTCTTTTGAAATTTAGAAGATTAAATGAGACAATTTTTAAAAGCGGACCCATCGCGTTCGAAAAATATGAGCATTTTTGTAAAACAAAAGGAAGAAGATGTTTGAGACCTCTCATAGATATGCCCGTGAGATGGAACTCGACTTATAAAATGATAGGGCGTTTGATACAAAATAAGGATTTACTTACCGAATATCATCGAGAACACCTACCCCAATTATATGAAGTACTTACGGAAACTGATTGGAATATTTTAGAAGAATTACACATCGGTTTGGGAGTTTTGTATGAAGCCACATTGATGCTATCACAAACATATTTTCCATCATCTCACTCCGCTATGATAAGTGTTTGTGAAATTTTGAGAACATTAAAGGCTTTTGGTTCTTTGGATCAAAGGTGGGATATGATTACCAACGAAATGTGTGAAAGTCTTATAAAATATTTTAAAGAGTTTCCAACAATTTTTTTGATTGCTTCGGCATTAAACCCTCTTGTTAATTTTAAGGGTGTAGTGGAATCTTTAACTTCTATCGGGGAAGCATTGGGTCAATCTCCAGATGAGATTACGACAAGTATATCAAAATTTGAAAATTGTGTTAAACACTTATATACTATTTATGATAATGAATGTGCACCACGGGCAGAAGTTGCTTCCACCCCGAGGTCTTCGACTTCACAAACATCGGTTTCTCGGCCTCCTCGGGGAAGCATTGGATCGTCTTGGTTTCATAATATATCTCAATCAAAACGTACACGAGTTCAATCGTCTTTAGACGAACTTTCCATATATAAAGAAACTGATTACACTAATTATATTGGCACCGAAGATTTTGCAAAATTTGATGTATTAAAATGGTGGCAAGAAAGAGAAAACGTTTGCAAAATTTAAGATTTTGCTAAGGACGAACTAACCGTCCAATCTAGTAGCGTAACTTCAGAATGTTGTTTTTCTCTTAGTGGCAGGATTTTAAGCGCACGACGGTGTATGTTGAAGGCCGAGTCGGTGCAAATGGCCGTGATGCTTAAGGACTACTATGATTCTATGGAAAGATGTCAAAAAAATGCGGATCTTGAAGAATGCTTAACTAATTTGGAAGAAGCGATTATGGAAGACGATTACAATAGGGACTTCGCATCGGAAACATCAAACACTAACACCGAAGCTGAAACTGAAGAACTCGAACCCGGCGAAGAATACGTTGACGACACTCAAAATAGAATGAACGCAGGTTCATCATCCAACGTCCACTCGAACGAAGTCGCCTATTATGGGCATAGGTCATATATCGACGATAGTTACAACTATTGGAATTTCAATTCCGACTATCCATTTTAGTAGTTGTCTCTTTATATTTTGTGACGTTATTTCTTTCGAACAATATGTATTTTTCGGGTCTCTAACTTGGGGTGATGGCCATGCCGAAGCTCCATTGCTAGAGTTCCCTTTTTTTGTTAAAAAAATAATTCAAGTTTCAACAATATGTAATTTTATTTCGTAATTGTATCGCAATGTTATTTATATGTTTTTATTAACTTTCAATTATATATGTTTATACTTTATATTTTATAACTTGCAATTTTTTTTAAATTAACAAGTCACTTTTTTTTCAAACAAAAAAACGAACCGAAAACCGGAAAATTTTAAACCGAAACTAAAAAAACCCGGAAATGTCTAAACCGAACCGGAAAATACCCGAACGAAAATAGGACCGGTCCAGGACCGAAGTCGGACCGGTCCGGACTTGGACCGGTCCGGAAGTGGTCTAGGACCGCCCGAAGACCGAATTTATCGAAATAGTCTTACGCGAAGACCGGTTCGCCGAGGACCGGACCGGCCCAGGACCGACTAGGTCCGGACCGGACCGGACCGGCTGTGGTCCAGGACCGTTCCAGGACCGATTTTGCTCATCTCTACTTGTAGTTGTACTTGGTGGTTTGGTTTTGGTAATAAAGGTATGCAGGTATTGCTTTTCAAAAAAAAAAAAACAATTCCTTCGGCTACTATCGTAGTGCCAAAGAAACGCACCAGAAATGAAAAGACGATTTGAGAAAAGAAAGCCTAATAATATATTTTGAACACATGATGAACAAGGTGACCCTAAAAGTAGGTAGGAAGAACCTTAATTCATATAATTTCCAATTATATATATATATATATATATATATATATACTAGTTTAATACCTTGTGTATAAACACGGGATGATTAAAATAAATTTTAAACGTTTTCTCGTATTAAACAGTACTAACATGTATAGTATACAATCAAATAAATAATATCTTAGGGTGTCTGAATTAAAGATAAGATTATAATTTTTATATTTAATATATAACAATTCTAATAAACTAAAAATATAAAAAGTTTGAAAAGTATTAAAAGTGTTGGGTTGAACTATATTTTAATAATATAGTTATATAATTTTTTTCATATTTATCATTGATTTAATTAAGGGTTATTTTTATCTAATTTATATTGGTTTAACTCTAAAAAGTTAAAATAAAAATTTTAGAATTAAAAGAATTAACAGGTAAGATTAAGTTTTTTATTAAATAAAGGTCCAGATCATATAATAATTTTTCTTAATTAATCGTTTGTATATATTAAAAGAAAGATTAGAAGATGGTCCGAGCTTATATGTTCTCCCCAAATGGATATTAACTTTGAAATCCAATAAAACGGTTTTAATTAAAGTTCAAGGACAAATCAGTCATACCACGATTATCTCAAATCTAGTTTTCTAATTTTTAAATTATATCAAGTTATCTATTAACGATTAACTATCAAAGTTACAGTTGAATTTCATTTTTTAATTAAATAAATGGTTGTGATTTAATTTGAAATAAATGAAAGGACTATACTTTATCTTCTAATATATATAAAAGACTAATTTGAAAAAATTTAATAGATATTAGTTTGACTTTAAAAAGTCAAAATCAAAATTTCCGAATTAAAAGAATTAACGGGTAAGATTAAATCTTTTATTAAATGAAGGGTCGAGATCATCTAATAATTTTTTTTCAAATTAGTCTTTTATATATTAGAAGATACACACAAATGCATATATATTTTAAAAAATGTAAAATCTTGAAAACCGGGTTAATTGACCTGCCGATTGAACCGGTTGACCCGTAACTCGGTGATGAGACCGGACCGACTAAAAACCCGGGTTTTAAAAGATTGCAAGTAACTTGCATAGGAATTGAATTTGAGAGCTAGTTATATTTCTTATACAAAATAAAATTTGTATGATATTATATGATAAAAATACTCTAACCAGCGGTGGAACACATCGACGCGAGCGTGAGGCAAACTTGACAGTGTAAACATTTTTTTTTTGAACGACAAGAATTACTTTCATATATTACCTCAAAATCATAGGATAAATCCTATAGCACATACATGTCATCCAATATTAAAACACATTACCACTAAATAAACAACAACAATATTACATGCACTCATTTCCTCACAAACTTCTACTTTAACAATCAGGTACCCACCATTCTTTAAGCAATCAAGCAGCCCAATACATTAATCCCCTTCGCATCGATCGTGTGTAAGGTGGCAGCATAGTAACAACAAACTTCTACTTTGACAGTGTAAACATGGTAGCATGATAAGAAGAGACGTGATTGTATATGTTATATAAATAATCAATCGTTATTTTTACAATCAATAGTAATAAAGTTAAACGTTATTGGTTATAATATAAAAGGAATTTAAATAATTATAAAATATTTTAGAATGATAAAACAAATAACTTGGTTAAATATGATATTTTAAAATATTATAAGGGTTAAATATGATATTTGTAAATTAAGGTGGCAATATACGACTTTATATGATTTAATAAGGGTATATATGAAATTATCTCTAATAAATTTGACTTTAAAAAGTCAAAATTGATTTTTTGATTTTAAATAAATGAATAGTCAAGATTAAATATTTTTTGAAATAAATGGTTCCGATTGTCTTACAAAATTTATTAAATTAGTCTTATATATATATATATATATATATATATATATATATATATATATATATATATATATATATATATATATATATATATATATATATATATATAGAAGAAGATAGATATAAAAGAGACAGGTAAATCTAACTTTTAATAATATCAATTTGAAATTTCTTATAGACAGTTTATATATAATTTACAAATATTATATTTATTCTTTCTAATACTTTAAAATATCATATTTAACAAATTTTAACATTTTAAAATATCTTCTAATTATTATTATTTTTCTTCTAATTATAACCAATAAAATTTGATTTTATTATTTTGATCTTTTGTTCTAAGTGTAACAATAACGATCAATAAAAATACAAGAAATAAAATCATGTCTCTTTGTATCATAATACTATGTTTCTTGTGTCACGTCTGCCCTCAACCTCGAGTCGATGTTTTCACCACAGCCTAGATATTGACATCGTTTGTTGTCATTTCTTTCATGCTTTATATTTATTTAATACCTTTTTATTAACGTTTAATATTTATGATTATGTTAAACCAACCATGTATCATACGAAAATCTAATCTACCTAGTAATAATAATAGTTATTATTACTATTATTATTATTACATTAATACTAAATAACAATAAAAATATTAGCTCTAAAAGTATAAATGTTACAGAAATTTACAAAATTAAAAATATAATTCACATCATCCATTTTTATAGCTAACCAATTAATAAGAAAGAATGAAAGATATTTACTAGTAAAATGTGTCCTTGCAAATCTAACTTGCTCAAATAAGTCACTAACGTCTCTAATTTTTTGACTTTCTCAAATACGTCTCCGAAACTCCGGCCACAACTCTTAGCGACTCATAAATGAATTATTAATTATATGAGAGGCGCAATAAGCAATCTTATCACTTTATTAAAATAACTCAATAGCTAATAATTTAGCAGCTTATAATTAACTTATTAATGGCTCGTTAGTGAAGCTTTAATAAGAGGTATTTTGGGCAAATCAAGTCTCACACGTTATAGGTTAGTGGTAAGCACTTTGGTGCTTTTGTGTGGTGATTGTCCATTGACCAAAGGTCATGAGTTCAAGTCATATTGAGGACAAATTGGGATAGATTAGGAGCCGTTAAAAAACAAAAACAAAAACAAAAAAACACGTTAATGACGGTCCACCCACACGCAATCTTGTGCTAGGAAAAATATAAATAAAATGACTAAAATACCCTATTAATAAGTCACTAATGATGTTATAGACAGTTAGCGTACGAAAAACAGTTATTGTTTAAACTTTTTCAGTTTTTCATATATATAAACTCACGTCTATTATAAAGTTTCTATAAAATCCGCCAAATCTTTTTCTCTATACCATCTACAAATTAATTCCAAATCATGGGTCGCCTTACTTAACTCACAATAAATTGCATTACGACCAAGAACTCTAAGGGTACCCTTTTCCTTATTATTGTAGCATTTGGTTGGAGAATTTCAAATTTCTTTGTGTTCATTCATTAGAGAGTCACTTATTTGCTTTTTAGTAGCCTAGCCAGACTCAAATCTTTATTTTACCTATATAGATATAGACGATAAATTCGAGGCACTAAATTCCGGCTCATTTTCTTGTTACATTAGCAACATTGAATCTATCTCGTTGTATTTTTAGTTTTTTGTATGACTAGTTTACTTTATATATTGTTTGTACTTTTAGTTAATTATCGTATTGTTTTTTTTTTGAACATCTTTAATTATCGTATTGTTGTATTTTAGTTTCAATGTGTTTTTAGTTGTATTAATATATTTTATTTAATTTGCATTAAAAAATATTAATCTAGTATCTATTTTATATAAATATTATGCTTTTTATAGAAAATTGAAAATCAAAAATAAATTGGTGTTTAACGTGACGGTTAGTGATGATAGTAATACTAGTATACTGTAAGACTATAGCACTGCGTTATGTGTATTGATTTAGTGTGTTGTAAAGACTATAGCACTTCGCTTCAAGTATAAATGAACTTTGGCTATTAAAAAAAGGGTTTAGTTCCTAAAAGTATACCGAAGTGGTCACCTTTTGCTATTGTGTATACCCATCTTTCAAAACTACCATTCAATATACTGAAGTTTCTATAACTACCATTTGATATACCTGGTTACCTACTGAACAGGTAACCGGTAATTTCATTAATTTTTAAAAAATTTTATTACTACTACAATTACCACCTCATATGCCATGTCATTGATAATTGACACCTCATTTTTTACTTGAAGAACATGAAGAACAACCTGAAACAAGATGAAGATGTGTTCAAATAATCGAATATATTCAAACAAGATGAACAATCTGGGTTCAAATATGAACAATAAAACAACCAAAAAACAAACAAGTACCAAGGACCGTCAAAGAAAACAGATCTAGGTAACAAATAGAACCAAGATTGAACCAAAATCTGGAAAACAAATAAAACCCTAAAAACGAAATCAGATCTATGAAGATGAAGCTGAAATGTGTATGAACAAGAATCGGATAAAGAAAGCGAGACCAAGAACTCGCATATCTATTGTTCTTTGTAACCCCAAACTCAAAGAAGAAAACCCAGATCTGTTATTCGAACGGAGAAACCCGTAATCTCCAATCTGTGCTTCATAATCGATGTAGGTGGTGCTGATGGCAGCGCTTGATGAAGATGAAGATGAAGATGAAGCCCCACATCGAAACCCTAAGAAGATGAAGAACCCTAAGAAGATCTTGAAGACGAACAGAAATCATACAAATCTGATGCTTCAGTCTCCGCCGATCTTGAAGACGAACACTATCGTTGAAGAACTCCACGGCGGCGATTAGGGTTTCACACATGCTTCAGTCTCCGGCGATTAGGGTTTTCTTCAGTCTCTGGCGAATGTTCGATCTTTATCATCTTCATCATCGCACTGTAGATCTGACTTCGAGAACCCAGATCTAGGGTTTCGATCTTGGGGTTTTTTGCGAGAACCCAACTCGACACATTGAAAAAACAGATCAACAAATCGAGAACCCAGATTAACAGATCGAAAAAACCCATGGTGGTGATGGAGTTCAACAGATTGATGGTGATGGCTAATGAAGATGAAGGTCTGGGTTCTCGATGAAAATGAAGTCGGTGATGAAGATTTGAGTTCAACAGGTTTGGGCATGGTGATGGTCGACAGTGTTACTATCACAGGTTATGATGTACACAATGGTAGTTTTTGAGACTTGGATACATTAAATGGTAGTTTTGAAAGATGAGTATACACAATAGCAAAAAGTGACAACTTCGGTATACTTTTAGGAGCTAAACCCTTAAAAAAAAGTATACTGAGTCTGTGGATTAGTGATGAGTTAAATATGCTAATTTGACAACTGTCGTTGACAATAATATCAGTTAGGAGCTAGTGCGGGTGTTTTAAGTGATTTTCATAATTTTTACTTTTTTGGTAGAAATCGTATCGACAATGAGCCAGCTAAGATTGAGAAACAAAAAGTCGAGTTGGATGATAAAATAATAAAATAGATGTTTGATGATAAAAATTTCCACGACTTGTATCATGATCAACTCATTTGCCATAGTTACACTGGGCCTTAATTTGTGGTTTCATATATGCTCGTTAAGAACACAATTGAGAATATGTATTAGTATGTGTGTTTAGTTAATGTGTATTTTTGTAATTATGTCATGCATAAATTATTTTTGGATTATCTGTTTGATATGGTGTAGATATATACCTTGGAATTGGATTTTTTTATAGATAATTATTAACTATATATAAATTGTATTATAAGTGTAAAAGATAAAGAAAAAATAGGACGAAAATGCATAGTGATGTTGGTCGAGATTCGAGAATAATGAAGTATATAGTTTGTAATGCAAATATTGACTTCTGAGACAAATAGCAACATCATTGCAACATGCATAGCGACTTTCAGAGATTAATGTCATCCTTAGAGTACATGGTGTGGAATGTGTTTGGGGTGTGTGTGATAGCAAATGACAGTGGAAAAAAAAAATCTCACTCCAGCTTGGCGTGAATAACCATAGGCGTGGAAGTATCCACATCCATTTTCAAGTGTGGTAGGCTTGTTGTGGGCCCAGTAGTTAATTTTTTTTATTTTTTTTATTGGTTAGTAGATGATTGGTGGGTCCTACAATTTGGTGTGATAGAAAGTAATTACTATGAGGCTAAGTGATAGGTTAAGTGAAAAGAAAAAAAAATTGACGTGGCGGTGTGATAGATGTGATAACATGTTACCATACCGTTTACTCTTAGCGACTTAGGTAGTGACATATAAAGTAGTCACTTACATAGCGACACGTGTAGCATAGTCACTAAAATCAAGCGTAATAAAACCGTAACCTCGTATATTTAGGATCACAAAACAAGAAGAAAAAAAGATGGAAAAAAGTTTTCTTAATTAAGTTATCCTGTAAAAGCTAGTTGTGATGAAAAAAAGAAGAAAGAAGAAACTTATGTGTAATATTTCCCGAAGGAAGGCATTCTTGGGTTGCAGAATGAGAAAAGTATAGGAATGGTAGTAATACAACATATATTGTTGTATTCTTTTAGATGAGTTTTTAATATTAAATTGATTAAAATATAAATTTATATATAAATGTGAATTTTATACTTTTGGAAGAATACACTACTACAAAAAAACATTTTCAAGCCCCCCTCTTTAGACCTGGTATTTTAAAAAGATGTCTAAAACAGGGCTAAAAAGGGCTAACGCGCATTTTTTTGAGATTTCGTAAGTGTTTTTCGTAATAATGAAGGTTTAGAATGACATGAATCAAATTCCTGCCCACTAATTAAATCCATGTACTAGTAACCCGACTTATAATCTACTAATTTTATTTCGCAAAAATTTTCTCGAGTTTAATAACTGTTATATTAGGTGTTGCCTGTATGGGTTCTCAAAATAATCTGAATCCCAACATCCGAATCAATTATCCGAAAATTCGGATATCCGAAATTTCGGATACCTGAAATTTGGATATCGGAATTTTCGGATTCGGATTCGGATAGTGTTTTCTTGAATTTTCGGATATTTCGAATATCCGATATACGGATTTTTTTTATTTTTTATTTTTATATTACTTATTTATTTATTTTGAAACATACTTGAGCAAATTTTGGTGATTAAAGTTTAAAATATCGTTATTTAGTAATTATATATATTTTAAAAATTATATAAATAATGTATTTTTTGAAATTATCGGATATTTCGGATATCCGAAATTTTGAATTCGGACTCGGATACAGAAATCCATTATACGAAAATTCGGATATCCGAAAATGAACTCCCCTAATTTGGTGCTCTCACTGTACGTTTGTTGATGCAGAAAATGACTTATATTCGGTCATTTGATGATTTTATACGATATATTAAAGGTAAACACAAAATCAGATACAAAGTCTCACCAATGATAAGATTTGAAATAATAATAATAATATTAACTTGCAAAGCAAGATAGAGCAAAATAATACCTTAGAAATTGAAGATGGTGGTTGGAGAAATCAAGCAGATCGGTGGTCAAAGAAAGCAGAGTGTGGAGGATGAAGAAGAGACGACAGAGGGTGCAGCTTTTAAACGAAAAAATATATTTATTTCACATGATATTATTTATGGTATCAGATGGACTTTGTCAATTGTTTAATGTTGGATTTGAGAAAGCAACTACTTGAGTTAATGTTTAATTAAGGTATGTATTAAAGACTTGCAAAAATTTAGGTTTTTCAAAAACACACAAGTAGTCTATGTTTAAGAAATTTGAATTGAAAAGTTTGTTTTTAACTTATGTTTATTTCGATTTAAGACGGGAATGATGCATTTATGACTTATGATTATAATTTTGTAGTGATTGAAGTAAAAAAAGATTGGTTTGATTGTTATATAAACTAATTTCTAAGTTTGAAATATATTTGTAAAGGTAACTTTAATACATTTTTTACTGAAATTGTACGTAACTATTTTTTTAATATATATTTTCATTATTAGGCTATGCGAATGGATGGCAGGTCGGCTTTGAATTGGATGGGAACACCGCTATGGGTGTTTTAGGTTGGCATTGGGTTTCTCCCTTTCGGGTCCTCCAAAGCGAGAATTATATGACAGCTTTTTCTTTTATTTATATTTGTTTTGTAGAGAGAGTGAGGAGAACGATTAATATTTGGGTTGTTTAAATTGGATACTATTTAAGTTTTGAGGTTGAGTTTGAGTTTGAAAGAAAAAAGTAAAAAAAAACTAATATGAAAGCTAAAATAATATACAGATTAATTTAGATTAATAAATGTGCTACTTATTACGTTATATTTTGTCAAACCGTGATCACAAAAAGGTCATGAGTCCATGGCTGTAGGTGTACCTAATGTTAATCCAACTTTAGTATGTTTGATGCGACTTTTCTTTTTCTTTCTTTTTTTTAGTTTTCAAAAGCGGGATGGTTTTAGTTTTAAAAAGTAAATAGTTAATTACAAAGATAGTATATGTGATTTCGTAGGAATTTCACATTTAGTCGTTTAAACTAAAAAATTACACTGATAGTTTTTATGTTTGACATGTTGTTTCACTTTTGGTCTTTTAGACTAACTGGTGTTATCCTTTGACTGTTAGTCAAAGGGTAATCGGTCACTTTCCCACTTATTCTTATAAGTTATAACCAAACATCTTTTTGTCTATTTTCTTTTTCTTTATTCTTATTTTACTTTCTAATTATATTTAACCATGTTGAATGTATTATTTTGTAAAATAAATTATATAATTATAATTTAATTATTCTGTAACTTAAATTAAGATTTTATTTATATTTTAACAATTTAAACAAATATATTATGGATGAGCTTGTATTTATTGAATATAGGTTTAAAATTCTAAAAAAAACATTCAAACAATCCATATGAACCCTAAAAATCTGTAAGAAGATCAAAACCTTATTCACTCTCAAAATCCTAATAAATCCTTAAACCTTAGTCTAAAGGACTAAAAGTTAAAGAAAACATTAACCATAAGGACTACCAGTGTAATTTTTGAGTTTAAATGACTAAATGTGAAATTTGAGTAAAACCACAGGGACCATCTTTGTAATTAACTCAAAAGTAAATAAGTTTTACTAGTGTTGCCTGTTTGTATGAGTTTAAGATTTTATTTAAAAAAAATGATAAGTACAGTTTTAAAAACCGTTTATAAGAATAAAAAATATATTATTTTTAGTTTTCAAAAATGACAACTATGTATTATGTATGAAAAGTTCAAAATTAAACACTCATATACATCTTTAAGATCACCTGTATAGCCTTACACGAAGGCCTCACGTAGGCTGTCAGGTTCTTGATGAACACCGGTATACCCCCTCAAAGGTACTCGACAGGTGAGCACACCTAAATGCTAATACCTTTCTCTCTCTTATTCTCTCTCTTACACACACACACACACTATATATATATATATATATATATATATATATATATATATATATATATATATATATATATATATATATATATATATATATGTATAGGTGAAGTTCGTACGAGAATTGCAAAAACCAATATTAGTCCTTGATTAAACTTAGTCAATGGCTAATATTTTTTGGTGGCTCATTAATGCTTCATTAATGACTCATTAATGACATATTAATGAGGATAGTTTTGGGAAAATCAAGTCTCGCAAATTACTGACGGCTTATCTGCACGCAATTAACGGTTGGTAAATATATAAATTTTCAAAATACCCCTATTAATGAGTCATTAATGGCGTTCAAAACAATTCTCGCAATTCACGTATGAAAAATGGTTCTCGTTTGAACTTTTGCCTATATATAGCATTGCACACGTTTAATGCGGCGGCGATGACAATAATTTGAGTTCGATAACATGTTTGATTTAAAAAGTAGGGTATGGTATCTGAAATGCGATGTTAGTCAACCTATCCATGTATTTTCTACCCTTCTGATTTCTTTACTTTTTTTTTCCATCAACTATTTTATTAGTACTTAAAATAGTTTTTGAAAAACAACTAAAAAAATATAATTGTCTTAAATTGGTTGAGATAATCAAGGAATGATTGGTTAGGCTATTGTTTTATGTGTTTGTATCTTAAGTAAAAAAATTTGTACTACTTAAAATTAAGTAGTCCTAAAATTTTTAGGAGAGAGAAAGTTAAATGCTTCATAATAAAGTATAGATATATTTATTTATTTATTTATTTTTATATATAGCGTGCGTCCGGAAAGATAGACCGATTGCTGAACCATATATATATATATATATATATATATATATATATATATATATATATATATATTATTTTTAGTTTTCAAAAATGACAACTATGTATTATGTATGAAAAGTTCAAAATTAAACACTCATATACATCTTTAAGATCACCTGTATAGCCTTACACGAAGGCCTCACGTAGGCTGTCAGGTTCTTGATGAACACCGGTATACCCCCTCAAAGGTACTCGACAGGTGAGCACACCTAAATGCTAATACCTTTCTCTCTCTTATTCTCTCTCTTACACACACACACACTATATATATATATATATATATATATATATATATATATATATATATATATATATATATATATATATATATATATGTATAGGTGAAGTTCGTACGAGAATTGCAAAAACCAATATTAGTCCTTGATTAAACTTAGTCAATGGCTAATATTTTTTGGTGGCTCATTAATGCTTCATTAATGACTCATTAATGACATATTAATGAGGATAGTTTTGGGAAAATCAAGTCTCGCAAATTACTGACGGCTTATCTGCACGCAATTAACGGTTGGTAAATATATAAATTTTCAAAATACCCCTATTAATGAGTCATTAATGGCGTTCAAAACAATTCTCGCAATTCACGTATGAAAAATGGTTCTCGTTTGAACTTTTGCCTATATATAGCATTGCACACGTTTAATGCGGCGGCGATGACAATAATTTGAGTTCGATAACATGTTTGATTTAAAAAGTAGGGTATGGTATCTGAAATGCGATGTTAGTCAACCTATCCATGTATTTTCTACCCTTCTGATTTCTTTACTTTTTTTTTCCATCAACTATTTTATTAGTACTTAAAATAGTTTTTGAAAAACAACTAAAAAAATATAATTATCTTAAATTGGTTGAGATAATCAAGGGAATGATTGGTTAGGCTATTGTTTTATGTGTTTGTATCTTAAGTAAAAAAATTTGTACTACTTAAAATTAAGTAGTCCTAAAATTTTTAGGAGAGAGAAAGTTAAATGCTTCATAATAAAGTATAGATATATTTATTTATTTATTTATTTTTATATATAGCGTGCGTCCGGAAAGATAGACCGATTGCTGAACCATATATATATATATATATAGAGAGAGAGAGAGAGAGAGAGAGAGAGAGAGAGAAAAGTTCATGCGAGAACTGTTATTAGCGCGAGAACCAATCTGAGCCGTTTAATTTCTCATACTTCAATATCATTGCCCAGCCATGAATTCATCACATGCACTCTGCCACACTCTATCCATCCACGCTCTCCATCTATGATCTTCCCATATCCAAAGAACGGCTGGGACTGGTTCTCGCGTTAACAACGGTTCTCGAATGAACCCTCCCCGAGACATATATATATATATATATATATATATATATATATATATATATATATATATATATATATATATATATATATATATATATATATATATATATATATATATATATATATATAGACAAAAGTTAATGCGAGAACCGTTGTTAGCGTGAGAACCGCGAGAACCAATCTAAGCCGTCCAATTCCCCCTCCTTCAATGTCATTGCCCACCCATGAATTCCTCACATGCACCCTGCCACACCCTATCCCTCCACGCTCTTCATCCATGATACTTCCCATATCCAAGGAACGGCTGAGATTGGTTATCGCGGTTCTCGCACTAACAACGGTTCTCGCATGAACCCTCCCCTATATATATATATATATATATATATATATATATATATATATATATATATATATATATATATTAAAATAAGAAAAACGTACGGATAAAATTATATGAATTGTGTAAAATTATATAAAATATTCATAGCCCAATAAAAGGTAGTTTTATTATTTTGTATTTACTTATTAAAAAAATATATTAATATAATAACACAACTTAAATTATACTAACAACATAAATTATTTGGCAATGTTAAAAAATAGAATAGTGACGACAAGGTTTTAGTTGGCAGTTAAGGTTTTATGTTTACATATGCTGCTAAGTAACATGGAATGTGTAATTTAATAATTTGACAGCTTGGAATACAGCTCTCTTCGTATCCACGTGGCATGCAGCCCTTTCTGCTATTCTTTCCCGCATCTTCTTTATCGAAACATCATCTACTATTTGCAAAAGTGATGGAAGTTTTTTACCAAACAGGTGTGTACTTTTAAACATATTTACCAAAACGATGTTCTTTTTGTTTTTACCCCTATTTACCTATAACCGGTTAAAAAAAAGTAACCAGCCCCCCTTTGTGCCCTAGAACGAGAGTCTGAGACGTATCGCTGCTCATCACCAGGCCGGCCAAAATCAACGCCTGCGGCGACTCCATTACCGGTGATTTCCTCTTCGTTAATCATCACCGTAGCTGGATTTTATCTACCTGTAAGTTTATTTTATAAAATCCTCTGTTTTTATATACCATTTCGTAGCCTCGATTTCATCTTTCTGATTTCATACCCTCGATTTTGTAGACTGGTAATGGGTGGGTTTTTTGTTTAATGGCTTTTATTATGTTGAAGTTCATTACCGATTTACATATGGGTGTTTAATGGCTACAAAATTGCTTTGGCTTTTTTTCCTGTTGAAGTTCATGACAAATATACACATGGTTGTTTAATGGCCACAAATTGTTTAATGGCTGTATTTTTTTTTTCTTTTGAAGTTAAAATCAATTTAGGATTTAGTGACTGTGTCACATATGGTTGTTTTAGGATTTAGTGGTTGTTTAATTGTTTAAAGTGGTTGTTTTTTAAGTAGATGGATCTTGTTACATTGATTCAAAATGAAGATTTTTTTGCAATGTCTCAAGTTGACGTTGCAAGTAATGAGGATTTTTATCCTTGTTCTCATGTCTTAGGTGCATGTGCCAAACTTTCTTTAAATAGTTGGCGATATGTGCACAAATATTACTCAATTGTTGAATATTGTGCTACTTGGGTATCAGAGTTTTCCCCACTTCCTCATGAAGCGTATTGGCCACAATCATCGTCTAGAAAATTGCTTCCAAATTTAGAGCTCCTGAGGAATAAGAAAGGTTGTCCTCGCTCAACGAGACTACAAAATGCAATGGACATCAAAGAAAGAGGAAAGAAAAATCTTTGTGGAATTTGTCGGCAAAGTGGTCACAACCGGAAAGGATGTCCGTCTAAGCCACGGTATATTAAAACAAACTCACAAAAAATTTTAATCGATTATTTGGTATGACTATATCTCTCATTCTTTGATTTTTTTTTTGTAGGTAAAGTTTGGTAATCGGCTCAACGTATTCGGAAGATATTCGGGAATGTTTTTTTTTCTTTTGTCTTTTTAATTCTTGTAAGAAAACATTGTTGGTTTAGTATCTAAAAACATTATACTTGTGATGATGAATGTTGGTTTTAGTTTATGATCGTTAGTATTGTTTAAACAATTCTTATAATTGTGATAAAATACATTAACAGCAGCAGTAAAAATAGACAAAAAAACAGCAAAAAAATAGCAAATTTGCAGCAATTCAGCAGTATAAAACAACAACAAAAAGCAACAGCAGCAGTAAAAAATTAGCTAAAAAATCTCTGAATAAACGGTAAAAAAGAAGCTGTAAAAAAGCAGTAAAATAGGGTTAAAACAGTAAAAAAAAGCTATAAAAACAGTTAAAAAGAAGCTGTAAAGTTACAGTTTAAAACAGTGAAAATAGTAAAAAAGAAGCTGTAAAAAAGCAGCAGTAAAAAAAAACAGTTAAAAGGAAGTTGTAAAAAACAGTTAAAACAGTAAGAAGCTGTAAAAAAAATTAAAAGCAGTAAAAATAAATTAAAAAACAGTAAAAACAAAAAAGAACACCTATTTAGTAAATATGTTTATAAGTACACATATTTGATAAATATGTTTAAAAAACATTTGTTTGGTAAAAAACGGTTCTAAACAATGTAATTGATTATGTGTTTTTAAAAATTGAGATTTTTCAATTTGGGTTCAATGTTACTTAATACAAGTATATATTAAGTGGTTTATCACTATTTTAAAAAGATTGTGATAATCAATTCGTTAATTCTTTCTTGAGTAGTCTACCTTATTTATAAGTCAAACTATTCGGAGACGTTATCCCATAGTAACATTCTCCTCCTAAACATCTGTTGCAAATGCTTTAGACTTATGAATTCAAACTCGTCACAAGCTACTGGCGGATTTAGAATAATGGCTGCTAATTACTCATCTAACTCCCCCCTTCCTCAACATTATTTTTTGCATAATGTGGGATTTTAACACACATCGCTCTGATACCAATTGTTAGGATCAAGGTGCTTACCTAAGGATGTAAATGAACTGAACGTTCACCGAATCGTTCGGCGAAAAGTTCGTTTATGTTCGTATGTTTAATAAATGAACAAACATGAACAAGGTTTTTTGTTTGTTTTATAACACTAAACAAGAACAATTTCGTTCGTTCATTTATGTTCGTAAACATGAGATTATCAATTCGTTTATGTTCATTGATATATATATATATATATATATACACTAGTGGGGTACCCACGCAATGCGGCAACGACGGTTATGATGAGTTTCTGTGGTGGTTTACGGTGATAATGAGTGATTAAACAGTTGCGAGTTTTTGGGGCGAGCAATATGATGACGACTAATAGTTTTTGATTGATATGTTCATTAACGTGTTACTTTTTAAACAAGGGAGACGAAGGTGTGTTTTTGACAACATATGATCTCTAGATTTATATATTATAAATAGTTAAATACTACACTTTGGTCTTTTTTTGTTATAGCGATAAAACGTAATGATTAATTTTTTTATGTGAATTGAATTTTAAAAATGTTTTTAAAAAAATTCTAAGAATATAAAATAAAATTTTGGTATCAATAAATGTAATAACTTGAGCTAACAAGTTAATTGATGCACAAGTCACCTCCTATAAGAAAAGATTGGTAAAAAACGATTACATCATTTTGATTTATTATGTTAAGTTAACTTTGTTACTATAGAACTATAGAAGCTAGCCAAGTAATAAAGAGAAATTTTTAAAAAAAAATAATGAATAGTTTATTTACTTTCAAGCTTATTCTACTTTACAATTTAATACTCGAATTACCAATTATTTAGGTTAGTTATTTTCTTTATTTTTAGAAAGAAACTTTTTATTTCATCTTTCTACATGTTATATGTTAACATTTATAAATTCTTTTTTTATCTCATCTTTCAATTTTGATACTTGTTTCCTTTTCAAATGTAGTTTTATACGGACAAAACAATATTTTTTTACATTTATAACTTGTTAATAGTCATATTTATATTTTTGAAAAAATAATCATGCTAAAACTATACAATCATTAACATTTCAATATACATATTTATATTTGGAAACCGAGAGTGAAACAATAAAAACATCATAAATTTTACATTTACAAAACCTTTAAATTAGATTAACTTCTAATTCAAGAAAATGTTGACGTTTGCGTGACATGCTAAACTAATCAACAAAGTAGCTCCTTTCTAGTTGGTAGCAGGAAGGCCATGTTTATGGTCTCTTCTTCTTTCTTACCCAAAAAAAAAATATATTAGCATCACATTATTTTTCGTCTTGTTTTTCATTATTATCTAAATAACTAGTATAGCCTAACTCAATTTTTTTCTCCACTTTTTTATTATTGTATAAGAGAAAAAGAGAAGATGAGAAATAAAAGAGAGAACAAAATTAGCATCCGGTGTAGGAAACAAAAGGGGCTTGTTGAGGCACAAACCTGAGACACCCGGTGACTTACCTGATCCATTCAAATTAAGCCGTACGCATGGACTAAAGAATGAATGCAAATTTTAGGTAACCAAGAAGCAACAAATTAAAAACCCATTAAGAAATAGCAAACGTCTATATGAACAACCTAACTACAGCAGCACTATCTCAATAGTTCAGCCATAAAACCCGAACTTAACCACCAAAAGCAAAAAAAAAAGTAAAAAAATAAGCAACATAAACTCCAGTTAGCAGTAGCAACCAAGTGACCAACACCCACTCACAAAGTTTAAGTGAAGCAAATTATTCTCAATTAAACGTTGAGGCAAAATATATCCCACAATACTAAAACCCATCACCACAAGAATTCTGGCATTTTTCCACACACAAATTTTGTGGGTAAAAGACCTAAAGTCGTGGGTAATTAGCTAATACCCACGAATTAGTCATGAATATGTATTCATGGGTAAAACCTTCGAGGGTATTTTTTTTACCCACAAGATTTTTACTTTGTGGGTAAGATCACCCACAAAATGATGTGTGGGTAGTCGTATGAAGTTTGTGGGTAAAAGATTGCGTGGAGTTTTCAAATACCACGAATTAGCTATAGATTTGTTTATGGGTAATTTGTGGGTACATGTACCCACAAAATCATTTGTGGGTAATTGAATGAAGTTTGTGTGTGAATGTTGGACTAAAGTTCACCAATATCACGAAATACCCACGAATATATTCATGTGTAATCTGTGGGTAAACTTTACACACAAAAATATGTGTGTAAATGTCGTGTGTTGATATTTTATAATTTGCCTATAGCAGTCGTGGGTAAAACTACCCACAAATATAATCATGTTTAAAAGTCGAGGTTAAATATTTTTTAGTAACAGGTAAATTCATGAGAATATTACGCACGACTTTTTGTATGGAAAACGATGGCTACATATCTACACACACAAGTAGATCAACTTGTTTCAACCACATACTATAATAACCGGATTATACATAAACTTAATAATATAACATAAAACCGACGTCAAAACGCATTAGGATATAAAAATAAAAACTCCATGTTCAACAAACCATTAATCTAGACACGTCACCCTAAATAGATAGAAAAACAAATAAACTTATCAAACTAATGTTTGATAATATTTAGACTCTAAATACGAGTGTCATGATGACACATTGAAGTAAAAAAAGCAAATAAACTTATCAACTAATGCTTGATAATATATAAGATCTAGATATGAGTGTCATGATGATCCTCACTTGCATCCGCTTGAGATTGACCGTAGTTGGGTCGGGATGAGCATCTCTGGCACTTTCCACTCGATCATTATCTTCGCCTTCACTTGAAACCTCGGGAACGGGAACACCAACATGTCTACACACAATCTCCAAAGTGTGTGTTAGTGAAATGACCTTCCTTGTTAACTTTCTCCGATTTTTCATGCACTCGTCTTTGCACTCATCATTTGCCTTAGAAGTAGTTGCAATTACATTTTTGCCCTTCAAATCAGTTGCTTTGAGCGCACGACCATACACTTTTCCTTTTTTCTCCCCACCCGCTGCCTGATCATATAGTACCGATTCATTAACCAAAGATGCATTTTCTCCGGATGCGGTATTTGTCGCATGTATTTGCCTAAGACGCAACATGTTATCCTACAATTAGGTGTATGCAAATGTTGAGTAATTATAATACTAACAACAAAAATCTCAATGCTAGGAAATAGAACTTACATTTATTGTTCTTGATCTTGCATTAACAAAAGTTCGGTTGTCGTGACCTTTGGTATGAGTATGCAAAAATAGTTCAAATGCCGTAGGAGGACGCTTAAGTGCGGATTCCTACAACAAGAATACAAAAATGGGAGAGATCCAACTATAAATTTAGATAACAAAGTAAGCAACTCAGTTTTAACCAATAGTAACTATTTTCGAGAACTATTTTGTATAGATACAACTCATAGTATATGAAGGTTTTTTTGTCATAAGTTATCAATAGGTTTGATATTAGAACCATTCAATATTAAGAAAAAAAAACAGGTGCTATACTTACAAGTTTCTTTGCATGCTCGCCATATGAAATTGACTCACCGGTATGAGTTGATAACCTTCCCCTTTGAGACGATTTTGGGTATTTATTTCTCGCTTCTCCTTATACTTAGGTGTACCCCAATAAGCATTAAAATCCCTCCATTCATCCTCAGTCATATATGGTGGTTTTTCACCACTACTTCTAACGTCTCTAAACATATCATTGTAGCGCAATGCCGCTTTTGCATTCCATGCCTTCTTTACTTGTGCCTCGGACTCGACATCCCATACATAAGTTTTCTAATGAATATCCAATTTATTAATATATATATATATATACAGAGAGAGAGAGAGGGGGGGGGGGGGGAGAGAGAGAGATTTGATATAATTCTCCCAAACAAATATTAAAGAATAGAATGAATACCTTGAATTCTTCAAAGTAGAAATTTTTTGTATTGTTTGACACCTTTGTCCAAGTGTATGCTTTATCATCAATTATTTCTTGAAAATTCCTTCTAATTGTGCGTGAACAATCACTTGACTTGTCAAACCTGTTATAATGACCAACAAAAGAATGAACCGACCTAGAAATGTTATCATTCTTGAATTGTAAACTGAAAATTTCTTACAGCCCAGCCTCAACAGTCACATGTTCTCTTGTGTCTTCATGTGATGGATTTTGTGAATCAATGTTCGATCCGGAGCCCAAATGTGTATCAGATGGGACACCCAATGAATTCATTATCTGTATGTAATTGCAAATTATCAGATGGGACACCTATAGGATTGTGACCGTTCCAAGCTTTATCAAATACTGATTGTAAGTCTGCATTGAGAGCATCTGGTAAAGAAACAAGAACTAATAGCTAACATTTCCAGTTCAAAATAATTTAATACCTCTAGGAACAGCCAAATGCCTTTAACTAATTAGTGCTCAAATGGTTGGATAACAAGTAATCAATCACGTACTTCATTGGTAGGTCATCAGTTATACAAATTAGTTCAAATGAACAGTTCTATATTTACAAGAAAACAGACATATGTTTGATGTGTTTTATGTATTTGATTCTACTATATCAATTTCCCAACTTGAATTTACTTAAAAAACAATCAGCTTAAGTATGATAAAAACAACCACGATACGTACACATAAATTGATATGAACCGTACCCGGCAGATGTGGTAACTAGGAGATAAAAACAACCAAGATAAACAAGCTACAACATAAATTGATAGTCTTACGAACATGAAACTAGAAATTAATTTCAATTTAGATCAGATTGTTACCTCCAATCGTGAAGAACAAGACCGAACGGTGTCAGACCTTCTTCGATGTTACTGTTGCGTTTCACCCCGTAGCTCCTATCAATCGCCATGACTATGGGTTTGATGATGGAATATGCCGAAAATCTTGCAACCGTAACTTCGTGGATGTGTATAGCGGGAATGTTAAAACTTCGTGAATGTTGGCGCTAGAAAATAACCTCGTCGTTTAGGGCTTTATTATTGTCGTTTAGGAAATCATTAGGGTGCGTTTGGTACAGAGAATGGAATTGCAGAGAAATGATCGCAGAGAATGGAATTGCAGAGAAAGGGAATTAGTCTGGAGAAGGAGAATTGAATCTTCTGTTTGGTAGCACAGAGATTTCAGCAGAGAAATGTAATAGAGAATCATTTCTCTTGTTTGATAGCATAGATTTCAATAGAGAATTGTACCAAATTAAAATTTACATTTTTATTATTTCCATAACAAACAATCAATTTGGGTGAATTAGCAATCCAATTTCATATATTTTAAATCTAATGATGGTCAATTTAACATCACTATGAAGAAGAAGAGAGAGTTTGTGAATTTAATAGCTATGCCAACCTCAAACTTCAACTACGTACACCCCAAACAAAGTATGATAGTAGAAGTTGAGAAGCATTACAACAACTGAATCATTCATTCATCAAAAACATCTATGGGATCTTAAAGTATTCAATAAAACAAAATCTGGATGTCAAGAATTCATATAGAATCTCAGGTGCTTATGAAAAGAATTATCCCAAGTATGGAATTTCAAGTTTCAAAAGATTAATTCACGAAAAAAAAAATAACTAATCGTAATTAACCAACAGTACTGAACAAGATTGAACACCACTTCAGAAAACACATTGAACAAAAAATTCAAAAAGTAATCGACTTTGGATTTCTATAAACTAAACAAAATCAGATATATTACCTCTAATCAAGAGCAGTGAATAAGAGATTGAATTTCTGTTGACATGCATTCATTATTTCATTCAGAGCTTAAACTTACGTTTGAAATTATAATCGAGTGTAGTCATTCAGTAATTGTTATTGATAATTCCATGAAAACAACTTAAGCTGCAAAGTGTGAAAGTGGATTCTGGAATGTAGCCATGAAACACACATTTTCCATTTTTGATTTTTCTACATGAAACGACTAAATCCAATCGTGAATGACGATGAGATTGGAAGATACCATAGGGGAGACCGCCGATGGAGGCGAGGCTGGGGACAATGGAAGAAGGACGACGCGACGCTGGAAGAAGGTCAACGCCGCCGGTAGAGTTCACCGTATGAAGAAGGCCGGTGGTGAAGGCGGCGATGGAAGAATGTCGACGCGACGGGAAGAAGGGAGGACGCAGTTGACGACGACGAGAAAGGAGGAGTGGAGTGACGAATCGACGATAGAGTACTGGACGTCGATGCTTAATTTGGGTCCCCATTTCTCCGTGTTTTTTTTTCAAAGCCTAGAGAATTGATTTGGTATTTCTCCCTATTTCCCTCTTACTTGAGGAGAAATCAAAATAGAGAAAAGGAAATGATTTATTTCTCTATTTATAATTCTCAATGTAACCAAACAAGGTATTGCAATTCTATTTCCATTTCTCTACTCTCAATTCTCTCTACCAAACACACCCTAGGGGAAATGGGTATTATATGATGTGTGGGTTTCTTAATTAAATTATTGATAATATACTTATTGTTCAATGCTAAATATCAAAGTTTAACATTGATTAGGTGGTAAAGGTTTTAGTGTATTTTATATATTTTATCTTCATAAGAGTTCAATCCCTACATTTTTATTTTTTTTTATCATTGATTTTGAAGTATTTTTAAAAGTATATCTCCTTAAAAGGAATAATATTTGTTCTTTTTAATCGTTTATCCTTTTATTTATAGTCAATAACATTTTCGTCAGGTTCCAAATTGAGATATAGTGGCTAAAGTGTATGTTTATATTCACTTTAAAAGTATATCTCCTTCAGAAGAAAAATGGGTGTAAACGAGTCGAGCAGTTATTGATTAACTCGAGCTCGAGTTGCGGTTCGACTTGTTCGAGTCAAACTTTATCGAGCTTGAGTTCGAGCCTAAAAAACGAGGTCGAATTATGTAACAAGTTGAGCTCCGACGGAGTTCTAATTGAGCTTTTCGAGCCTTGTATAGATATACATATACTAATTGCCAATTTATTTGTAAAAAAGGAATTATCGGTTTGATTACATTTTAATGATTTTATATGAATTGGGGTTCTTGGTAAACATTCATGCCCAAATATAGTTGTAATATGAGTTTGATTACATGTTGATAATTTTAGAATGAATAAGTTGAATCTAGTAATCGTTTGATGTTGCAATTAAAGAAATGAGTCATGAATGGGTCAAATTTGGTTTAGATGGTGTTTAATGATCAAGTGATGTTATTTTTGTTAAATTATATACCAATTGTATAGTCCTAAATATGTTATACTTGTATATTGGTTGAGTTCTAGTCAGAATTGTAGTTGGTCTACCAGATTGCTATGTATTGCCGGGCATGGGCGTGCCTTTAAGGGCCACAGGCCATGTCAAGGTCTTAAAAAGCATACGGTACCCAGTGGTACGCCCCGTGCTTCTAGGGTTAGGCCAAGCATGCCTAGTGGAGGAACGGCCGATGACCGTACGTGTCTATGGCATAGGGTGCGTCTGAGATGCATTAATGTGACCTAGGCATGTGAGAAGGAGAAGCCAAGGGAAGAAAGCCGATTTCAAAATATTAGAGCTTATTTTTTATGAGGAATTGCTATTAAAGTGTATAAGGTGAGTTTGTTTACCTTAATCTGCCTTTAACAAGAGGTTTGAGTGATTTTACATGAATTCGATGTTCATGGTAAACATTCATGCCTAAATGAAGTTGTAATATGAGTTTGATTACATTTTGATGATTTGAGAATCAATAAGTTGAATCTAGTAATCGTTTGATGTTAAAATTAAAGAAATGAGTATGAATGTGTCAAATTTGGTTTAGATGGTGTTTAACGATTGAGTGATGTTATTTTGCCGAAGGTAGTGTCAATATATGTTACACACTGATTGTAAAATACTGTATACGTACTGGTATCATCGGGCACGAGCGTGCCTTTAAGGATACGGGCCAAGCTCTTGAAGGGCAAACCATACCCGGTGGTATGCCCCATGCTGCTAAGGTTAGGCCGAGCGTGCCTAGTAGAGGAACGGTCGTGTCTATGGCATAGGATGTGCTTGAGATGCATTAGTGTGCTCGAGGCGTGTGAGCAGGAGAAGCCTAGGGAAGAAAGCTGATTTCAAGATATTAGAGCTTAATTTTGATGAGGAATTGCTAATTAAAGTGTATAAGGTGAGTTTATTCACCTTAATATGTCTTTAAAGGTTTGAGTGAGTTTACATGAATTTGATGTTCTTGGTAAGCATTCATGCCCAAATGAAGTTGTAATATGAGTTTGATTACATTTTGATGATTTGAGAATGAATAAGTTGAATCTAGTAATCTTTTTATGTTAAAATTACATAAACGAGTCATGAATGGGTCAAATTTGGTTTAGATGGTGTTTAATGATCTATTGATGTTATTTTGCTGAAGGTAGTGTTAATGTGTTATAGACTCATTGTAAAGTATTGACTAAGAAATGGTTGTATTTTGGTTAAGTTATGATCGGAATTGTAGCTAGCTGACAGTGTCCTAGGTACACGGTGGTACACCTCGTGCTTCTAGGGTTAGGCCGAGCGTGCCTAGTAGGGGAACAGCCGTGTCTATGGCATAAGATATGCTTAAGATGCATTAGTGTGCCTGAGGTGTGTGAGAAGGAGGAGCCAAGGGAAGAAAGTTGATTTCAAGATAGTTAATTATGTAGCTAGCTCAATCTGGAAAAACAAAGTTGCCAAAAGTTGCATCTTCATATACATGCTAAAAGTACTCAAAACCCATATTACTAATAAATTCAAAATACATCTTACTACTAGATCTAAAAAATACTCCGACCCGGTATAAATCCTATATAAGGAAATATGCTCAATCTAAACAGTGAATGAACATAGGCGCAATCAAGTTGCAGCTACATGCATGTTTGTTAGGAAGAAAACAAAGTACAGAAATTTCCTTACCCATCTACTAACATGATTCAAAGTATTGCATATCTACCTCTGACGCTATTTTAGAATAAAAACCTATCCTCAAATCCCAAGCAACACATAACAACCACTACAAAAAAAGGGCTTTTGCGGCGCCATGTGTCGTCGCTAAAAGTAAAATTGTCGCCCCTAAAGGTTTTTTGCGGCGACATGTCGTCGCAAAAGAGTTGCCGCAAAAAGTCCGTACCCAAAACTTTTTTGCCACGACAATTTCGACTTTTTGCAGCGTCACTCAACGGGACCTTGTTCTGCCACGTGGACACCTTTTTGCGGCGACAACATTAAATTAAATAAATATTAAATTAAATACTTTTTGCGGCGACATTTACCCTTTTTGCGGGCAGCATTTACCCTTAGCTCCCAAGTATATAAAGAAATATATACCCGGGAAGCATAGAGTAAATGACAACCGTATCTTTCTTAAACACACAACCATATAACAAGCATTCACATTCTAAATGAGATAAAGTGTTCAAATAGCAGTCCCAACATGGGAACAACCCGAAATTAATTTCTAAATCAATTTCGAGCGGGTATTCTAAGCTCACACACGCAAATTTAACAACTAGCATGATTACTAAAACTAAATGAACATTTATTTTAACATAATTATTAAACATAATTAAACATCATAAGAATTAAAGCTAACATTAATCTAACATCATTCACGCTAACTAAATAATAATCTAACACTGATCTAATTTCTAACATTATTAGTGTACTAACAATCATTAAAGATTAATAATACTTAAACATTAACACTAATTAACAATAATCTAAAATTATAACACTATTTATAATCTAACATAATGAATTTAAATTAACAACTAGATTAATCAATTATTTAACACGCTATTAGTATACTAACAATACTTAACACTAATTAACAATTATTTAAAATTATAACACTAAATATAATCTAACATTATAAATTTTATTAACAACTAAATTAATCAATTATTAACAATAGTCTAACACTAACTAACATTAATTAACAATTAAATAACTAAATTTATTATCAAAAAATAATTTTAATCTAACACTAATTAACAATAATCTTAGATTAATAAATTATTACCTTTAATTAAACAATTAAATAACTTAAATTACAAACAAAAAATAATAATAATCTAACTCAAACTAATTACCTTTAATTAAACAATTAACATTAATATATAACATTAATATACCATTAATAAGAAATAAAATACCTCAATGAAGAGGAGAAGATCGACGGAGTAAGATTCCGACCGGCGACGGCGGCGGCAGGAGGGTGGTCAACGGCGGCAGCAAGTGTAGAGGAGGAAACGAGCACCTTGTAACAAAAAAAAACAAAAAATAAGCATCTAAAGCTACAATCTTAGATCTAGAAACACAAAATCGAAATGTTTACCTGAAACACATCCCGCCGGCCACGGAAAAAACGGCGAACGGCGGAGGCAGGAGGGAGCGGCGCACGTGAGAGACGAGCGGCGACGGGGAGAGAGTTCCACGGCGCCGACGGCGAGTTTGAGCGGCGACGGCAAGAGTTGTAACGCCATCCCTAACGAGCTTAAAATTAGAGTTAATTTAAACTTTTTAAACAACGATTATCAAAAGCGTTGCAGCGGAAATAAACACCAATTACAAAAGCAACATTGATTAACTCGGCTAATTAATTACATCAAAAGTTAAGCCAAGTTCGTTTTCTACAAGCATTACCTACAAGTTTCCGACCATCGGATCCATACATATAACAACGTGTTCCCCAAAAGGTATATATACAACAAAAGCTACCATCAGTACCCGCCTCACCAGGCCTCTAGCATCAACCTGCGAAAAAGGTAAATCTTGCACCGTTAGCTACAACTAGCTAGTGAGCACCAATTACACATAAGCAACAATAAGCAGGCTATCATGTATCAGAACAGCACACAGGGCTATCCTATCATATTGAGGCGAGCCAAACATGTCAGCAGTAGTCGTATGTTGCAGGGGAGCCAACCCCGCTCAACAACCCAACAGCAGTCCACGTGGTACACCATATCTTTCATACTGGTTCCCATCTATCAAGGAACCCCATTCCATAGAGGAACGGCGGCCTGCAGAGCCCCACCCAAGTGTATACTACTTGAGTACCGTTAGTTCCCTAATTCGTAGTCCCTAAGGACCCTGGGAACCCAGCCAGATACTAACACCCGTCTACCTGACTGACCTCCGTGTTCTCCAAATTCAGTGTCCGGACAAAACTTCATAAACAAATAGCTAATCCAATCAGGATCCAGTTCGTGCGCGCATATAATCACAACAATATCTTTCATATCAATAATAAGCATGCTTGTACAACTCTATCATAACATACCTCCATTTTCACGTATCAACACACCAATTCACATGTCAACAAGTACCACAGATAACTTACCTACTGAGACTCATGGGAAACCGGTACTCACCTCGAAACTACAAGAGGCAGATATGCAATCGGGAATCCCAAGAGCACACAGAATCGTCTGAGTCACCTACCACCAATAAACATAGATAAACACCCCTTAGTATACACTATATTAGTCTGCACTAACAACTGTCTCAACAAAAGGTCAACATGGCTTCTGACAGCCTCCTACGGCTGCAGGAACATGTTCCTACGCCCGCAGGACAACATTCCAACACACACTACGACCGTAGTATATATACACTACGCCCGTAGGATCTCTTGGCAAGGAACCATGACCTACGGCCGTAGTAACCATATACTACGCCCGTAGCATGTATCCTCTGGGTAACTACGGCCGTAGGTTATGTACCCACGCCCGTAGTCTTGTTTCCATCACCCGTAGGTGGTAATCCTCTCAAACACGACAATACGGCCGTAGCAACCATTTCCTACGACCGCAGGAACACAAACCACACCCTACGGCCGTAGCAATATCATACTACGCCCGTAGGAACAACATTTACAGCGTGTTCTTGCTTTGTTCGAGCACAGCTACGGTTTTACGGGTTTTTGACCCGAAAATCATCTTGAACCCATATTCAAGCGTTTATACAACATATCCAGCATATATACAAGTCTACTAACATGTTTTAGACACAAAAACAACATCAAAACACCTCTAAATCTTCAATCCAACACCACACACATAAGAACATGATGAACAAGGTTTTTGATCAAGAACAACTTACAAATGATGATATAGAACAGATTCTAGACTTGGGAACCAACTGAAAACAGCTTCAATCTTGATCTAGCTTACTTCTCCTCTTCAAATCACAAGGGTTTAAGTGTGTTTGTGTTTTCACGTACATATGAAAGTGTATGTGTATGTAGTGTGTGTGTTTTGTTCTATCCAGGGAACAAAGAAAGGCCTTTATGGCCAACTTAGCCAACCAATACCCCTCGCGGGTATTTTGTTCTCCTATTCAACTATTACACCACTTAGGGTTATCCGTTTCAACTAACGGAGATATTTTTGGAACCATTATCCAAAACCATTCAACTATTTGTCAACATGGTCAACTTATGACAATTTTCACAATACTATATTTTTATCCACAATTAACACCAGTTAACACCATTTCACGTTTAAAACACCAATTAATATTTAGAACACCATTTTACAACATGTATACTACAATTAACAACAAAACGCCAGTTAATGTCAACGTACAACTATTCAAGCTACAGTTACAACAGTTTACAACTAGGCCCCATTTTGGGGTGTTACAAATCTACTCCCCTTAAGAAGATTCCATCCTCGGAATCTGTTCGTCTACAAACAAGTGAGGGTATCTAGTTTTCATGTTATCTTCCGTCTCCCAGGTCATATTCGAACCCAGTTTATGCTTCCATTTAACTAACACCAGTTTAATCAACTTTCGACGCAACTTCTTTGTTTTAGAACCAAGTATTTCAACAGGTTCTTCAACGAGGCGCTTTGAAGCGTCAACCTTCAATTCCTGTAGAGGCAGAATCTGGTTCTCCTCCACCTTACACTTACGCAGATAACACACGTTGAACGTGTTGTGAATTCCAGAAAGAAAGCTCTGGAGGCAACTCTAGTGTAACTGTCTGATCGTTAACCACGCGAATGATCCGAAATGGACCAATATAACGTGGACTCAACTTGCCCTTTCTACCAAAACGAATCACACCCTTCCAAGGAGAAACTTTCAGGAACACCCGATCGCCCTCCTGGAATGCAACTGGTCTACGCTTAGGGTCAGCATATACTTTCTGTCTGTCACGGGCCGCTTTGAGCTTTTCCCGCGCAATCTTCACTTTATCTGCCGTAATCTGAACAATCTCAGGTCCAGCAAACTGCTTTTCACCGGGTTCTAACCAACATGTGGGAGTACGACAACGCCTCCCATACAACATTTCATAAGGTGGCATCCCAATACTGGAGTGGTACGAGTTATTATAAGCAAACTCGACCAACGGCAAGTGAGAATTCCACGCACCACCAAATTCAATAACACATGCACGAAGCATGTCCTCCAACGTCTGGATCGTTCTTTCCGACTGGCCATCTGTCTGTGGACGATACGCCGTGCTCAGATGAACACGTGTACCAAGTTCATGCTGCAAACTCTACCAAAAATGTGAAGCAAATCTCGCATCACGGTCAGACACAATTGAACATGGCAAACCATGTCGTGACACCACTTCATCTACATACAACTTTGCTAACTTCTCCAGCGGAGTAGACTCGCTGATAGCTAGAAAATGAGCGCTCTTGGTCAATCTATCGACAATGACCCAAATAGCATCATGACCTCTAAGGGTCTTTGGCAACTTTTTCACAAAATCCATCGTAATGTGATCCCACTTCCACTCAGGGATCTCTAGTTGCTGCAAACTGCCATAAGGCTTCTGATGTTCTGTCTTAACTTGCGCGCAGATCTGACATTTTTCTACAAAAGAAGCAATATCTCGCTTCAGAGTAGGCCACCAGTACAATGCCTTTAAATCATGATACATCTTTGTGCTGCCCGGATGAACCGACAGCCTAGATTTGTGAGCTTCCTGCAGTATCAGTTCACGATTATCACTATGAAGAGGCACCCACACGCAAGACTGAAAAGTCTTAAGTCCGCGAGTATCATCAACAAGTTGATCTTTCAGCTTTTTCATCGTTTCTGTTTTGAGATTATCATCTTGCAACGCTACTTGCTGCACTTCCTTCAATAGAGCAATGATATCGGGAACCATAGTAAGTTTCATAAATCTAGCATCTGCAGTAGAGCTTTTGCGACTCAAAGCATCCGCCACCACGTTGGCCTTACCAGGATGGTAGCGAATTTCACAATCATAGTCTTTTATCAACTCGAGCCATCGGCGTTGTCTCATGTTGAGCTCTTTCTGCGTGAATACATATTGCAGGCTCTTGTGATCCGTACAGACCACACACTTGGTGCCATAGAGATAGTGCCTCCACAATTTCAACGCGAACACCACCGCTGCCAACTCAAGATCATGAGTCGGGTAGTTGCCTTCATGAGGTTTCAATTGCCTTGAAGCGTAGGCAATTACTTTATCTCGCTGCATCAATACACACCCCAATCCAGAATACGAAGCATCACAGTAGACAATGAAGTCTTCCGATCCCTCTGGAAAGCTAAGTATTTGAGCCTCACACAGTAGCCGTTTCAAAGATTGAAAAGCTTGTTCTTGAGCTTCCGCCCAAACGAATGCAACATCTTTGCGAGTTAATTTAGTTAAAGAACCCGCAAGCTTAGAAAAATCGCAGATAAACCGCCGATAGTAACCAGCTAGGCTGAGAAAACTTCTAACTTCAGAAGGAGTTCGAGGAACTCCCCAATTCATAACTGCTTCGACTTTCGCCGGATCAACTTTCACGCCATCGCTGCAGATCACGTGACCGAGAAAATGAACTTCTCGTAGCCAGAACTCACACTTTGAGAATTTAGCGTAAAGCTTCTCCCGTTTAAGAGTTTCGAGAACCTCTCGCAAATGCAACTCGTGTTCAGCTTCAGTCTGAGAATAGATGTGAATATCGTCAATAAACACAATCACCGATTTATCAAGAAATGGACGACAAACCCGATTCATCAGGTCCATGAAAACAGCAGGAGCATTGGTTAAACCAAAAGGCATCACCAAAAACTCATAATGACCATAACGAGTACGGAAAGCCGTCTTCGGAACATCTTCGTTAGCAACTAACACTTGATGGTATCCAGACCGCAGATCAATCTTTGAGAAGCACGTCGCTCCCTGCAGTTGATCAAACAAATCATCTATCCGTGACAGATGATACTTGTTCTTTACCGTTCGCTTATTCAGCTCCCGGTAATCAATACACATTCTCATCGTTTCATCTTTCTTTTTCACAAATAGCACCGGAGCACCCCAAGGAGAAGAACTCGGGCGAATAAAGCCTTTGTCAAGCAACTCCTGAATCTGCATCATCATCTCGCGAACCTCGGAAGGAGCAAGACGATATGGAGCTTTAGCCACAGGGGTAGCCCCCGGAACAAGATCAATTCTATACTCAACATCTCTGACTGGTGGTAACCCAGGCAACTCATCAGGGAATACCTCTGGATAATCGGTTACCACCGGAATATCACGAACAACACACTTCTCCAATTTAGCATCAATCACATGGGCTAGGTAGCAATCGCAGCCTTTCGAAACCGACTTACGAGCTTTCATCAAAGAAATGATAGGAATATCTAACTTTCGCCTTTCGCCACGAGCCACAGCATATGACCCGTCAGGTAAAGGAACTTTGATCAACTTTTTGGAACAGAAAATCTCAGCGTTCAACTTGCTAAGCCAATCCATCCCAATCACAACATCGAATCCCGCAATCGGCATTAAAAGAAGAGAAACAGGAAAACTACTCCCGTCGATATCAATAACCGCTTGGGGGATATTATCTACTACTGGAACTACTTTACCACTAGCAGTCTCTACTCTTACAAGCTCAGACAACACAGATATAGGCATTTGCAGTTTATCACAAAAAGGTACAGACACAAAAGAATACGTAGCTCCAGAATCAAACAATACACATGCTGGGGTAAAGTTAATAAGAAAAGTACCGGTAATCACGTCCCCAGCACCCTTTGCCTCTTCCTTCGTCATCTGAAACGCCCGCCCTTTAGCACGGGGAGCGTTATCTTTCTTCTGCCCTGAAGCAGATCCTCCAGCTCCAGCATCGGACTTTGAACGACAATCTGTAATCCGGTGCCCTGGCTTGTGACATTTATAGCAGACATTCTCTTTAAACTCGCACTCATTCACCGAGTGCCCTTTCTGACCACATCTAAAACAACGAGTAGTGGCCTTCGAACAATCACCGGTGGTGCGACAAAGAGAGCACCACGAACCCTCAAACTTAGCCTTCTTTGACAAATCAGGTTTTCCACCAGTCGACGACTGCCCCTTGGAAGTAACAGATTTTGAGAACTGCTGAAACTTCCTTTTCTGACCCTCAGCAGCATGATCCCCCTTTCCCTGGCGTCTATCCCCATCAATCTGTCGGGCTATTTCAAACGCCCGATCCAAAGTAGCCGCAGCTCTCACATGAGCGCGATAGTCAAGTGGAAACATGTTCACAAACTTCCGCATCTTGGCTTTCTCATCAGTCACCAAATGCGGTATCAATCTAACCTTATCCGTAAAAGCATGAATAAGGTCCTCAACAGGCTTGTCCCCCTTACGGAGACTACTAAACTCGTTCTCCAATCGCTCCAGATCATAATCTGTACAATACTTCGTTTTCAATTTCTCAGAAAACTGCTCCCAAGTCAGAGCATCAATCACCTCCGGCCTCAACGTGTCTTTGATTGTCTTTGATTGTATCCCATCAATCACCTCCGGCCTCACGTTCACATTCACAAGCTTCGAACACCTGATCCGTCTCACGTAACCAACGAATAGTCTCAGAGGGATTATCACTACCCTCGTAAACCTTCGGCCCACAAGTCATAAACTTCTTGTAAGAGCACTTCTCTGGTTTCTTTCCTGCCAGAGCGTTCTGCAACAGCTCCCTCGTCAATCGGAGCTCCTCCTCTAACAATCTCACATATGCCGCCTGCTCTTGATCATGCCTTGGCGGCTCCACATTATGCTGAGAAGCTTCGTCCTCAGCTTCCCTTCGTTCACTGGAGGCCTCGTCCTCCATTCGTTTGAGAGCCTCTTCTGTCGTAGCTCTACGTTCGGCCATTTCTACTCAACTAGCTATTTACACGTAGACCACAGTTAGTACACCATTTATTCACCATTTACTAATACTACAATTAATCATTCACGTAGAACAGCCACATAACGCTCAACTCAGCCCCAATTACCCGATAGGAACACTTAACGATGGTCGGGCCCGAGCTTGAGATTGAATACTTCAACGAGTACCCAAATCCTCAAACTTAGGCTCTGATACCTACTTGTAACGCCACCCCTAACGAGCTTAAAATTAGAGTTAATTTAAACTTTTTAAACAACGATTATCAAAAGCGTTGCAGCGGAAATAAACACCAATTACAAAAGCAACGTTGATTAACTCGGCTAATTATTTACATCAAAAGTTAAGCCAAGTTCGTTTTCTACAAGCGTTACCTACAAGTTTCCGACCATCGGATCCATACATATAACAACGTGTTCCCCAAAAGGTATATACAACAAAAGCTACCATCAGTACCCGCCTCACCAGGCCTCTAGCATCAACCTGCGAAAAAGGTAAATCTTGCACCGTTAGCTACAACTAGCTAGTAAGCACCAATTACACATAAGCAACAATAAGCAGGCTATCATGTATCAGAACAGCACACAGGGCTATCCTATCATATTGAGGCGAGCCAAACATGTCAGCAGTAGTCGTATGTTGCAGGGGAGCCAACCCCGCTCAACAACCCAACAGCAGTCCACGTGGTACACCATATCTTGCATAGTGGTTCCCATCTATCAAGGAACCCCATTCCATAGAGGAACGGCGGCCTGCAGAGCCCCACCCAAGTGTATACTACTTGAGTACCGTTAGTTCCCCAATTCGTAGTCCCTAAAGACCCTGGGAACCCAGCCAGATACTAACACCCGTCTACCTGACTAACCTCCGTGTTCTCCAAATTCAGTGTCCGGACAAAACTTCATAAACAAATAGCTGATCCAATCAGGATCCAGTTCGTGCGCGCATATAATCACAACAATATCTTTCATATCAATAATAAGCATGCTTGTACAACTCTATCATAACATACCTCCATTTTCACGTATCAACACACCAATTCACATGTCAACAAGTACCACAGATAACTTACCTACTGAGACTCATGGGAAACCGGTACTCACCTCGAAACTACAAGAGGCAGATATGCAATCGGGAATCCCAAGAGCACACAGAATCGTCTGAGTCACCTAACACCAATAAACATAGATAAACACCCCTTAGTATACACTATATTAGTCTGCACTAACAACTGTCTCAACAAAAGGTCAACATGGCTTCTGACAGCCTCCTACGGCCGCAGGAACATGTTCCTACGCCCGCAGGACAACATTCCAACACGCACTACGACCGTAGTATATATACACTACGCCCGTAGGATCTCTTGGCAAGGAACCATGACCTACGGCCGCAGTAACCATATATTACGCCCGTAGCATGTATCATCTGGGTAACTACGGCCGTAGGTTATGTACCCACGTCCGTAGTCTTGTTTCCATCACCCGTAGGTGGTAATCCTCTCAAACACGACAATACGGCCGTAGCAACCATTTCCTACGACCGCAGGAACACAAACCACACCCTACGGCCGTAGCAATATCATACTACGCCCGTAGGAACAACATTTACAGCGTGTTCTTGCTCTGTTCGAGCACAGCTACGGTTTTACGGGTTTTTGACCCGAAAATCATCTTGAACCCATATTCAAGCGTTTATACAACATATCCAGCATATATACAAGTCTACTAACATGTTTTAGACACAAAAACAACATCAAAACACCTCTAAATCTTCAATTCGACACCACACACATAAGAACATGAAGAACAAGGTTTTTGATCAAGAACAACTTACAAATGATGATATAGAACAGATTCTAGACTTGGGAACCAACTGAAAACAGCTTCAATCTTGATCTAGCTTACTTCTCCTCTTCAAATCACAAGGCTTTAAGTGTGTTTGTGTTTTCACGTACATATGAAAGTGTATGTGTATGTAGTGTGTGTGTTTTGTTCTATCCAGGGAACAAAGAAAGGCCTTTATGGCCAACTTAGCCAACCAATACCCCTCGCGGGTATTTTGTTCTTCTATTCAACTATTACACCACTTAGGGTTATCCGTTTCAACTAACGGAGATATTTTTGGAACCATTATCCAAAACCATTCAACTATTTGTCAACATGGTCAACTTATGACACTTTTCACAATACTACATTTTTATCCACAATTAACACCAGTTAACACCATTTCACGTTTAAAACACCAATTAATATTTAGAACACCATTTTACAACATGTATACTACAATTAACAACAAAACGTCAGTTAATGTCAACGTACAACTATTCAAGCTACAGTTACAACAGTTTACAACTAGGCCCCATTTTGGGGTGTTACAAGAGTGACGGCGACGGTGAGAGAGGGAGCGACGGGAGAGAGATCGGGAGTTGTTTTTGGGAGATAAATGGCAGAAAGTGAGACAAGAAAACCCTATATCTCGAAAAGATTTTGCGGCGACACCTGGCATTTAGCGGCGACATATTAATTAAATAAATAAATAAAGAAAAATAAATAAATAAAATACGAAAAGTCTTTTGCGATGACACTTTTTGCGGCGATAATACACTTTTTGTGGAGACACCAATGTTTTTTAGGAGGGAAACAATCCCGCCAAGGTTTTCAGTGGGAAAATGTGGTGGGAAAAACGTTTAGCGGCGACGCATGTCGCCGCAAAAACCCTTTAACGGCGACACGTTATATTCAGTTGAATGTGGGCCACCTTTTTGTCGTTTAGCGAGTATTTGGCGACGACATTTGTCGCCGCAAAAACTGTATTTTCTTGTAGTGAACCTAAATCAAATATTTAAAACCTTACATTTAATGGTGTTGTTGTGCATGTGGCTTGTTGATTTAGGTGTTCATGGTGTTAGTGGTTGTAAATAACAATGAACTAATGAAGCAGGGGGGCTTTTAGGATTTTCTGCATGCTGTGGTGGTGGATGTAAATGGACGGTGACCATGGTGCCATGGTGGTAGGGGTTGGTTGTGAAGATAGACATGGTGGTGGTAACAATAGTTGTCATGGTCTCTGCCGCATATGACAATGGTTGGATACTATGTCATATATAGAGAAACAAAGCAGGGAATGGAAACAAAGCAAGGGATGATTAGACTAAAATTTGAAATTCAAATTAACTAATCTTATCTCTCACAATTAATATGTGATGAATGATGAACCCTATACCAATTGACTTTCATTTATTTAAAACAGGAAGGTGATGACTTTCATTGCATTACATTTACTCCAGCCATATATATACACTGAATTTCCTTTTACATATTTTTGGTTATTACGAGGGTTTGTTAAGTTTTAAGGGTTATATTTATCATTTCATCCTAAGTTGCACGGAAACGGATACGGCACCGGGAAACGGATACGGAACGGATACGGGAAACGGCAAAACTCAAAAATTCAAGATACGGATACGGCAGAGATACGGCAAATATAAAATATAAAAAAATATATATATTAAAGAAATTCCAAAATAGATATATACTGTAGCCATTTCTAACCGTTGTAGAGATACAATCACTATAAAAATATAAAATAATTCATGAATTATACCATGAAAGTTAAATATTAATACAAAATTAGATAAAGAAATTTTTATTAATTAGATATCTCGTCATGAGTATCATATTAAATTATTAATGCTTAAAATTGTTGACATATAATTAATGCTTAAACTACATACATCCACGGCTCCACCTAACCCACTTTCATCCTAAACCCTAATCTATTTTTTACGCATCCATTCCCTGCACATTTCCGCCTTCATCCCCTGAACTGCAAACTATGAGGATCGCCAACCACCGCCTCCCTTTCTGCCGTCACCGACCACAACCATCACTGTTGAAGCCGGATCAGTCTCTGTTGCAATGCACATCCCTAGTTCCCTACCGAACACATCTACGAAACGTGGCCGAAACATGTAGGAAACTTCATGGAAACTTCAAGGAAACGTAGATAGAAACGTTTCTGGTGATCGAGAAACGTTTCCTGCCGTATCGGAGGCGTATCCGTTTCCTTGAAGTATCCGAAACAGGAACGGCAGTTGGGATGGCGTTTCGGTGCATCATAGATTTCATCTTACTTAAATTTTAAGAGTTTTTAGGTTGTAAATGTTTTATATAGGAGTAAGATATATATAATTTGTGTGTTTGTGACTTTGTGTGTTTTTATATAGTGTTTTTTAATGTTGAATTTACATTATAGTGTGTTCCTTCATTTGCATTTGTTTATCATTTAAATGAACGAACAACAATGTGTACGAACTAACAAATCTTTTAAACCGTTGAACACAAAAGCTCATTAATGTTCGTTTATTTGTTCGGCTAAAGTTAAACGGATGAACACGAACACATAAATCCGTTCGTTTATACGTTTGTGTAAATTTATTTGCTCTGCTAAAGTTAAACGAACAAAAATGATCAAGCTTCATTCGTATTCGTTTGGTTCTTTTACTTCCCTACACTTACCACTAGGCCTAAAGGAATTTATAGTGGTCAAGACGCTACCTTTTTTCTTATATATTGAGTAGTCTAACTCACTCATGAGCTAAATTATTTTGGAAATGTTGTCTCATACCAACATTTAATAAATCAAAATTGAAATCCATTGTATGAATTACTTTTCTGATTGTAACATTTAGTTTTTAAAGTTTCAACTCAAAATCAATTGGTAATGAGTAATCGAGTGGAGTAACTCAGAGCCCTTATTAAACATATTACAAAGTCACACTCGTCTAATATGGACAATACATAAGATGCCCCCTCACATGAGTATTTTTTTTTCCGCCTTACACATAGTTACTTACAGGGTACGTGGATGATTTGTGGCCTTTTGGTCAACCACGTGTGAACCTTGCTCTTATACCATATAAATTTGTGGAGTTTTAACTCAATACAAATTGCAAAGAGTTGAGTATAACTAGACTTTTTTTGGAACATATTACAAAGTCAGGCTCATCTTATGTGAGACAATATTCAACAGTAGAAAAATATAATCAATAATGTTTGATTATAACGTGAGAAGATTATAATCTATTTTTAATAAAGTGTTGCTTATAAGCAGAAAACTAGGAGTTGCTAAAACTATATCAACTTTTGGTTTTGTTTGAACAATTGTGAATCTATAATTTATATCTTTTAGCGTCCAAGTTAGTCAATACAAATAATTTTTAATACTGGTCGGATCATTGTTAATATCATATGAAACAATTAAGTAGCAGTAATTAACATAAAAACTTAAACGTTCAATAATGAATGGACACTTGAAAATTTTAAAATTATAGACCTAGAAGTAAAGAAAAATTATTTACATTATTATAATTGGGATTGATTTAAACATATTGGTGAAATCATAGTCTTTGATAGATAAATAAGGAGGCACATTCGCCTCCTATGGCATGGGTGATGGGTGTTACAATGTTTCAGTTTGATTATTGTATTATACTTTCATTTAAGAGATATGAGAAATACATGTTAATGATTGAAAAGCTGAACAAATTTTTGAGGCTTTATAACGATAGATCAATATGCAACACCTTAAAATATGTGAATTTTTAGTTTAAATTCTTATTAATTAATTAATGAGTTATACAATATGTATGAGTTTATGAAATTTAATAAGGAGTTTAAATTATAAAATTTATATGAGTTTGAAATAAATATTAAGTATGTTAAAAAGGACCGCTAGTGTTGCTTGGAACGTACGAGAATAGAGGGAGGAAGAATTGAGTTGTTGCTTCTGCCCAATTTGAAGGCAATTTAAGTTGGATTACTATTATCAAGTGTTAAGGTAAGCATTAAACCCTAAATTGAGTGCTTAAAATAGAAGTTTTCGGTGAAAACTGAAAGTGTAGATATTCTTAATTAAGTCATCATATTGGTATTGTTAAGAGTTACTATGATTTTTATTATGTTAGAGTCAAAATTTGTGTTCATTGTAACTAATTTTAGAGTTTATGCTATGAACTTGATGGAATTAGGGTATGTTTAGTGAAACTAGATGGGGCTGATTAATTGATAATCTCAAGCTTAAGTCATAAACTACTTGAAAATGTTTTTATTTTGGGGGGTTATAGGGGCTTTTGAGGGCATATGTTTTTAATAATCCTCTCACCCAAACGAAGCTAGAGGGCTGGGGATTATAAAAACTATAATCCCAAACCCTTATAATCTCCTATAAGTCCGTTGCCAAGCACACCCTTAGACTAAATGGGTCAAAATTATAATTTATAGAGTTATTTGGCAAATGGATGATCAAAGTATGTAATTTGGTTGTTCTGATGTGTTTTTGTTTGTTAATATATGATTACCGGCACTAACTTGTATCAGTTTCGAGTTGTGTGTGTTTTAGTCGGAAAAAATAGATGTTCTTGTCAAACAGTTTTGCTGTAAAATTGGTCAACACGGGCTATGTACATGGGTGTCAGCCATGTAACGTATGGAACACAGGCCGTGTCCAGATACATACGCCATGTTTAATCCCTTTATAGCACATGCCGTGTAACAAAACTGGAATGTGTGTGGTTGTGCTATACGGGCCATGCAGGGTTATGATTTTACACTAGCATGACATGACATGTGTAGTTGTGTAGAGGACGTGTAGTTCAACATGGGTTGTGTTAAAGGGCGTGTAGAAGAATGTTAGATTAATATTTAGGAAATGGAAATATGAGATTTAAATCATATAATTGTAGTGGATCGGGGGATCGTTGATAATTATAATATGCCAATCAGTGAGTAAACGACTCTACAAAGACTATAATCTACTGAAACAAGGTGAATTACACGATCCTTATATAAGATGTGATGTACTTTCTATGCATTAGATGATTAAGTGACATGTATAAGTTATTTGCTGGTCTGAGGGTGTATACATAGCCTGAGTGGCACTATTATAGCTTGAGTGACACCATCACAACCAGAGTGATACAATTATTGTTGTATATGTGTTAGGTGTTTTTGTTAAAGTTTGCAGTTGTGTATTCACTTAGCCTAACGCTTAATAGAGTTGTTTTCTTTTCTTTTCAGGTGTTGATTGCGAAAAAGCTCCAATCAAAGAATGATAGCCCCCACTCTGATTCTAACTTTACATTTGAGAAACTAATATTTTGAAAATCAGAATGATGATGTTTTCTTTAAGAGTAAATTACACGGATCGTCCATGTGGTTTGTCCCAAATTGCATCGTTCGTCCCTGTACTTTATTTATTACATTAGGCGTCCCCAACTTTTACATTTTATCACGTCTATAGTCCCTGACTAACCTAAAATGACTAAAATACCCTTTTCTTTTTAATTCAACTTTTCTTTTACAATTTTATATCTTTTCTTAATTAATAAATGATTCTTTTTATTTTTATTATTATAATTATAGAATTAATCCGCCCCCTTTTCCTCACACACTCTCTCCGTCTTTCTACGCCACTGTAGGTCACTACCACAGCCACCATGGCACCACCACCACCACCATCTGAACAAACCGTAGGTCACTACCACCGCCTCCATGTCACGAACCCGGCCACCATGGCACCATCATTGTAGGTCACCACCACAGCTATCATGGCACCACCACCATAGGTCACCACCACCGCTACCATGGAATCACCACCGCCACCAAGGGAAATTCAAAATCAAGAACAAGCATAGTCAAGATCAAGAACAAATTTGAAAAAACCCTAAAAAATAAAACAAGAACAAATACACACACATACACATATCAAGATCAAACATAAACAAAAACAAAAACAAGAACAAACACACACACACACACACTAGATCTGTAACACACACACACACCCAAATCTGTAATAAACAAACCTAAGCCCACACACAACTTCACCATCAATCCCCCAATCAAGAACAAAAACAAAGAAACCCTAAACATATAGCGTATTTCCCACTCAAACACACACACACACACACCACCACCGTAGTTTTACTAAGAGAGAGAGAGAGAGAGAGGATTGAGATGGTGGTGATGACAGGAACAACAAACCTAAGAGAGGATCGAGGCGGCGGTGGTTGGCTTGGAGGTGGCGAGGGAGAAGGATGGTGGAGAAGGGAGGAGGCAACGGTATACGGAGAGAGAAGGACGTAGCGGCGGAGACGAAGGACTCGGCGACGGAGAAGGATGGTGGCGGCGGCGGAGTTGGCCGCACTGGCGGTGATCGACCGGGAAGGGGTGGGGAGAGTTACGGTGGTCGGGGAGGCTTGTTTCGCAATAGAGATATTATGAGATTGGTGATGTTTTTTATTTTTATTATTAACATATAGTTTTTAATATTAAAAGTATTTAAAATAAATTTAAAATCAAGAAAAAATTTTAAAAAAGGGGGTCAAGGGTAATTTAGTCATTTCATTTGGGTCAGGGACTACAGACGTGACAAACGTAAACGTTGGGGACAGCTAGTGTAATTAATGAAGTTCTCGGACGAATGGTGTAATTTGATACAAAGCACAGGAACGATTCGTGTAATTTACTCTTTCTTTAACTAGTTATATACTTATATGTACTCAAATATGAATGAAGTTTTAGATTATCGAATGAAATATATAAATATATATATATATTTAAAATATTTTGGTCCTTACATGATAGCTAACGATGAATCTTTATTGGATTTGTTTTGAATGATATCGTCGGTTTCGGGTCTTCATAATTTAATAGTTTCAATTCATTCAGAATCCTGACCAACAGATTTTCATATCTACATTTTTACCATTCTGTTAGACTATGTGTATGGCCACTTCCGATTGATTGGGTGTCATTTAGATTGTTTCAGATAGCATGCAAACACCCATACGCTCCCTTCATGCAATGCGACCGGTTTGACATTTCGTGTTGTGGAATCTGAGCTTTCCTCTCCTCTCTCTTTCTTTCTCTATATATCTCTTCTCTTCTCTCTCTCTCTCACTCTCTCATTCTCTCTCTCTCTCTCTCTCTCTCTCTCTCTATATATATATATATATATATATATATAGAGAGAGAGGGAAGTTCCATCGAGAACAAAAAAAAATGCGAGAACTGCGAGAACCGATTTAAACCGTAAAATATCTACCAAACGCCAAGATATTAAATTATGAAAATTATACCAAATATGCTCTTTAACATGACATTCATATTGCTATATTTTTTTCAACAAAAAAATTTCGTTTTTGCCGGGTTTTTTTTCTATCACTATAAGGTATATTACATATATGTAATCAGTACTTAACATATTTGTAATCAGTACTATAAGGTATGTTACATATATGTAACGGATTTTTTTTGTTGAAAAAAATATAGCAATATGGATGTCATATTAAAAAGCATATTTTTGTCGTTAATTTGGTATAATTTTCATAATTTAATATCTTTCCGTTTGGTAGATATTTTAGTTTTAAAAAGATGGGGATCAGTTCTCGCAGTTCTCGCATTTTTTTTGGTTCTCGATGGAACTCTCCCCTATATATATATATATATATATATAGAGAGAGAGAGAGAGAGAGAGAGAGAGAAAGAGAGAGAGAGAGAGGAGGGTTCATGCGAGAACCGTTGTTAGTGCGAGAACCTCGAGAACCAATCTTGGCCGTTCCTTGGATATGGGAAGTTTCATGGATGGTGAGCGTGGAGGGATAGAGTGTGGCAGGGTGCATGTGAGGAATTCATGTGTGGGCAATGACATTGAAAGAAGGGAAATTGGACGGCTCAGATTGGTTCTCGCGGTTCTCGCATTAACAATGGTTCTCGCATGAACTTTTTCCTATATATATATATATATATATATATATATATATATATATATATATATATATATATATATATATATATATATATATATATTACTAGCTAAGCGACCCGTGTATCAACACGGAGATGATATAAGACAATTTTTAAATTTATATAGTTCTAAAAAGTACTAACACGTTTAAAAAATTAGAAAACATAGATAGTAATATAAGATCTCGTAAGAAATGATAAACAACATTATTTTCATACATAAGATTATCATTAGATTTTGAGCAGATTCTCTTTATAAACAACATTCATGGTTTTATTAGTAGGGTTGTCTTCATCATCGCAAATTAAAATATTTGTTATATGATTGAATATTTAAGATAATATTTCTATGGAGTTTTTTCATTTAATTTTTAATTTATTTAATATCTTATAGATTGAAATCTAATCTTGCATTGACTTGACATTTTTAAATATTTTTTTATAAAAAGATTAGTTATTAAAATGGTTTGTAAGAATCTAACTAAACTCATTAAACAGTTTCCATTTGGGTTTAAATGAGTGTAAGTTTTTTAAATTACTTAAAATTTAAAATATATTTTCAGGAAAGAGTGTTAAATACTTTACATATTAATATAGATTATAGTTATAAGTTAAATCTTCTAATATATATAAAAGACTAATTTCAAAAAAATTATTAGATGATCTAGACCCTTCATTTAATAAAAAATTTAATCTTAGCCGTTAATTCCTTTAATTCTAAAATTTTGATTTTGACTTTTTAAAGTCAAACTAATATGAATTAGATAAAGTTAACCTTAATTAAATTAATAATAAATATCAATAAATTAGAAACAACTAAAACTTAAACAATCGTATATCAAAAGTTCAAAACTATTAATTGGATAAACATCATAATTGATTGATTTATCAACCAAATTATTCATTATATAAAAAATATTATAATAAGTTTAAACATTTGTAAATTATCACCTATAAATGTTTGACCATATTGCTTCTACTTGTAACAATAATGATCGATGATTTGTATAAAAAATACAATCACGTTTCGTATCATAATATCACGTTTTCCATCCATTACGTCAATGCTTCAACTGCTGGTTTGAGTTTTGACGTTGTTTGTCACCATTTTGTAAAAGTCTTATTAAGTAACTCTATATATAGTCTATACTTCAAATTAGTAAATAATTATATTTATCTATAAATTGAATTAATTTAATTTTTTTAGATATATACGTTATTAATATTAGAAATAAGTTTAGATTCAAATTGATTATATTTATCTATCTAAGTATATAATATAATAATATAATATAACAAACAGACTTACTTATCGCTGGTCATACCGTCTTGGGATTTACGCCGTCTATCGTCATTTTTTACCACATTTTTTCGCGTTTTATAAATATTAATATCGTTTATTAGTGTTTAATATTTGTTACTTTTTATAAATCTTCGCGTGTGTCACACGGACATTTAAAGTAGTTATTAAATTAAAAGAGATATAAGAATTATATAAAATAGAGGAATTTATAATGTACACATTTGATCTTCCTAGCATCAGTTATGTACTGATAAATTAAAAAATAAATAATATATAAGTTTATAGTTTTCAACTTCTTGTCCTTTTTACATATATACCAATTCATCTCCTAATTTAGGGGTGTATTCGGTTTAGTTTTTTGGAGTCGATATTTTTATTACAGTTAATGTTTCAAGCATTGTTTGATACAAAGCTAGAAAGCTTATAATCTTTAAGGAAAAAACTCTAAAATATAGGGTTAGTTGACTGGTTAAAGTGGCTTTTTAAGCTTTTTTTTTTATAAAATTATATAAATACTTTTACTGAAATTATTAAACTTTTTTTACCAAGTCCTTTTATGTTATTTTATACTTTTCAACTCTAACTATAATAAACTCTACCAAACACATCTATCTATCTATATATATAAAATGCATGCAAATTTTCTAAAAATAACCATTAAATCAATCTCAATCAACCAATAGGAACCCTCAATTGCAAAATTACTCAATTCTAAAAACAATTTTGAAAATATTTAAAACGTGTTGGCTAATTTGAAATTCAAATTTAGATTAATTGGGAGGGGTGAATAAAAATTGTGAGGGGTTTTTATAAAATATGTGAGGGGATTTTAAGAAAATATAAGTGGGTTTTATAAAAATATTATATTAATGTAATTAATTATAATTTGTTTATAAATTATGTTTAGTAACTTGTGAAATATTTTGTTTAGAGAAAATGGGAGGGGGCTGGTTGAAAAAATTGTGAGGGGTTTTTAAAAAATATGTGAGGGGCTTTTAAGAAAATATGAGGGGGTTTTATAAAAGGGTTTAATATCAAAAAGTGTATCAAACTTGTCACTTTTTGCTATTGTGTATACCCAACTCTCAAAACTACCATTTAGTGTATCCAACTTTTCAAAATTACCATTTAATGCACTTGGTTACCTGCTTAATAGGTTTTGATGACGTGGCACCGGTTTTGCTAAGGTGGAATTGAACTAGAGTGATGACATGTAATTATTCATATAAAAATAATTGAAAATATAATAATAATAATAATAATAATAATAATAATAATAATAGCAATAAACTTGAAGCCTGTAACCACCGACCAGAAGCTTCGATCTGCCCAAGCATCACAATCGATCTGCCCAAGCATCACCATCCAAATCGAGGTTAGGGTTCTTGATCTGCACCATCGCCACTATTGCCTGCATCTTGAAGGTCACCATCACCACTATCGCCACCATTGCAGATCTCCACTATCGACGGCGATTTAGAGTTTCACGCGACCACCACCATCATCGATCTGAGTTTAGGCCAACTACCACCATCATCGATCTGGGTTTAGGTCGACAACCACCACAACAAACACTCCGACTCAAAGAATAGATTTGGGTTTCTGGATTCGAACGCGATTTAGGGTTTCGTTTGTTTGAGTGTTATCATTCGAATATTCATCTGTTCGTATTCATTTGTTGCTGTTCATATGAGATTTGGAGACTTAAAATGGGTTTCTATTCATACATTTTCATCTGCGATTTAGGGTTTCTGTTTCTGGGTTTCACACATGACTGCACCATCGTTGAAGACTATCGACTTCACCATTCATGTTTCTGGGTTTCAAATCGAAGGTATGTTTCTGAGTTTCTTCGAAAGGGGTTTGTTTAGGGTTTCGATCGAGTTTATGTTTCTGGGTTTATTCATGGTTTTCGATTTACATCCAAAGATCTGATAGAATGTTCTTGTATTTATGAATATGTTAATGATTGAGTCCAGATGAATATGTTCTTGAATAAGGGAAGAACACATAGTGTTTATGAATGTTCTTGCCCAGATTTTTATATTTATTTCATATGATGGTTTGTTCTTGTTTTGATGTTTGCCCAGATTTTATGTTTATCTTCATATGATGGCTGTTCTTGTGTTCTTCATCTACATGTTAATATTGATAAAATATGATGTGGCATCATTAATTAATGACATGGCAGGTTTTTAATGATGTGGAATTTACAAAAAAAAGCAAAATTAAAGAAATTACCTGCAACTTGTTTAGAAGGTCTTCAGATACATAAAATTGTAGTTTTGGCAAGTTGGATACACTAAATGGTAGTTTTTAAAATTGGGTATACACAATAGCAAAAAGTGACAAATTTGATACACTTTTTGAAACTAAACCCTTTTATAAAAATATTATATTAATGTAATTAATTATAATTTGTTTATAAATTATGTTTAGTAACTTGTGAAATATTTTGTTTAGAGAAAAAATAATTATATATTTACGTCCGTCTTATTTTTATCTACGTTTTGTTATAAATTTTACCGTAATATGACACTTTTTTGAAATTAGTATATTCTTAATTTTTGGTTATCCTTTAATAGTAGTTGATAGGTATTTTTTTGTTTAGCTGAGCGGATTTTTTTAAGATTGTGATTATGAGCTGAGTGGTCAACTTGAACATGCTATTCAAAGTGTTTAGTTATTGAAAAAATTTAGTTATTTCTTTTTGTTAAGAATTCTAACATATGTAAGTTTTCGGTAATATTTCATTTATTGCATTATTTTTGTTTGAAAATTTAAATATCTCAAATACACTTTTTAATACCCGTATGTGCACGGGTCAATAAACTAGTACTTTTATATAATATTAACAAATATTCAAAATTAGACGCAAATTAAATAAGACAGGAGAGAGATATAATCAAGTCTAAACTATGACCTTAGTCAATTAATCATGAAATCATCCAAAAAGCTAATTGACTAATCAAATAATTTACTGGCCATTCTTAAAGAAAGATTATTAATGATAATATTGTTAATTTCATGGATTTAGTTGATTAGTGGTGAGGGTAAGGGGTAGTTTTGTACTTTCAATTTATTTAAAAATTAAGAGTTTTAAAAGTTATAAATATTTTATAAAGGAGTAAGTTAACAATCTTGTGTTTGATTCTGATCTTGTTAACTCTGAAAGCAAATACTACAACTACATTGACTCGTGAAATATGGGTCAAGGTTACCCTTTAAGCTATATCCACTTAAAATTGGGGCAAAACCTACCGTATTAGTATTTATGTCATACATTAAGGGGGTGTTTGGATATGCTTTTAGACTGTCATTTTTTAATGTTTGGGTACATTGATTCATGTGTATACTTTTAAGATTTATACATCAGGTTTTTAATCAGATAAAGAGTTGACTCTTGAATACAAACAAACAAACACCCGGTAAGAATTCTATACCTATAAACTAGGGCTGGCAAATGCTGACACGACCCGAAACCCAACCCGAACCGAACACGACTTAAGTCAACACGAACACGACACGAAACCATATTGGGTCAGAAATGGGTCGATCCGAAATTGACACGAAAATAATCGACACGAACACGACACGAACACGATAACCCGTAGATGACCTGTTTAACACGATTTATTATAATAACAATAAAACAAAAAATATATTTAACTTCAAATTATTAACATATTTAATCCAACCCATTATTAGTTGCTTCTTTACAAGAGGATTGTGAAGGAGCACCATCGGAGGTGCAAAAAAAATCAATTCATTTGATTTGTAAGCCAAATTTTATCTATAATCAAAAGGATCATGAATATAAGTGCATATTATAAGAGTGGAAGGAGTTTCATACCTAAACTTTGAAGCATAGTAAAACATATTCTCACAGACAAATCATCAAACACCTTCTGTGCACTATCAAACAAACATGTAAACCCTTGTTTAAAAAAACATTGAGAAAGAATATTAAACATGTAAACCTTTCTTCAATCAAAGAAATAGTGAAAGCAATATCATATTCTAGAAAAAAAGGCGAAATCAACCAAAAAATGTAGTTGTATTTCTCACCTATACTTGACATTTAGTGAAGTCTTCGATGTGAATGAAGTCTATGATGAAACAATCAGGCCCATGACATTAGACTGCTAGCGATGAAGTCTCCGGGGAAGATCAAAGTTGGGAGACTATCGGTTGAAGGTGAGGGAACGCAGCCATCGACGATATGAAATCAATTGAAGTCAGTCGGCGGTGTACAAGCTGATTGTAGGGTGACCCGAAATAAAACTCTTACCTGAAATAGATTTTGAAGTTTGAAATAAATTAAAGAATTGAAGGTGAGGAAGAGACGCAAGATTAGGATGGAGGGGTTTCAGTCAAATGAAATCAATTCTCAATTTTAACTATGGAGGGAGGCTTTAATTTTTTGGTAGGAAACTAGGAGGGAAATGAAAAGGGAGCGGAACACAGAGGAGGGAAAACAAGAACCAAAATTTTCTTTTTAATTTTTTAGTGTGTGTTTAGGAAATGGTTATAATATTAAATAGATAACAAAACTAATTTATTTGTATAAGATAGGAACATGTTAGAAGATTATGAAATTTTTAATGACATATTTTATTTTTGTGCCTGATTATTTAATACAGGTTCGTCTATTTTATCTAAATATGGTTTCGATTGATGACAATACCGTGATTTTGTAATCTGAACCACTTACGTCTTTGATTGACCAATAACAATAAACCATTTACTCAAATCACGTATGACTTTGATTGACCAATATTGATCACGAGTCACATATGTGAATAAAATTTTTATTTTGATTGACCAATGTTGGTCACAATTCACCTATTTGAGCAAACTATCACTATGATTAACCATTACCAATCATCGACTTTGAATTAAATACGACTTTGATTGACTGATACCGACAATGATCCATCTATTTGAGCCGATACCGGTACAACTCAATATTTTCTCCGAAAAAATGGGTCGACACGAAAACACGACCTGAACCGAACACGAATTAAGTGACACGAACCGAACCCGACACGAAACTAAACCGGGTTAAAAATGGGTCGACACGAAAGTGACACGAAAATGATCGACACGAACACGACTCGAACCATTTAACACGAACACGACCCGAATTGCCAGGCCTACTATAAACTAAGAAATCAAAACCACCAACCAAAAAATAATATTCATCCAGAGCAGTGGTTGGTTCATCAAGGATCAAAATAACAGGATCCCTAATAATTGCTCTAGCAATTGCATTTCTTTGCTTCTGCCCTCCACTTAAAAGCTCATCATCAACCAATGTTTCATAGGCATCAAGAAGGGAGCAAATGAATTCATGTGCATGTGCTTGTTTTGCAGCCCATTCAACATCTTCCTGCTTGATGTCCCTTGAACGTCCATAGCTTATGTTCGATTTTATATCCATCCGAAATAGTTTTGGTTCCTGCAAGCGAGTGCCGAGTCTTCCATTAGATTACCCCCAAATATATTAGAGTGTAGCCTCTTTCATGATTCAGAATGACCGAATCCAATATAATATACAAATTTTATTGCATGAAGTGTAAATCAGTATACAATTTAGTGTTTGTTTATGATAACAATTTACCCTAAAAAGGGACTTTCCAAACCTGTCCAACATATCCAGTGTTTTCTCTTAACCATCTGATGTCCAAGTCTTTAAGTGGAAGACCGTCAATTAGTATCTGCAACCAAGTGTAGCGTTTGGATGTGTGATTCACTGATTTGGGAGTATCAGAATACGCTATCGACGGCTAAGTAAGTTCACATCATCTCAATAATCAGTTTCCTTGCAACTTGTTACCCCCATTCCTACCAATATGATTACTTCCACCTCAAATGACAAGGAACTCGGAATCTTACACTTCTACCCAAACCCAAACACTAAAATTGATTGTTGCGATCTAAGACGACATCTAAACAATCTGACTTTTGAACCATCGGCGATCAGTCCTGAAACATTCTAGCCCAACTATTAATTTTACTGGCAAACCCATCAGCATTACGGTACAACTCAAGCAGGGCCATTTTTTACATAAAAGAACTGGAAGTGCCTATTTCCATTTTAGATAGCCGAGTTAAATTTAAAATGGCGGCATACCTGCCCCTGTGTTGGCTCATAGAGACCAGGTAAGAGATGGACTAACGTGCTTTTCCCACTACCACCGAGACCAACCTGAAGAAAGAAGAAAAACAAATATGGTTAACAAAGAAAAAAACAACAGCCATCACACAATAACATCATCTAGAAATAAAGAAAAAAACAAATGTGATTAGTAATTGCATCATCTAGAGCGAAAACGTCTGAGAATGAAGATCACACAATAGCCATCTCTTCATTTGGTTGTATAGAGATGTTCTTCTAAAATGGGTATCTGCAGAGATAGACATATAAATTAGTGGTTTCTTCTAAAACACAAGGAAACAAAGGCAATATGGAAACAGTCTAATCCTTTAGATAGCAACAGTTAGAGAAGTGAATTAGAGATGCAATGAGGCGAAACGAATATGAAATTTGTTATCCCTCTCAGAAACTGATGCTATGACCATGTGGTGGCCTTTGCATGGTTTTTGACGGTGTGACACTAAGATGCCAACTTAGCAGGGTGGGGATTTCAAAGCACTTATATGATAATGTGTCAGTTTGGGTTATATTTAATTGCTAACAGGTCACATAGCTGAATTGAGGAAACTGTAATAAAAAGGAAATGGGTTGAATTGCTAATTCATATGTCTGTGTGTTTTCTTTGGGTGGTGGGGATAGCATAGCATACTTTGTGTGTGTGTGTGTGTGTGTGTTGTCTATTTTTTGCATGCTTTGTTGTTTTGTGCATTTCTCAAATACCCTGAAAGGTTCCATTTTTGTTCAAGTGGATGCTCTGTTACTGCATTTGACTTGATTTCCCACCAGGTTATTATGATCCATCCACAAATTATGTGAATAATATTGTAGTAAATATGCTGTTTTGGTACAAATTTGAGATGCCATCAATAAATAGATAAATCAAGTACATGTGCATTACTGCATTAAACATTTGTAATGAAAAAATTAAGTTGTTTACGGTACAACTTGTAAAGTGTGAAGACTGACATTTCTACTGAAGGAAAAACCCATAAACCGACCAATTCATGTAAAACCATAGTACCCATTGTCTTGAGTATATAAACACCAACTTACAACATGGAACTGAAAAGAAACTATCATTTGGAAGTAACCTGTCTGTATCTGGATGTCGTAATATGGTATATTGTATATAGATCAGAAGAAAATAATCTGTCTTTTGTTCAAACAAACTTCATGATCCATGTGTTAATACTAAAACCCATTGTATACATCTTAAGTTTCAAAATATAAACCAAGAAACAATAAAGAATTACTGAGTAATTCAAATATGGTCAATTAATCGAAGTAGTTGACAATGCTAGCAAATGAATCAAGATACATCAAAAAACTTCAACAACAAAAATGAAAAAATGCATCCCATACAAAATTAAATAACTAATCAAGGATCACAGACATATGGTATTTTTACGTACGTCAAGTCTTATATCTCTCTCCTGATTTCAATTTGCTTATTGATTCCATTAATTGTTGCTAATCACGAATAAGAAGGCAAAAAAAAAAATAAGAAAAGAGTTGACCTGATCCATATTGATGTTCTTCTTTCACCTCATTACCAATTTTCTTCTTTTTCCCCCTCTGGATCAATTTGTAAGAATACCATATTATTTGTTAGCAATAATGATAAACAGCCCTTAGCTTGTGTAGTTTAATGTTTTTAATGTGAGATGATTATTCCAGAAAGCAACCAACTCTGCCATCTCATTCAATAGCATAAACATATAGATATCATTTGCAATGTATAATCAAGTTCACAAAACATAAAGCTTTAACCTTTCTAAAGCCAAAAAAAAGCTTCCATCATACCTCTAATTGACAAAACAATGTACAGTATTACCCAATACTAAAGCACCAAAATTTATATAAACTTTTCAGAAAGATTTGGGTCAAATATGACGTAATCAGATTATCATTTTCGATTTTTAATTTTTTTAAAAATCAAGGGCTGTGATTGGTGGAGACTTTTTAGGAAAGGGGTTGATGATGTAAATGACCCTCTTTTAATAATATTATAAGATATAAGTTAGATGTTAACCAATTCTTATCCCTAGCTGTACTACACCGTGAAGAAAAAATATGTTCAGAAAAGTATACAATGAGATGAACACTTTGAGCAAAAATAGCCTAGCAAACATCTAAGCTTCACATGTTTTTAGAACAATTACAGCCATTGATCCTACCAATGATGACAAAACATAGCAATCACTGGACTGAAGGTAATACTTGATAGGATTATTGGAATAAGATCAATACTTGACACTTCAACCTCAAATACATAAATAACTATATTATGAGTAAAACTAAGATGCTAGCAAATCAAAACAAAATATTTTTCACAAACCATTGCATAACCTACTCTGCAGACTTACTAAAGCCACGGAATCGGCTAATTAATTTTTCTAGCTTTATTTGAGGTTTCAGTACTTATCAAAAAATTTAAGGTTTCACCAACTGATTCCCACTCATAATTTTTGTTATAATGTTCAGCTAGAGGATAATTTTTGTTTCACTAACTGGATTATAAACATTCGCATACGTGATAATTTTTCTTAATAGCTCCTAGAATAAGAATGAAACAAAACAATTGAAGAGGAAACTACTTTCAACAGCCCCATATACAGACCAAGAAATAGCATACATGATCAAATTGCAAACCAACAAATACCATACCTGGTACAAATGGCAAACAAATTCGTAAATATGGTATCATAGAAAAAGTCTAAAAACAAACAGATTGTTAAATTTGCAGATTAAGAAACAAATGAGGGCTACTTATAGATCGCTGTAAATTAGGTATTATAAACAAAGTGTAAATTAATCAGATTGAGAATTTTGAAGATCAAGAAACAAAAGAGGGTTACTTACAGAGTTACAGATCTCCGTAAATTAGGTATCATTAACAAAGTGTAAAATTAACCAGATTGTGAATTTTGCAGATTGAGAAACAACATAGGGCTACTTAAAGATTGCACCGCAAATGATCATCTAGTAGGGTTCTTTATAAAAAACAGCCGTACAACTAATTGTATTCTGATATGTTTCTTCTATATCCTCTTGCCACTTAAGGTTTTTGAAGAAAGCAATAAAAATAAGCATAATTAAATACTTGATCTGTGAGATACATCTACAGAAATTATAGTACAACTGGTTATCAAAACTGAGTTAAAAATATCGTACAAAGGAGAAAAATAAACCAAGAACAGAATTGGGTACACAAAACTTACATCAATAGTTTGGTTATCGAAACTGAGTATAAAAACTACATCATCGGAATTGGTTTTCGAATTTGAGTTCGAAAAACAAACCAAGGGACAGCATTCATGAATTAGGGGTACACTTACAGGTCGCATTGCAATAAAATGAAACATGTGAATCGATAAGATATAAAATATATATAAAGACTAAAAGGTAGTTCTCAAGTTGAAACATGACTAACAAACAGGTGAATCGATAAAACATTCTGCTGTATAAAACCTTCTGATAACATGTATATTGGCAACAATCGTTTTTCAAAATATGTTTATCTTTACGTTACATTCATAGGACATGATTAAGATTTTTATAATAATCAAAATACGCAGGATAATACCATCAATTCCTCATTGCACTAACACTATATTTTGGATAGAATTCTTACCAAAATACATTAACCAAGTATTATTATTATATACAGAAATTGAGGTCGAGAAATTCAAATCAGAAGAAGACTTACTTGGTTTCTTTGGAATCAATGAAACCCGTTAATTAGAAGCCAGCAGCTAAACAATCGGGATCAAAGAAGAAGGATAGTGAAATCGTTGATAGTGAAGTCGGCGATAGTGAAGAGGACGATAGTGAAGTCGGCGATAGTGAAGACGGACGATAGTGAAGATCGGAAGAAAGGGTTATACGGAAGAAAGGGGGTGTGGAAGCGTATCGTAATAATTAGGTAATAATTAGGATTTGAGAAGTGTTATGACGTAATAATTAGGTAATTTCCGATTTTTTTTAATTTATTTTAAAAAATGAAGAGATATAATTGGTGGAGAATTTTTAGGAAAGAGAAGAAGCCCTTTTATTTTAATAAGTATAATAAGATATATATATAGGGGAGAGTTTATACGAGAACCGTTGTTAGTGCGAGAACCGCGAGAACCAATCTCGGTCGTTCCTTTGATATGGGAAGTTTCATGGATGGTAAGCGTGGAGGGATAGAGTGTGGCAGGGTGCATGTGAGGAATTCATGGGTGAGCAATGACATTGAAAGAGGAGGAATTGGACGGCTCAGATTGGTTCTCGCGGTTCTCGCACTAAGAATGGTTCTCTCATTAACTTTTTCATATATATATATATATATATATATATATATATATATATATATATATGCAAAAGTTCAAACGAGAACTGTTTTTCGTACGAGAACTGCGAGAACCAATCTAAGCCGTACAATTCTCTCTCCTTTAATGTCATTGTCCACCCATGAATTCCTCACGTGCACCCTGTCACACTTGATCCCCTCCACGCTCCCCATCCATGAACTTCCCATATCAAAGGAACGGTTGAGATTGGTTCTCGTACGAAAAACAGTTCTCGTTTGAACCCTCCCCTATATATATATATATATATATATATATATATATATATATATATAGGCAAAAGTTCAAACGAGAACTGTTTTTCGTACGAGAACTGCGAGAACCAATCTGAGTCGTCCAATTCCCCCTCCTTTAATGTCATTGCCCACCCATGAATTCCTCACATGCACCCTGCCACACCTGATCCCCTCCACGCTCTTCATCCATGAACTTCCCATATCCAAGGAACGGCTGAGATTGGTTCTCGCAGTTCTCGTACGAAAAACAGTTCTCGTTTGAACCCTCCCCTATATATATATATATATAGGGGAGGGTTCATGCGAGAATCGTTGTTAGTGCGAGAACCGCGAGAACCAATCTCAGCCGTTCCTTTGATATGGGAAGTATCATGGATGGAGAGCGTGGAGGGATAGGGTGTGGCAGAGTGCATGTGAAGAATTCATGGATGGGCAATGACATTGAAGGAGGGGGAATTGGACGGCTTAGATTGGTTCTCGCGGTTCTCGGGCTAACAACGGTTCTCGCATGAACTTTTGTCTATATATATATATATATATATATATATATATATATATATATATATATATAGGGGATGGTTCATGCGAGAACCGTTGTTAGTGCGAGAACCGCGAGAACCAATCTCGGCCGTTCCTTGGATATGGGAAGTTTCATGGATGGTGAGCGTGGAGAGATAGAGTGTGACAGGGTGCATGTGAGGAATTCATGGGTGGGCAATGACATTGAAGTAGGGGGAATTGGACGGCTCAGATTGGTTCTCGCGGTTCTCGCGCTAACAACGGTTCTCGCATGAACTTTTGTCTATATATATATATATATATATATATATATATATATATATATATATATATATATATATATATATATATATATATATATATATATATATATATATATATATATAATAAAATAAAAGGTACCGTAAGATTTTTTGGGCCTATACTAGCTTTGAGCTGGAAGGGGAAGGAAAAAGCAATATAATGTGACGCTAATCTGCATTTGAATTGAGTAGCCGAATTCCATATGATATATGGCCTATAGCTAACTTTAACAATTTAGAATTAAAAAAACAAATAATAAAAATTATTATAATTCATTAACGATCCTTATAAATGTCAATATATATAATCTAGACCGAATCATAGAAGGGTTAATGAAAAAAACCTTAATATTTGTTTTACATGATTTAAACCTTGAACTTTATTTTTTTTTTTGAACAAAGCAATACCATTACCATTACTCAACAAAACCACAATACATCAAACAAACCAAGGTGCAAATCGCTGCACCTGTTACAGCATGAAACAAACCAAAATACAGGAGATCTGCATACAATACTCAGCAAGAGAACAAGCCAATAAATCTTACACAAACAACACAACCAGCATCATGATCGAACAAGACTAGCCAATGATTTGGGGTTCGAAAGCCACGCTGCCCAGCACAGTTTTTTCTTTCCAATTTGGGCCTCTATCCACTGAAAGCTTTTAAATTGAATCTCAAAGAATATTTCATCCAGTCTTTTACGAGTTTGTCGGAACACCAGATAATTTCTCATAGACCAAAAAATGTACAAAGCGATCCAGATCGTAGCTTGCCACATTCTGCCATCTACCGCAACCAGATTCTGAAGTGAGTCTATCATCGAAATGTCCATGTTCCACCAATTGAAAATAGCCTCTAGGACCTGTAAAGTCTTCTTGCATTTCCACAACGCATGATCCACGGTTTCTGGTTCTTCATCACAACATGGGCAAAGGGTAGATGGGAGATCCACCTGCAAAGAGTTTAAAACACTTCGAACCGGGATTCTTCCCATCCTAACTCTCCATATAAATACATTAACCTTCTTAGGGACTAGCTTATTCCACCAAGTCTCCATTGAATTAGCTGCTCTTGCAAGAGACGACTCGTCAATAAAACTCCTAAGTAATCTCACTGTAAAGACTCCATCCCCGGACAGAATCCAACGCACCTTATCTAGAGCTCCACTATAGGGATTGCAGGAAGCTAATACATTTTTTAGTGCCTCCAGCTCTCCCATTTCCCTCCCCCTCGGTTCCCGTCTCCACCTCCAAACCCAAACCCAAGACCCACCCGCCCACTCCCCTTTACTACTAACCACCCCCTCTTGATCCTGTTCTAATCGATAGAGCCTAGGAAATCTATTTTCAAATGGAATGTCTCCTAGCCATCTATCCCTCCAAAATCTAATTGACCCTCCATTCCCCAAAACCCTCCTAAAAGATGTTAAGAAACTAATCCCTTTCTTCTCCAAGATTGAGCCTACCTTTATAATATTTCCCCACACTGAATTTTTCCATTTAAAACCATCATCCCCGTACCCCACCTCCCCGGCATCCCCATAGATACACTTAACAACTCTACCCCACAATGACTCACCCTCATTATACCATCTCCACCACTATTTACCCAATAGACCTAGATTTGCAGCTTGAAGACTACCAATGTTAAACCCCCCATTCCCACATGTGTTCAAGATTTGTTCCCAATTTACCCAGTGTATGAACCTCCCCGATCCCCCCTCCCCCCCTTTCCCCCAAAAAAAAATTTTCCTCACACATTCTAACAGAGAAATCACACATTTTGGAGCACGGAACAAGGAAAAGAAATACAGTGGTAAACTACCAAGGATTGACTTTACCAAAGTGAGACGACCTCCAATAGACACCATACTTGCCCTTTTGTGAGATAGTTTGCGACGAATTTTCTCCACTATCTCTACCCAATTCTCTTTACGACTCATGTCCGCCCCTACCGGAACTCCTAGATATGAAAAAGGCACCTTTCCGACTTTGCACCCCATAGCATTGGCCCAGATTTCGACTTCTGAAGAATTCACCCCTATCCCAATCAATGAACTCTTGGCGATGTTTATTTTGAGGCCTGACAGCCACTCAAAGCACTTCAACACATTCATCAAATTCTTCAGATTTCGGGATTCCCACTTACCGAAAATTATGACATCATCTGCGTATTGGAGATGTGATATACCTACTTTCTTTCTTCTTCCTATCTGGACTTCTGTGAATTTACCCTTGCTGATGGCTTCCTTCATGAGAGTGTTGAAACCTTCCGCGACAATTAGGAAGAGGAACGGGGCAAGCGGATCCCCTTGTCTCAGTCCCTTCTCCATACAAAACTGTTCAGTTGGAGCTCCATTTACTAAAATCGAGATGGACGCCGATTCCAAACACGCCCTAATCCACTTCAACCATTTATCCCCGAAGCCCATAGCATCCATCGTTTTAAGCAGGAAACCCCAGTTCACATTATCATAAGCTTTGTCAAAGTCTATTTTAAAAATCAAGCTTTTCATCTTCTGATTTTTTAGAAAATTGACAGTCTCATTTGCAATTAAGGCCCCATCCAATATATTTCTCCCTTGAATAAACGCTGTTTGCACATTGCCTATAACCTTTGAAATCACTATCTTCAGTCTTTCTGCCAGAATTTTTGCGATTATTTTATAATAACTACCAATCAAACTTATTGGCCTAAATTCATTTAGACCAACCGGGTTAGTCACTTTTGGAATCAGTGTAATGAAGGACGCATTACAGCCCCAACTGATCTTTGACGAGAACCAAAACCATCTAATACTCCTGATTAGATCATCCTTTATAATATGCCAAACTTTCTTAATAAACTTGAAGTTAAACCCGTCTGGTCCAGGCGCTTTTGAGCTACCACATGATCTGACCGCCTCCCAAATTTCTTCTTCTGAGAATGCCGCCTCGAGACTTTCTGCGTCTTCTGTTGACAGTTTGGAAAACAGGTTACTTTTGAGGTTTGGTCTGTGACTCTCATTTTCTTTGAATTTATTTTCGAAAAATTTTTTAACCCCTGACTTCACCTGGTTCGGGTCCTCAATCCATTCATCATCCACCATCATTCCCAATAAGGCGTTCTTTTTTTCTCTTTTCCGAATTATTGAGTGGAAGTACCTGGTATTCTCATCTCCTTCTAACCTCCACTTAATTCTTGCTTTTTGTTTCATTCTTTCTAGTTTGACCTCTTCTCGTTCCAGCCAAAGTCTTCTGTTTTGTTTCCATCGATCTATTTCATCATCAGTTAAATTCCTTTCTTCTGCCTACTTTTCCATCGTCCCAGCTATCTCTTTAAATTTTCTAATATCATCATCAATGCATCCAAATTTTCCTCTACTCCATGATTTAAGTTCTTCCTTCGTATTCTTCAATTTAGCCATGAAGATTCTATCCGGAGTACTAGCCGTCACTTCTTTGTTCCAAGCTCTCTTTACCACACTTTCAAAATCTTCTTCCCATAGCCAGTGGTCAAAAAATTTGAACGGTCTAGGACCATACTCCATCGCTTTGTCAATTAAAAGTAAGGGGCAGTGGTCTGAGAATTTTCTGTCTAGAGGCCTCACCCTTAATGAGTGATTTTCCAGCTGCACTTTCTCCGACACTAGGAATCGATCTAGTCTACTAAATTTCTTCCCGTCATCACTCACGCGTATAAACTTTCTACCGCACATAGGGACATCCCACCAATTCCCATCCAAAATGAAATCATTAAAGATTTTAGAGCTGCTTTCATTAAACAGTGAGTTAAAACGTTCATCTTTGGTCCTTACTTCATTGAAGTCCCCAAAAATAAACCAACTAATATTATCATTAGCACATATTAGGTTCAATTGACTCCACATTTCTGCCCGTTTACCAGGATCTCGCTGCCCATACACATTTATGCACCCCACAAGGCCATCGACTCCCACCCAATTACCTACCACTCCAATGTAGGATTCACCCTCCACTACCGAATGTTTCTTAAATTTCAAGCTATCCCACATGAGCAATAAGCCCCCCGACAAGCCGACTGAGTTTTTATATAAAAAATCGAAGTCATCCCTCCCCCACATACTCGCAATTACTAAAAATTCTACTTTTTCCATTTTAGTTTCCTGAACTCCCAACATTACTGGACAATGAATTTGACAGATCTCTTTAACCCAATCTCTTTTTTTTTCTTTACCTAAACCTCTAATATTAAGAGACAATATATTCATAGAAACCTATTTATGGACGAACCTGACTGCAAAGGCTTTAGGAGTTGTCTCCATCTGCCGATTGCTTCCTGGATCCACCTTCCCACTCTAAACCAATATCTTTTCCAAAACTTTCCAGGCTTCCTCTGCTGTTCACACTATGAATCTCGTTTTCTACCATCTGTCTATTTTTGATCTGCATTCGCGAGCTTTCTGATGTAGATCCCGATCTTTTTTCTTTGCTATCTCCTTTGATTTTCTCAGTTACAAGATGCCTGTTCCTCGCCATATGTTTTAATAGTTGCATGCTTAGTCTCCCCTTCCCCTTATTTCTCACCGACAGCAGATCCTTTCCTTTCAACAACGACGTTCCTTTTTTCCTCTTATCCGCTTTTGATTCCAGAGACCTTTTGTTGTGTTGGGTTTTAATATCAGCTACCTGTTCTGGGCCTGAATTAACTTAGGTGTTTTTTTCTTGGTTGCTATCTAGGCCAATTCTACACGTGACACCCCCTTGTATACTAATTAGCTCTTGGGCCTCCTTAACTTTATTGGGCTTTTTTAATTTTCTTTGTCCACCCAGCAGCCCATCACTCATCTTATCTTCTTTATTTTCTTGATGAAAAGATTTTCGCAGACCGAATACCTCCTCTGACATTCTTGAAACTTGTCCTCCCAACCTAGAGCCTTGTGCAGGGGAGTTGGGAATAGGGGTCTCATGATTGTCCAAATCCTCAACCTGTGTCTGTTGACCTTCCGCCTCCTCCTCTCTTCCTTCCGGTTGTCCATTTTTTCCGGCGAACCCCTCTTGTACATCTCTCTGATTTTCGAACGTATCTTCTACTGCTTCTAAGGAACACGAGTCATCAGATTCCTCGTCCTTTTCACTATCGTTTGGATTAAATTCTTCCTCGTCCTCTGGCAAAATCGAAGTTTTATCCGATTCCTCATCATCATCCACCCAGCGATCGTCTTCTATCCATACTTCCTCTGCGGAACCGCAATCTTCTTCGATACTAACTCTGTAGAAGACATCCCCCACCTTAACTAGTTTGAGCTCCTGTATCCTTGATCGGATCGAGGTGTTTATAAGAATTCTACCCGCCAAGAGATCTTTGCACTCTTTTAACGAGCAGTTTGCAAATTCCACACACTTCCCCCATGTACTAGCTATTCTTTCAAACATTTGTTCACACCAAGCATGGAACGGGACGCCTTTTACCTTTAGCCAAACAAACCTAGCTGAAGACTGAAACCCCTTAGACCAAATCCTCATTTCTCTCATCCAATGATGTAGTCCATGACATTTATTATTTAGAACTTTCTCCATCATCTTAACCGTTGGAAATCTGATCATCACATTATCCCCACCTAAGTGTAAAACCTTGCTGTCTTCAAGAACTTCCGATTTGCATACCGCCTTGATCGCTGAAACATCCTCCAGCTTCTTTACTCTTCCGATCACACATGAGGTTAGTAAGTCCAAATTTTCTTTCACCGGCAACCACTCTGTAATCACATCTCTCTCTACTGGTACTTCCTCTATATTCTGTTTCGAAGCCTCCGAGATTTTCTCCTTCGTAGGTTCCTTCACACCCTCTCTAACCACTTGGCTGAAGGTTTTCTCTTTGGTTATGAGCACATCGGTCCGCCCCCTGTTCCTCCTACCTGCCTCCATTCCATACTCCTTGGGCCTGTTGTCACCATTTCCTTTTGCCACAAAAAATCTGATTTGAGTAGTGCCTATTCTCATCGAATTAAGATATTCTTCCATTCGTTTAGCATTCCGTACATTCCTAAATCTCGCAAAGCCAAATTTCTTTCCATTCCTTAACCTCTTCTTAGCTATGTAAATGTCCACCAGTTCACCAAAACGTTTGAAGGTCCTCCATAGGTACTGCACTTTCCATTCTTCTGGGTGATTGAAGAACAAGAATGATGTTGTAGACGACGTATTCCTTTGGTTCCTTGCAGTAATCCCTGTATTCCAACCTATGTTCCATTGAACTTTATTTTACTTGTTGGTTTAAACCTTAAACTTTATTTCTAAATGATTTAAACCTTAAACTGTAAATATATTTCTATTTTACTCATAAACTTTCATTTACTTACTTAAATATGCTCTAAATATTTTACAAGTCGTGTGTTAAGGGGAGATGAGATAGCCCGTTGAATAGGTTGTAGGTTTATTTTTTACCCATTTTAAGTAAGTAATGAAAGTTTATGGGTTAAATATAAGTATTTTTAAAGTTTAAGGTTTAAATCATTTAAAAATAAAGATTAAGGCTTTAAACCAACAAGTAAAATAAAGTTTAAGGTTTAAATCATGCAAAAATAAAAATTAAGGTTTAAACCAAAAACTAAAGTAAAGTTTAAGGTTTTTTCCATTATTAATCCAATCATAGAATTATAAATGATTAATAAAGTATTTCACATTTTAATAAAATATTATTCTATATATCATAGAATTATGATAATTAATTCCAATTAGTGGATTGTATCCTACCCTCATATACACATTAAAAGTTTGTTCTCCAGTTTATAAACGAATGGCAGGGTAGGAGAGGAAAAGAAATAGAATGATGGAAAAACTCATCTACCTAATCATCCCGAAAGTAGGAGGAAAGTTTTACACACAAAATAATTAAAATTGCCCTTTACAATACCTCCCAACCCTTTCCTTTTCTTTTAAAAAAAATAACTCAAAAACACAATTTTCTCTTTTCTTTCTTAACAATCTTTTCCTTCCCATTATTAAAATATCTCGAAAACAATCCGTAAATATAAGGTTAACATAATATTAAGAGTTAAGAGTGAAACGATCCAAACATATTCGCATAGTTTTTTAGAAACAAATAGGTAGACAGATTCCCTTCGTCTGGCATGCATATATGCTGCTGTATATGTGTACCAATCACAAATTATTTTCTACTTCATTTGAGTCATCGATCATCATGTTCTCCAATTGTCTTTTTCTTAAAAGATATCAAATAAAAAATGAGGCGTATATAACTAATAAAGCAATAATTACTAAATTAACGATTTATTAGATTAACATATATCACTTAACTAGACTAAATCCCCGTGTGATACACGAGTTGGTTTAAAAGATAATAAATATTAAAAATTAATAAAAACGTAATGAATAATAAGCACGAACTAAATGAGAGTTTAAAAATAATGACGACGTACGACATTAACACTCTAAACAACGGTTAAGGTTAATATAGTTAAACATTTTTTGCTATAATTAAAACAAAATTTAAAACGATTATAAAATATTTTAGAATGAAAAACTAAGAATTTGGTTAAAATTGATATTTTGAAATATTATAAAGGGTAAATATGATAATCATAAATTCAGGTAGGTAAATACGATTTTATATTATTTAATAAGGGCATATATGAAATTATCTCTAATAATTTTAATTCTAAAAAGTCAAAAATAATTTTTTTGATTTTAAATGAACGAATGATCAAGATTAAATATATTTTTAAATAAATTGTTCAGATCGTATAATAAATTTTATCAAATTAGTCTTTTATTTATATTGGAAGATAACCTAATACTAAAAAGCTAAAATATCTATTTTTAAATTATATTTGAGTCTAATTAGTAGCTACCTTACATGTTAACTAGGTTTTAGGATCGCATAAAGATAAGCTTATATTTAAATTTTACATAATAAATGTATTAAATATTATTGTACATTTCTACAACGGGAGGTAACCAAAATGTGTATCATAATGCATATTTCTACCGCCAAAAAGCTTCACTACGATATTGTGTAGGGTCACATTGTAAGGTGTGTTCATAGTTCTGTTAGTTTAATTGTTAAACAATCTTTTTGTTAAAAGTATAGCAATAATATTTTTGTCATGTGTTATGTTGCTGTAAGTAAAGTAATACCCATTCCTTACAATATGTAAAAGAAACAAAGTGTTTCTCGAAATATCATGCACTACTATACAAATATATTAGTTATTAAAATTGCAAAGTAATTAAACTACCAAAATATATTCCAAAGTAGCCAATGTTTGCTATATATGGAGATTATTGTGCTAACTCAAAACGGTTTGTTCTTAGTTTTTTTTTTTCAAAAGCTAGAGCACCCACTACAATAATACTTACTTCTAACTATGCTAGCAGCTACAAGGTAATGTAACCGCGAACACTACTTCATGATTGTTTTGTAAGGCATTCATGTTAGTGCTAAAAAACAACTTACTACGTCGTCTGAACTTTAAAGCTTTTTGGAAATCCCTGCACTAGTACTTGAATCATTCATGTCATGATATCTTCTTTTGTAGCCTTATTCACATCTTCGTATGTAGGGATAGTTTCTTGGCCGGATATGTCAAAGTGTGTAAGGCTTATCATCCCTTTCATTATGTGATCTAAAATAATTGATATTTTAATGGTAAATAATAATTTCTATTTAATAGTAATAATTATCATTAATGTCTAATAAATTTGTGTAGTTTAATATATGGTCTTACGTTATTCTAATAACATATAAGTTACAAATAATTTATCAAAAATATATAACAAATAAAAATTGAATGTATAGTTATAGGTTGCTATTTAAGTGTAATAATTAACATTAATGTGTAATAAATTTTGTAGAAACTAGAAAAGGATTGAATAGTTTATATGACCACTTTTTCGATCAAATTTATATTTAAGACAGAAATAAATAAATGCTTGTATGTAAATACAGAAATGTAAAGAGACGGAAGGTATATATATATATATATATATATATATATATATATATATATATATATATATATATATATATATATATATATATATATATATATAATGCTTGTAAATAAATGCGGAAATGTAAAGATGCGGAATGTAAGTATATATAGATATAGATATAGATATAGATATCTTGATGAGAGTACCAGATATGTATATATATATAATATATATTTATACGTATATATATATATATAATAGTATTATATGTATATATATACATATATATATATATATATATATTAATATATATAGTATTTACGGAAATATAAAAGACTTGAATGTAAATAAATAAAATGCTCGAATGTAACATGCGAAAAAGTAAAATGCAAGAATGTAAAGATGCAAGAATGTAAAAATGCAAGAATGTAAATAAGCAAGAAATATAAAATGCAAATGCAAATGCAAGAATGAAGGAGTTAAGGGTTGAGAAGAGTGACACTGATATTTTATCGTGGTTCGGTTTAACTCCAACCTACGTCCACGTCTTGACCTCCATCAAGGTTTCCACTAGCACTACGTGCAAATACCTCTTAGCCCGGAAGAGATCACCGATATACAATCAACTTTTCGGGTAGGTGACTGTAACACCCTCCTTACCGGCCTAGTATGATTAAGGTAATTTAAGTCGGCTTATCTTAATTAATTTGATTAATTAAGTGTTTTATGTGAATTAATTGATTTAATTAATTAATTGGTGAAAAATGTTAAATTAAATATAATTATGTGTAAGTGGAATTATGAGTTGGCCAAATTGACACCTAAACACACCACCAACTTGCCACTTTGTTCATTACATGCAATTGAGATTAAGGTGTTAGTGTGTGTTTGTGAACCTTCGGCCGAGAGCAAGAAAAAAAAAGAAGGAAATCATATTCAATTATTCAATTTGTTAGAACTTGAAGTGTTTAACATCATTAGAGGTTAGATTTCTGTATTGTTAATATTAATGTGTTGATTGATATTGAAATTCGGTTTTATATATATATATATATATATATATATATATATATATATATATGTGAATTCCGATTAAATGCTTTGCATGATGATTTATTGATCTAGGATGTATGCATGTAGAAATTGATGTTAGTTTATGATCAATACATATTTGAGAACAATTCTGGAAACTTAGATGATGTTGCATGCTTAAAATCAGATTAGAAATTGAAGTTATGCATAAGTATGAATCTGTCGGAATTCATGATTATGAAGTTATCGGAATTCAAGTATGAATCGATCGGTATTGGTGAATTCCAATCATTTCTATCGGAATTGGTTGAAATCCGAGAAGATTGAAATGTTTGCCTTAGTTTTTATCGGAATTGATGTAATACCGAGAAGAATGATCGGATTTGATAAATAAACTTTGCTCGGAATTCCATTCTATCGGGATTGTGTATTTTATCGGAATTAGTGTTTCATCGGATTGTGCCTTTTTCTCGGAATTTGAGTTTTGCCGGAATTAACTATTCTCGGATTGTATGTTTTATCAGAATGTGGCTATTCTCGGATTGTGCCTTTCTCGGATTGTGTTTTGTATCGGAATTCGATTAGATCGGAGTTTCCATTACTCGGAATTGAGTTCTTTGCTCGGATTTGGTTTTATCGGATTTGACCTTAGCTCGGATTTGGTTCTATCGGAATTGATTTTATCGGAATTTGAATGTTATAAGGAAATCCGATTAAAGATCAACTATTTGATGATTTAAAGACAAATATGAACTTGTACATCAAGTGTTGCATTGGCTTATGAAAGGAATGTATGTATTGCCTAAGCTAAGGAATTGGATGAATTCACAGAATTACCAATGTAAAGGGTAATAGTGAATGATTGTATATGATTTAAATATACATGAAGATTGATATGTACTTGTGATCTTATGTACATGTGTTTTAATTATGGTATTGTGCTTATTGTTAGATTGTTAAGCAAATACTGATTGTTAATTGTTTGTTCAGGTGGAGACAAGACTCAGTAGTTAAGAAAATACTGAGTTGCTCGACTTTTGAAGATATCGGTGAGTGGATATATATCTTTGGATATATGGGATGTAACTCCTGATTGTATTGCTCTTTAAGATGTTATATCTTATTTATCTGTATATATACATGACGTATTCAGAGATCAGTTTGTTGGCTGGGCTTGTTGCTTAGGGATATACAGTTTTTGATCTTGAGGGGCATTTGTTGCACTCAAGGGTGCCTGTACTGTTATCCATGTTAGCAGGGCTATTGGTAAACCTTGGTTTTGGCCGACCTTGGTTGTAGGTGTTGCAACGCCGCCAATTCTCTTTGACGAATGAGCATTGATGTGTTTAGGCTTTATGCCTTGTATGTACTTTGATATCTATTCTCTCACTAGCTTTGTGCTAATCCCCCACTGTTGTTATCTTTAACAGGACACACCTGGTATGTTGATAGTGGTTGAAACTGGAATTTTGGACTGATCATACTCTGATATTGAAAGTGTTTTTTTGTACAGAGCCTGTTTATGTAGTAACACTGTTGTACTTTTGTAAAACAAACCAGCAAAGTTGTATTTACAATATTATATATATGTAATTATGTTGTTAGCTTCCGCGCGTATTTCAAAGTTATGTTTTAGAAAATACGGTGTTACAGTGACAACCACCAAAGATCTAATCCAAAATCTTACAAATGTTCTTCACTAAGAACACACCTTCTTCTTCACCAAGAAGAAAATACAAGTTCTTCACCAAGATCTTATGAACACTCAACCAAACAATGTGGGGACTAGTCAAACCCACCAAAGCTTACAATGTTCTTCACTCAAGAACACCTCACCAAGAACACCAACAATGGTGTCAAGATCTAAGTCTCTCAAACAAGAAAAAGATGAATACTATGAACAATACTCAAAGTATTTGTCTTGCTTCTCTTTTGCTTGATCTTGAAGAGTTGTATGAATCTTATCAAGAATCAACACACTCAAAAATATATATAAGTTGGAAGATCAAATGTGTATGTGAGTAGAGGAGAGAAATATTCAGATTTGCAAAAGGTAAGAATGAGGGTGAAATGGGTTGTATATACAGAGAGGAAGAGAAGAGAAAAGGTGGGCCAAGTTCCAGGCGTCTGACGGTTGATCCCACGGTCGACCGTGGCTTGGCTGCCAACTTTTCGAGCCGTAAAAAATATTTTCTGTTATATTTCGGCCTTCTCTTTTAAACTGGAATTTTTGATATGATAAACACCAAAATTAAATATCGTTACACTGTGTATTTGGACTGGCTTTTGAAAGATTTAAACACATGTTTTAATGTGGTGGTGACACCTCATTGAACTCGAGGTGTCATACAATCTTCCAATATTCCCTTCTACCCCATCATTTAATACACAGTATAATAATACCTTTTGATGATATTTATCTTGTATTCTAAAATACATATTTTCACTTTTGCCAATTTATAAAATTATGTCTATTCAAAACAGTTGACAAAATGTTATAAAAACTTTGTTCCATAGATAAATAATATTTCAACGCAGTATGGAAAATTTTTATAAGTAAAAATATATGTTCATTAAAAGTGACATTTAAATAATATTTTTAATTACGATTGTATTGTCATTTTAGTTTTCACCCATCTTCATAGTGTGGCAATATAAAATTTGCTATGTATATGTTATCCGTGTTTGTGATCTTCGCATATTTATATATATTATTATTTTGCCAAACATATTATTTTCATATCAACTTGGATTTATATTAATATTTTTCTTTTTATTTGATTATAAAATTGCATCATCAAAACCCGATATATATTTAAATATTTAATCTCTTGGTTGCACTAACAAATTTGAATTGGTTTATGGGTATTGTTATGTTACTATAGTAACATATAAGTTACAACAACATATTCACTAGAGATGGCGTAAATCATTATCAAACTCAGTTAATAATTCTAAACATGAAAATTTATATTTTAAAACTCAAATATTATTTCCAGTTGACCTAATTTTCATATGGTGAAATGGGTTAGTGTTTTGGGAAATGTAACCAAATATAATTATGCTACTTATTTGATAAAGTCAAATACATGTTCGAGCCAACCTTAGGAGTCATAATTTCACAATCATCACTACAATCACAACGTTATTGTTTGTATCGGCATCCTACATTAAAATTAGGAATCATTGTATAACAAAGCCGAAATACAAACATATTACGTGTAGAAATTAATTGAACAATATACACATATATACTAACACACAACACAAAGAACTTAATAATTCCAAACATGAAACCTGTTGGGGTTTCAGGAAAGCAGCGGAAGCAAAGAAACAAACATGCAAAGCCATGGTACAAACATGCAATGCATAAAACCCAAAAGAGGACCAAACTCTATTGCTAATATTTGCAACATGTAAAAGGAAGGGAAAGAGATATATACCCTTCTGGAAGTTCCTGGAACAAAGATGAAGATGTGGTGGTGACTAGAAAGCAAAGGAGCTTTCCTCTATTGCAAGTCTACACCGGGTTTCCACAATCCACAAGTACTAGCTTGCTTGTGTAAACTTCAAAGCCTTAAATCCACAGCAAGAACAACAACTTCCTTCCTTTTCCTGGACCAAATCCTCACAAGCACTCTAAAATGAAGCTTAAAGCTCTAAGTGAGTGTGAGAGAATCATGTAGCCAAGAGAGAGAGAAGAATGAAAGTGAGCCCTTAATATTTGTCAAAAATAAGCCACATATTCTCCCCATGACCGGCCATATGCTTTCTGAAAAAGCTAGGCCATGCATTGGTCAAAAGGGGAAGTGGAGACAAAAGTTGCATGCTGTCAGACAGATTCCGCGCCGCGTGCCTGTAAGGTACCGCGCCACGTAATCGCCGCGTCGCGTACCCTAACAAATACCGCGTCGCGTAAATCTCCTGCATACCAACCTTTCTACTTTGACACTCTTAGTCCCTCATCTTTCATTGCTGTCAGGATTGATCCCCGGCGTGTGACCCAATAGGCCCATACTATATCGGTAGTAATCCAAATGGCGTACGTGCGTCAGTGGGTATACTCCAACAGACTCCCACTTGCACATGACACACCGTACCCATAAACCACAGACAAAGAGCGGCCTCTAGTAAGGCATCTCTACCCCCAACCAGCATGGGTTTTGTCATCAAGAACAAAAACCAAATCCAAAATGAAATGGTCCTATAGATAAGTGATCATTCTTCCCTTCGTTCGCGATATCCGTGTGAACACGAGACATGGTTAAATGTCAATCTCCAGATCGTTCACGATTATGTTTCTCGATCTTGATTGATGGTAACCCAAAATCTAGTTGCAATCAATCAAACATCATTGCAACTCGAGCATGGCCATGCATTTTACGTCAGCGCTCAATCATCGAGGGGCCCAAGGATATCTCTCTAAGTCTAGAGGAACGAATCCCTTCGACTACATTGCTCCGCCACATACACCATACTTTACCTAAAATCTCCCTTTATAACAACCAGTTATGAATTGCGTTTGAAAACAATAAAGCAAAGCAGATCCATGCTTTGGAACACATGTATCTCCAGTCTAAGGATAAAATGATATTATCATTCTAACTTACTCGTGACAGAAAACATGAAGTAAGTTCAGGTGCGGGTCGTCCAGTCACTTGACCATTACAAGCACAGGCGAAGTGTTATGTCTCTTTTATCTAATCCATTATTAGATACCGACCAACCACTTCCCTCAGCCTTATCTCAAACTTCCTCCCCATGAAAAATGACCGACTGTGGACATTTAGAATGAAAAGAGCATTCTGGAAAGTATTAAACATGATAAGATGGAACACAGTAAGGATTCATAAAATATTTGCCCTCGGCGTATTATTAAATCACATTTAATAATCAATATAGTATGAAGCGCAATACTGCTTAATGTTCCCCAAGATAATATATACCAAACATATAACTAAATCAAACTCAAGCCTTGTTCACCTAGGCCTAGTATGATAATCATCACTAGCCCGTGACAACAGCTTAGTTAATGGATCCGCCATAAAGCCATCCGTGCGAACTCTGCTAGCGACCATGTCTCTACCTCAACCAATCACTCACATTGTATGCTTTGGCGAGATTATGATCCTTCGTTCAAGCCATTTTACCTTCATTGTTTCAGAAGAACCCAATAAGGTAAATGAAGTTCGAACTCCAAGTCATCATACCTTCATTGTCTCCAAAAGGCCCAATAAGGTAACTGATGCTTGGAATTTTGGTTCTTATATGAAAGTCATCATACCCTCATTGTCTCAGAAGAACCCAATAGGGTTAGTGATGCTTTAAGAACTATTTTGATCAACAACACCATATTTTGTAGGATCATAAACTCCGATTAAAATTGGTAGTTATCCCACTTTTTCAGAAGACAGTACTTGAGCAACAATTTACTCCTAGCTTCTTCTTGTATAGAGCATCAAGAACATATCTCAATATTTCTTGATCTCCTAAACTGATTTTGTATATTCTATAGTCGTTATGGATGCATAATTCCTTAACTTATCTTTTAAACAAAGTAAGGCCAGGACATTATCTCCATTACGTTGTAAATATAGAATTACAACAATGTTCCCACTAGCCCTAACATTCATTCATGTTTCATCTTTGCTTATTGAAAACTCAAACAATTGATTTTCATATCAAAGCAAAGATTGTAACCTTGAGATGCTTATCTAAGTCCATCATGGGACTCCTTTTGCTTGTAGACTTTACAAGGATACACTTAATGTAACAGACCATCGGATAGTGTTGTGAGCACTTCCTTAGAAAAATTCCTATTAAGGAATGTGGTCTTTGCATTAAGTTGTCATAGCCATGAAAAGGCACAAAAATCACAAGTATCCGAGTTTACTTCAACATAACCACATGTAGAGAATTTCTAGATGATACCATCCTCATGGCCAATCATCATGAAACTATCTCCTACTAGTCGGTATTCAAAGTTGTCTACAAACTTAGTATTCGACATAACCACTGAGAGAAAATTTTCATATGATACCTTCCACATGGTCAATCATAGATCTTTCCTATTAGTCGGTATTCGAAGTCGTAAACTTATCCATGTTGGTCTCTTTCTACAAAGAACCATTTTCACCCTTCGGGTTTCAACTCAAGGGTTGGGTCAACCAAGTCCAATACTTGGATATTCCTCATGGATTACATCTCATCTTCATCGCCTCTTTCCTTCTAGTAGACTCTAGGCCTACTCTAGTTTTGGTAGATTGATGTAAACATCGTTAAGTCATCTCCTTCAGATATAAAACTATATATTTCCGGTCTTATGACAACTATTACCAAGTTTAAAGAGGTTATGATTTAATGTCAGGTCCTCCAGCATAGCCATGCTGAGTTTCAATCACAATTGAGTGCTAGTGCCAACATCAGATTCTTCCATTCAAGGTAAACTTTACTCCTACTGGCACCAGCAGATATCTGAAACCTTTTTCTTTTTAACAACATACTTCTTGTTCAAATATCTCATGGCCACAGCAGAATACCCAATGGAGTAGTACCTCTAGATTCCGGGTTCCTCCAACTCACCCTAAACGCAGGTTGAGGAATTCGGACTTTGTGATGGACTAGCAAAGACATACTTTCTAGTATCATCATCTAAGGTACGTACATAACCATCTTTGTTGGTATGACTTTTAGAACATTGCCCGCCACTCTCAAAGTACTCCCCAAACAATAGGGTACTTTGATTTAAACCCATCACAATCGGACCATAACTTGAATGTCCAGTTCCTCTGCTTGGCGACCCATATAACAATATGTCCTAGGAGGATTGAATTATGATACTAATCCATAATTCTTATGATGGTCACAGAACTCAGAACTACATCCTCAAAATCTCCATTAGATTTGAGTATTATAGTCTTTTGCCCTCTTAGTCATGTACTTTGTCGCGGATGTGTCTTGAACGCCTCTCAAGGCTTCAGACGAGTGTCTAACAAGTTAAACATATTCATCCTTTTATCTTTACTGGTAAGGTAACAAAGTATCTCGTGTTACTCCTTAGGTTTTGCTTGAACGGTCTACACACAAAAGTGTGAACGAAATCCAACAAGCCTTTATTCCTTTCACATACATAAGTGAAGGACGTTTGAGTCATTTCAGCCTAATAAATAAGATTTGCAATCATCAATTGATCCTAGATCAAAAGATCCAAGTTCCTAACCACATGGAGCTTGGTGATGCAAGTCTTCTTTATATGGTTAAATTGACTATAATAATAGTAAGAGTAACATGTACAAAACATTCATGATTATTCTATTACTTCATAATTAATAAATGCCACAACATGGATAAACTTTGAAATAAATCACCACAAAATACATAATTCAAAAGAAGTTTATCTATCGTTATCAAAGGCATAGAAGATACATTGTTTCTAGCCACGCAGGGCGTAAAACATAGATCTAGTGAAGTAATAGACTAGCTAGAAGGAGTGGCAAGATCCCATCTTCCAATGCCATTTCAAATAGGGGACAACCATCTTGTTTCCTGCTATGAAGTCCAACTCTCTACAGCTTCTACTTCTTACTAACACCTACACTTTGCAACAAACAAATTTGTGACAAACGTGAGTGTTGTGGCTAGTATCCAAAACTTTCCCATAGAAGTAAATAAGTAGTAGAGTTTGATCATGAATGTACCTGAAGCTTCGGAGCCAATATTTCTCATCTTGTGCATCCTTAGCTCATCCAGGCACTTAGGGCAGGCGTGGCGGCGCCAATTTCCATTCTTTCCACAAAAGTAGCAAACTTCCCCATTTGGAGTTTCACTTTGAAGCACAATCTCATTGCCCTCCGACTCCATGATCATAGTCAGCTTAGTTAGACCAAGCTTTCCTTTTGAGGTAGTTCGCTTCTCTTTAGCCTTAGCAAGAGTGGACGAGGTGAGCTAACTTTTGGCCATGTTAGACTCAAGATTCTTCAGCATGCCATGAAGCTCCATCAAGGATTTATCCATACCATGCATATGATAATTCACAATGAATTGCTCATACGATGGTGGAAGTGATCGGAGAACAATATCCACCACCATTTCCCTTTCAATGGTAAATCCTAACCTCTCCAAGCGCTCCACAAGTGCTTTCATATTAAGCACGTGAATGCTTACGCTCTCACCATTCTGCAGCCGGCAACCAAGTAGTTTATTTAAACACCCATACCGTTCTTGCCTCGCTTGTTGTTGGAACATGTCCTTCAACTCAAGCATCATCTCGTATGCACTTAGATCCTCTAATTGCCTTTGCAAGTTGGGATCATCATGCTTAACATGAGGCAAGACACCTCGTTGGTGTCCTTGACGCGTTTGTCATACACATCAAGAATGGTCCTACTTGCGTTGGTAGCAGGGGCTTCCGGAAGGGGTTCCTCAATGGTGTGTAACTTGTTTTCGTGTCGTAGGACAATCCGCAATTGCCTAGACCAATCCATAAAGTTACTCCCATAGAGTTTATCCTTCTCAAGAAACGTACGTAACGAAAAGTTGGTGTTGTTGATACTAATCGACGTCATCTATAAAAACAAAGTAGTTTTAGTTAGTTTGATTGAAATCCTCGTTAAAATAATTACCCCATGTGTTTTAAGAAAAACAACTATTTTAACAAGGGCTAAGAACCCTATTTCACCTTGCACCGTGACGGGTTTTCCGCAGATCACGTGGCAAAGTTATTTAGGCCGGCAACCATTGACCGATTGCAATCCATTATTGCAATTCTTAGTTCCTTGCGGGATCCTACTTGACAACCATTGTGCCAAGTTTGGCATGTTTGATCCCTCCACACCGATTCTCAATTAATATTTTGCATAACTCGGCTAGAGCTCGACAATCATCCAAAATATTACATTGAAACCTTAAATCAACCATCAAGATACACGGTGGTACTCTCGCCCAAAATCAACTCGGCTAGAGCTCGACAATCGACCTTGCGAGTTGCCACACGCACCTTCCACACATCTCATGCAAAGGCTAACTCGGCTAGAGCTCGACAATCAACCCTTACACGGTTAGATTCGGGCAGTGTTATCTTATGGGTGGTGTGCGATTTACATTTAGAAAACGAGATTTAGTTTTCCGGTTAAAAAACCATTTTGAGTTTGATTAACAAAAGTGACAATAACCAAATGTTTTCACTAATCGGATACTAAGCCATCGTTAAATCCGTTTGTTAATCAAGTGAGCGCGCGAGAGTTGTTAAACCATTTTTAAAACTCTTTTGGTTTTATTATTTGTCAAAACATTTTCTAGCATACAATAGTCCTACAACTCATGCATAAACAATATAATAAAACCACCACACGCATACAACAAGTTGGTAACCATGCCCCTAAAACCTATGCGTTTTCCCGTGAGCCACTGCGGGAAAACAAAGTCATCTAAGGACCAAATTCCTTGACTTTGGATGTGCTCCCACTAAACCCGCTACCTCCATTGGGCCTCCTGGATTCGTGTTCACCAAGACGTCACTCCATAGACTCCCGATGGTTGCTCCATATTACAACTTACATAAAAAATTAAATAAATGGCATGCAAGCCACACATCCTATTTTCTAGTACAATTACATAATATGAAATATTTAAATGGCGTGCAAGCCACATATACAAAATTACATACCAAATAAATAAATTTAATTATTACAAACCATGTGACATAAAGTCACCAAATGAATGAATAATTAAAATACAACCAAACATCCATAAGGTCTAGGGCATATCTATGGTTACCAATATCACAAGAACAACAAACAAGTTCACTAATGAACAACATGGTGTGCCACACAAAACCATGTAAACTTATGCATAATGGTTAAGATTATCTAAATCACTCAAGGCACAAAATAATCCCATGTACTTATGCATTAGTAACACCAAATCATTTTTGATGAAACATATTCATAAATACATAATGTAAGTATATGCAATTACCATTTTCATGCCAAAATAATAATATACATATAAATACATCAACCATTATACAAGGCAACTTCAAAAAAAACAAATTTTATTTTCTGGACAAAAATTCCAGAAACCAAAATTTAGTGTCAAAAACCCAAAAATAATTTTTCTTTTAAAAGTTTAAAAACATATTATGTCCAGGCAACTTCCACATCGCGTACCATCATGAGGTCCGCGCCGCGTAAACTCCCTAGAAGGAAAAACAAATTCTGTCCCGCCAGTTTCCGTGTCGCGTACCAACCAGTGGTCTGCGCCAGGTAAACCCTCTGGACAGAAATCACAAAACTAATTTTTGGGTTTTTCAGGCCACCATGTGCAAATACAGTATAGTGGTGGCTCTGATACCACTGTTGGGGTTTCAGGAAAGCAGCGGAAGCAAAGAAACAAACATGCAAAGCCATGGTACAAACATGCAATGCTAAAACCCAAAAGAGGAGCAAACTCTATTGCTAATATTTGCAACATGTAAAAGGAAGGGAAAGAGAGATATACCCTTCTGGAAGTTCCTGGAACAAAGATGAAGATGTGGTGGTGACTAGAAAGCAAAGGAGCTTTCCTCTATTGCAAGTCCACACCGGGTTTCCACAATCCACAAGTACTAGCTTGCTTGTGTAGACTTCAAAGCCTTGAATCCACAGCAAGAACAAGAACTTCCTTCCTTTTCCTGGACCAAATCCTCACAAGCACTCTAAAATGAAGCTTAAAGCTCTAAGTGGGTGTGAGAGAATCATGTAGCCAAGAGAGAGAGAAGAATGAAAGTGAGCCCTTAATATCTGTAAAAAATAAGCCATATATTCTCCCCATGACCGGCCATATACTTTTTGAAAAAGTTAGGCCATGCATTGGTCAAAGAGGGAGGTGGAGACAAAAGTTGCATGCTGTCAGACAGATTCCGCGCCGCGTGCCCATAAGGTACCGCGCCGCGTAATCGCTGCGTCGCGTACCCTAACAAATACCGCGTCGCGTAAATCTCCTGCATGCCTACCTTTCCACTTTGACACTCTTAGTCCCTCATCTTTCATTACTGTCAGGATTGATCCCCGGCGTGTGACCCAATAGGCCCATACTATATCGGCAATGATCCAAATGGCGTACGTGCGTCAGTGGGCATACTCCAACAAAACCTTATATTTTAAAACTCATACCAAAGAGCTTAATAATTCCAAACACGAAAAACTTATATTTTAAAACTCAAACCAATGTAAATTATCTTCAAATGATCTAATTATCATACGGTGAAATGGATTAGTGTTTGGGAGATACTATAAAAATAATTAACCTACTTTTTTGATAAAAGTAAAAACCAAAAGACATTAATCTAAACGGTAGTCATCTCAAATCCTTTAAACTTTTTGTTTCTTCACAAACACAAGCTTCAAATTCACAAAAGTAGATCCTTCTACATCCCATATTTGTCATCAATATTGCAACTTTTTCCGGATGGACCCGCGGTCTTTGTTTTCGAGCCAGCCTTAGGAGTTACAATTTTACAATCATCACTATTAATCACAACTTTGTTGTTTGTATCGTCATCATACATTAAAATTAGGAAAAAAATAAAGTAATCTTCGTAATTCCTTGTACTCTTTATGTACTTATCGTTGTTAAAAAACCATGTTTAAAGATATAGAATACCCTTAATAATTCAACCTTCATAGGAAAGTTTGCAAGTATCTCAGGTTCATCAATTACATTAACAACACTGAAAACAATAATGATAACATTCTTCACCTACAAAGCATAAAGGTCAATTTTCATAGGTAAAGAATAAAAAATTTATCACAAATAGTGAACTTCATTCCAACTAAGCAAACTACCTCACTAATATCGTCATTATATTTGAACAAAAAGCGAATAAAGAAGGAAGCTTTCGAATTTATAAACCTTCGGTTGGAGTTCAAATGTAGTACTATTCTCACTTACTTTCTTCGCCTACAAAGCATAAAGATAATTTTCATATGTAAAGAATAAAAGATTTAGCACAAATAGTGAACTTCATTCCAATTAAACAAACTACCTCACTAATATCGTCATTATCTTTAAATAAAAAGCGAAGAAATAAAGAAGGAAGATTTAGAATGTATAGACCTTCGGGTGGAGCTCAAATGTAGTACTATTCTAGTTGGAGCTCAAATGTAGTACTATTTTTATTTAATTCTCCTCATAAATTATAAGTCATAACCGAAAATATAACTTAATGAGTTAATTATCAAATTAGTCCTTTAACATAACTATTTCTTCCATTTTGGTTCTTTAACTTTGGGAGTGACCAAAATGATCCTTTAACTACCACTTTGTCACCAAAACGGTCCATCCGTTAGTTGACTAACGGTCAACTCCGTTAAGATAGGATAAAATGACAATTATACCCTTTTATTTCTATTTTATTATTTTATTTTTAACTTTTGCTTATTTTATATATTAATTATTAATTAAATATTATAAATTTTGTTTCTTTTATCGTAATGTGATGTACCAGTGCCCAGAATCAACCACCACTGCGCCTCCCTCACCTCCACCGCACACCACTGCCAACCACCAGTCGATGTCTCCACCACCGTGAAAATCATACAAAACATTGAGCAAACACAAACCACCACCCTATCGCCTCCCTCTCCTCTCTCCCTCTCTGTGTATCTGTGGGTTTTCCCCATCGCCGAAGCCATCAAACCACCACCACCACCATCCTTCCAAACAATCAGCATACGAAAACAGAAAATGATAAACAGTAAAAAAAGAAATCATTTGTTCTAACACTTGCGAGCAGCAAAGAAGAGTTTAATCGGGTAGGGTTTTTTTGCGAACACGTTCCTTATACAACCACCACGGTATACAAAAAAAACCCTAAAAACCCGTAAAAAACCCTAGATCTGAAGAGTTCTAACACTTGCAAGCAGCAAAGAAGAGTTTAATCGGGTAGGGTTTTTCTGCGAACACGTTCCTTATACAACCACCACGGTATACGAAAAAAAACCCTAAAAAACTCGTAAAAAAACCCTAGATTTGAAGAGTTCTAACACTTGCAAGCAGCAAAGAAGAGTTTACGGAGATGTCATTTGCGACGGTAGATCTGAACATCCCGATAACCATGGCCACCGCCAAGAAATCCTAACAACGCAAACCCTAGCCGCCGTCGTCAAAACCATCGTCAAAATCCAAGCCACCGTAGCAAACCCTAGCCGCCGTCGTCGATTGAAGACCAGATCTATGTGATTGTGGTAAGTTCTCGTCAAAACCCAAGCCACCGTAGAAAACCCTCGTGATTGTGGTAAGTTTAGACCAGATCTAGAGAGAGAGAGAGGACGGAAAAGTGATCTGGTCTTGAATCCGATTTGGTGATGGTGTGGCGGTGATGGCCAGTGGTAGGTGGTGGTTTTGACCGGAGCGACTTCTTCATCTGGTGGTAGGTCGTGGTGTCGGCGACTGTGGCCGGCGGCGACGGCGGCGTCTGTGATAAGGGTGGTGGTGGCGGTGTACTGATGAGAGAGTGCGAGAGCAGAAAGAGAGAGAGAGGCGAGAGCAGAGAGAGAGAGAGGTAGTTTGTGTTTGAGGAGAGAGATTTTGAATAAATCTTAAATTATAATATTTTTATGTATTCAAAATAATTAAATATTGTTTTGTTTAATTAAAAATAGTAAAAATGATAAAAAAGATCAAAGTGCCCTTATCTTAACGGAGCTGACCGTTAGTCAACTAACAGATTGACCATTTTGGTGATAAAGTGGTAGTTAAAGGACTATTTTGGTCACTCCAAAAGTTAAAGGATTAAAATAGAAGAAATAGCTATGTTAAAAGACCAATTTGATAATTAACTCTAACTTAATATACATTAGAATAAATTTTATAACCGATGGTGTAACAACCACTTTCCCGGCCTAGTAGGATTAAGGTAATTAATCACGCTTAGATTTGGATTTATTTAATTATGTGGATTAATTGATTTAAATGTGATTAGTTAATTATTTGTTTTTAATTAAATTAATTATTAAATTAATTATTTGGGTTAGTTGATTTTGTGAGGTGGCCGGTTTGGTGATATAGCCACCACCTCACCCCATTTACATGCATTTTAGAACAAACAACAAAGTTTGTGTGTGTGTGTGTGAACTTGCTCTCGGCCGAATGAATCAAAAGAAGAACGAGAATCGTCAATTGTTCTTAGATTGTGCATGCAATTAGGTTACTGAATTCATAACACAATCAAGGTTAGAACACTGAATTCAATTTTATTATTTGATAGATTATTCGGATTTTTGAATGATATATAAATTCCGATTGTTCTTGATCAAGTATGAACTTAGGATGAATGCATGTTAGATTTTATGCTTTATACATGTTGTTTTTATGTTTAGAATGATTTTGGAAAACATATATGATTTGCATGCTTAAAATCAGTAGTGATTTAAGTTAGAAATCAGAATTGGGGAAGAACTTATAAATTTATCGGATTTGGGGATGAATCTGTCGGAATTAGATGAATTTCGATAGATTTGATCGGTATTGGTGAAAACCGATAAGTTTTATCGGAATTTGATAGGAATCTGACACCTCATATACGGATTTGGCCCTAACTCTTTTATCAGAATCTTCGATTATCGGATTTGAACATATATCGGGATTTATGACTTTAAGTATGAAATCAGACATGTAAATGCCTTAACTATTTGCTCGGAATTCAGTTATCGGATTGTGACTTTATCGGATTGTGACTTTATTGGATTGTGAATTTATCGGATTGTGACTTTATCGGATTGTGACTTTATCGGATTCTAACCTTTGCTCGGATTTAGACCTTTACTCGGATTTCCATTCGATCGGATTTGGATTCAATCGGATTTAATGATTTGTATATCTTTGGGATTATTGTATGATGAATATGTATATATGCAATTGTGTACATACATAATTTACATGGTTATATATGATATCTATTTTGGATCAGTATTATGATTTGAATACTGACTTGGGTTACTTCAATCTCAGGAACTGAGAAGACTCAGTGAGTTAGTCACCTGAGTGTGCTTCATATCTTTTAAGACTTTGGTGAGTGGGTTTATATCTTTTGATATACAGGATTTGATATCCTATTTGGAATGCTCTTGTTTGGATTGTATATACATGTTATCTGGAGATCAGTTTAGTCTGAACCTTTGCTTGGGGGATTTACCGTATCAGATCTTGTGGTGCATCTAATGTACACAAGAAAGCTGATATTGTTATCCATTTTAGCAAGGTTATCGGTAAAACTTGGTTTTGAACGACCTTGGTTGTAGGTGCTTGCAACACCGCCGGTTCTCCTGGGATTCATGAGCTATTTGGTTTAGGCATGTTTGCCTTGTATTTGATTAGATATTGGTTCCGTCACTTAGCTTTGTGCTAATTCCCCACTAGACTGTTTTGCAGATTATCTCCGGTGAGATTTGAATTGGACTAGGAATATGGACAGACCAAACTCTGATGTCAAAGTTTTTGTTTAGAGCCTGTTTTGGATTAACACTGTAAAAGTTTTGATGTATAAAACAAGATAATCTTTTGTATCTATTATGTAATTAAGTTAATTATATGTATTTAGCTTCCGCATGCGATTTAATTATATGTTTAAAAAGTACAGTGTTACAGATGGTGTAACCAAAGACTAGACATTAGAACATTAAATTGCATAACTCTACCTCACATTAATACACTAAGTGCATAATTCATATTCTTAGTTGTAATCGACGGTAGAGTATTTTAGAATTACACTATTTGCATAATTATACCTCACAAATTCATTTTGGTAACACTTTAAGCCTAAACTTTTAATTTGGTGACACATCATTCACCCACCCATCCTAATTAACTTAGATTCAAAAATTAGGGACCAATGAAGGATGCCACATAGGATAAGGTTATTAAGTTATAAGAGATAGAGATTAGAGATATAAATCATTTTACCATATAATGTAGTGGTAGAAAGATAAAATGTGTGTTCGGCTGTTGCCCTGTGGCTAACTCGAAGGGGCTGAAGTTCGACGCAGAGATTTATTTAAAATAGTTTGGGCACAAGAAAGAGGACTTACCCATTACGCCAACAAAGGTACCCGAAGATTTTTTTTTTGGCAAAGGGCTTATGGGGGATTATAGGGTCTTGGAATTTTAGATTTCATAATCCGGGGCTCTATCCACGTCCAGGTGTTAAATCTTGAGAGGATTATAAAAAACATAATCCCCATAAGTCCCTAAAATAAAAGTCTTTTCAAGTATCTTATGGTTTGGGCTTGAGACTATCAATTAATCAGCCTTAACTTCAGCCTTAACTCCAACTTCAGCTAGTTTTACCATACACACCACATATCTTTTTGAATTTTATGTTAAGAAAGCAAAATAAAATTTGGTGAAGGATAGTTAAAATGAAAAATCTTTATTTGAATTGGTTTACCATACTTACAATTTTGTTATTGTCTTCAAAATCAATAAAACATATATAATTTTTAGGAATTAGCTAAATCAACATCCCTATTTTACTTAAAAACACCTTCTAAATAAAATTTAGATCAATAGATATAATTATTCAATCATCTACTTTCTAAAATTTTCAACTTCCAAATAAGAACTTGAATAAAATTATTAATAAAACTACTTTATAGATTCATTTTTATATAATTAAGTTAGGATGATAAACTAAATGAGATTTTTACAACAAATTTCTTTGAGCAAAATAAAATGTATATAAATTATGGAGGATGATAATCTCAGCTCTTAAGGCTATGAATAAGAATAAAATAAGTAATTTTATTTTTCAAAAATGACAATCACATCTCATGTTTTTATAATTAACTTTTCATACTTTTCATAGTTATGTTTTAATTGATATTCAACTTTCTATACATGAAACAAGGTTACCATTTTTAAAAACTAAAAATTAGTTTATTTTATTATTATCCATAGTCCTAATGATTTATGTTGGCTGTGAACCATATTATTAAAAAAATAAGTAAGAATATATTATTATTATTATTATTATTATTATTATTATTATTATTATTATTATTATTATTATTATTATTATTATTATTATTATTATTAATGTTGGCTATTTACTTATTAACCAAAATTAATTATAAATTAGTAATCAGTATTATATACAAGGAAAATATGTTATAGTTTTAAATAGTAATATTGTCTTATATAAATGTTCTTTACAAGTTATAAATCTACTATTGCATATAAAACTAAACAAACATGCATATTGCAATTTCATATGGTTCAAGTGTATGCATTGCATTTATTCTTTAACAGTTTGTTTGAGTAGATGGAATAAAATGACAAAAAAAGTAAGTAATTGAATGAGTTGTTACTATTCCATTAACATATTTAGTTGTTTTATGGAGATGAAATGAATAATTAGTATATAATGTTTGATTAAAATAAATAATCATAGGCATGAAATGAAACAAATTAATAAAAAAAATCAAGAAAACAAATTTAAATTGTAGTATTCAACTCCCTGAAAGAAAGAGAAAAAAAAATCCAAATCCCTAAAATCATCGAAATGTTACAAAGTACACAATAACTTATTTCATTTCTATATGACTAGCAACCATCTTTTAGATAAGAGAAACAGAAATAATTATACGAATAGTTGTAAATAGAAAATTAAGATATTTGATAAGAATGTGTAAAACCTGTTATCTGTTATAAATAAATAAATAACTTAAAATTTGAATACTTTTATAAACTTAAAAACTGTTGAAAAAAAAGAAAAAAAAAGTGAGATACAGTATAAACTCGAATTAATTAATAAATTATATATTCATTAACATCAAATATACTTAAAGCATAAAATGCAAACAGTCCTAACTTGGGGGTTGGTTTCGAATATATTCTCCCTTATAAATACTCCTCTGTCTCTGTCAGTCTGTCCATCTCAAAAAGTGCTGCTTTTTCACTTTCCTGTGTTACTTTCCCGTCAATCCGCCACCTGACGGCCATGGACGCCGAGAGAGCAGCACTTCTACCAAAGCTAAAAGACATATCTCGCACAAAATCCAGCGCTCACGACGAATTGCACAGCTTCAGGTCATGGCTCCGGTGGATGTGCGTTGATCAGTCCACCGGCTGGACATTTTGCCTCTCGTGGTTCGTCTTCGTCATTTTCACCATCGTCATTCCTATTCTCTCCCATTTCTACCTAGCATGTAGTGACTGCGACAATCGGCACGCCAGGCCTTACGATAGCCATGTTCAATTGTCTCTCAGCAGCATTGCCACACTTTCCTTTGTTTGCCTCTCCCGATTTGTTAGGTTTTATGGCCTTCGTAGGTTTCTCTTCTTCGATAAGCTTTGCAATGAAAGCGAGACTGTTCGCAAGGGTTATACTGAACAACTCAATGTACGTCCTCTTGTTCTCATACTTATTTTCTTAATTTTGATTCTAACATGATCGATTTGACGATTAGTTTCTGGTTCTTGCTTCCATTACTGTTTGAACAATGAGACGATAATGATTTAAATCGAGATTTCAGTATAGTAACAGCTACAGAATTATTAAGATTTCAGTTATTAGTTCTTAATTGGCCGGATCTCGTGGTACAGAGTGGACCTTGCTGTAAACCAAAGTACAGTATTCCTAATCTTAAAATACATTATACCTAATCTTAGATTACATTATTCCTAATCTTAAATAACATTATTCCTAATCTTTGGATTGGTGTGGAGTTATGATTGCTATCTAGAGATCACATATGCAATCACTCATCATCTATATCATTACTAGTTTACTACTATATAAATAGTATAATATTCTCTGATCCTTCGTTTTAATAGTTGTTAAAATTTAATCAAGACAAAATTTTGATCTTTCATTTTATCTAAATTAATATCGCTCACTCATTTGAAATATACTCTTCCTCTAACACAATCTTTAACACAGACACAATTATTCACGTATGTCAACATAATTTTTAATATCTTATTAACTTATCCCTTATTTCATTAATATAAATTGTTTTTCTTATTTGAATGTCTTTTAGGATTTACTTTTTAAATTAATAAAATAGTTGATACAAATATAGAAAAAGTTGAAAAAAATGGACATGTTGCTGAAGAAAATTTTTTCGTGACATTGAATCGCGCGAATAACATATTATCACATTTTTTAAAGTGACATGTTGCATGACAGAAACTATTTACAGTCATAGCATTGCGCATGTACGATGCTTGTTACCAGAAATGAACTACTGGATTTCTGAAATCTTCTAAAATTAAGTACTTAATTTGCTAATGAATCTCTCATAATCTATGTCAGCCACATAATGTTAATTAGCATACATAATAACTTTAGGATAAGAGAAGCTAAAACCAGATGAAATCCTTCACTATTTATAAGATTACAGATCTTCTGCGATAGAGTTCTTCCTATATCAATGGAATATCACTGTGATTCACCTTTCATAAGTTTTTTACTTTCCTTCGGCTGCTTACACATTATTTTTTGACACCCATACGTTTGTATGTAAACACAGAGCTCGCTTAAAATGCTCTTCATATTCGTGGCACCATGTTTTACTGCTGAGGCTGCATATAAGATCTGGTGGTACAGTTCAGGTGTCAATGCCATTCCATTCTTGGGTAACCCTATAGCAAGTGATGTGGTAGTATGCACATTGGAGCTTTGTTCCTGGCTTTATAGAACCGTGGTGTTCTTCCTTGTTTGTGTCCTATTCCGCCTTATCTGTCATCTCCAAATCCTGCGTCTCCAAGATTTCGCTCAGGTTTTCCATGTAGACTCTGATGTCGAGTCTGTATTGAAGGAACACCTTAGGATCAGGAGACACTTACGCATCATAAGCCACAGATACCGTGCTTTTATACTGTGGGCCCTGATCCTAGTCACAGTCAGTCAGTTCATCTCTCTTCTTGACACCACCCGACCCACAGCAGGTCTCAGCATCTTCAAAACTGGTGAACTTGCAGTAAGTGAATGTGTACAGTATATAGTTTATGACTCTATGTCTAGTTCACTTCATGTTTTGGTCTAACTTGGTGTTGTTTGTGTGTGTGTGTGCGTGTGTGTTGTGGTGTAGTTGGTTTCTGTAAGTTTGCTTGCCGGTCTAATGATACTACTGAGGAGTGCCACCAAGATCACACACAAGGCTCAAGGAGTGACATGCCTGGCTGCTAAGTGGCACGTGTGTGCAACCCTCGAGTCCTTTGACCCACAAGATGTAGAAACAGAAACCCCGCTCACTGCTACAACTGTTCCCGGAAACCAAATCTTCTGTGGTGATGCATCATCGTCATCTGATAACGAGGATGTTGGTAGTGAAGACGAGCTAGACAACACTAAACTCATACCTGCATATGCTTACAGTACCATCTCATTCCAGAAAAGGCAAGCCTTAGGTAAGTCCAACATTCATCATCATATTATCAACATAAGTGACATTTTCTTGGAAAAAAAAATAATTTTTAGTTTTTTTTTTTTTATTTGTTTGTAGTAACTTATTTTGAGAACAATGGAGCTGGGATAACAGTCTATGGCTTTATGCTGGATAGGACTTCATTGCATACTATAGTGATGATAGAGATGTCACTGGTGTTGTGGCTGCTTGGAAAGACCATTGGTATCTCTTAAACCTTCCAACATGGCTTTCATTGTTGGTTTTGTGATTTGTTGCATTCGTTATCACTTCCGGATTTAGAGTAGAAATTAAGTTGCAGAGAAGGATAGAAGGCTCTAATTTATCACGTGTATTATTTATCTTCTTGTTGTTTATATCACATTCGATTTAAATGTCATTTCCCCTGTTGTTGTATGATTCTTGAAACGCTGATTTCTTTTATTTATAAATTTGTTTATTCTTAATCATGGGATTTTTTTTTTTTTACATTTGTGTCACTAGGCAATATGCATGAACTTCCATCTCGAATTCTCGATGACAGTTGGATTTTGTAGAATAGAATGATATAAAGATTGTTTGCTTCCTTGGGCGAGTGAGTAAACAGATATCAAGAATTTATTTTAAGGGGTGGTTTAAGACCATGTGATGTGATTTATTCTCTAATTAATGAGCTAATCATACACACATGAGATTTGTTTTTATTTTTATTTTTATTTTTTTTCTACAATTGCAATAAAGGGTATAAGGATATTGTTTAATATTAGTCATTGGTTCAATAAGATCAATAGTCAAGATTGCATTCTGAAATTTTGGGTGGAAGGACATTTTCGTAATTCATATGTGATGCTTTTACAGATCATATGTGATTGTATACTAAAACATTTACAATTGGATATTAAAATTTTAAAACTATGTTTTTTTATATGAAATTTATTAGTGATATTAAACTCATGTGAATAGTATTCAGAAAATCAAATCATAGTGAATTTACAAATTAATACTAGATATATCGTTGATCACAGTTTTTACTTTTTGTCCCTAACTTTCAAAAATTACGAATTTTGTCCCTATTGAAACCTTTTTGTAATTTTGTACTGTGACAAATGGTTTATAATTTTTTCTAAATGCATATTCTAAACCTTTAGTTTGTTTTATTTTGGTCCTTAACCATTTAAAAACACTATACATATGATCCAACATTAAAAAAGACATAAATACTTATCCATTAACAATTTAAACTATGTTTATCACATCCGTCAGTGGTACCGTCGGGTGTCGGCTACCATAACTGTTGCTACAACGGATGTACTAACACACACTGAGGAGTTCTGATGCTTAGCTTATGTCCGTCCTCCGGTACTGACCTCGTAACTACAAGACAAGAAAACACCGTTAGCCTCGTCGCGGGGTTTTGGTTCCGCGACCAAGCTCCGGCGTGAGGGTAAGTATTTGATTTCTGGAAGGATTAGTAGTAGGTAATATTATAAATGCCGTAATAAATGAGTTTGATATATATAGTACCTGAGTTTAGGGTTTGATCCGGTTATTACCCAGCGGTCAAAAGGATGTTCAGCCTATTATCCGCAATTAATGTGGAGACTGCAAACGATAACCATTGATTGATTAGTGACTGTCGAATCTACGTACGATTCTGCATTTAATGCCTCGGTACGGTATTTGTGCATCGACCTTCGTCTCCTGTTCCGAAGGTATGGGTACCTTCGGCTATACGTCATCATGTCCCCCCAGTCTAATAGTATATATATCATATATATATGGTGTTAGACTAAAATATATTATTTGTCAAATCAACATTTAATTGTTACGTGTTCCGATGGTAGAAAGTGTGCGTTGGTAGAAGTGTAGTAGCCGGATGTCGGAAGAATTGCCATCATTATGTCGTAAGGTAAAAAATGACACGTGTCGACGTTTTATTCGTCAATTTTTGAAATTTTACCGTTTGAAAAAGACGGTTTGTTTCCCCTTCCGATTTTTACTTATAAATAGGCAGTAATTCTTTAGTTTTTTACGTATAACCTTCGGATCTCAAAGTTGGAAGAGTAGTCTGGGTGTTTTCCTTCCGAAGGTTTTGGTGTTTCCATGTTCGTCGTTGTTGCTACTTACTAGGGCTTCGTAGCTTTGTATGATGTGCTCGTGCTTCGTGCTCCGTCTGTCGTAGCTCTACCTGTATCAGGTTTGTTCTTTCTTTCTGTTCTTGTCATGGGGTTGAAAGATGATATGGATACAACGCATTCTTCCTTGTCTGATATTTCTCTTGCTTCGTTATGCACAAAATACCATATAGATCCGAAACTAGGTGCCGTATGTCCTTCGTCTGATCAAACCATTAGAGACTTTCCTTCTGGGTTTATAGGTTTATATACGAAGTTTTTTGAATTTTCAAACCTTCGTTTACCTGTGTCTACATTTTTTATGGTTGTTCTTTCGTACTTTCAAGTTCATATATCGCAACTCTCTCCGCTTGGTGTTATTAAGATTACAACTTTTGAGATTTATTGTCGTGCTTTGGGTGGTAATCCAACTGTACCATTGTTTAGAAAGTTTTATAAGCTTGGTCGTGCAGGTGACTGGTATACTATTGAGAAACGTAAATCACCCTCCTCGTCATGTATTACCATTTCGCCTACTTGTCTCAAGGTCTGGAAAAAACAGCTCTTTTGGATTAGATCCGAGGCTTTTCATGTGTCTATGGTGTGGAAGGATGACAAAAGTTCCGTAACAGACCCTCTTCCGTTGAATGAATCTGTCGATCTTTCTTTGTTGGAAAAACTTAAGGATAATCCTATCCCTGTTGCTACGTTTCCGGATGTTGTCTTTGTCTCTGCTGGGTTGAGCACCATATGGGACCATCCGGGTCATGTTCCTTCGTTTAAGAAGAAGGATCGTGGTATGATGCGACTTGAGTATTTCGTTCGATATTCTTATTGTGGTGTAAATACTGACTTCTTATTTTGCAGATATGGATTTGATGGATTTCATCAAGATGCCTTCATTTGAAGGTATAACTATCGTTCCACAACCAATTGGTGATGCCCGGAATGTTGATCGGACACCCGGAGTAAGTGATCCGAAGGTTGGTCAGAGTACTATTGTAGCTCCGGAGAAAGAGAAAGGAAAAGTTGTTGCTGGTACTTCTCAAAGAGGGTTGAAGAGAACTCGTTTGAATGTTGGTGATTTTGCTCTTACTGGTGAGCAAACTGGAAACTTCTCCGAAGGTTGTTTTATCTGGTGGAATGACTACACGTGGGCCAATAGAACATGTTAATAGTCCGGTGAACGAAGCTCAGGTTTATGGTTCGAATGAAGTGTTCGAGATAGACGATGATGATGCTAGAGTGACTCCTGATTCAGTTGTGAATGCGAGGGATGCTTCGTCCTCTAGGGGTAAGAGAAGTGTTGAGGTTGATGTTGGTCTTGCAGGCAGTGGGGCAGATGAAGCTGAGGCTGAATCTTATTCTCGATCTCTTCCGCTAGATAGCGATTTGGCTCATGCTGCTTTCCGTCCTTCGTTTAAGAAACTGACCAATGAATCTGTGCTTCGTTCTCCTTCGTTGTGTCGTGATTTTCTTACTCATTGTGCGCCCTTGGGAGAGGTTTTACAAGTTAGCAAAACTGAAAATTATGCTTTGGCAGATTCCTTGCATGTTGGTGCTGTTCGTTTTTGTATGGAGGTTACAGAGGTTATCCAGCAATGGGATGCGACAGAGCGAGAACTAAGTGATGCCCGGAAAGAAGTTGATGTCCTTACAAAAGAGTCGATCATCGTGATGAGCGTATTCGGGACTTGGAACATGAGGTTGAGGAAGGGAGGATGTCACGGAAAAGTTACCGGAAGAGGTTGAAATCTGCCGAAGAAAGCTTGAAGGAGGTTGATCATTTGAAGTCGGAGTTGTTGAAAAAAGATAACTTGTTGAAAAAATTTGATGGTGTTCGTACGGAAAATGCGAAACTGATTGATGCCCTTGGTGAAGCGGATAAGAAGGTGAAGTCTTTGGAGAAGGATAGGAGATGGTTAATATCGGAAGATTTCTCGTATGTGTTTGGAAAGCTTCGGAAGAATGGTGAGTATCTGAAATCTCTAGGTGATGTGCAGACGAAGAGTTTCTCTGCAGGGTATGTGAGAGGGTTGATCATAGGAGACCAGGTCGCCAGAGCTGGCCGGAAGATAGAAGAAGCTCCGTTTTATGACGGCAAAGCGGTGCAGAAGTTGGAACAAGCTGCTACGGGCCTAAAGTCAGTTGACTATCCTTATCTTCGTGCTGTGTCCTCGATGGCTGATGCTTCTTTAGACGACCTTCGTGCTCTATCACCGGAGGTCGGACCTTCGTCTGATGCTACTGTTATATAGTATCTTGTAATATCTTTTGAATATTTGAACAATATTTGAACTTTGGTACTTTATGATGGAACTTTTGTAATCTTTTGATATATATATATATATATATATATATATATATATATATATATATATATATATATATATAATTATATATATGGAATGATTATGGTATTGTGGGATGTGTTTGCTATGTTGAGCATTAATTATATACTGTATAAGAAACCGTGAGCTTATGGATATTCCAGAAATTTTGTAATGTGTGAATTCAAATTTGGAATCTAAGATCATTAAAAACTATGGACCTATTTCCAATTTATCAGCTCATGTTATCGGAATCATGGTCCAATGTGTTTTATTATTAAAATCATGGTTCAAAAATTCATATTATCGGAATTGTGATCCGAAGTTTCGTATTTCTCGGAATCGTCGTCCAATATTTCACATTATCGGAATTGTGATCCGAAGTTTCGTATTTCTCGGAATCGTCGTCCAATATTTCACATCATCGGAATCATTGTCCGGAATTACGAATCATCGGATTCATGGTCCGGCATTTGGAATCGTCGGAATCATGGTCCGGAATTTTGAATCATCGGAATCATGGTCCGGGACTTGGAATCATCGGAATCATGGTCCGGAAATTTGTTTTATCGGATTCATGGTCCGGAAATACATTGTATCGAAGTCATGGTCTGACATGCACATATAAATGATGTATTTGAGAAAGATAGTTCATTACTTTAAAAATGTGGTGCTTAATCATCCACCACTACAATTTTCCTTAAACATAACATTTTTTAAGGTTTGCACCATTCCAGGTGCGTGGTATTATCTTTCCCTTGATGTCTTCGAGTTCGTAGGTTCCATTGAGGTTGGCATTGATTACTTCGTACGGTCCTTCCCATTTTGGACCTAGTTTTCCTGACTTTTCTGCTCTGCTCGCCTCATTTTTGCGCCATACGAAATCTCCGACTTTGTAATGTGTCTTCCTCATCTTCTTGTTGTAGTATGCTTCCATTTTTTTCTTGTTCTTTTCTTCATGAATTGCTGCGATCTCCCTTCTTTCTTCAAGTGCATTAAGGTTGAACCTCAAGTTTTCATCATTTGCTTCTTCTGTTGTTTGGTAGGATCGTTGTGTAGGCATTCCTACTTCAGCGGGGATCACTGCTTCTGTTCCATATGTTAAGCTGAAAGGTGATTCTTTGGTACTTGTCTTGATCAACGTTCTATGAGCCCATATGACATGACTCAAGTGGTCTACCCAATTGCCTCCGTCTCTAGCAATCCTTGTCTTGATACCTTCTACAATGCTTCGGTTTGCCCTTTCTACCTGACCATTAGATTGTGGGTGTGCAACAGATGTAAATCTCTGTTTGATTTCCATTTCCAAACACCATGCTTTAAACGGATTTTCTGCGAACTGCCTACCATTACCAGTTATGATTTCTCCAGGAAGACGAAAGCGACAAACTATGTTGTTCCAGACGAATGTCATCACCTGCTGTCCTGTGATTGAAGCTACAGGCTTAGCTTCTATCCATTTGGTGAAATAGTCTATGGCTACTATCAGAAATTTCAACCTTCCTGGTCCTTACAGGAATGGACCAACTATGTCCATTCCCCATTTTCTGAAAGGCCATGCAGCTGCAATTGTCACTAAGGGGTGTTTAGGGCTATGTTGAATCGGACCGTGTTTCTGACAAGCTTCGTACTTTTGAACTTCAGACAGTGTATCGCGATGCATTGTTGGCCAGTAGTATCCCATGTGCATGATTTTTGCGACTACTGACCTTGCTGATGATGTATTTGGACTGATTGGGACCTACACATCGAAGGTTCGGACCTAAATACGATTTCTTGTACAAGACTCCATCTGTGAGCTCATAGCTCATGGCTGTAACTTTTAATTTTTCCTTCAGGGTAGGATCGACATTTGCTTCATCTGAGAGATAAGTGATGATGGGGGTCATCCATGTGTTTCCTTCTTCTTCGATGATGACCATTGCTTCTTTTTCTATTGACTTTTGATCTAGCACTTCGACTAGAATCTCTTTTGTCAAGTGTGTAAACGTTACAGAGGCGATCTTACTCAGAGCATCGGCCTTTCTGTTCATGCTTCGTGGTACTTGCTTGATTTCACACTTGTCAAAATGCTTCAATGCTTCCCTTGCTTTTTGTAGGTATAGTTTCATTCCATAATCCTTTGCTTCGTATGAGCCATCTATTTGGCTTGCGACCAACTTCGAGTCTACGAAAACCTTCAATCTTTTAACTTTCATTTTTGTTGCCATGTTCAATCCTGCTAGCAGAGCTTCGTACTTTGCTTCGTTGTTTGATGCTTGAAAATTGAACCTTAAAGCATACGTATATTCCGTCCCACTTGGATTTATAAGAATAAGTCCTCCTCGGGAACCCTCGGCACTCGATGCTCCATCAGTGAACAACTTCCAAAAGTTTTCTTTTGTTGTGTTTCCAATTTTCCACTCTTGAGTTTGTTGATTTTTGGAGTTTTGAGGTGGGGTGTCTTCCATCTCTCCTTCGGATTCTACAATGAAATCAGCCAAGACTTGTCCTTTTATAGACGTTCGTGGCTCATACTTTATGTCGAAGCCACTTAACTCTATCGCCCATTTTGCCAAACGTCCTGACACGTCCGGTTTGCTCAAAACTTGTTTTATCGGGTGAGCTTGGAAATATCTTCTTAATCTTTGTGTAGCATAAATTAAGCACAAGGCTAATTTTTCCATGGAGGGATACTTCAGTTCTGGTCCTTGGAGCACCTTGCTAATGAAGAAGACAGGCATTTGTTTCTTTCCTCTTTCGACCATGAGTACTGCACTTAAGGTTTTTGACGAAGCAGCAAGATATATTGTAATTTCCTCCTTCTCCTGTGGTGCTGCAAGTAGTGGTAACTCCGAAATTGTTCTTTTTATCTGTTGGAACGCTTCCTCTGCTTCTTTCGTCCAAACGTAATTCTTCTTGTTTAAGCAATTTTTCAAAGTTTGAAAAATTGGTAAAGGACTTTTCTGCTGCCCTTGATGTGTATCGGTGTGGGGCAACTAACTTACCATTCAACGACTGTGCTTGTTTCAAGGTTTTGGGTGATGGTAGTTCAAGGATTGTCTTCGTCTTATCAGGGTTTGCCTTGATGCCTTCAGGGGTGATTATATGCCCTAAAAAATTTCCTTCTTCTACTGCAAAAGAACACTTTTTGGGATTGAGTTTCATGTTCGCAGCTTTTAGCGTATTGAACGTTTCTTCTACGTCTGCTAGCATTCCCTCTTCGGTTAGACTCTTGATCACCAAGTCATCTACATATGCTTCGAGATTCCTTCCCACTAGCTCTTTGAAAATGGCATCTACCAACCTCTAATATGTGGCACCTGCATTTTTTAAACCGAAAGGCATCTTTCAGTAGCAGAAAGTTCCTTTTTCTGTGTAAAAGGCTGTTTTCTCCTCATCCTCTTTAGCCATCTGAATCTGGTGGTAACCTTTATAAGCATCTAAGAAGCATTTGAACTTATATCCTGGTAGAGAATCTACCTTGAGGTCTATTTCCGGTAGAGGATACGGGTCTTTCGGACAAGCTTTATTGAGACTAGTAAAATCAACGCACATCTTCCAACTTCCATCTTTCTTTTTCACCATTACTGGATTCGCGATCCATGTCGGATATATGACTTCTCTGAGGATACCTGCTTCTTTCAACTTGTCTACCTCAATACACGCTGCTCTACTTCTGTCTGGTGCCATGTTACGCCTCTTTTGCACTATTGCCTTCGTGCTTCCTTCAACCCCCAGTTTATGCTCTGTCAAGTGTCTCGGGACTCCCGTCATATCTGACGGGGTCCATGCAAATACTTATTTGTTTCTTCGTAATAACTCTACAAGCCTTTCTTTGGATTTTTTTTGTCAAACTACTACCAACAATTACCTTCTGCTCTGGGTAATCTTCATTTACGACTACTAAGGTTTCATCTTCTTTGACAGAGGTCTGAAGATTCTTTGTTTCTTCTTCAACTTGCATAGCTTCAGCTGCTGTGGGGGGTTGTGATCTTACAGTAACAGCTCCTTCTTCTGTGGAAAACTTCATCATCCCGTGTATGGTGGAGACGATGGCTCCCAGAGCCAAAAGACCTGTTCGCCCGAGTACTGTATTGTAAAGTGATGTGGACCTTATAATAAGGAACCTAAGTATTACCGTCTTGCTGATTCTGTTTTCTCCGAATGTTACTGGTAAAGAGATTTCGCCTATAGGCCACACTGCCTCTCTAGAAAAACCAATCAAGGGTGTTCTAGCTTTCGTCATCTTTCTTCTCACCTCCACGTCCATCTTCAAGAAACAATGTTCATACATTATTTCAGCAGAGCTTCCTCCATCTACATATATCCGATGCACTTTGTACTCTGCTATGTCTCCCGACACTATTACTGGTCCGGAGCTGAGAGCTCCGTCGTTGAGTGATGGGAAAGTTATCGTTTTTTCCCATTTTGCTTCACCATTGCATTTTCTCTTCCTATCGCTGACGATATCTCCAATCATCATTATTTCCTTTCCCTTGTTCATGAATGGAACCCTTGCCTTGCCAAAATTTCTATTGGCAGGTGCTGTCTTTATTTCTTTCACAAGATGGGCTAAACGTCCTGTCTTTACGGCGTCTTCAATTTGCTTTTTTAGGTGATAACAGTCATTCGTGTCGTGCCCTTTGTCTGCATGGAATTCACAGTACTTATCTGAATTCCTTCGGTTGTTCTGACTGGCTGCATGAAGCGGTCTTGGAGGCATGAAGCTTTGACTTGCTTCCTCCGTGGCTAAGATTTCTTTAGGTGTTTTAGACAGCGGTGTCCACGATGTCCATCGTCTATCGTCCGTCGTAACTAGACCTCTGTTCCTGTCATACGGACGCCTATCCATTGGGGTATTCATGGGAAACCTTCTTTGTGATCCTCTCCAAGGCACTGGTCGAGGGATTGGGATTTGATTTGTTCTAGTGTCACCATCTATCAGATTCGAAGCTTCTTTTCCTCGAATGTAAGATCGTGCTATATCCATGGTTTCTTCCATTGTCTTCGGAATTCGAATGTGGTACTTCTCGATGAGCTGCTTGTTTTTTACACCATGGATGAAGCTGGATACCCTCATAGTTTCATCCGCACCTCCTATCTCCATGCTCTCTTAGGTAAATCTTCCCATAAAGTCCCATAAGCTTTCTCCGTCTTTTCTCTTGATATTATGCAGCTCAATCGGATCTCTGGTGTAACGCTTTTGTTGCATAAAGTTTGATAAAAACTTTGTTTTTAACTCAATGAAACTGTCTATACTTCTCTCGGGTAAATGGTCGAACCATACCCGTGCTGGCCCCACTAAGGTTTGCGCAAATAAATGACACCATACCGGCATTGACCAACGTTCGACCTCGGCTGCACCGGAAAATATTCGCAAATGATCCTCTGGATCGGAGGTACCATCGTACATCTTGACATGACTAGGCATTTTGATCTTTCCCTGAAAACGATAAAATGCCAACCGATCCGTAAACTTGGTTCCTCCGTCTGGTCTGTAAGGACGATCCAACTCGTTTCCTCCGTCTTCCCCCGTATTCCCTTGTAACTGATTGAATCTAGTTTCCCTGTTATTTTCGAAATTGAGTCTCGTCTGAACAGTTGCTAGCCTGCCTTCTCTCTCATCCATTCGTAACATAGTCATCAGAGCATCATAATTCCTTCTTACAAATTCTGGAGTAATAGGCTCAGGATTACTATGATTTGTGGATGGGGGTATTCGGGTGACAGTAGAGGATGTTGGAATGGGGAAATTTGTGAGTGGCAAGGTGTTGGTTGATATAGGCTGGTATGTGGAAAATGATGGGGTTAAGTGGTAGGGATGTAAGTTGCTTCTTGTGTTTTGAGTTCCCGGAGGAGGGGGTTGGTCTATATCCCATGGGGGTCTAGGAGGGGAATCCATCAGCTGAAAGTAGTTGGTCCCACGGATGGCGCCAAATGTTGCTACAACGGATGTACTAACACACACTGAGGAGTTCCGATGCTTAGCTTATGTCCGTCCTCCGGTACTGACCTCGTAACTACAAGACAAGAAAACACCGTTAGCCTCGTCGCAGGGTTTTGGTTCCGCGACCAAGCTCCGGCGTGAGGGTAAGTATTTGATTTCTGGAAGGATTAGTAGTAGGTAATATCATAAATGCCGTAATAAATGAGTTTGATATATATAGTACCTGAGTTTAGGGTTTGATCCGGTTATTACCCAGCGGTCAAAAGGATGTTCAGCCTATTATCCGCAATTAATGCGGAGACTGCAAACGATAACCATTGGTTGATTAGTGACTGTCGAATCTCCGTACGATTCTGCATTTAATGCCTCCGTACGGTATTTGTGCATCGACCTTCGTCTCCTGTTCCGAAGGTATGGGTACCTTCGGCTATACGTCATCAATAACTAACCGCCTTAGTAAACCCAATATCATCTCCTCCGCAACACCTTGATTATTTATTCGATCTACGTTTGTATAATTAAATGACTAAAAAAACTTTTTATTTGAGTTGTTTTTTAAGTGTGGAAGGACTTAGGATACGTACAAACACATATCGAATAGTCTAAAATAAAACCCATAATATGCATACTCCTTTGAATTCTTTAATTTCAATCACTCCAGTTCAATCAAAAACCACAACAAAGGTTTAATGAATAAAATTGGTTCACACCTATGAAGCCCTAATTGCGAGATAAAATTCGGCTTGTCACGTATTTGAAATTATAATAAAACACCTTTGAATTAGGGCCTGAAAAACGTTTTCTTTTTGTTATGAACTTTGATGTTCAAAAGCCAACCCATAAATGCAAGATGAAGATTTGTTTAAAAACTAACCTATAAATCGTTTTTAGGTTTCAAACTTCGATTTAGAGCCTCAAAATTGTTTTTTAGATCTGAAATCTTATCAAAACACAATGATAAATTTGTGCAGCTCTACACCACTACTAGTAGTGCTTTACGAAAAGAACACACTATGCCACGTATATGAAATGCATGACGAAGATTTGTATTATTTATGTATATGGATGACAAAATCAACGACACTCATAAACGGAAACCCAAAAACTTAAAAACAAAAACAAAAAAATCATAAAAACCGGTTGCTAAGCGGTTACCAAATGTCAACTACATATAATGAATCAACATTGAAACTTAATTATATTTTTACCTATAAAAGTTTGTTATATATAATAATAATTTTGATAAAGTTTGAGCTTAGTTTTAAAAGTAAAAAGAATGACATGTGGAATTATGGGTGAAACTTGAAACCAAGGAAAAGATGAGGGTAGTAGTATATAAATATTGTTTTATTTTGGGTCCTTTTCATAATCATAACCGTTTGTAAATTGTAATGCACGGATTATGGCACGAAGATCACAAAAATTTCGTGAGGTTTGGCACCTCATTCGGAGACGGAATAATGGAGATCGACTTTCATCAGCTTCAACTTTTTAACAACGACGGCATTCAGAGATTCAGGTCATTGATAGTCTTTCCTGAATCCTCTGTTTTGAAGAAAGATAGAAAAGAAATAACAGAGACACACCTTTGATTTGGAGCCCTCGGGAATCTGGAATTCTTAATTTCAGATTTTCGATTAAGATGGATATAGGTTCGGCTCCGATCAATCGGTGTTCTAAGGAACATCAGAAAATATATCAGGATTGGTTCGTTTGCGCTGACACAGGTTCGTTTTCTGTTTCTCCTTCTCGTTCTAATTCTGTTTGTTGTTTCAATCGTTTGTGTGTATTTGATCCTTTTTGAAATGTATGGTAGATGGCGATGGACGTATTACTGGTGCTGATGCCACAAAGTTTTTCGCCATGTCCAATTTATCTCGACAAGATCTCAAGCAGGTTTATGCCCTAAACTTTGGAAACAATTTGTTAATTTGTGATAACACTGTATTCTACATTATTTTTCTTCCATTTTGTTTTTGGAGCTGCAATGCATTGATATGAAATTTGAATATTCGATTATTGAAATTCTTGAATGACGAGATATTATTGGTGCTCTATTTTTTTTGTATTTCAAAGGCTCTTTTCAGCTATATTATGGTAACAAATTCAAACCTTAACAGACCAGTAGTGGTTTATTATGGCATGGGACTTTTTTAACTGAAAACTGGTTGAAGCTTAGAAATTTATGCTTACTTAAGTGTCCTCTTTACTCGCGCTCTCGTGATTACTATAAAACCTCTAGGGTTCAAACCTAAATCTATCAAATGTGTCATGTATTATGAAGTGAAGTTTAAATGTTTCTATTTTTCTTGCATTTTGACTCATGCACCACAAATCAGATTAAGTTAAAGAATTGATATGCAAATAAATTGCTCAAGAGTTCGTGCAAGATAACATCTGATTTTTTTTTTTTTTTTTTTTTTGTGTTAAAGCAAAGATCTTCTTGTAAATTTATGGTGGTGGTTCAAGCTTGCATTATTTTTTCTTTAAAGTTGGGAGAATGCATGATATGTTATGTCCTCTTTTGCTTTTAACTGATGCATTAGTCATAGTTAAAATACTTATGATATATTTTTCTTCTCTTCCCTTTTCCTGTAATTCAACCTTTTAAGGTGTGGGCGATTGCGGACTCTAAAAGACAAGGCTATCTTGCTTTCAAAGAGTTCGTTACTGCAATGCAGGTGGTTTTTTTATTCATGCTGTCTGTGTTTGTTGCATCATTTAGTTATGAAACCTCACATATTGTACTTCGTAAATCTCAGTTGATTTCCTTGGCACAAGCTGGGCATACATTGAATAGTAACCTCGTAAACACAGATAGTAAGCCATGAATTCACTTCATTTCTTTCGAACTAAGTTATTGTCCAACATTCATATGATATATGACGATTTGGATAAAAAATTTATTGTGTAGTTGATGTTGAAGAACTGAAGCCACCGACTATGGAAGGTTTGGATGCCTTACTATCTGTAAGTATGGCTCCTTCGTTTTAGGGGATAATAGAAAACTCAGGGATTTTATGAAACTGCAGGTTTCACATGTTTCTTAATAGTACTAACATGATTACCAATACCTGCAGAAGAAAAAGCGTCATTCTAAGACAAGTGATATTGATTTGAGTGGTAATGATAAGAAGTTCATTTATGTAAACTATGTATCTTGAGAATAGCACACCACTTTTATTGATGTTCTCTATTTTAACTATTTTAGGAAGTTCTCAAATTGAGATTTCTGCTTCTGGAAAATCTGCAAAGAAGGTATGGTTAATGCTCCTTTCTGCCACAAATCATATCAAAGCTTCCACCTTTAGAATATAAGATTTATATATTCAAAATAGAGCTCTGGCAATAGAACATTTTATACAGGTTATACATAATTGATTATCTATATTTACATCCTAATATTCTTTGCGTGTTAGATTCCCTTGAAGTCTGTTACTTCGATTGTTGATGGCCTAAAGAAGTTATATATCCAGAGACTGAAGCCTTTAGAAACCATGCATCGTTTTAATGAATTTGTCTCCTCACCATTGGTAAGTTATCTACGTGTTTCAAATCATCTACGAAGAATTATGTGAATTAGAAGTTCTTCTCTTTGTCACTCTTTTCGGGTGCTTGTTTTAGACCAATAGTGATTTTGATGCAAAGCCTATGGTGATGCTTTTGGGTCAATACTCAACGGGAAAGACAACATTCATTAAACATTTGCTTAGAAGTGGTTATCCAGGCAAGTTCTTCACTTCTCCAACACTACACAACTCTATCTTTCACAAACAATTCTTCTTATTAGTTTTATTTCTTAACATCAGGAGCTCATATTGGACCTGAGCCTACTACAGACAGATTTGTTGCTGTCATGGTATGTTCTAGAACCTATAAACCTTTTAAGATACAATATTTATGCATATGTTTAAGAATTCGGTCCATGTTTTGTTCTGCTTGCATAGAATGGACCTGATGAAAGAAGTATTCCGGGGAATACAGTTGCTGTGCAAGCAGATATGCCATTTAATGGCCTAACCACTTTTGGAAGTGCATTCTTGTCAAAATTCCAGTGTTCTCAAATGGCACATCCTGTGAGTTATTATATTTGAAGTATGCTAAGATTATGTGAGCTTAATACTTTTTTTCTTTAAGCTAATCATATTGTTTGACTAAAACAGCTCTTAGAGCATATCACATTTGTCGACACACCTGGAGTTCTATCAGGAGAAAAGCAAAGAACACAGAGAAGCTATGACTTCACCGGAGTTACATCTTGGTTTGCCGCGAAATGCGATCTGATCTTGCTACTATTTGATCCTCACAAACTTGATATAAGTGATGAGTTTAAACGTGTCATATCATCCCTACGAGGACATGATGACAAGATTCGTGTGGTCCTAAACAAGGCTGATCAAGTTGATACACAGCAAGTAAGAACCCCCCCTCCCCCCGGTTTCACACATGTAGCATAAAAGCAGAGGTGGCAAGTTGACCCATATACCTACAAATGGGTAAATGTGGGTTATGTTTTAGGTCCGACATTCAAATGAGTTAAGTTAAAAGATATAAGTAAAAAATTAATTTGGCCAAATTAGTTCAATGGGTTAGAAACCCATTAGAAGTGTATTCAAATGTATACGAACTTGTAACTTGTTATTGTAATCATCCATTTTTTGTAGTCATTTAAAATGTTTAATTGTTATGAGTATTTTAAAATGGATAAAAATACATTAGGTGGGTTGGTCAACCGAGCGACCCATTTTAACACACACAAAAAGTCTTTGTCTGGACCCATTATCAAAACCATTTGACCCCTCCATATTTCCACCTCTACATTGACCACCGTTTCATATGAATTTTCATTTATAAAATTCTTTGTCTTGTAGCTAATGAGAGTGTATGGAGCACTAATGTGGTCCCTTGGTAAAGTCCTAAATACACCAGAGGTTATGCGTGTTTACATCGGGTATGCTCTCTCTTTATCCTTTCCCATATGCTTCTATAGATTGACATGGCTTTTGTTTTGTGTGGTCAGTTCCTTTAATGACAAACCTATAAATGCGGTTGATGATGGCCCAATGGGGGCAGAGTTGTTTGAGAAAGAGCAGGATGACCTTCTAAATGACTTGAAAGACATACCTAAGAAGGCTTGTGATCGTAAAGTGAGTTTTGTGCATCTTCTATCTGTTTTGCAAGTTTGTCTCGAGTTATCTATTGTTAAAAACATATCCTTTTTAAACAGATAAACGAGTTTGTGAAACGTGCTAGAGCTGCCAAGATTCATGCTTATATTATGAACCAACTAAAGAAGGAGATGCCTAGCTGGATTGGCAAAGCTAAGGCTCAGCAAAGGCTCATCGATAATCTTGAGACCCTTTTTGAAAAGGTTTGTTTCTTTCTCTAAGCAGGTTTGAGTTATGGGTCATAACAGGTCAAGTAGGGTCAACCCAGAACACTTTTTTCCCGGTTTTATTTAAAATCTTATTAGTATGACAACCATGATGAAAAAATTATATTATTAGAAACATAACCTAAGTCAACCCATTCTTAGGTAAATGAGTCAAAATTGTCATTTTTACTTTTCCTCCTATCACTTGTAAGTGAAAATTTTCATTTGGTTATGTTGGGGTCATCTAATTATGGAATTTGATATCCAGATTCAAAGGGAACACCATTTACCCCCTGGAGATTTTCCCCAGGTTGATAGCTTTAGAAAGGCTTTGAATGGTTACAACATTGACAGATTCAAAAGAATAGAACCCAAAATGATACAGGGCGTTGACGACATGCTGGCTTATGATATCCCGAAACTTTTGAAGACTTTCAGGAATCCATATGAATGAAGTGGTTAGTAATTTCAGAAAGGATCAATCATTGTATGTATATTTTACCCATCTGCATACCTGCTTAGTTAATTACATGTTCCATTTCGAGGTAACTTGTACATAGTCACCATCCCATATTTGTTTTTCTTTTTTACGACGGGGTGTCCGAATGGTAAATGCCATTTTTGTTAGGAGTGTACCAAAAGCGATTGTCTCCATTTGACCAATTGTATATTATGTTTGAGATTTCTTAGTGTCAAATAGCTAACATAGTCTTTTTGTGACATTTTTGAAGCTTTGATGTCCTTTCAGATTTTGAATATACTTTGTTTTGTTACTATTATTATCAAGAGTTTCAAATGAAATCATTTTTGTAATTGAATTGTGTTAGTTATAGCTAAAAGTTTAAGCATGTAGATATTGAGGAACTAAAACAAATAATAATATAATGTGGTGATTGCTCTTAGAACCCTAAGCACACAACTAGTTACAACATACTTGTCTCTATGATGGTAGCCTAATAGTTGGAGACATGAAGTCTATAGTGGAGGTCCACTGATCAAACATGACATATGCCATAGAAACTTTTACGATTTACCTAATATAAATTAGTGTTAGACCTGTCCGTGAAGGCCTCCAGTAGATGGGTCACCCTTTTAATTACAGAACTCTCAAACCTTATGTCATCGACATCTATTATGATTTCATCAATGCTTTGTGATTATCACATTTTCATCTATTCGACACATGTTACAATTTGATTGACGAAATTTGTTTTTCACATCATTGTTCATTTGTTTATATCTCTATCATTGTTCACCCTAATACAAGTGTTTAAGGAACGATCTTCTTTCTCCTCTCTTTGAAAGTATCCGAGTGGCTTTCATGTATGTTCACCATTAATTTTTTATCTGTTATGATTTATGTGGGTTCAGTTGTCACGATTAGCTCGAGACTATATAGGTTATCTATTGCAATGACTTCATGCCTCATATGTACGATTTCATAAGTTAAATGATCATAAAGAAAACTAATATTTACGACTTTATCAAATCGGTTATTCATGAAATAATATTTTTTATTTCCACATTAAACATAACGGTGAATCCAAAGCTTTTGCCTTTAGGTCTGTTTTTCAAGGTGAATCTATGCTCCCATATTCTCGATGTTGATTTTCTTAAGCTTTTGATAGGTTTGAAGCTTTGAGCTATATAATACATTAATACATGCACTAGAAATCATAAAGCAAACAATGCATAAAACCCTAATAGAAGATCCTAGAAGTCTATTACAATCATATTGATCAAACCATAATACCATGTGCATTTTGGATGATGTAGGTTTGATATGAAACACCACAAGCGTGGGTATAGCATAGTTAAACTAACTAGTGAGATACTCGAAATCAACTTAAAAATACTCGAATTTTACTCAATTTAGGTGGAGTCGAGTTCAAGCTCAAACAATTCGAGTTGACATTCTAGTTGAGCAAGAGTATAACAAAGCTTGTAATATTTGGCTTAGTAATGCGTATGCCTACATAGCAACAGAGATAGTTTAATTATATTTTTTTATCCTTTTTGTATTACGTATTGATGTGCGTTAAACGTACCAGTTTTAAATTTATAAAATCCGATATTATTTAGTACGACTACAACACAAATAGGCAAGAGAACATAATCGTATCATAGTATAGAAAATAAGTACGGATGTTGAACTCAAGGGAAACGGGTATGATTTGATAAAACTATACTAATTTAAATATTAAACTAAACTAAACTACTAAAATGCAATAAAATAAATAAAGCAATAAAGGAGAGAATTTATGTGGAAAGCACTTTCAAACAAGTAATTACAACAAACCAAGAAAATACCTAAAACAAACCAAAGAAACAAGAAAGCAAGGAAATTTGTGGATAAATCTTATATAATGAAGATCTTCCCTTCCTAGATTCGATTTCACCCTTTTCAAGTCAATTAAATTTATGGAATTAAGAGCAAATGATACTAAACATCATGCATCGATTTCTAAAGTGGTTAAAACCTTGATCCGATTAAAACCGTCTAATTACACTAATTAATAACCTTTATGGTCAAAAGCGCGATTGAAAAGTATAATTAGCCAATTGGTTCGATTACAAGTAAAGCTTTAATCTTTAATATTTGTATGATCAACAAAACATTAAACTAACACATAATGGTCATTACATATGGGAATACATATTAAAGTTTCTATCTTTTAGATGTTTAACCCTAGGATTTGTTAATCACAAGTCATGAACCCTAATGATCATAGATATTCATGATTCAAGTTAAATAAAGAGAATGATCATCAACTTTACAAAAACTCAACATATAAACATCATAAAAAAAACAAATCATAAAACATGCATGAACTTAGGTCAAGAAACACTTGATAAAAACATGATTAAAGTATCCAAACCCATGAATTAATCAACATTAATTAGGGTTCATCTCCTCTAGGGAGGAAACACATAAACTTAGCCTAGATTAATCATTCTAAAGTTCTGGAAATCAAAAGAAAAGAAGAACATATTAAGTAGAATGATAAAACCGTAAAAAGATGAATGATTCCAAGTCTTGATCTTTAAAATAAGCTCCAATCTCCAGTCAAATGCTTCCAAGCTCCTCTAGAATGTTTCAAGAGTGTTTTCAGGTGTGGAATGGTGGAAAAAGTCGGATGAATGAATGCCAAACTGAACGATTTGAAAGATATAAATATATGATGAAACTGACCAGATCGCGCCGCGATCTCACCGGTCGAGCCGCGTCCAGGAATTTTTATCCCGATCAGCTCGCAGAGCTTGAAATTTGAATTTTTGGTCTTATCCGCCAGATCGCGGCGATCTCTCAACCCGTTGTGCCGCGATCCTGCGTTTTAGGGAGATGGCCACAAAATTGAAATTGTAGCCTTCTAAGTCTAGTTTCCGTGGCCGCTTGAATCACCTCAATCCGAGTTCGTATGAGTGAGATATGATCAAAACAGTGGAGGTGTGTCGGAGCTGACAACTTTTCTCATTTTCTTTAGTTTCTCTCGTTTAAGCTTCAAATTACTTCAATTCTCGACTTTGTCACTTAAAAACGATAAACAAAGGTAATAAGTACCTTTTTAACATATTTTGAATAATATGAGGCTAAAAGTACCCGGATATCCCGTAGAATATATATTTAAATAACGCGATATCACGTATGCTTACAAACTTATATACTATATGATCGGACCGAGTCAAATTAATCTCGAGAGTATTGAATAACTTAGTACTATTTATGTTCAACAATATTATTGAATTTTAAATATTGGTAGCTAAGTTGAGTCCCTGAAAGTCAAATAATCCAGATTGAGCATGAGCTTAAAAATAAAGGCTCAATTGAGCTTGACACTATATTTAACTCGTCTTAGTTCGATTATATCCCTAACTACAAGTTTGATAAGATACAATCATCCAAAAATCTCACACACCATCCTATATCTCTAAATCCCTTTAAAACACAACAATAACTCTTATGATTTAACGTGCGATTTTTGTGTAGGAATGTTTTATTAGATCTGGTGGTTTAGAGGCATCACTAGGAATTTATATTATCCGATTTGGACACTAGATTATATAATTATTGTGCATGATTGTGGTTGGAAGTTGTGACATACAATTTAAACCTTAAAAATTGTCCACAGAACATGACATGTAAAATAGTGATTTGCCACTTGACTTCCTATAACACATTTAAACCTTAAAATTGTGGTGTAAAATACAATTTTATAAGTTTAAGAGTTTTACCTTTTAAACGTAGAGTCTGAGCATTAAAGCGTATTTTATCGAACAAGTTTGAGATTTAAAACATGTTATAGGAAGCCAAGTGGCGCTCAGTTGCAATACTTTTAATTACTAAAACGTCCATTAATAAAATGTAAGGGTTATAACATTTTAAAATATAATATTTAAGGATTAAACAAAATTTTACCAAAAACCTCGTGATTAAATTTTTTTTATTTCAAATGCATTATAAAACTTTGTAAACAACTTCAATTTAAAAAATAATAAATCCACATTTTCATTTCTACTAGTACAGTAGTATGTACATAGATGCACATATATGAAATAACCAGTTTGTGAACATTATATCTTCAAAATATCGTCAAACATTTCAAATGTGCCTTTTTTTCTAAGCTCGTTGACTTAAAAAAATATAAAAAGACTGATATTGATATGTGTTCGGAAATAACGTGTGTGCAGTTTACTACTGCATGTAACTCATATATAGTTGCATACATATATTACTTAAATAAGATATATTTCAATTATTTAAATATTTAAATAATTTAAATAATATATAAATATATCTACATCTAAGTTAGATACATTTAATTTTATAAATAATTTGCTATTCACATTATTAATTTATATTTAACATTTGCTAAACAAAAGGTCACATTGTTGAATAACACCAAAAGGCGGGCACGCAAATAGAAGATTTAGAACGACAATTATTAAACGTTACAGTCCACTGTATGTATCTTCACCACGGTCCCACACACACACACACACTCCATCTTCATCTCGACAGTAAACACTGTGACTAGAAGAACACTCTCAGATCCGACCACAAAAAAACCTTCGTCAAAACCCTAACCTTGCGTACTACACTATCTGTAAGCTAACGCTTTTCTGTTATTATCATCCTGCATTCTATTATTCTTTTTGTTAAACTATCGATTTGAACTCGAAGCGTCGAGATCTTGACTTGCAGAGCTTGTATTGTACTTGATTTGTGTCATTATAGTGTTAATTTAGTTTGAGGTTGGTCTGCATTTCTGTATTAACAATGGGAAGATGTTAATTTCTGAAGTGTGGTTGGTTGAATGTATGTGTACTTCCTAGATTTGAGATCTTGATTATCGGAGGACTTTTACGGAAGTAGGGATTGTTTTCGCTGGGAATGAACTTGTTACTTTTCATCGGCTGTACCTTTTCGAATTGGTTTTTATATAATCAATTTTGCTTTTATGTGTGAACTTCGGTTGTTACTTCAATCTGATATGGTTGCCCTTCAATCTTATGAATGTTTTGATATATGGAGTTCCTTCCAGTGATTCATTCGTACATTTTTGTGCTAATTTGGAGAAAGTAGATTATCACTTCTGATAGATCTGATATGTTGCATCAATTGAAGATAGTGACTTTTTTTAACCTTTTAGTCACCAATCTACTTGATATATGATTTGATGATCCTTGTGTTGGATTTCATTTAATTGAGTTCTTAAGTTTTATGTATTTATGATCTTGATAGTATTTGGTTGTTGGAATATCAATTCTGTCATGAAATATCTATCATGCACATTCATATTCTATAGGCTAATGTGTTATCTGAGTCAAGAAGTTATCTGTTGTGCACATTCATAACTGATATTGATCTGGCTTTAAAAAAATTATGCAGGCTAGGTTGCAGTGAGACCAGATGGCAGGGGTGGATGTTGAAAATCCGCTTCTTGGGGAAACCACTTGTGGATCGTTGCTGCATCAGTTGCAAGTGAAATACTTTTCCTAACGCTTGTTGTATTGTCATTTATCATTGAACTTGTTTTTTTACCTGATACAATCATAGCCCTAGTGAAGTGGGTTGCTAATTTCATGGCAATGCTATTATTCGGGTGGCCCCCAAACTGATAAGCAGGTGAACTCGTGTGAATTCTTTTGCAGAAAATTTGGGATGAAGTTGGTGAAAGTGATGAGGAAAGAGATAAGATGCTTCTTCAGATAGAACAAGAATGTTTGGATGTGTACAAGCGGAAAGTGGACGATGCCACAAAGTCAAGATCACACCTTCTGCAGACACTTGCAGATGCTAAACTTGAACTCTCTACTCTTCTTGCATCCCTTGGAGAGAAAACATATGTTGGGTTTGTGAGTAAATGCCACTTTTTTGTTTTTAATTATGAAGCTGTGAAAGTGTAATGTAGTAGTTAGAATATCCAAGATACCAATTTTGTATGTTTAATATGCAGCATGAGAAGACTTCTGGAACTATCAAAGAGCAACTTGCTGCTATTGCACCAGCTCTGGAACAATTGTGGAAGCAGAAAGATGAAAGGATAAAAGAGTTCTCAGATGTACAGAGACAGATACAAAAAATATGTGGAGAAATTGCAGGGAGGAACGACCATGCAGGAAATGAAGCTGTTGATGTGTCTGATTTATCCTTGAAGAAGTTGGATGAGTTCCATGATCAGCTGCAAGAACTTCAGAAAGAAAAGGTAAAATTATCTCATGTTCTGTTTATAAGATATGAGTTGTTGACTTCTGTTTGACTTGACAGAGTGATAGACTGCACAAAGTCCTTGAGTTAGTGAGCACTGTTCATGATCTTTGTGCTGTCCTCGGGATTGATTTTTATACTACGGTCACTGAGGTTCATCCAAGCCTAAACGATGCAACTGGTGTGGATTCCAAAAGCATAAGCAATGACACACTGGCTAGGCTGGCAAAAACTGTTCTAGCTTTAAAAGAAGATAAGAAGCAAAGGTTGCAAAAGGTACACACGCCATCACAGCTCTTTTTTCTAGCATAATTCATAGAAAAATTTCAATATTTGACGTGTTTTATTTTATTTTTATCTGGTTTTACAGCTTCAAGAACTAGCAACCCAGTTAACCGATCTTTGGAATCTGATGGATACATCTGAGGAAGAACAGGGCTTGTTTGATCATGTTACTTGTAACATATCGGCTTCAGTGGATGAAGTGAACGTTCCAGGGGCCCTTGCTTTGGATCTGATTGAACAGGTACCTGAATTGTTGATTATTTTAAAAAATATTAACATTTATCGAATCCAGTGTTTAATTGTTGATATGTTTGAAGGCGGAGGCGGAAGTGGAAAGGCTAGATCAGCTAAAATCCAGTAGAATGAAAGAGATTGCCTTTAAGAGGCAAGGCGAGCTCGAAGAGATTTTTGCACGTGCACACATAGAGATTGACACACACGCTGCTAGAGAGAAAATCTTGGCTCTGATTGATTCAGGGAACGTGGAACCTTCTGAGTTGCTAGCTGACATGGATAATCAGATCATAAAAGCCAAAGAAGAGGCTCTTAGTAGAAAAGACATTTTGGATAAGGTTGAGAAATGGATGTCAGCTTGTGAAGAAGAGAGTTGGCTTGAGGATTACAACAGGGTGTGTCCCACACTCCCACCCCTCTATCATCAAAATCTTTCATGGTTTTGGATTTAGAGTTGAACTGATTCACATTATTTCATTCGGTTTGTGGGTTTGTATTCTCTGTAACAGGATGACAACAGGTATAATGCAAGCAGAGGTGCACATTTGAATCTCAAACGAGCTGAAAAGGCCAGAATTTTGGTAAACAAAATTCCAGGTATCTATGATCTCTAATAAGAAAGTTTTGGCAGTTGTTTTTCACAAGGTAAACAATTTAACAGCTGTCGGTTGTGTGTTTATAATAACTTATTATACTGATGCAGCTCTTGTTGACACCTTGGTTGCCAAGACTCGGGCATGGGAAGAGGAGCATGAACTGACTTTCATGTATGACGGGGTTCCATTACTCGCCATGCTAGATGAATACGCAATGCTCAGGCATGAAAGGGAAGAAGAGAAACGAAGGCTAAAGGTTACTAATTTCTTTCTAAAAAGTTTTGTAATCAAAATCGCTTTGTTACAACATTTGAGAAATGTTCAATATAGTCCATACTTTTTTTAGTCTCAAGGGACTAATTTCAGCCTTTGGATCAGCTCCATCAATGGTTAAGATTGAATTTTTAAAATTTTAGGCGGAGTGACATTTTCGTAATTAATATATATGTGATGTTTTTACAATCACATGTGATTGTATAATGAACCATACGTGATTGAATATTAAAATTTCAGGACTATGTTATTTATATGGACTTTATTGAATACAATTCTACAACATTTAACTAGTTGATGAAAATGGGTTGTAATTTTTATAGGACCAGAAGAAAGTCCAAGAACAGCCAATTACAGAGCAAGAAACCGCATTTGGTTCAAGATCAAGCCCTGCCCGGCCTCTTAGTAATACAAAAAAGGTGGTGGGCCCACGTGCGAATGGAACCCCAAACAGACGGCTGTCTCTGAATCAAAACGGAGGTAGGTCAGTGAATAAAGACGGGAAGAGGGACAACGCGAAGCCTATTTCTCCATTGAAATATGCTGCTGCAGGGAAAGAGGATGCTGCTTCACGCGTATCTGGCACCGAGCCTACTCCGACTACACCTTAGGCTTAGAGTAATTGAATAAAAGTAGGTTTTGGTGTTATTATAACATGTGTAATGTGTTAGTGATCGAGATGCGTCGACTTTGAACAGCGAGTGGACATGGTTTAGCTTATTTCTTGTATCAGTACCTGTTAATTAAGATTATCTAACCACCTTTTTTCTATTTGATATTTGCAGATTTTTAATCTTTAACCCCACATGGGATTTTGGTTTACCAGATTTTACTTTTTATATCAATACATGATCAAGTAAATAAGAAGATAGATTTTGACTTGGTAGTTGGTAGTTGGTACTACTGTATGCTGGCCCGAATGGATTTATGCCCCAACGCACAACCTAGGGCGTCATTTTGATTTTAAAGGTCCAATGCGAAGAGTAAAATGGCCCGTACGTTCTTCTAACATTATTAGAAGTAAAGTTAACAATTTCCAAGATATATTTTTTAATAGTTATATTAATTAATTCATTAAGTCTTTCTTATAATATTCAGACCGCAGGTAGGACTTTAAGAACTTTAAGGTTTGAAAAACTTATTTTTGCATGAGATTGTTACTGGAAAACATCTTCTTTTCGATATTTTAACACATCATTAGTTTGAAAGTTATACTGGGTAAAGGTGTCGCAATGTTTCAATTACATATCTTAAACAATTGTAAAAGTAAACATCATATATTGTGTATCTAAATAGAACCTGATTTGTGATGTGGATCGAATGTTAAATAGTCCTTCGGTGGTTTTTTTTACTGTCTCAATCTCTACGCTTCACATTGTCTTCTCATAAATTCATCACATGCACTCTGCCACACTATATCCCTCTACGCTCTTCATCCATGAATTTTACTTGCAAAAAGAACAGATGAGATTAATTTCTCATTCTAATTTGAACATTTCCATATATAGGTTCGTATTGGTTATCGCAATTCTCATACGAAAAACAGTTTGTTGGGAAAATATGAATTTAATTAATATCCTCTTTTGTTAATTCAAAAATATACAATATGTTTATATAATTGTATACACTAACATTAACATATGTGCACATATACATCTATATATATAATCAAGCAAATAAATATTTGTTACAAAGTTTGTTTATAACAAATCGTCAAAATCCAAATCGTCCAAGATAAAGCGCCACCAACATTCAAGATGAAGTCTTCGCCGAAGATACCTACAAGAATATATTCAATTGATATGAGCATAAAAATAAAATAATTAAAATAAGTTTAAGTTTTTATAAAATTATTTTTATAAAACTTTTATAAAAAGTGACAAATTTTTATAAACTTATTTTTGTGGGTTGATTTACTCTCAGACTTCCCATTTTAAGCAAATACCAAACACAATCTCACTTTGAAACAATACACAACCATATCTAGCAAAGGAATCTCCCAAAATGGTAAAATTCCAACATACTTTGTGTATTGGTTTCTAAACTTCCATTTTTGTGTTTGAATTCAAACATTAGAAGTATGAGATCAACCAACCTTTTAAACATCTACTTTTCAGTTGATTTTTATGGTAAAAATGAGTTGAGTGTGGTTTTAAATAAAGCCCAACGTCTATATTGCAAAAACCAAAAATTGCCAGTCGACTCACGGTCGAGCCACGGTCGACCGTGTATCGACCGTCGCACATCTGGACAGTTTTGAGACTTGGACTTTTTTTTCTCTATTTAAACCAACTCAAACCTCATTTATTACTTACCTCTTGCAAACACAAAATATCCAGAATACTCTCTAACACTTGAGCTCATATCTTTGAATATTAATTCATCTTTCAAGTTCAAGATTCAAGCAAGAAGTCAAAGCCATCAAAGCTTAAACACCACTTATTCATTTCATACATTTTGTAATAGTGTGAGGATCAACTCTAGCCTTCTAAATTAGAGTGAAGTGAGGATCAACTCTAGCCTATATAATTAGAGTGAAGCAAGGTTATCTTTACCTTACTTGCAAGTTTGAAGATTAATTCTTGCAAGTTTAAAAAAGAGAAGTGTAAAAGGTTTATCTCTACCTTGAAAGAGAGAAGCTAGTGGATCAAACTCTTGGTGGGTGAGGCCAAGGAGTGGATGTAGTGCAAGTTTGTTAACACTTGCATGAACCACTATAAATCATTGTGTTCAACTTGTGATTGGTGATATCTCTCTAACTCTATCTTTTTTATTTTCTTGCAAAAACTCTTTAAAACTTCAAAAATTGGACATATAACCTATTCACCCCCCCTCTAGGTTCTAACAATTGGTATCAGAGCAAGTTGCTCTTGATAATTTTTGAAAACTTGCTTTGAAGTGTTCTAAAACATTTTTCAAAAATTCTTTGAGTTGAAAATGAGACCAAACTTTGTAGAGGGGAATTCTATGGTTAGACCTCCACTTCTTGAAGAAGAAGGTTTTTGTTTTTGGAAACAAAGGTTTATGACATATGTTAAAGCCAAAGATGTTGATCTTTGGGATATCATAGAGGATGGTGATCATGTGCCAAAAACCTTTGATTCTAAAATTGATGCATATGTACCAACTCCTAAGGACAAATGGTATCAAGAGGACAAGAAGATGATTTCCAAAAACTTTGAAGCAAGACTCTTTTTATACAATGCACTACCTAGAAAAGAGTATGAAAGAGTTTTTATGTTGGATAGTGCAAATGCCATTTGGAAATCTCTTGTCACTACCCATAAAGGAAATGCTCAAGTCCTTGACAACAAGATTGAGTTGCTTGTACAACAATATGAGCAATTTCAAATACTTTATGAAATGAGCATTGATGATGCTTTCTCTAAATTCAATACTATTGTTACTAGTCTCAAGTCACTTGGGACTACGTATTCTAACAAGAAAATTGTGAGAAAGTTTCTTAGGGCTCTTTCACCAAAATGGAGAGCTAAGGTGACGGCCATAGAGGAGTCAAAGGATTTGAATCTACTCCAAATGGATGAGCTTATTGGAAACCTCAAGGTGTATGAGGTGATAATGCAAAAAGATGATGAAATTGCCAAGTTGAAGAAGGAGAAGTCAAAATCCATTGCTCTCAAAGCCAAACATGTTAAAGAATCCTCAAGTGATGAGGAAGATGATGCAAATAGTGATGATGATGAAGAATATGCTATGATGGTGAGGAACTTCAAGAAGTTCTTCAAAAGGAAGGGCAAACATGTGAAGGCTCCATTTGACCCAAGAAAGTATAAGCAAGACATTGATGCCAAGAAAGACAAAAAGCCTTCAAGGGAATGCTATGGATGTGGTGATTCCTCACACCTCATTGGTGATTGTCCCAAAGTTGCATCCAAGAAGAAAGAAAATCACAAAGCATTCCTAGGAGGTGCATGGAGTGATAGTGGTGATGAAAATCAAGATGACACCAAGGAGGAAACATGTCTCATGGCCTTTGAGACAAGTGAGGTACAATCCGATTCAAGTTATTATAGTGATAATGACCAATATGATCAATTGTGTGACTTTAGCTAAAAAATTCTTGCAAAAAATGAGGAACTAAAGTTTGAAAACAAAAGTTTGAAAAAGGAGATTGAGAAGTTAAACTTGACTATTAAAGATTTACAAAGTCAAGTTGTTCCTCAACTATCTCCAAGCTTGATTGGTTTGGAGACTAAGCTAAAGACAAATATTGACAACTCCACCTTGTCAAGATTTGAAGAGAGCACACATAGGCTAGATGAAATGCTAAAAGTCCAAAAATCATCAAATGATAAGGGTGGCCTTGGTTTCTCAAGTTTTTCTAACACCATGCCTATATGCCATGAGACAACAATCCGATTTGTGAAAGAAAAAGGAAAAGAAAAAATCCAGGAGACTCACGGTCGAACCACAGTCGATACCGTGGATCGACCGTCGGCCCACTGGAATTTTTCTAATTTTCAAAACTTGTCTCTTGGCTCTAGTTCTTCCACTTGTAGACCAAAAGTTGCAAGTGTTGAACAAGTAAAGAGGTTTTACACTCCAACCATAAGGCATGGACTTGGATTCAAGAAACCCAAATCAAATGTGGTTCAAAGACCTAAGCATTATGTCAAACCTATCAACTCTATGAGCACATGGTATCATAAAGGTTTCAAGATTACTCCAAGGTGGATTAGAGTAGGAGTTTTTGATGCTAACCATCCCGGACCCATGAAACATTGGGTACCAAAAGCTTGAATGATAATTGTATGAATGTAGGGATGCAACAAACATGAGATTATGTCTCATGAATGGATACTTGATAGTGGTTGCTCAAAACACATGATCGGAAATAGAGAACTCTTCACTTCATACAAGGAGTATGATGGAGGACATGTTGTGTTTGGAAGCAATCTAAGAGGAAAGGTAATTGGTAAGGGTAACATCCTTCATGATAATATCAAATTTTCAAATGTTGAGCATGTTAATGGGTTAGCTTACAATTTGATAAGTGTTGGTCAATTATGTGATAAGGATTTAAATGTTAGATTTTCCAAGCATGAAAGTGTGATATGCAAAGATGATCATGTGCTAGTAAAAGGTGTTAGGAGGAATGGACTATATACATGTAGACTTGGTGACAATCCTAACACTCAAGTATGTCTTGCATCTATTATTGATAATTCAACTTTGTGGCATAGAAGACTAGGACATGCTAACATGAGATTATTGCAAAAATTGTCTAGTAGTGAACTTGTTAGAGACATGCCTATTGTGAAATTTGATAATCATTTTTGTGATGCATGTAAGATAGGTAAGCAAGTGCATACATCTCATAAGTCTAAAAATGTCATATCTTCTAAGAGATGTCTTGAGCATTTGCATATGGATCTTTTTGGACCTTCATCAATCCAAAGTTATGGAGGAAACCTCTACACACTAGTTGTTGTAGATGATTTCTCTAGATATACATGGACATCCTTTTTGAAAACTAAAAGTGAAGCATTTGACAAATTTAAAATTCTTGGAAAGAAAATTCAAAACCAATTCGGTTGTACGATTATTTCAATTCGTACCGACCATGGTAGAGAATTTGACAATGAAGCGCAATTTGGAGCATTTTGTGATAAACATGGAGTTTCTCATAACTTTTCGGCTCCTCGCACTCCTCAATCAAATGGGGTAGTTGAGAGGAAGAATAGGACTCTACAAGAGATGAGTAGAACTATGCTTAATGAACAATCCATACCCCAAAAGTTTTGGTGTGATGCGGTCTCAACGGCCACATACATATTCAATAGAGTTTTGATTAGACCAATGCTAGGTAAGACACCTTATGAGATTATCAAAGGTAGGAAACCTTCCTTAGGTCACCTTAGAGTATTTGGAAGTAAGTGTTTTATTCTTAACACCAAAGATTATTTAACCAAGTTTGACCCAAAAGCCTATGAGGGTATCTTCTTAGGATACTCTCTAAATAGCAAAGCCTATAGAGTACTAAACAAATCCACTATGGTTGTGGAGGAATCCCTTAATGTCACATTTGATGAATCTCCACCACCTAAGAGTCAACCTCTAGTAGATGATGACAAACTAGAAGAAGAAGCCATTGAAACACAACTATCTAGACTTGACTTAGATAAACCTAATGACCAAAATCCTATAGTAGATGATAAGTTCACTAGTGAACAAAATGAGGTTAGGGAAAATAGGAATCATCCAATAACCCAAGTTATAGGAGATCTAAACCAAAGACTCACTAGATCTCAAGCCCAAAACCTTAGTACATCCTTTGCATTTGTGTCTCACATAGAACCCAAGAACATTAAAGAAGCAATTAAGGATGAAAGTTGGGTAATGGCAATGCAAGAAGAGTTGAACCAATTCACTAGAAGCCAAGTGTGGGATTTAGTACCTTTGCCTAGTGGTCATACCATAATAGGAACCAAATGGGTGTTTAGAAACAAAGTGGATGAAAATGGGATTATCACTAGGAACAAGGCTAGACTAGTTGCCCAAGGATACAATCAACAAGAAGGAATTGATTATGATGAAACATTTGCTCCGGTTGCTAGATTGGAATCCATTAGGATTCTACTTGCTTATGCATGTGCAAGGGATTTTAAATTATATCAAATGGATGTCAAAAGTGCTTTTCTAAATGGTTTTATAAAAGAGGAAGTCTATGTATGTCAACCTCCCGGATTTGAAGATCCAATTAATCCATCTCATGTATACAAACTTAGAAAAGCATTGTATGGCCTTAAGCAAGCACCTAGAGCATGGTATGATAGATTAAGATCATTCTTGTTGAAAAATGATTATGTCATGGGTAAAGTTGATAACACTTTCTTTACCAAAAAGAAAGAGCATGATATATTACTTGTGCAAATTTATGTGGATGATATTATCTTTGGATCAACATGTCAAGATTTATGTGATGAATTCTCAACTCTTATGCATAATGAATTTGAAATGAGCATGATGGGTGAATTGAATTATTTTCTTGGTCTTCAAGTTAAGCAATATGAAGATGGTACATTCATAAGCCAATCAAAATACATCAAGGATATGCTTAAGAAGTTTGATCTAGAAAATGTGAAACCTATGTGTACACCCATGGCCACAAACACACACTTGACACTTGATGAAGAAGGTGAAGTATTTGATAGTACTAGATATCGTGGTTTAATCGGGAGCTTGCTTTATTGTAGGACCGGGGGCGGGGGTCTATTACTAAACACACCCTGATGCTAGGACTGATCTAGGACGTGAAATATCGCGGAATTATATTTCACGAACCTCCTAAGGATCTATGATCTGCTTAGGTGTCCGGCACACAGAAGTGACACAAAGAAAGAGTAGAAGAACAAACACACAGTACCACACAGAGATGCTTTGGCTGCCTTGGAATTCGAGAATTATCACTTAGTTCGCGAGTTTCAAGGGTATATGTACGATTACGAAGGCTCACGAAGTGTCCTGGACGATTATCAGTGATTTTTCGTGATTATTCGTTCAAATGAGGGGTTAATCTCTATTTATAGTGAGTTTTACGCGTTTTCGAATGACACAGTTCACTTCGCGCGAACTGACATTCACTTCGCGCGAAGTGACATCCACTTCTTGCGAAGTGACTTTCACTTCTTGCGAAGTGACTGATGACTTCACTTCGCGCTAAGTGACTTTCACTTCGCGCTAAGTGACTTTCACTTCGCGCTAAGTGACTTTCACTTCTTGCGAAGTGACTTTCACTTCTTGCGAAGTGAATTTCCTTATGACAAAACTTCCAAATACAAACCAAACCATGATCACTTAGAATGTATAAACATGCAAACCATTAATCAAAACACATTTAATTAATACCACATGAATATACTTTATTGATACGAACTAGGGATTCATAAAATATGCACCAACATACTCCCCCTAAGACCTAGTTCTATCAATAACCATTGCACTAAGCAAAAATTGCACAAAGTAAAATGCACAAAGCAAAATGCACACAGCAAAATGCTAAACGAATACCTTTCGTCATGCCCTTACCTGCACTACGCACGATGTGAGCTGTAACTCGTGTTTAGTGGGGTTCCATCTCACATGTAATGAGTTTCTCATCTGTGAACCTTAATTACTGTTAGTACTGCACTCAGCAATAAACGGTCAGTAACTTCAAGATCACTTATAAACATTTAAGCAAAACACATCAAAGTAAGATGAAGGAAATGTAAACAGAACAAACTCCCCCTAATCAAAACACTAAGAATGATTAAAAACATACTAGAACTCTTTTTGTATTTTTTTGAAAATAAAGAAAATGAAAATGCAGAAGTAAACAATTAACGAATTAAATCCTAAAGAACTGAATTAAAAAAAATACTAAGAAAATTGCAAGAATAAAATTACTGAACTTAAATCTTTTTGTGAGAAGGTTCCAAGATGGAATCAGTACTAGCTCGTCTATACTCAGTAATCATTCATTTCAGAACCTTGGGCATAAACATATTCTCTTAAACTCTGTCTGTCAACCTAACTTTCCTCAGATCATGACAGATTTTGTTTCAACATTTTCAGATTATCTAAACTGGATACACGGTTAAGACTATCTCTTTCAAAGTCTCACAGTATTTTGATTCACTCAGTAGGTGCACAACTTGGTTACCCAACCACCATGCTTATGTGCTTTGTGATTTTGTCAACGCATTTTATGCTCTTTGACATGGAGGTCGATTTTTCACCTCTCTAGACATTTTTCTTGCTGAGCCTTTGTCACTGCATTTTATGCTCTTTGACAATTCAACACTAATAGATCAATATAGCTTTTGTCACTGCATTTTATGCTCTTTGACAATTCAACATTGATAGATCCTTGACATCTCAGATTGGGGTCAATTTTTCACCCTCTTTTACATTTTGCTCATTGTCATCTAAGCACATTTGGCATGGTAACAGGTGTGTGCATCAAACTAAGCTAGTCTCAACTGTTTTTGACCTATAGACTTGGAATGTCTCGATAGCTTAAATCTATGATTGATTTTCACATGCATAACCATTTATCAGTCTAGACTTTCCTTATATGTCTTACACACTATCTGTTTCTTATCTGATTCAATTAGATTTTCAGACAGTTTTCTCAAGAATATGTACATGCCTTCAGTCCTAATTTTACTAGACGTACTTTGTATTGAAAGCCAGTGTACCATCATTTTCCATTTGAGTTGGATCAACTTCTCATTTTTGTTTTTCTGATTTTTTTGTATTTTCTAAGTTTTCTGAACTATTTTTTTGTATTTTCTAAGTTTTCTGATTTTTTTGTATTTTCTAAGTTTTCTGATTTTTTTTTTTTTTTTTTTTTTTTTTTTTTTTTTTTTTTTTTTTGCATTTTCTAAGTTTTCTGAACTATCTCCCCCTAAAATACTAAAGAAACTAAAAACTAAGAAAATAGAAATGCAACGACACAGAAAATAAGCACAAAAAAAATAAAATGATAAAGACACACAGTCATAGAAACCTTAACCTGGACTATTTCGGTTGACACCCTTCACTTAGAAGAATGAGTTAGACAACATTAGGAACCCAAGCCCGGATGGTCATGGGTTTCCCGTCTTCTCCAACCACTGGAAGTTTCATCCATGTTCCAGTCTTGATGATCCTGTCACTTGATTCCTTGGACATTTGAACACAAAGTTTGTTAGTCCACTTAGGAATCCTTTGATGCTGAACAGGAAGAGTGGAGTTTTGATGGTTTTTAAGAAACGTTTTATTTTCTTGCAAAATCTCAACTTTCTTGTTACAGCTTTGATGTGTCTTCTGATCACACTTGTAACTGAGGTGACCAGGTCTCCTACACACATAGCAGACCCTTTCTGGGTATTGCTTCACATAGCCTTTCGTTACCTTTTGAGGCCGATACCCTAACCCTTGATGTTTGGGTAGTTGTTTGACCTCTTGGTATGGACGGGTATCAGGAGACTTTACGCCTTCCTTTTCCAGTTTCCGAAGGGCATCGCGGATACGATGCATCAAATGATCTTTGACATTAGAACTAGCCAACAGTTCTCTCATTCCTGGTTCAGCCTTTTTAATTTCTTCTTGCTGGACCTCATTCTTCTGAGGCTTACCCACATCCTCATGTAACGTTAAGTCCTCATTTGAGGTTGATGCAGAAGATTCATCAACCTTTGTGAGTAGTGGGTCAGCTTCAGAATGGACATCATCGTTCACCAGTTGATTTAACACTAGTGGTGGACATTTTGAATATACGTTTTTGTCCTTTTCTGAATCGGTACCTTGACCTCTCTGATCGATTATGTACTCAAAAAGATAAGAAGACGTGGAATAGCTTTTGAGTTTTTGACTCAGAGTCTCATAATCGACCTTTGAGGTAGCAAGGTCCCGTTTCAGCTTATCGATTTCGTTTATGTAAAACACGATAGCATCTTGTTTATTTAACAGAGCCACACCTAGTTCATTAACCTGTTTACCTAGACTTTCATTCTTTTCTTTTAATTGATTTTCTCTTCCTTTGATCAACAGGTTATTATCTAACTTAGATGTGAGATCTGAAATAGTAGACTTTAAGAACACTATCTGTTTTACATATTCATCACACGAACCACAAGGTAATCCAAAGGTACATACCTGATCCGCAGAAGGTTGACCACAGCTGCACACCTTTTGATTTGACTCTTTGGCACGGACATTCACTGGTGTCTCTTCTGCAGCTGATGTCGAGGCTGGTTCATCATCATTGCTGGCACCTGATTCTTCTTCACTTGAATAGCTTTCAGTCTCGGATGAAGAATCTTCGTTCAACACATGAACGTTCGCCAAGTTGATGTCAGCATCAGCATTCCCGAACTGTACAGACCAATCCACTCCCTCATCTCTTTGAATAACTGCCATAGCCTTAGTCGGTGTTGGAGTTGCTTCAGATTTTATGGTTGTGGAGGTAGATGATCTGCTGCCAGAACCAGTTTTGAATGGATACCTCGGTCCCGAATTCTTCGGTTTTTCACATTCACGCGCGAAGTGACCCTTTTCACCACAGTTATAGCAGGTCACAGCAGATTTATCAAAGCCGAGTTTGGTATCCTTGGTTGCTGATATTGACTTTCCCGTTCTTCGCTCATAAGCTTTTGCCCTTCTCACTAAGTTGGCATACGACCAGAGGATATCTTGTCTCTCCATCTCATCCTCGTCGATCTGGTCATAGTCCTCTTGAGTCATATGAGCATTACCAATCTTCCCCTTCAGTAGATCATCATAAGAGGATACTAGTGCACTTAGCATGCCCATATGTGTCTTAACCTCATCTGTACTCCCATACTTGAAGTGTTCGACATTAAGTCCGGAGGAAGATGCAGCATAGGATGGCCCAGAGGATGAAGCATCAGAGGTAGATCTGCCCGATTCATTCACGTTGGTCACATAGGCAGACTGTAGGGGGGCATGTGACGAGGTGGACGACGAAACAGGTGTTCCGGAGTAGTAGAGTGAGGGGTTCTGTTGATAACTAGACATAGAATCCAGATTTAGTTCCTCCTGCTCCTGCTCCTTTAACTTGGTGATGAAATCATTAAGGTCCATCCCGTCAAAACCGTTACCATTCTTGAGTATCATGATGAATGGCCGCCAGCTCTTGGGCAAAGCATTCGCCAAGATCTCTACTTGCTGCTTCTCTGGAACAGTGACACCCAGACTGTCCAGTTCACTTAGAAGGTGGTTGTATCTTGTAATAAGGGAAGGAATCTTCTCATCTCTTGTAGCCGTGAAATGGTCTAATTCCTTCCTTAATTGACTTGCTTTAAGTTCCTTCAGAGCAGCGTTTCCCTCATTCCTCTTCTCAAGAGCTCTCCATAGACTGTAGGAAGTTCGATACCTCCTAAACTGGTGGAAAATCTCGTTGGGAATCGCCTGAATTAGTTGAGCATATGCCTTCTTTTCGGCATTGTAATTGGTCTGCTGTTCGACAGTCATCTTGTCGTAAGGGGTTTCAATGTTTCCCTCCCCTTTCGGAACCATATACTCAACGTTCATGGCTCGCCGCAATCTACAGTCAACCCCATCTAGAAAGATTTCGAACCTGGGCTTCCACATAGGATAGTCCTCCATGGTTAGCAATTTCGGCACTTTGTTTATACTGCCCATTTCTGTTTCTAGTAAAAGGTTGTTTAAGGCAGTGGTTTGTTTAGGGGCCATTTAGATTGACTTTGAGAACCAAGGCAGCAAGCACACAGGAAAAAAAATTTTGAGAGACCACACAGAAAGCACGGATTAAAGTTTGATTAGAAAGATCACACAGGACAGCACAGAAATGCACAACGCACGAAGACCGAAAAAAAAAAAAAATTTATACTCTTTTTTTTTTTTTTTTTTTTTTTTTTTTTTAAAGAAAACGAAGGTTCTAGACGCACACAGCAACTACGCACGTACCACAAGCACTTCGTGCGGACTTCGAGCACCACGCACGCAGTGAGGACACACCACGCACGGATTGGCGAACAGTCACTACGCACGCACGTATGGCAGTACGCGCGGACTGCAGGACCACTTCGCACGAGGCACACAGACAGCAATCGAAGGATCTAGAACACACAGGCACAGTTCGTGCGAACTGAGATCAGTACGCACGAGGTGGGGTTTCACTACGCACGGTCGAAACTCAAAGAGCCTAAACGTAAAAACTTGACCTTTTTAACGCAAAAGGACCTATTTTCCGACCTATTTTCGGTAAAAAGTGACGCAAGGGGGCACACACAGGCCTAAAGGAACACCTAGATCGACTTAATCCTAAGGAAAAGTGATCAATCAAAGCACAAGGCTCTGATACCACTTTGTAGGACCGGGGGCGGGGGTCTATTACTAAACACACCCTGATGCTAGGACTGATCTAGGACGTGAAATATCGCGGAATTATATTTCACGAACCTCCTAAGGATCTATGATCTGCTTAGGTGTCCGGCACACAGAAGTGACACAAAGAAAGAGTAGAAGAACAAACACACAGTACCACACAGAGATGCTTTGGCTGCCTTGGAATTCGAGAATTATCACTTAGTTCGCGAGTTTCAAGGGTATATGTACGATTACGAAGGCTCACGAAGTGTCCTGGACGATTATCAGTGATTTTTCGTGATTATTCGTTCAAATGAGGGGTTAATCTCTATTTATAGTGAGTTTTACGCGTTTTCGAATGACACAGTTCACTTCGCGCGAACTGACATTCACTTCGCGCGAAGTGACATCCACTTCTTGCGAAGTGACTTTCACTTCTTGCGAAGTGACTGATGACTTCACTTCGCGCTAAGTGACTTTCACTTCGCGCTAAGTGACTTTCACTTCTTGCGAAGTGACTTTCACTTCTTGCGAAGTGAATTTCCTTATGACAAAACTTCCAAATACAAACCAAACCATGATTAAATACTTGTAAGCTTTTCATAAACACATAGTATCACTTAGAATGTATAAACATGCAAACCATTAATCAAAACACATTTAATTAATACCACATGAATATACTTTATTGATACGAACTAGGGATTCATAAAATATGCACCAACATTTATCTAACGGCAAGTCGCCCCGATATTATGTATAGTGTTAGTGTTTGTGTTTGTGAACGTTTTCAGGAAAATCCAAAGAAATCACACTATGAGGCCGTTAAACGAATATTCCGGTATATAAAGGGAACTATCAACTTAGGATTGTGGTATCCAAAGATGGGTGGACTTGACATCATGTGCTATGCGGATTCGGATCTTGGAGGATGCTACTTGGATAGAAAGAGTACAAGTGGAGTATGTGCATTCATTGGATATTGCCTTACTTCATGGTTTTCAAAGAAACAAACATCCGTAGCACTATCAACAACCGAGGCCGAATATGTAGCCGCAGGAAAAGCATGTGCACAAGTATTGTGGATGCAACAATCTCTATTGGACTATGAGGTACATTTAAATGATATTCCTATTTTGTGTGATAATAAGAGTGCTATTGATTTGAGTAAAAATCCTGTTTTGCACTCTAGAACTAAGCATATTGATATTAGACATCACTTCCTACGTGACAATGTGCAAAAAGGTAACATTAGCATAGAAAAGGTTGATTCTTGTGAAAATATTGCGGACATATTCACTAAACCACTTAAGAGAGAAACATTTGATCTATTGAGACTTGGTTTAGGAATGATGGAGCATGTGCCTTAGAAAAATTATGCATGATTGTATGAAAATTGCCAAAAATTGATTTCCAGGGGGTTCACGGTCGAACCACGGTCGAAACCGTGTATCGACCGTGGAGCCACTGTCAATAGAAGGCCATTTTTGAAAAGGAATACGCGGTCGATACGAGGTCGACCGTGTATCGACCGTCGTTCGTCTGACGAGAAGGACCCTATTTTAGCCCACTTTCTCTTTCCTCTCCTCACTTTATCACTTCCACTATCTCTCTCTCAAACCCTAGCCGCCATAGCCGTTTTTCAAGCTCAAAAATCTCAATTTTTCCTTCAAAAACTCACAAGAAAATTAAAGATTACCTTACGGTTGAAGATCCGGTCGAACCCACGAAGCTATTCTCGGAAGATTCTCGGTAAAAAGTTGCGATTTCTTCATTCTTTTTCGAGTTTTCTTCAAGATCCACGAGTTCTCTTGGTTTTCTTCATCTATTCTCGGAAGATCCACGAGCTTTCTTCACGAATCTTCTTCTCCTCTTCACGAAATCTTCATCTACAAAGGTATATTTTTCACAATTCTTGTTTTCTTCCTCATTAGGATCTCGTTTTTGCACCCAAAACTCATGTGATTTTAGGTTGTGTATATTTCTTTTGGGGTTTTGGTTATGGGTATTTGGTAAAAACTTGAAATATTTGGGTATGGTTGTGGGTGTAGTTTAATGATGAGGATTATGAGAAAATTATGGGTTAAGTAAAGATATGTGATAAATATATATTAGATAAAAGTTATGTTAGAAAATTAAACAAAAAGTACACAAAATCGATCTGGTCTCCCACGGTCCATATACGGTCGACCTCGGGAAAAACCATCGTGTACTTATTTAAAAAAAAAAAAAAAAAAAATGGAACAGCAGGTTCACGGTCGAACCACGGCTGAAACCGTGCTAAAACCGTGAGCTTGCTGGATTTTTTTAATTTTTTTATTTTTTGACATTTAATTCCCAAATTAATCTTCTTTAGGTTTGTTATAGTATAACTAAGACTAGTAATCACATAATTTCAAATTTTCATAAAATCTTCTCACGTTTAGGACATACACACACAATGTATGAACATATTCCTATAGAGTTTGTTGTATCAATTGACTATACTCTCTAAATATGTTCATATATATTGAATTATCATCCTCTTGTCATAACTTTGCAAAACAAAGTGTCTTTTATAATTCTAGTGTCATGACAAGCTTGGATGAACATTTGTTACACCATAGACACACACTAGGTTTATTCTTATTCATTGCGATTATTTGTGAATGATATACGACTTATTGCATCACTAGATTACCATGCCGCGTCAAAAGACATCTTCATCTCGCTCCGCTGCTCCCTCTCAGAGGGATATCATGGTTAACCTCAACAAGCGCCCCATTAATGAAGTGCGCTTGGTCGTTCCTGCCCACCTCCAACAATTTAATCTACAAGCGACCTTTGACCAAATGCATTGGTCAACTTTTCTTCGTCTCCCTAGTAACACTTTTCCTAGGCGTATTTGGGAGTTCTATGCAACATATGCATACGATGAAGATAACGACTTGATCACATTTAAGATAGCCGCCCAAGATTTCTTCTTCACACTTGCTCAACTCGGGGATATGTTGCAAGTCCCATTCTCCGGGTTGAAATTCTATCATGATTCCCATAGCCTCAACCACCTCGCAACGGCCTTTACTATTGACGAGATCATTGGGTCCATCTGTCAATCCAATGTTCCTCGTAACAAAACAAACCTCTTAGGCAAGGATCTATTACATGAGTGCAATGTTTGGAACAAAGTCATTGACTCCAACATCTTTCCTAAATCCGGCCACCACTCCGAAATTAGTGTCACTCAGGCCGTCCTCCTACATGCTTTGAAATCGAGATCCGAAATCAATATCATGTACATCCTTGCAAAAAGGATGATTGGTCTTCCCTCTAGCCGACGGGATCTTCCTTATGGAAGACTTCTCACACTCCTCTTTCACCAACTTCCGAACCTTCCTCCTCTCAACCCAACTCCGGGTACTTCTTTACCAATCGATCTTGCTACATTACGCAAGATGGATTCACATTCCCGAAAAGGGAAGAAGAGGGCGCATTCCTCCTCCCATGACACGGAGGAGGACATTGAGAGATTCTTTGAAGGGGATGATGAAGGGGACGCGGAGGTGGAAAGCACTCTTGCCCCGGATTATGGCCTTGGTGAGGGCTCTACTGATGAAAGAATTGCGGCTCTTAATCGCAACATTAATGAATTGCGCAATGAGCACCGATCCTTACGGAAGGAGGTCACGGGCATCAAAGGGATGTTGCGGACGATCATGAATGCTCTTAAATGCAACTCCGGCACGGACGCGGGTGAGCCATCTCACCGGGAATGATTTCTTTGCTTATGCCATGTTTTTGATATGTATGTTTCAAAACAATTTATCTTTGGGTTGTATGCTTTAAAAACAATTTCACTTTAATTCGTTTGGTGTGTTTAGTGTGAGAACAATTAACTATTTTATGTATGGATTTAGACATGTATAATTCTTGCTTATGATCATGGATGCCTTATGCTTTTATGCTTTTCTATGCTTTGCTCTTATGATTGTCTTATTGCATTGGTTTGACATGCTTAAAAATATTATACATATTGGATGAATTATATATATTTTGCACTCACCCTCCATGGCAAGTCCTTGGTAGTATCTCCATGCATTTTTATAGATTTCAAGAAGTGGAGTTCTACAATCAAGGGGGAGTTCTCTTCAAGGGGGAGCTTGTGTCTAGGGGGAGTCCTTTTTGTCAAAATAAAAAAGGGGGAGAAGGTATATATATATATATATATATATATATATATATATATATATATATATATATATATATATATATATGTATGTATAAATGCACATGTTAACATGTTAAAGTTATTTATACAATTTGTTCACAAATTGTAAATTTTTGTCTTTAACAAAAAGGGGGAGATTGTTGGGAAAATATGAATTTAATTAATATCCTCTTTTGTTAATTCAAAAATATACAATATGTTTATATAATTGTATACACTAACATTAACATATGTGCACATATACATCTATATATATAATCAAGCAAATAAATATTTGTTACAAAGTTTGTTTATAACAAATCGTCAAAATCCAAATCGTCCAAGATAAAGCGCCACCAACATTCAAGATGAAGTCTTCGCCGAAGATACCTACAAGAATATATTCAATTGATATGAGCATAAAAATAAAATAATTAAAATAAGTTTAAGTTTTTATAAAATTATTTTTATAAAACTTTTATAAAAAGTGACAAATTTTTATAAACTTATTTTTGTGGGTTGATTTACTCTCAGACTTCCCATTTTAAGCAAATACCAAACACAATCTCACTTTGAAACAATACACAACCATATCTAGCAAAGGAATCTCCCAAAATGGTAAAATTCCAACATACTTTGTGTATTGGTTTCTAAACTTCCATTTTTGTGTTTGAATTCAAACATTAGAAGTATGAGATCAACCAACCTTTTAAACATCTACTTTTCAGTTGATTTTTATGGTAAAAATGAGTTGAGTGTGGTTTTAAATAAAGCCCAACGTCTATATTGCAAAAACCAAAAATTGCCAGTCTACTCACGGTCGAGCCACGGTCGACCGTGTATCGACCGTCGCACATCTGGACAGTTTTGAGACTTGGACTTTTTTTTCTCTATTTAAACCAACTCAAACCTCATTTATTACTTACCTCTTGCAAACACAAAATATCCAGAATACTCTCTAACACTTGAGCTCATATCTTTGAATATTAATTCATCTTTCAAGTTCAAGATTCAAGCAAGAAGTCAAAGCCATCAAAGCTTAAACACCACTTATTCATTTCATACATTTTGTAATAGTGTGAGGATCAACTCTAGCCTTCTAAATTAGAGTGAAGTGAGGATCAACTCTAGCCTATATAATTAGAGTGAAGCAAGGTTATCTTTACCTTACTTGCAAGTTTGAAGATTAATTCTTGCAAGTTTAAAAAAGAGAAGTGTAAAAGGTTTATCTCTACCTTGAAAGAGAGAAGCTAGTGGATCAAACTCTTGGTGGGTGAGGCCAAGGAGTGGATGTAGTGCAAGTTTGTTAACACTTGCATGAACCACTATAAATCATTGTGTTCAACTTGTGATTGGTGATATCTCTCTAACTCTATCTTTTTTATTTTCTTGCAAGAACTCTTTAAAACTTCAAAAATTGGACATATAACCTATTCACCCCCCCTCTAGGTTCTAACACAGTTCTCGTTTAAACTTTTGCATACATACATACATATATATATATATATATATATATATATATATATATATATATATATATATATATATATATATATATATATATAGGGGAGAGTTCAAACGAGAACTGTTTTTCGTACGAGAACTGCGAGAACCAATCTCAGCCGTTCCTTGGATATGGGAAGTTCATGGATGGAGAGCGTGGAGGGGATCAAGTGTGGCAGGGTGCATGTGAGGAATTCATGGGTGGGCAATGACATTAAAGGAGGGGGAATTGGACGGCTCAGATTGGTTCTCACAGTTCTCGTACGAAAAACAGTTCTCGTGTGAACTTTTGCATATATATATATATATATATATATATATATATAGGGGAGGGTTCCATTAAGAACCGATTTTAGTACGAGAACCGCGAGAACCAATCTTAGCCGTTGATTTGATAAGTGGAATTAATGGATGGAGAGCGTGGGGGGATCGAGTGTGGCAGGGTGTATGTGAGGAATTCATGGGTGGACAATAACATTGAAAGTGGGGGAATTGGACGGCTCAGATTGGTTCTCGCGGTTCTCGCATTAAAAATGGTTCTCGATGGAACTTCTTCCTATATATATATATATAGAATCAGGTTCAAGTAAAAAAAAATTTATGGTACTAAGAGTAAGGAGAAACCAGAAGATGACACGTGTCTTTTTAATTTAAAAAATTAAAAAGGGTATAATTGGTAGTTGTATTTTTTTATCTCTCATCCCTGCCCCACGTTGATTTGCACGATCTCTCTAACTCTCTTCAACGTCACTCTCTCTCTCTTCACATTAATCTTACGCTCCTCTTTCTCTCTTCACATTAATCTTACGCCTCCTCTCTTTCTCTCCGTCCTCTCCAGATCGCAGATGAGAAAAAAACCCTAGACCACTCCTTCGCCCCACTACCGATCGCCGCCTGTTGTAGTCGTATTCGCCGCCTCGCCTTGAGTTCTCCGCCTCTCCTGTTGTAGGATCCTTCCCTCCCCTGTTCAATCGCCGCCGCCGCGCTGTTGACCCTAATTCGCCGTTCATCTCTGTGGTCTTCCATCTCCGCATCCTCGGCCACGGTCGCCATTGCCCCCACGCGATTAGGTGACTACGGTTTCACCTTGCAACTGACACTGATGTTGTCGATGGAGCACCATCCACTGGATGCACTTCATCGATGTTATGTTGTTGATCGTATAAAGTTAAGGTTTGATTTGATCACCGCATCTGGGATTAAAGTTCAGGTTTGATTTGTTTTCTGCTGTGTGTATCAAATCTGGAGGTGATTCGATGTTCTTCATCGCTGCAACAGTTATTGGTTTTGTGGTTTGTGCATCAAATTTCGTTTTTTTATCGGTCGAGACTGATTCATCAGATTTGTCCATAAGTTATTTGTTTTTGTTGATTGTGTATCAAATTTTGTATTTGTTTAGATGTTTATTGTTCATTCAATTTTGAGTTTTATAATGATTTGTGCATCTGGCTTCATCTGTTCTTGTGAATATGGAATATTTTCTATCTTCATCAGATGTATTCTAGTATGAATAATGGTTGTGAATTAAATCTTGTGTTCTGTTTTGGGTAAATCTGATGATGAACAATCTGTTCGATGAACCGTTACTGGATGATCAAAACGCCTTCGAGATGCACTGTACTTTTTGCATCAAATGTATTAGTGAATCCATTTTTTTTCATTTTATATGCATCAAAATGTTGTACTTTATGCATCATATGTATTTTTTGAATCAAAAGGGTGTGATGTTGTAATTTGTGTATCTGTGAGATGTCATGGTTGCTGAGATGTACCAACCCATGTTTTTCTCTTCCTTTTTTTTTTGCTGATTGAATTTACCATATTAACCTTTTGTATTTTTTTAATTCCGAAAATTCGGTTAAAAAAGTGACTTTTTTTGTTTGACTAATGAAAAAATCACGTGGTCCAGAATTTTCCTTACATTAAGTACCATAACTATTTTTTTACCGGATCTCTACCCTATATATATATATATATATATATATATATGGGAGGGTTCCATCGAGAACAAAAAAAATGCGAGAACTGCGAGAACTGATATAAACCGTCCATCTTAGCTTCTTTTTTACCCCCATTTTTTTAAAACTAAAATATCTACCAAACGCCAAGATATTAAATTATGAAAATTATACCAAATTAATGACAAAAATATGCTCTTTAATATGACATCCATATTGCTATATTTTTTTCAACAAAAAAATTTTGTTTTTGCCGGGGTTTTTTTCTAGCACTATAAGGTATGTTACACATGTGCATCAGTAATTACACATAAACTTTCAAATAACTCTTGTACTCCTATAACATATACATTACACAAAAGAAACATACTACTGCAAAGGATTAATAAACTAGAACAGTACTCAAATGCTAGTTCGATAACAATGCTAGTTCAATCCAACTCTCTTCTTCTGCGTGTTCGTTTTGCAAGCTGGAAGATGAGTCAATTGATCACTTGCTCAATGGCTGTTCTGTTTCTAAAAGCACTTGGGCCAATATAAGAAGGTGGTGGGACTTGTCTGATGGGCTGGACTTTAATAATACTTGGAATTGGGCTCATAACATGCAAACCAAGGATAACAAGAAGATGGCTATATTATGTGTTCTATATGTATACATATGGGTGTTATGGGAATGCAGAAGTTCGATCACTTTTTCTTCAAACTCAGGAGTGAAGATTAACATGGTGTTCCCCAAAGTTCAGGCGATGTCATTTTTCTGGATAAAGCAACGATCCGATGACAAGTTTTTCAAGTTTAAGTGGAATGTTTGGTGTTTGAGTCGTTTCGATTGTTTTTAGTCTGTATGTTTTTATTTTGTATCTCTCTTTTTCTACCTCTGTATCGCTGTATCTAGCTTCTGGCTAGATTGTTTTTATCAATAAAAAGTTTTTCTGAGGTCCTCGAGGTAGGGGTGATGGCGGAGCCGAAGCTTCTCCTCAGAGGACTCCTTTGTTGCCGTTCAAAAAAAAAATCTAATGGGTTAAAGCACATGGATTTCCAAAATAAGCACGCACACACACAACTCTAGAAAAAGAAACAGAAGAAATACCAACTTAATAGCAGTAAGAGATTTGTTAACGTATAATATAAGCCTAAAATATGTGTAAGATAAGCTATGTATACATATATGTAACATACCTTATAATACTTATTACATATATGTTAGTACTGATGCATATATGTAATATACCTTATAGTGCTAGAAAAAACCCCCGGCAAAAACGAATTTTTTTTGTTGAAAAAAATATAGCAATATAGATGTCATATTAAAAAACATATTTTTGTCGTTAATTTGGTATAACTTTCATAATTTAATATCTTGGCATTTGGTAGATATTTTAGTTTTAAAAAAATGGGGGTAATTAATTAAAAAGAAAGAAGCTAAGATGGACGGTTTAGATCAGTTCTCGCAGTTCTCGCATTTTTTTTGGTTCTCGATGGAACTTCTCTCTCTCTCTCTCTCTCTCTCTCTCTATATATATATATATATATATATATATATATATATATATATATATATATATAGACAAAAGTTCAAACGAGAACTGTTTTTCGTACGAGAACTGCGAGAACCAATCTGAGCCGTCCAATTCCCCCTCCTTTAATGTCATTGCCCACCCATGAATTCCTCACATGGGTAAACAATTTGAAATTTTAATCCTAATACAACTCTAGTAAACAATGATAAGCACCAAAATTTGAAATTTTAAAATTTTTATCCAAACACAATTAAAATTTCAGCCATATTCTTATCTTATTTGAATTAGCCAATTCAAATTCCAAGCTTCTAGATATCATCCAATTTGAATTATCAAGCAAATAATTAATTTTTTATCCATTGCCTTTGATTAATCAATAATTAAAACAGTCAATCATGAAGCTTTCCGATTAATTTTAGTTTCAAATATTGTACAACTAATTTCAAGTCAATCCTAACAATTACCTTTGAAACAATGGTACTTTATATGCGATAACACCTTTTACACACTCTTAGGCCATGCGTAGCACTCTCGGGCTCGCCTCCGGGTTCTTCGGGTTGGACATGAAACACCCCTACGGGGGTTTGGGTTTGCTTCGGGTTCCAGCCCTTTCGGGCCAGCCAAACCGAGGCTTACTTCTCTCTTTCTATCAGTTTTTTATTTTTATTTTTTGTTTTGGTTTGTTTTGTGAGTAGGTAAGGAAAGAAAATATTTTGGATTGAAGGTTGGGTGTTACAAGTGTTTTGGATTAAGTTTGGGTTGGAAATGAAAAGTAAAAAAAAACTGATGTAGCAGCTGAGGTAACATTTGGATTGATTTGAATTGGTTTGGGTTGAGTTATGCCATACGAATGGCCTTAAAGAAAGACACCCGGGCTCAACCCAAACAAACTGCAAAAACCCGAAAAGTGAAATTGATGGGGCAAGTAAATAAGTAAACAATCCTTTTCGAACAATGAACAATCATGAAACATATCTTCAAATAACCATTAGTTGTAATCTGTTCTATATGCTACGCAGGAGAATCAAGCAGAAAACAAAACAATAAACATAAAAACCAAAAAAAAAAACATTTTCTCCTACGTTTTCAAGTCATATGTATTCATTTAAGAGAAAGGGAAGCTACGATATGTAAGAACTGAAGGTTTTCAAGTATCTCCTCTGCTTTGTTTGTAGCCCGGTTAGCCACCCGCAAGAAGAGCTCGTCCCCGAGCTTATCTCCTATATGAGCATCTACCAGCACCCCGCTCACACTCCTGCAGCTGTTGGCTAAAGCCCGACCAACCTCAGCTGCATCATCCGGCCGGTTCACCACTAACGGGCTCCCCCCTTGGAACACCTCCAGCTTCTTTATGCTAAATGACCCATTCGCTTCCACGACTTCCTTAAAATCTTGTAATCTTGGTGCATAAACCGGAATATTGAAATCATCTCGTTTCTCACCCGTTATCAAACCCTGCACATTACATCACACGGTCATCACCATTGTTTAATTCATGGGTGATGATCTGTACACAACATATTTTTGCCATACACAACAATTAGTTGTTGTTTGGACCATCCTATCCTTGAATATGTAAACTAAGAGTAAAAGATAGTGAGATTCTATGAGCATAAAAGTCATAATTGTTATGTATGACAAAAACTTGTTAGGTACAATAAACTATCTTAATTCATTCATACGTCATCGGATACAGTATGATTAATCGTGTCAATCATGTCTCCGAAACATAATACAAGTGGTAGGGCCCACTTATATAATATGTTCCCTCGAATACATGGCTGACACGACATGATTTAGTAAAAAAGACCAACTGCTTTTGGTTGGATAAGACATGAGAGGAAATACGGAGTATAGAGTACGGTAGCACTTATGGTAAGAAACGATATGGAGTCGCATCAAAAATCATACGATATTATTACCTCTTGGACAAGATCATCCCAGGCATCCTGAAAGTGGGTCCCAAACAACAAACCGGCCCCACCTTGGTCTGTGGGGTCCTCTGATGTTCTACCCAATAGAGCAATAAACATTGACCCACCTTTTTTCATTTCTTTTGATCTCATCTTTAGAAATCCGGCCAGATCTGTCTGAAACTGTTTCCGGTATGCATTTGCCGTGATCTTATTCGCACCGTGGATGAATATCTTTCCTTTGTTGTACGCCGGTGACGATTTGTCCAGCACGATTTCCGGTACCTGAGAGAGCCAATGCAGGGAAAACGCGGAGTAGAATACATCAACCGATTTCATCGGGAACAGCCGGCGGTAGAAAGATCCGGGGACACCGGCGGCGAAGAAAGAGCGGTGGCCGGTGGAGGCAAGACACTCTTCCATGCTACCGACGTCATGGTTTGCGAGTGGCGGGAGGAGCTGGAAGAGAGTGTTGAAGTCATTGGACGGGAGGTCGGCGAAGAAAGCTGAGAACTCCGGTAGATCAGAGTGGCCGGCAGCCTCGTAACGCTTTGTGATGTGTTCGATGATGACGTTGATGATGAAAATGGTGTTGTTTCCGCTTGAACAGCCAAGATCCGCCACCACAAATGGCGTCTCTGATTCCGGCGAGTTTAACTCCACACCGTCTAGAGTTTCTTTTAGAAGATGTAACATTGATCGAGCATGCTTTGCCTGCATGCATGCACAATTACACGTCAATTCCATTAAATATTTTTTCTGTTTCAAAATAAATAAATTAATTAATTAATGCGTCTATTAATTAATATTTTTCTGTTTCGAAATTAGTTAATTAGTTAAATAATGCGTCTATTAATTAATTTTGTACCAAATGAAATTAAAATATGTAATTAATCGCTTTGATTAAAAGCTATTTTTTTCTCATGAAAAAATTACAAAAAAAAGTTTGCAGTTGGAAATGAATAGAAGACAAATTCAAGAATATTTAAGCCGCCTAATAAGAAGGATCATATTCCTTAAGACCAGACTCTATATATACACAATTACAGATCTAGAAAATATATTTACTGGGTTCAGAATATTAATCGTATATATAAATTGGGTTCGATCTTATTATATCAAAATTTAAAATTAATTAATTAAATTTAAATTGTGTTTTTTAGGAATCGAGATATTCTTGTACATGGATATCTTTCATGAGAAAAACAGAGAGAATATATATATATATATATATATATATATATATATATATATATATATATATAATATTTGAGATTAATTAATTAATAGACATGAACATCAAAGAATTAATATATAATTAATGAAAATGACCTGGGCTTGAGAATTGTTGGCATAACTGGCTTCACCTTTGCCACCTTTCATGCTAAGAAGCCTCTCAAGCTTTAAGTTTGATGAAACCACCACATTACTGTCGCTGGAGGAAGGGGCCATTGCTACTTTGCTATCTGCTCTCTAATTTACTTTCAATATATGTTGTCAAATTAACTACAAACCACTGCATATAAATATATATACACCCAAAGCAAGGGTAGTTTTGGAACTAACTTAATTTTTTATAATATATATTTTTCAAGAATTTTTTCTAAAAAGTTTGATTTGGTAAACAGTGATATGTTGTTGACTACCACCACAACCACAATCTTTTAACCGTAAATTTAATTTAATGGAAATTAAATGCAAATGATATATTACATCAATCTCCAAAATTCTCATTTATATTAACGGAAACTTAATTAATTCAAATGATATTCGGTATATTTCCAAAATTTACATTTCAGGAATACCTTAATTTATTCCAAATTAAGATAAATCTTATAGAGTTAAACTAGTAATTAATAGTCTGTGTAAATACACGGAATCTAGTGAAAGTATTATTTTTATATTTATAATTAAACGTATAATTGTTTTATATTGAGGAAAAAAATACAATATGACACTCTTGAAAACTGAAAGACTTTTATATTAAAGGCAGTTGATATTGAAAAGTAATTATCACAACTTTAAGAATAATGAAAAATTTAATTACGATAAGGTTTGTATTATATATTAACAATAGATGATGATATAGAATTTAAATATTTATTTCTAAATGAATGTAGTGGAGAAAAAGTTTGAATTAAATAAATATTTCAACACAAATTGAATTGATTTTAGATCAAAACTAAGTTGGAAAATTGATATCTATTAACTTTGTTATTGTTAAAATTATATACAATCAATTTCTTCCCTCGAAAATAATATAATTAACTTTTATAATTTTTCTATTGTATGTAAATATTTTTTTATATCTCAATTTTAGTTACCATTTTACATGATTAACTTTGTCATAATTCTCATTATATATATATATATATATATATATATATATATATATATATAGGGTTTAGTTTATAAAAGTGTATTCAACTTTACACCTTTTGCTATTGTATGTACTGAACTTTCAAACTTACCATTTGATGTATCCAAGTTTCAAAAAGTTACCATTTTATGTATCTAACCTGCTATAGCAGGTAAGATGATGATGTGGCACAGGTTAACCTGATGTGGCTGTGACATGGCATTGACTTGATGTTGAGTTGGAGCTGATGTGTTTTTACTTCTTTAAAAGTAATTCTAATAATAATAATAATAATAATAATAATAATAATAATAATAAAACAATCAAAGGTTTCTTCAACCTGCAACCCTAACCACCTGCTTTAATGGTTTCTTCAAACAGACCCTTTTCGATTATCATTCATCTTAATATGGGTTTCTTCAAATCACCTTCTTCAATGGTTTCTTCATTGACCTTCAATGGATTCTGCTTCGAACCAAGCTTCCATTAATACAGATCCATCGTAGGTCAAACACAGATCTGCGCGATTGGTTTCTTTAAGATATCTTCATCTGCTTCAAGATATCTTCATCTTGAATAGTTTGCAGCGATTTGGCCATCGATGGGTTTAGGGTTCTGTTGTTCTTGGTTGCTTCAAGATATCTACATCTCTAAACCCAAAACCGCCGATGTTCAGATTTCATATTCAAGGTCATGTTCAAAGGTCATGTTCACAGATTTCAGATTTCAGATTCAACTCAACTCAATTTCAAATTGTCCACGATTTGGGTTTCCACGATTTGGGTATCGTCTCTGGGCAGGAACTCAATTTCAGTGCATTTGGGTGTTGTTCTTGTTCTTGCAGATGATGAATCCCCTGTTCTTTATATTTTATTTTTTTATTTTCTTATTTCTTGAAGATAATACACACATGACAATTAATAAGTGAGATTGAATAATAAAAAAAATAAAAAATGGAAGAAATTACCTGCAACCTGAAGAATAGGTTACCTAATACATAAAATTGTAACTTTTAAAAAGTTTGATACATCAAATGGTAAGTTTGAAAGTTCAGTACATACAATAGCAAAATGTGTAAAGTTGGATACACTTTTATGAACTAAACTCATATATATATATATATATATATATATATATATATATATATATATATATATATATATATATATATACACAATAACTTGCAAATTAACAATTAGAGAATTATAAATGTTGATTGTATTGTTGCTGGAAATAGATAATTCGCTATATGAAATGATACTAAGATAAAAGTAAGTATATTTCCATACAATTTATCATTATAAAAAATTTAGGTTAGACAATAATAATAATAATAATAATAATAATAATAATAATAATAATAATAATAATAATAAATTATTATTATTATTATTATTATTATTATTAAATTAGATCTTGTATACACTGGTTTGTTTAAAAATAATAAATAATAAATACCGAATATTAATAAAAATATATTAAATAATTATAAGATGCGAAATTAATAAAAATTTAAAAGGATGATAAAAATGTAAGCATTTAATATATATTATGCTCAAACAATAAAAAATATTTATTTATCTCAAAGTTTATTAATCAATCAAATAATTAGAAGACATTCAATTAGAAAATTAACTAACGAATTAAATGATTATAATACTTTCGTAGCTTAAATAATCGACAAATTTATTGTTTTTTTATAGTAGAGTAATCTATATAAACATATCTTAAAATAAAAACATAAAAAATAAGTAAACTTGTATAAAAATAAATAAAAAATTTCAACCATTTATTTTATATTGTTTTTTTACGACACTACATTTAATACATGTGTAGTAATGAAATATTCAATACGTATGAATTTGATTTTTAATGATTCGAGTTACTAAATTAATTTTAAATGCATTAAAATACTACATTATTGATTCTGCCTTATCTAATATTAAAATTGAATTTGATTTATATTTAAAATTGAGTTTTAATTTTGACTCAATAAATTTACAATTAGATTTCAATTTTAATAAAATTGGATGGTTAAGATTTGATAATTATAGATTTTTATCTAAATTAATGGTTTGATTACTTAATACATTATTGATGTTAGTTTTTTATATATATTAGAAGATTATTATTTTATTAATTTTAATATCGCTTTTTAATTTTCATGTAATATTACCCAAATCTAAGAAAATATACGTAAGTCCATGTAATATGTTATTAATATCGCTTTTTATGTTTTTGTTTAATTTTTTTTATAAATTTAAGTACATTTTTGTTTACGTTGTTATAAAATTTAAATAATTTTTTAATAACCATCTTATCACTCATTAGAGTTTCATTTTAAAAATTAAGTTTTTAATCTTGGCTACTTATAGTCAAAATTAGACTTTTATTTTTAATCAAATGAATAATTAGGATTTAATTTTGATTAAATGAATGATTATAATCTTCTGATTAAATTGATAAAAATTAGTCTTTTACTTATATTAATTAGAGATAGTTAATTACAAATTTGGTCACTATGATTTATTAGAAATTACGGTTTGATCTATGGTCTGGAAACATACAAGTTTGGTCCATATTAACCTGAATTTACAACAGATTTGGTCTCTATCTTGTTAGTATGTAAAGCAATTCTAAATTAACTAGTTTATTGCCCCGTGTACGCACGGGTATTTCGAAAGTGTATTTGAGATATTATAATTTTCAAATAAAAATAATGCAATAAATGAAATAACATCGTAAACTTACATATGTCATAATGTTTAACAAAAAAAAATAACTAAATTTTTTGAAGCACTTTCTTGTAGACCACATTTGTTGTTTTGTTTGTAACATTACCACTGTTATCACAAATTAAAACTTTTAATCTTTTTTCACTTTTAACACGTGAAACGGCAACATACAATTTACCATGTATAAACATAAGTTTCCTGAGAAATAAACCAACTTTTTGAAGTGACTATCCTTGACTTTTGTTAATCGTCATAGCAAAACATATCATCAGAAGAAGTTGTCTTCTTTAGCTAACAACCTACACTAATAATATAGTTTTATGACCATCAAGAACACATATCTTTACATCTCTGAATTTAAAATTTTAAGTATATAATATATAATCTTTTAATGATATATCTTATTTTGAACCATATTTATAAAAAATTTCATACATCTTTCTAATAAAATTGAAAATACGTCAAAATCAATAACTAAACACTTTGAATAACATATTTAAGTTTACCACTCAACTCATCACTATAATCCCAACAAATCCACTCAACTCACTACTATTAATGGATAACAAAAAATTAAGAATATACTAATTTAAAAAAAGTGTCATATTACAATAAAATTTATACCAAAACGTAGATAAAAATGAGACGGTCGTAAATATATAATTATTTTTTCTCTAAACAAAATATATGAAAAGTTACTAACAATAATTTATAAAAAGTTTATAATTAATTACATTAATATACAATTTATATATAACCCCCTCATATTTTCTTAAAAACACCTCACATATTTTATAAAAGTCCCTCATAATTTTCATCCAGCCCTCTCCTAATTGATTTCAAAATTGAATTCGGATCGATTAACCTTTCTAAAATTGTTTTGAGAATTGATTAATTTTGAAATTGAAGTTGTGATTGGTTGATTGAGACTCAATTTATAATTATTTTTAGAAATTTGCATGCCTTTTATATAGATATATAGATATAGATATGCTATATTTAAATAATCAAACTGTCATGTGGACGATGTTTAATTGTCAAGGACTGAACTCCTAAGAATGTGTTTCTATAATTCATAAGATAATAAAAAAACTATTACATGACAGGGTTAATATATTATATATCTTTATTAAAATTTAGAATATCTCATTTGCTCCGTTTAACTTATAAATATCAAATATACCATTTTTAAGGTTTCATAATATATTATTTGTCAAGTTTAACTTATAAATATCATGTATACCCTTTTTAAGTTTTCACTAGTTTATTGCCCCGTGCACGCACGGGTATTTCGGAAACGTATTTAAGATATTAAAATTTTTAAATAAATATAATGTAATAAATAAAATATAATCGAAAACTTACATAGGTCAGAATTCTTAACCAAAAAATAAATAATTTTTTTGAAGCACTTCTTTGTAGACTACATTTGTTGTTTTGTTTGTAAAATTACCACTGTTGTCACAAATTAAAATATTTAACCTTTTTTTTACTTTTAACACGTGAAACATTAACATACAATTGACCATGTATAAACACAAGTTTTCTGAGGAATAAACCAACTTCCGAAAGTGACTGTCATTGACTTTTGTTAATGAAATATCAAAACGAAATTCCAAAAAAGTGTCATATTACTATAAAGTTTATACCAAAACGTAAATAAAAATGAGACGGTCGTAAATATATAATTATTTTTTCTCTAAATAAATATATCACAAGTTACTAAACATAATTTATAAACACCTTATAATTAATTACATTAATATATAATTTTTAAATAAAACCCCTCACATTTTTTAAAAGCCCCTCATATTTTTTATAAAACCCCTTTACAATTTTCATTTAGCCCCCTCCCAAATCTATTTAAATTTGAATTCAAATTACCGATTTTGTGTTTATTCTTTCCAAAATTGTTTTCAAGAGTTGAATGCTTTTAAAATTGAAGGTTATGATTGGTTAATTAAAAATTACCTACCCACTACTATTAATGGATAATAAACAATTATGAATATACTAATTTTAAAAATAGTGTTATATTACAATAAAATTTATACCAAAACGTAGATAAAAATGAGATAGTCATAAATATATAATTATTTTTTCTCGAAACAAAATATATCAAAAGTTACTAAACATAATTTATAAACAACCTATAATTAATTTCATTAATATATAATTTTTATAAAGCCCCCTCATATTTTCTTAGAAAACCCCTCACAATTTTCATATAACCCCCTCTTAATTAATTTGTAATTGAAATCAATGAAACATTCATATTTCTAAAATTATTTTTGAAATTGAATTATTTTAAAATTGAGAGTTTTGATTGGTTAATTGGGTTTGATTTAATAGTTAATTTTGGAAAGAAGGTAAGCCTCTTATATATATATATTGATGATCACTTTTCCCTTCTTTTTCGGTCAATGTGGCTTGTAGATAATTTCAGTTTCAATCTCTTGATACAATGTATTACTTTAATAATATTTAATTAAATTGATCATATATTACTAATTATTTTTTATTAACCATTATTATTACAACTAAATTAACCCTAATTAAAACATTTATGCTACCACTATAAAGTTATTATTATTAATTTAATTTAATTAGCCATTACTACTATTTATTTAATTTAACCTTTTTTTACTAATTTGTTAAATTATATTTACTTATTTAATTCATCACTATTATTACAACTTATAATTAATTAACCATTATTGTTACAACTAAATTAACTCAAATAGCATATCATGGTTGATCTACTTCTTGTCAAGTTTTGATTTCAAGTTTTGCATATTTTGGTTTACTTTTCCAAGATTTGATCTTGATGGTAAAGTTTTTTTATATACAAAATTGTTCAAATGACTAAAATGAAAAGATAAATCGAAAAAATCAAAGCCAAACTTAAAAAACCCAATTAGAACTTTAAAAGCGAATCAAAAAATATTCAAACAAAAGTCGGACTAGCCTGAAACGAAGTCAGATTGGTCAGGACCGCAACTAACCAAATGTTCTCAAATTTAACCCATGAAAACTCTTCATTTCACTTAATTTTGACTTTTGAGACAAACTTAACCTTTAATTTTGACTTTTTCTCTCACTCTCGATTTCCATTACATGAATTTGAATTTGTATGAAAATACATAGAGGTGTACCTTTGTATAAAATTTACATTTATATTTAATGTTATTTAAGTATATATGTTTATAGTTTTTCTTTTATAAATCATAATGTATATGATTGTATAATTATAGCTATATATTTATGATTGTCTCATTATCTATATTTTGGTGTAAATTTTAACGTAACCTAACACAAAACTAAAAAAGTAATTTGTTTTCATTTTAAATTACTAAAAATGTATATTGAATAGAGTAAGTAACTATCTTTGATTTTGTGTAAATTAAAATTTTAATTATTAAAAGTTGAATTTTATATTAATTACAGTCAACATTTAAAATTAAATTATGTCAAGTTTATGAACGATGTATAATGTAATAGAAAATTTTAATTAAAAAATGAAAGTTAGTATTTATTGTATTAAAAAAAATAAGAGAAGAGATTGTCTCAGAAAAATAAATAAAAGATCAATAATTAAAAAGGTTTGAAAATAAATGATAGAATAGATTTTCTCAACAAAAGTATATGTAGATTTGTAACTTGATATTTATAAAAGGAAGAAAGAGTTATTAAATTACATATGCTACGTATTATAATTTGAATTTAAGTTTAATTATATTTTTTTAAATTTAATTAATACTTTATTTATCTTACTTTATCTAATATTAAAATTAATTTTGAATAACTGTTATTGATTTAAAGTCAAAATTGAGTTATAATTTTGACTAACAAAAGTCAAAATTAAATTTAAATTTTGATCAAGATTTTATTTTAGATAAATAAATGGCTAGGATTTTGTAATTAAATTACTAAAGGTTAGTCTTTTATTTATACTAGCATAGTAATTAGTACCCGCGTCAATGCGGCGGCGATGAATAATTTTGCTCAACAACTTGTTCTTTTTAATTATTGAGTCATTTAAATTCTATAAATGTTTATGAATGTGGGTTATAGGTTACTTAAATTCATGAGTCTACTTATACACATTTTTAATAATTAAGTACAACTATTTATTATGTGACTAAATTTTACAATGAAATGTTTAGTTGTTAAAATATTTTGTAATTATAAAGTTAATTGGCATTTACTTGATGTTTTAAATAATTTTTTTATTATGGAAGGTTTGTTCACTAAAATGGTATATATAAATCTTATTGAATTCATCTAATAGTTACTTCATTTAACAATTTTTATTTACTTTGATTTAAGAGTAGTTTAGTAATTTTAATTTACTGAAAAATTAAGTGTTTTAAATTTTATTAAATGATTTATAAAAGTGTAAGATTAGAAGTTAATATGATATATATTTATATTAAAAAATATTAAATGATTTAATATAGTAGTATAAGTAATATCAATCGGTTTTCTTTTAAAATAATTAAATAAATAAAAGACTCGGTGATCCCTAGCTACAAAGGTGAAGAAGATAAAGTTAAAATAAAAGGAGCAAGTTCTATTGGGGGTGGGGAACACAAAATCTAGACATTAATAGGTCTCACATGCAACCAAAAATCAGGCTCAAGATTGACGCCGGATTTTCATGTCTCCAATTCCATCTCCGGTCATCCTCGCCGGAATCGAGATTTATCTTTAAGCTAGCTTTGTGGTTTATGTGAAAACGGTTAGGTTTATACATATTATTTAATTTTATACATTTTTATATTATATGTATTCGATTTAAAAACATATATTTTTTTTATAATTTACTGGAATTATTATTTATTATATCTAAAAACCAGTTTTCCAGGTAAGCGGTAATTGTTTAATGTATTAAGTTCAACAATATGTTTCGGAATTTATATGATTAGTTAGTGTATGAATCAAATTTCGAAATTCACCTATTAAGTTTTCGATTTACCAATCTCACCATTCAATAAATAATTTTTCTGAGTTAGTGTTTGTTAAAATAAATAAATCTAGTAAACTTACAATGATTTATAGTTGATAATAATTGTGTAAATATATTCTTTAGGGTTATGGTGATCAAACTTTCAATATAAATAAAAAAATTATTAAAAAAATTATTAGATGATCTCAACCATCTATTTAATAAAAGAGTTAATTTTTATCATAAATGTGCTTTAAATTAAAAAATTAATTTTTATTTATTAGAGTCAAAGTAATAAAAGCTTATGTTAAAGTAATTAGGACTATAATATTATTCAAACTCGGCCACTACTTATTAATATCTTTATAATTATATAAGTTCAATCAATTTTAAGTTAAAATAAATAATCAATCTATAAAGTAACTATATGTCCTGGTTATAAGTATCTTCCATCTTCTAATATAAATAAAATACTAACTATCATCAATTTAATTAAAATATCTTAGCCTTTCATTTAATCAAAATTAAATCTTTACTATTCATTTAGGTTAAAATTTAAAACTCAATTTTGACTTCGAAAAGTCAAAATTGAAACTCTATTTTAAATATATAAAAGATAAGGTTATATCTAAGTTGATATAACTTTAATATATCTAAATATTGTTCTAAATTAAAAATCGCAAATATATAAAGTTGATAATATGAACACCTTAGTAAATACAAGTTACATAATATTTTGTATTAATTTAAAATTAAGATCAACCTTTTAATAGTCTTTTAATATTAACTAGACTAAATTCCCGTGTGATACATGGGTTGTTTCAAAAAATAATAAATATTATACATTAATAAAATCGTATTAAATAAATATAAAATGAGAATAAAATGAGAATTTAAAAAAATGACGACGTACAACATCAACACTCTAACCAGCGGTGGAAACATCGACTCGAGCGGTAGGACAGACTTGACGACAGAAACATGGTAGCATTATACGAAGAGACGTGATTGTATTTTTTATATAAATCATCAATCATTATTTTTACAATTAAGGGTAATAAAGCTAAATGTTATTAGTTATAATTAAAAGGAAATTAAAATACTTATAAAATATTTTAGAATGATAAAACTAAGAATTTGGTTAAATATAATATTTTAAAATATTCTAAAGGGTATATTTGATATTTATAAATTAAGGTAGACAAATACGATTTTATATGATTTAATAAGGGCATATATGAAATTATCTCTAATATATTTGACTCTAAAAAGTCAAAATTGATTTTTTTGATTTTATTAATGAATGGTCAAGATTAAATATTTTATAAATGAGTGGTTGAGATCGTCTAATAAATCTTATCAAATTAGTCTTTTATATATATTAGAAGATAACTAAATTAGATGCTCGTGTAATATATGGATTTATTATAAAAAACAAAAAAAAATATAAATATTAGTAAAAATATACTAAATAGTTATATAAATCCAAAATAACGAGAATTTAAAAAACGGCAATAGACAGCTTCAATTATAAGTCTAAATTGGATTTTGGAATTTCTAGAAATCGTTGATTTAAATTCAATAATTAAAGTTTTATCTATGCCGTGAGTCCCTTGACCCGTGTCAGGAACTCGGAATTGTTTTTTTTTTTGCTTACAAATCTTATCGTAAATAAAAGTTATATCCTTCTAAAATTGTCATTAAGTTATGTCGATTGAAATTAATATCAATTTTTTTAATTTAAAGAAAGTCTAAGATCATTAATTATTTCGTTCGTACAAAACAATCACATCTTTTACTAAACGGTCTTTACATAAATAATTATGTAATGACCCGTGTGTTTACATGGGCATTTAAAATAATATATAATTTAAAGACTAACTTTCATCCATTTAATTTGGAGTATCTTAATATTTTATTTAGTTAAAAATATTATTATAATCAATCATTTGTTCAAAAATATTCACTACATTAACTTAGAAATAAATTATTAAATCCTAATCTACATCAATAATAAAATATAATATACATTTAAATTTATTGTCCTTATCTATATTTATTACATTTCAACTATAAATTTTGCAAAACTAAATTATATATCATTCTTAAAAAAATTTGGTCGATTGCTTCAATCGCTCATACAGTTCAATCATATTTAGTTAAATAAATATAAAATATACTTTCACATAAATAATTATAGTTACCATGTGTTTACGCGAGTATCTAAACTCTCTCCTTGAATATATCACTAACCATCAACAGTACTAACAACCATCATTACTATCACTATCATCACTAGACCTCAACAAAAGAAAAACAAGTTGGCCTTGCTTGTTACATGAACCACGAGAGACAATAGGACACGAAGCTATCACTATCTATACGCACTGGTCTCACGGCTCCCTCTCTATTTGTCTTCCACATTAAAATAGTATGAAATTTCCATATCTTCAATGACAACAGAACATGGTCGGATCCAGAATTTGAAATGGGTGGTAGTACTGGCTCGAAAAAGTCGAAATTTACACTACAAAATAGTAGCAACGTCTCAAAAAATTAAAATTTATATTACGCGGATAAAATTAACAGGTCTGTCGTGCTACCGTTGATAAAATTAACAGCTTGGGTCCGCCCTTGCAACAAAATATAGTTATCCTAATTTATATAAAATTAAAATGAAAATTTATTGAATGTTCATGTATCACCATGTGATTTTGACTTTTTAATAATGAAAATATCGTTAGTTTCAGTTAATAAAAAAGTCAAAGGATTAAAAAGCAAATTAGTAAAGTGAGTTTGATTGAAACATTACAGTTTACGGTTATTAAAAAATTAGCTAGAAAGCAGTAAATTAATGATGGAGAAGACTTTTAGCATAATATTATTATCCACTTTAACAAAGTAGATTATAAAAATATTCTCCAACTACTATCTTTTGAATAGTTATAATCACCTTTTTAATATTATATTAAATTTAATTACCTAATAAATAAATTTAGTAACTTTTGCCCAATAAGAACATGTATAGAATTTAGGGATGGTAAAAAAACCGAAATCGACGGAAAAAATTGAAAATTGACATAAACGAGACGGGGATGGATACAATATACGGGGACGGGGACGGGAATGGGAAAACCTGATTATTTAAACGGGGATGGGGACAGAGACGGATTTGATGATCCCCGTCCCGATTACCCGATATCGGGCCCGATTTAATATTAGTTATATATATATATATATATATATATATATATATATATATATATATATATATATATATATATATATATATATATATGTGTGTGTGTGTGTGTGTGTGTGTGTGTGTGTGTGTGTGCATAAAATTAATTCTAAATAGAAAATATACAAATCTTTATACACTTTCATTTTCGTACAACCTAATTTTAATCGTTGTCTTTATTTTAAGTTGTTTGGTTTTAATATTTTGGATGCATGTAGATTTTTTAGAACTTTAATTTCGGTTCATATATGTTTGTATTTGAAAATGTTGTATAATTTATTATAAATATTTTCTAAAATTCGTGGTAAAATCTTAAAGGTGACGATCCCCGTAATGAAAAATCACAGTTTAATTTAACGAGTACCTCCGCGGTAAAAATTACTAATTTAATTACATGTTTTATATAACTAATCTAATTCTACAAGAATTTTCTTGAAGAGTCATCTAATCTAATATAAATAAAAGACTAATTATAACAAAATCTATTAGATAGTTCTAACTATTGGATTTGATAAAAATTTTGATTATTAAATCTTAACCATACATTTTGATAAAATTAATTCCAATTTTGACTTTTTTTGTCAAATTGGATTCAATTTTGATTTTAATTCAAATTAAATTTTTAGAGATAATTTCATAAATGTCCTTCTTAATTAAAGGTTTAGGTTCAAAAAGTGTACTGAATTTGTCAATTTTTCCAATTGTGTATACCCAACTTTTGAAACTACTATTTAATGTATCCATCTTTGTAATAACTACCCATTAATGTATTAGTAGGTAACCAGTAATCTTATTATTTTTTATTTATTTTAAGGTCTCTAAATTACACATGTTCAGACATGTCAGCAATTAATTCTTATAATTTTATATTTTCATTTATTTTCAAGAACATGGACATAAAGATGATGAAGAACACATGAGAATGATCATAAACTTCACAAATCTGGATTCAAATAAAAAACATTACCCATGAAGAACACCAATAAAAACGATGTACATAATCGAACAAACGATTTGGAACCACTATAAAATAAAAACGATGTGCAGTCCATGGGTATCATTATGAACAATCGTATGAACAAAACCAACAAATCTGCTTCATCTTCATCGATTAGCAGATGAAACACGAAAACATGAGATGATGTTCATTGATGTTGAAGGCTTGAAGCATGCCCCGATGATTAAAGCAGATCGATGATATTACGATTTATTATTATTATTATTATTATTATTATTCAATTTTTTAAAAACAAGTATTATCCATGTCAGCGTCCAAATCAGATGCCACATAAGCAAAACCTGTGCCACTCAGCATTACCTGTTGAATAAGTAACTGGATACACTAAATGCTAGTTTTAGAAAGTTGGATAGACTAATTGGTAGTTTTAAAAGATGGGTATACACAATAGTAAAAAGTGACAAGTTCGATACATTTTTTTACAACAAGCACATCATCATTATATTGCATTATACTCGACATTACGGTACATCATAAGTAACACATCAGAACATGATATCATAAACTCAACAGACAGGACCCATAAGACCCAATACACATCATATATTTGAGTTCTTCTTCACACACCATTCGTTCGCCATAGATAGGCAATGACGTCGTAGCACATTACATATTACAAGATCCATCCGCATGCACCATTATAGTAGCATAACTAAACCCTTAATTAAACCCTAAATTAAATATCGTATTTGTCCAACTTAATTTACGAATTATATTTACCCTTTAATATATTATGAAATATTATATTTAACCCAAATTTCATTGTTTTATTATTCTAAAATATTATATAATCATTTTTAAATTGATTTAAATTAACACCAATAAATGCTCAACCTTATTACCCCGAATTGTAACATTATATCGATGATTTCTACAATAAATGCAATCACGTCTCTTCGTATCATGATATCATGTTTCTGTCTGCATCCACGTTTCTACATACCGCTAATATGATTTTAACGTCATTTGTCGTTATTTTTTAAATTCTTATTTCATTCGCGTTTTATAATTATCTATTATCTTATTATTAATGTTTCATATATTATTTTTTAAACCAACCTGTATATCACACGGTTATTTAGTCTAGTTTTGTACATAGGAGGCACAAAATGTCAATTTTTCCCAATTAAATTATTGGCTTATATTTATTCTCGAGCTCTATATTTAAGAAACATTCCTAAACTTGTTTTGTTTTGCTATTACATTATCTTACTATCTTGTTGGGTAAAATTGCTTAATGTCCTTTTTCTACGTGTATTATCAACCTTTTGCACTATTGAGTGCAACTTCTAAATTAAGTTGAACTCTTGATTTAGAAATAGGGTCCTATCCAATGCCAAGGTTTATCTAATCTTGATTCAAAATTCATGGCTATCTTCAATGCTTGCCACGTCTATTTGTTGGTATTTGTCAACAATAAACCTCAATATGATCTTGAACATAGCAAGAACTTGGCTCCAAAATCAACTGAAATCTCTAAGTGGACACTTGACTAGTGAGATAACACATAGTAATGAATGTCTGTTAAACCAGAGTTACCATAACTATATAATTTATACATATGACTATCTCATAACTAACTATAACCCGTAGATTATTATTTTATATTAATTTGATTGGTTAAAAAACTAAAAAAATTATAACGAGCTACTGAGCTCATCAGTAGAATAACGAGACATCCGGTTGACAAGCTGATAACGAACAAGTGATAGTAGATGACTTCCATCATGAGAATGACAAGCCACCATAAGAACCATAACGAGCTCTAAGACTAGTTTTTATGAGTGATCTTGTGAATAGTGAAAATATCAAATCTTCAATTCTTATCTAGGGATGATAAAAAATCCCGTATTTAATGGGGAACCCGTTTTCCGACCCCGATTTGACCGTGGATGGGGATTGGGACGGGGATTGTCCAAACTTAAAAACTGGGATGGGGGCGGGGATGAGGATACCTCTTAGTTCCGTGAACCCAACCCTGACCCCGAACCCGCACATATTACATATATATATATATATATATATATATATAATATTTTAATGTCAAATTTCTTATATAAATATGCATTTTTGTTGAATCTAACTATTTTACATTAAGATGCATATCAATAAGATTGTCTTTTGTTAGAAAATACATGATTGTTTCATACAATTTATAAAACATAGATAACGAAAAACACTAAAATGACGAAATTACTAATATAGTTATTGTATAATCATCTATGAAATTATTATAAGCGTCTTTCATTGACATATATGTTAGAGAATTATCAATTTGATTTATAATATTATGTGTATTATAGAACAATTTAGTAAATATATCATGTCTTTTATAAAATACATTACCTATCTAACGAAACTATTAAAATACTTGATTGACTACATATTGATATGAGTTGGTTGGAAGGGTTAAGTTAGATTTGTAATTCTAGTTTTGTATGAAAATTCTCATGTATATCTATTTAGAAAAATCGATTTTGTAGACAAAAAAATTCCTCGATTCCCCATGGGGATCCCCGATACCCGACGGGGATGGGGATGGGGATAAAATTCAATTCCACGGCAGGGATGGGGGCCGGGATGGGGATATAGGGTGGGGAACGGGGATGGGGATGGGAAGAGCGATCCCCGATACCCCGACCCTGTTGCCATCCCTATAATCTTATCAAATCAACCCTCTTAGATCTTAATTTGTATGTTTGCGTTTGTATAATTTGTTATGTAATTCCGTTGTTATTAACCGATAGAAGAGTGCCCATCTCGGTCCTAGGATGACCTTTTGACTCTCCTCCTCCCTTTTTCATTCGTCTTCCCGACCCGCTTTGCTCCTTTCCTTCTCTAACCAGTTACAAGACATGTCTCTCTGTCTCGCACTCACCCTCTTTGGAACTTTGATCTAGAAACTAGTGACTCTACACTAGGGGCCGGGGGCTAAGGATCATCGCAGGTGAGTCTCCACCCTCCAGTGACCGGTTAGTCTCCATCCTCTAGGGGTCGACAAGCTTATTCTCGACGACGGTTGCTTCTTCGCCAATGAATGGCCTCTCTTTGCCAAAGGTTTCAATTGTCATCAACAATCTATAACTTCATTTTAGTCAATTGAGATGGTGAGGACCTATAAAATTACATGGATCGGGATCTTGAATGAAGATCTATAACTTCATTTTCGCCAAAGTTGAAACTGAGTTCATTGATGCTTGATTGAAGATTTTATTCATTTTCACAACAAATAGAGGAAGAAAAGTTGTGATGGTTCTATTTTTCTTGATATAAGAACGATATGAGAGCATAGTAGGAACAATAGGATAAGGATTGAGTGGCTATCAAACTTATGCAATGGATGTTTGTTTGTGCAATGCAAGTTGTAAATTATGCTTTATGACATGTAAGCTTAAATAGTGGCTAGATGATTGTATGTAATCTTCATTTGCATATTTTGTATGAGAAAATGATACATCATGTTAACATTAACTAATTTAGATGATTTTACTCTCACAACCTTTTTTTATATTTATAAATGATTAGAATTTGATAAAGTTGGTTGAATTTTCTATTGAATTCCCTATTGTACCAAACAACTGAATTGATTCTCTGTTACATTTCTCAAATGAAATCTCTTTGCTACCTAACAAAGAGTTAATTCCCTTAATACGACTAATTTTCTATCTCTACAATTCTATTCTCTGCTATCATATCTCTGTCATTCTATTCTTTATATCAAACGCACCCTAAGTTTTGTACTTTTGTTTGGTTTTGGTTTTGTCATGTTGACTTGATAATACATCTTATATGACTTACCCAATGACTTCTCTTCCCTATCCATCCTCTGCCTTTTTATCTAAACACTCTTACCTCACCTCTTTCTTCTAGAAATCTTAAACCCACGCAATACAGTAATGTCAATTATGCACATAATGACTTCACCAAGATTAGGTTGATTACAAGCAAGACAATAGAGATGGAGGAGAGAAGTGGAATTAAGTTTAGGATCACTGTATTAGGTAGGTATAGGATTTCTAGGAGGAAGTGGGAGGTAATTAGGTAAAAGGACAAACGCGTTTAAGAAAATTAACATGTATTATCTCTTGGATTATGTGCAGAGATAATTAATAGATACATTGAATCCAATATTATAAGAGACTAAAGGGTCACACTGCTACACACCCAAATAAGAAGAGTTGGAATTTACCATAATTCTGTGTAGAAATAATTAATCAGTTGGATTAATTATTAGAGAGAAAAGTAAATAATTAATCAGTCGAATTAATTATCAGAAAGGAAATAAATAATAAATAGTTATTTATTATTTAAGGAGAAAATAAATATTAAGAATAATATTTAATGGACCAGTTAATTAATAGTTAATTAATTAACTAGTAAAGTCCAGGGGTCAAAGTGAGAAGAATGAAACTTCAATTAAAGACGTAGGCTTTAATTGAACGAGTTTGGGCTTTTTAGTAAGGTTTATAAATAACCTTTTAAGCCTTAAGGATTAAGAATTAAGCATTCTAAAAAACCCTAGCCACCACCTCACACTCTCTCGTCGACCTCTCTCTCTCTCTCTCGGCTCTCTCTCTCTCGTCGAACTCAAGAACAACACCCAAGGGTGTTTCGGCTTTTGGAGGTCGACGCACACATACATACATACTCAAGATTTTGAGTATTGTTGATCGGGTAAATCCAGGAGCGGTCTAGCAGCCAGTTCATTGGAGGTGCAGTAGTGGTGGACTGTCTTTAGCAATCCCAGGATCAAAGCAGGTAAAATTCTAAACCTTTATTGTAGATGATTGAGAAACTGAAATAGATCATTAGTTTAAAGATCCTAACCCTTTTTGGGGTTTAGAGGGTTGTGTTCAATTCAGTTCCGTTTTTAGGATTGAACCAGTAGAATCAAACCCAGGACTTGACCAGTTTGTGTCATATAGTGGTTTGGTCATATCAAAACCCTTCGGTGGTATCAGAGCCTCGGCTCTATGATCTTTTAGTTTCTAGTTTTATCTGTTTTAGGATTAAGGTTTTGTTCTTGATATCATTCTTGTTCTTGGTATTTTCGAAAATCAAGAAGGTAACAAAACAGTTTGTTTTTGTTATCAGGTTTAATCCTATTAATCAGAAAGTTTAAACAGTTAGTTTAAACGGTTAGAAGGATTATGATTTTTGGATAAGGACAAGTTAGAATTAAGAAAAACTAAACAGTATGTTTTAATTAATAGAACCTAGCTAATCCAGTTTATTGATTCGTTTTAGGTTGTATGATCTTCTACTTCATCTTGTTCTTCTCCTCATGAAAATCCAAAACCTAAGGGTATAAAAACAAGTTTCTGTTTTTATCCAGATAATAAAAGGTTTAATTTTAAACCAGATAAGTTTAAACAAGATTTATGTTTAAACGGTTAAAAAGATAAACCTTTTATCTAGAACTTGATCTTAACCATAAATTTGAACTTTTTTGTTTAAAAGGTTAATATCTAGTTTTAGGATAATTAATTATTAATAAGAACAAGTTGTGTTAATATTACTAATTAAAGTTATGTTTTTTTTTAATAAATCCCACTTTTGATCAAGATATTAAAACTAGTTAAGTTTTAATGGATTAAAAGGATTAGGTTTTAAGATTTTCTTTTTAAGTTATTTGTTTTAATCGGAAAAGGGGAGACCGACGCCACCACCAAAGCCTGTGGCAGTCGACGTCGGCAGCAGCGGCGTCGGGTGGTCGGCAGTCATCGAACGGCAGCAGGTTGTTGGTCCCGTAATGTATACGGATGAAGCAATGCTAGATAATTATCTTGTTTGGGTTTGTATGTGTGTTTAGGTTTCTAGAGAGAGAGAGAGAGCCGAAAGGTAGAGAGCAAACACAAGAACACAAATAGTATAATGCAAAGTTTAATTAATAATGTGGGGGAAATGCCTTTATATAGCATTTCTCCAACTTTGAGTAATTACATATTACACCCCTCACTTTAATATTTCTAACAATCTCCCCCTAAATGAGGTGTGTAATTTTTTTCACAACAAATAAATACATAAATCATTCATAGGTTGATTTGTTGCGAATCCCGAATGCTACTTGCCATTTGCGTATTTGCCTTATGCTATCCAGTGTCGTTCTTATCCTTTCTATAGCACGATAGGCTTGAACATGTTCTTCATCAGTGTATGCTGCATGGTTATTCCATATTTTCTGATGTATCTTGTGATGGAGAATTTTCAAAGTATCGTCTGAATACGCCATGAGTTCATCCAGTATGATAAAGATCTTTTCGCTTTTTGTATTCTTTGAGACGACCCCTCGATCACCTTTGAAGTTTGTATGACCATCATAGATAACTGTCAACTCTTCAAGCTCTTCAAGATCTGGATGTCTTTGATTAGGCTTAAGAAGATTGACTTTCTGATAGTTGTTTTCAGCTCCGAGCTGAATATCATGTTCCTCAAAATATTCCATAAGATTCCTCATATACCTCATTAACGCAACTCTTCCAAATTCTTCATCAGGCCATTTTCCTCTTTTCTGAGACAGAGTGTCAAATATAAAGCTGATGTCTTCAATATTAACAAACCTCAGATCTGTTTCTGTGAGGAAGTATGATAGGTTGTTGGCTCTTCTGACATGGAAAATAGCGTATTTTATGTTGAAGTTGGTTTCGGTATAGACACCGAGGAGTTCGACTATTGGAAATTTTGATTTGATATCTTCAGGTTTAGTTTTGGAACGAGTAAGGATGTGATCATATCTTCTTCTTTGCTTGTCATCCATGTTCCACAGCTCGGGTGAAATAACCTCTATCAGTTCACTGCTGTATATTTTTGGTATTCTTTCTTCAAGATTTGCAGCATTGACAAAATATGGTTTCCATATAGGTTGTTGCCCAGCACTTCTAGTAAACATGTTGCCTGCATCAAGTCCTGGATCCCCACGATATACTGGAGGAGCAGGTGGCACTGTGAATCTCTGTGGCAAGGGCCATTCTGATTCTTGTCTGGCTTTCTCAGCTGCTTCTGTTTGTTTGTTTCTCTCTAAAATATCAGCAGCTGATTCACGGAATTGACCAGGAGGAGGAGGGAAAGTTTCATGAACTTCAACATTAATCCCACTGAGAACCCTGGACACGTCAAAGATTGGTTTCTTTTGTTTAGGCTTTCTCCTAGCTTCCCTTCTAGAAATTGCTTCCCTTTCTTTTCTTTTAAGTGCAAGTTCTTTTTCACTGGGAATATCATCAAATTTGTGGACAATTCTAGGAGAATCTGGACGTGTAGCAAACTCGACATATTCATCAATGCCTTTGAATAGTCTTTCCATCTCAGAATCCTCAGTCTCCTCCTCCGGTTGAGCAGAACTACCTTCCCCCACTTGCCATGTAGGTGATGTGTGTATGGACTCATATAAATCCTCCATTTCTTCCTCTGAGTCACTAGACCAGTCAAACATCTCGGCATGGGGCTGCTCGTAAGGTATTTCACATTCTTCAAGATCACTTGGCCTCGGTTCAGATTGTTGCTGAGGTACATAAAGTACAATTTTTTTTCAGTATTTTCCTTTTGTTGTCGTTCATAAACTTCATCGGCCATATGTTGTTATTGTTGACTCCCAGACCCAGCTAAACTTATACCTGCATATAGATATGAACTCAAACGCGGGACAGGTACAGTAGGAACCTGAGAGGGAGATGACTCCTGAGCAGGTACATCAGCAACCGCAGAGTGAGATGTCACATACAGTCTTCTCCTTTTCTCCCCCTCGGGTTGATCATCCGGATCCTGATAATCCCGTCTCCTCTTATTCTCCTGAGCCTGAGCCTGACAAGTTTGTTCAAGGAGTGTCAGCCGGTCAGTAACCTTTGAAAGTGAAGAATAGAAACCTCTTGTGATCCCATCTATCTTGTTGTTTACATCTTCATGAAACTCTTAAAAGTTATCCATGGAGATTCCCGATGGACGCTGTTCGTTGCGAAGAGTAGTCAGAAGGTCTTAGTCATGAGCTGATTCAGGCTGTTGTTCCAGAAGTCTGACATATAGCAAGCTCTTTAAGGCATCCACTGACATAGTAGCAGGATCAGGTTGTGGTTGTGGCTCTGGAACTAGAGGACGAGCAGCAAGGAGTGTCTCAGTTCTGTTTAGCTGTTCAGCTTGGGCCTTGGAGGCCTACTCGATCCGATCCAACTTTTGATTAGTCATCTGCAGTTGTTTGTGGATTGGTGATATGGATTGTTGAATTTTTTGTTGAAGTTCTGCACGTGTAACAAACCCGGAATCACGAAGACTTCCGGTTGAAGTACCAGCCACATAGGCAGTACTACCGACTGGAGCAGCAGGGATGTTGGCTCCAGCAGGATTTCCTTCCAATCCTCGAATGGAACCTTGAAAGGTACCACCTCTGGAAGTTGAGGAGACTTGTTGAGCCAACAAGGTAAGTGCATCGATTGTTACCCTGTATTGGTCAAGATATGCGGAAATCCGCGGTATGTCAAATCGTGCATCAAAAGGAGTCGAGGACGAGGGAGGTGGTCCTCTTTGTTCAATAAGTCCAACACCCAATTGGGGTTGACCCAGTGTATGTGCTATAACCCTGTGCAATAAAGACCGTGCCTGTTGAGAGACACCGTAGTAGCTAGGTGGGGTAGAGACTTGCACGGGTGGGATCACCGCGACTTGTTCAATATGAGGCCCAACAATGCCAGGCCCCATAATGGATGTGGTTTCCCGGCTTTCTTGGTGTAGGGGTTCCTCAGCACTCTCCTTTTCTTTTCTCACCTCCTCTCTTTCGCTTGAACTCCTAGCTAAACTATCTTCCTCTTCACCACTACCTGGACCATATCCGGCATATTGATTAGGATCTAGTAAAGAATCAGGAGTGACAGAGCCAGTTTCAACAGATATATCAGGAGATGGAGAGACAACTGGAATGCCATGGTCAGGGGGCAATGATGGCATTGTGAATGATAGGAATGGTAGTTGTTTGGGCAGGTGAAGCCAAAGGAATGACAAGACCACCAGGTTGAGGAATGGCCTGAGTAGTTTGAACGGGGTGAGTCTGGTCGGGAGAGGTAGTATGTGGGTCAGTAAGTTTCATGAAGGAGGGTGTGCTTTCTGTTGGTTGTTCGATTGGGTGCTCAGGGGTGCCCATGGGAGATATAACAGGTTCAAAGGCAGGGGCACCTCCTGGATGGGAAGCAGAATCATCATGAGAAGAACTGGATGACTCAGAAACGTCAAGACCAAGTTCAGTAAGAACAGCTTGGGTTCGGGTGGTCTGAGAAAGTGATTGAACGATGGTTTGAACGGTGGTGGGATCATATGCATCCCCTCCCTCTCTAGTCTCATCACCTTCACCCGCTTCTCCGCCCCTCTCAACATTTTCTCTCTGCACGTCCCTCTCAGCATCTCCCATAGATGTCTGAGGCCTATTTTCTACTTCCTCACCAGGTGCTACTCCTCCCTGGGCAGGTCTGGCCGGCTCTGGCCCGACCATGGGAGGTATTCCTACATTCTCCCTATAGTTCACAACAATTTCATTCTGTTCACAAAGGTCAAGTAGAGATACATGGAAAGGTCTTGGAATTGGCAGGTACCTAGGAATGGCAGGTTTTATATGCAAGAAAAGTTTAGGAGTAATAGAAGGTAAACCTGTCATCCTAGAAATTTCAGCATTTCGATCCATCACATGCTGGATGATCATTGGTAGAAAGCGGTGGTAAGGCAGCATGTTTGCATCCTTCTGCTTTTGTGAGTGTTTCCTGAGCATAGTAGCTTTGATGTCCTGGAAGAGAAGGAATGCATAATCCACATGCATATGAGTTGCAGCTGCTACAAAAATTTTGAGTTGATACTCCGTTAGGAATTCTTAGCCTGAATGCTTTGGAGTTAGACATCTTTGAAGCACCGTCATGAATGTATTATACTTTGGATGCAAGCCGGTGCGTTTGAATTGACCTTTCTTGGTGAGCTCACCATCATATCCCATCTCCATTATAGCTGTAAGACATGCATCCTCATCAGGGATTTCCTCAAATTCTGTAGCTGGAGGTCTGCTGACTGCAGTGGGCAGTTCAAAGATTGTTCTGAGGCGATTTAGTGGAATGTTAACTTGAAATTCGTCAACCTCAGCATGAATGACCTCCCTTCCTCTTTCATTGATACGAACATCACAAGTCTTCCAAAATTGTTGAACGTATAGCTCGGGGACATGTGTGCCTGTTGTAGCTGGGTTATATGTGAGAAGATGGTTTAGGGGGTGAATTTTAAGGATCTCGGTGACAATGGGGTAGGCTGGGTTTTTAAGTTTGGTTAGGTCGACATAATGATTGTTTTCATGAGAGCCAGTGTTAAGAAACTCGGCTCGGGGCATGATCTCCTCTGGGTCACGTACAAGTTGTGCCATCTTATATGTCAAAGAGATAAACAGTTAAATATAAAATAAAGAGATATGCAAGAAAACAGCATTCAGCTTTGAATGTTTCGTCAAACTGTGATAAGTGAGTAAAAGTTGACCAAGTTGACCAAAACTTTAGAGTTTGAAAATTTGTGAAAACATTAACTCTGAAAAAAAACCCCATTATGTACAGGATGATTTTAAGTATAAAAAAGTTGTTTTGTCACTTTTAATATAACAATTAGATAGTAATAAACAACTTTGTAGTATTGGATCCTAACACCTTTTTTCAAGCCAAAAATCAAATTGTATGTGTAAGTTCATACCCCCCAAGAACACGAAGAAAACTTTTTGAGATTGTTTCGTGTGTTCAATATACCCATCGCATACTTTGTTTCATCAAACGAGTTTGTTTCGTGTCCCAAAAAGCCCTTAAAAGTCTCGAAACCCACTTTTGCATACAGGTGTTCTAAGACCAAAAATACCCTTTTAACTCAAAATTTTCAAAAAGTAAACCATACAAGTTGTTACCTTTGTTATGAGGAGTGTTGTGAGACTAAAAATGTAAATTTTGGCAGAGTAACGAGATGATTTGTATGCTAAAGAAACCAAGAAAACGAGAGGATCACTTAAGAATTTTTTCTAATTTTGAATCATGTAATTGAAGCTTGGTAACAGATGGGACGGTTATAAATCGAGACAGGACACGTGTCACTTGTTGATTGGACCAGAGACTTGTAAAAACGCGGCTGATAGAAGCATTCGCGTGGTAAAAAGCACCCGGATGATAGAAGTGATCAATTGCATGCGATTCACACTTTGGTGTGTTAATCGCATGCGATTCGGCATAAGTGTTGGTCCGATTCTATCAACCAGTGCTAATCACATGCGATTCATTCTTTCTTAACCCAATTGCATGCGATTGAAGGTTAGTTTGTCATGCGATTGAGACTCGGTTTATTTGTTAGACTATTGCATGCGATTAAGGAATAAATACCAAGTGTTTTTATCCCATGCTATAACCTATCAAATGCGATAAGTCCCATGCTATAACCTATCAAATGCGATCAAATCCCATGCAATTGAACCCAGACTTAGAAAATTATCATTGTGTTGGGTAAGTGATTCCATGCGATTGATTGTGAACAAATCTCAACACTTAGAGATTTTCTGAAAATTCAAAGTATCTGGAATTTTGAGTTGAAAATTTTTATATTTCCAAAATATTTTGATTTGAGTTGTTTATTTTGAGACACTCCCCCTAGACTGTTGCATTTGTTTTTGGCCATTTGGGAAATGTGCCAGTTGTAAACTTCTCCCCCTACACATGTGCACAATGTGTATCAAAGTTCTCCCCCCTACACATTTGCAACCTGTGTAACCTCAAAAATATACTCCCCTGGAAAGGTACAACAGATATCTGCACAGAGAACAAACAGTATAACACTTACTCTAAACAAATGAAGGAAAGAAAGGAAAAATGGAGCAACAGTATGTTATATTTTCAAGTTGAGCATGCCTAACTTGGATACCAACTCAGTGAAGCGACTTTCGTCTAATGGTTTGGTAAACAAGTCAGCGAGCTGGTTTTCAGTAGGAACATACTGGAGCTCAATAAGACCTTTCTCAACGTTATCTTTTATGAAGTGATAACTGATATCAATATGTTTAGTTTTAGAGTGGTGTGCCGGATTGCAGGAGATGGCGATGGCATACTGAGAGTCGCATAAAAGTGGAATTTTGTCATACCTGAGACCAAAGTCTGATAGTTATGTACGTATCCATAGACTCTGTGAAAAGCACATTGCAACAGCAACATACTCAGCTTCTGCTGTAGAAGTGGATACACAGTTTTGCTTCTTTGATGCTTACCAGACTAATCGATCTCCCAGAAAGTGTGCACTACCAGAGGTGCTTTTCCTATCAATCTTGCATCCGGCATAGTCAGCATCGGAGTAAGCATGAAGATCCAGATTTGAGTCCTTGGGATACCACAGACCAAGATCCATAGATCCCTTGAGATATCTGAAAATCCGCTTAACAGCTAACAGATGTGACTCCTTTGGATTCGTCTGATATCTGGCACAGAGACAGGTAGAGAACATGATTTCTGGACGACTTGCAGTTAGGTACAGTAAAGATCCAATCAACCCACGGTAAGTTTTGAGATCCACTGGAGAGCCATCTGGATCTGCTGATAGTTGTGCTTTGGCAGCCATGGGTGTGGAGATAGGATTACAGTTGAGCATATCGTACTTCGTGAGAAGATCCGTGATATACTTGGACTGGCAAATGAAACTGCCATGACTAAACTATTTCACCTGGAGTCCGAGAAAGAATGACATCTCTCCCATCATACTCATTTGAAACCTGTTTGCCATGGTCTGTGCAAACTCTTCACTGTACTTTGGATTCGTAGATCCAAAGATGATGTCGTCCACATATATCTGGACAAGGATTTTGTCCCTACCTTTAGTCTTTGTGAATAGAGTGGTATCTGTCTTTCCCTTTGAATAACCCTCACCTATCAAGTACTCAGATAAGACATCATACCATGCACGTGGAGCTTGTTTTAATCCGTACATGGCCTTATCAAGAATATAAACATGGTTAGGGTATTTGGAGTCGATAAAACCTTCAGGTTGTGAGACATAGACTTCTTCTTTAAGAACACCATTGAGAAAAGATGTCTGCACATCCATCTGAAAGACACGAAAGCTGCGGGAGGCTGCATATGCGAGAAAAAGTCTTATAGCCTCAATGCGAGCAACGGGGGCAAAAGTTTCATCATAGTCAATGCCCTCTTGCTAATTGTATCCCTTTGCTACCAACCGTGCTTTGTTGCGAACAACCACTCCATCCGAATCTCGCTTATTCTTGAACACCCATTTAGTTCCTACGACAGATTTGCCATAAGGGAGAGGAACTAGTTGTGAAGAAGGATGAAGGTATTCCATATGAAAATCACATCCTGTGTGAGCCCATTCCCACAAAATCATCTTTACAACCTGTGGTGTTTGTAAAAGCATCCACTGAACCCCTCACCAATGAGCCAAAATCCTCAAAAACTGTTAACTCTATTAGCAGTTCCACAACTGTTAGAAATAGTCCCCATCTTTACACTAACAGTTCCAACAAGAACCCAAACAGTTCTAAGCTAAAAAGCCCAACTGTTAGTACCAAAGCCAAAGGAAAGGAGAAAGTTGGTGAAGTTATGTATACCAGGAAGAAGAAGGAAGCTGCAAAATCTCAGGCTAAACCCAAGCCTAAGAAAAGGCATACTGAAATGCCTGCATGCACATGCCAAAAGCATGGTGTACAAAAGTTTCCTCAATCTGCAGCTGTTAGAGGAAATCAAAGAAATAGGAACCAATTCTGGTCACAAAGAACTGGTTTACCTATTGTGAAAACCAAAAAGTGCTACATTTGTGGAAGATCAAATCATTTAGTTCAAGACTGTTACTATAACCCACAGACAAATGGCACTCAAAACAAAAGTCCCAAAAGACAGAATAACAGTTCTAACACTGTTAAGTCAAAGCAGATTAACAGTTCTAGAACTGCTAAGCCAAAACAGGCTAACAGTTCTACAACTGTTACATCCAAACCAACTAACAGTTCCACAACTGTTTTAGCAAAACCAAAAACTGCTGGTTTGGCTTGGATGAAAATTCAAAAACAAACTGATTCTGGAGAGGGTAAGACTGTTCTTCATACTGAAAATCAAAAGGAATCACAAGTTGATTCATCTGTTTTATCAACTCCACCAGCTGTTTGTTCAAAGGTGTCCACTGTTAATCACAACAGTTGGAAACCACATGTTCTTACAAAGTATTCTTCACACAAGTTAGAGAAATCTAATTTGGATGAAATCAAAAAGAACAAAACTCTGTTTAAGTATTATGACTTGAACGGTGTACCCAAGACCTGCATGGCCTGGGTACTTCCTGCTACTAACTGATTGTATTTGTGCAGAGCATTCATAGGGCTAATCAAGGAGGAATTTGGCATGTGGATAGTGGATGCTCAAGGCACATGACTGGAAATCCACAATGTTTGAAGGACTTCAAAAGAATCAATGGAGGATTTGTAGCATTTGGAGGAAATCCAAAGGGAGGAAAAATCACAGGTAAAGGAGCTGTTGAGGCAGGTACACTTACATTTAATGATGTTTTCTTTGTTGAACAGCTTAAGTACAATCTGTTAAGTGTATCTCAAATCTGTGACAATGGAAACAAAGTTTTGTTTACAGATTCAGAATGCATTATTCTTTCAAAAGATTTTAAATTAAATGAGAAGGATGTTCTTTTAAGAACACCTAGAAAAGATAATGTATATTGTCTTGATCCACAAAAGATTGCTAAACAGAATGTGTTAAACTGTTTACTCTCCAAAGCATCTCATGATGAGTCTGCCATTTGGCATAGAAGGATGTGTCACATGAATTTTAAAACCATGAACTTGTTAGCTAAAAACAGTTTGGTAAGAGGTTTGCCCCAAAAATAGTTCTCATGTGATGATCATTGTGTGGCATGTCTTAAAGGCAAGCAACACAAAACTTCTTATAAGACCAACGAAGTTTCTTCTATTACTGCACCTTTACAATTGTTACACATGGACCTTTTTGGTCCTACATCTGTGGTGAGTATAGGGAAGAAAGCGTATTGTTTAGTCATAGTTGATGACTTCACCAGGTTCACATGGGTTCAATTTCTTAGAACAAAGGATGAAACAGCTGAGTTAGTTAAGTCTCTTATTCTTAAAATTGAAAATCAATCTGATTTGAAGGTGAAAGTCATTAGATCTGACAATGGTTCTGAATTTAAGAACTATGAGCTAAACAGTTTTTGTGAAAGTAAAGGTATTGAAAGACAGTTTAGTGCTCCTAGGACTCCCCAACAGAATGGAGTTGCTGAGAGAAGGAATAGGACTTTGATAGAGGCTGCTAGGTCAATGTTAGCCGATTCTAGACTTCCAATGACATTCTGGGCAGAAGCAGTGAACACTGCCTGCTATGTTCAGAATAGAGTACAAGTAGTCAAGTCCAAAGGGAAAACTCCTTATGAGTTGTTTCTCAAGAGAAAACCTTTAATCAACTTCTTCAAACCGTTTGGTTGTCCGTGCACTATCCTTAATACCAAGTCACAGTTAGGCAAGTTTGAGAGTAAGGCTGAAGAAGGTTTCTTTGTAGGATACTCCACTCAAAGTAAAGCTTATAGAGTTTTTAACAATGTCACTAGAATCATAGAAGAGAGTATGAATGTCTCTTTCAATGAAAATAGGATCAATATTGCAGGTAATGGACCTGATTGGTTATTTGATATTGATGCATTGTCTAAATCTCTTTCTTTTGAGTATTCTACTGTAACAGCTGCAGGTACCCCAACAACTGTTGGTGAAAATCATCAACCATCTTCCTCCAGCCCAAACAATTTTGACACTGTTAGCTCAAAACCAACAACTGTTGGTTCAAACAAAGTTACTGAAGACTTTGTTGTGATTCCTATGCTTCAACAAGAGTTCTCAATTGCTGTTGATCCATTGATGGATGCTGAATCTTTAAAGGACATGGAATCCCATGATCCTCAACACCACACTGACTCTGCTGATCAAGTGTGTGATAACGCTGAAAATTCAAGTGAATGTGAGTTTGATCTGTCTAATCTAAGGGATGAACTGACTGAAGAAAACATTCCTACATCAAGAGTTCACAAGATTCATCCAATATCACAAATAATTGGAAATCCAACCACTCCTATCAGAACAAGGAATATGCTGCAAAATGAGAATAGTGGTGTGGATCTTGCCCAATTTGACGTGAATGCTTGCTTTTTGTCTCAAATAGAACCAAAGAAAGCAATTGAGGCATTGAAAGATCCTTCATGGGTAGAGGCAATGCAAGAGGAGCTCTTACAATTTCAAATTCAGCAAGTTTGGAAGTTGGTTGAGCTTCCAAGAGGTAAAAGAGTAATTGGCACCAAGTGGGTATTCAGAAACAAGAAAGATGAAAGAGGGATTGTTATCAAGAACAAAGCAAGACTGGTTGCACAAGGCTACACACAAGAGGAAGGAATAGACTATGACGATGTTTTTGCACCTGTTGCAAGGATTGAAGCCATTAGGCTATTTCTTGCTTTTGCAAGCTTCAAAGGATTTAAGGTGTATCAAATGGATGTCAAGTCTGCTTTTCTCTATGGCACTATTGATGAGGAGGTATATGTGTGTCAACCCCCTGGCTTTGAAGACTCAAAGTACCCTGACAAGGTATATAGGTTAGATAAAGCCCTATATGGTCTACATCAAGCTCCTCGAGCTTGGTATGAGACATTGTCATCCTATCTCCTTGAGAATGATTTTAAGAGAGGCACAATTGACAAAACATTGTTTACAAAGATTGTTAAAACAGAGATTTTGCTTGTTCAAATCTATGTTGATGATATAATCTTTGGATCCACAAATGACAGCTTGTGCAAAGAATTTGAAGTCATTATGCACAAAAGATTTCAGATGAGTTCAATGGGTGAACTCACATTTTTCTTGGGATTACAAGTCAAACAGAAGCCCACTGGTATTTTTCTAAGCCAATCTAAGTATGTCAAGGACATATTGGACAAGTTTGGCTATCAAGATGTGAAGCTGGCAAGTACTCCAATGGAAACACACAAACAGTTGGGAGCAGATTCTGAGGGGGAGGATGTTGATATACACCTCTATCGATCAATGATTGGTTCATTAATGTACTTAACTGCTTCTAGACCTGATATAATGTTTGCTGTTTGTGTTTGTGCCAGGTTCCAATGCAGTCCGAAGATGTCACACCTGTTTGCTGTAAAGAGAATCTTTAGATATCTCAAAGGCCAACCAAAATTGGGACTTTGGTATCCTAAAGATTCACCTTTTGATTTGGTGGCATATTCTGATAGTGACTATGGTGGAGCCAATGTGGACAGAAAATCAACCTCTGGAGGATGTCAATTCTTTGGATCAAGGCTGGTCTCATGGCAATGCAAGAAACAAACAACAGTTTCAACTTCAACAGCTGAGGCTGAATACATTGCTGCATCAAGCTGCTGTTCACGAGTGTTATGGATCCAAAATCAGCTTCTGGATTATGGTTTGTCTTTCTTAAATACTCCTATTTATGTTGATAACACCAGTGCTATTAGCATAGTTAATAATCCAGTGAAGCATTCTAAAACCAAGCACATTGAAATCAGATTTCACTTCATAAGAGACTGCAATGAAAAGAGATTAATCCAAGTTATGAAAATTCATACTGATGATCAATTAGCTGATTTGTTCACTAAAGCTTTTGATGTGAGCAGATTCAACTTTTTGATTTCCAACATTGGAATGATTAACTTGGACTAACAGTTGTTCATTATTCCATGTTTTTCACACTAACAGTTTTCAACTGTTAGTTACGTTTTCTAACAACTGTTATCCTTTAAGTATTCAGAGAGGGAAATGCAATTTCACACATCAGTTTTGGACATATCTGCTGACCTGTCTCACAAACAGTTTTTCACACTCGTGACTGTCCTTGTTATGAGCATTTGATATATGTGAGCTGCAAGTTTGTTTGACAGTTGCACATTTCTGTTTCAATCAATACTAACAGTTTTTCAACTGTTAGCATATGGCTTCGGCAACTGTTAGACAAAGTCCATGTGCAACTGAGGGGGAGAAATTTGTCAACTAAGGGCGAGAAATGAAGAACAGTTGTAAACCCTAAACAACTGTCAATTCATATAAATGATCAAACAAAAGGGAGTGAACTTTTGAATAACAGTTGTTACATCTTATGAAAACAGTTTCTCAACTGTTAGTTCATTTTTGTCCGTCAACTGTTAAGCTATTAAAAACAGTTTCTCAACTGTTAGTTCCTTTTTGTCCGTCAACTGTTAAGCTATTAAAGGGTGCTTTGGTCTTTGCAGGATTTTGGAAGCCTTTGGATTGCGTTCAACAATCGAAACATATATAAACCATTCCCTCCTCAGAGGTTTCTTTACGCATACTGAACTTCGTTTGAACGCTAAAACCCTAGAATTCTGCTATCAAATCGCCATGGCTCCCCTTCCATTCGTCAAGGAACATAACATGCTTGCTTTTCTTTCAAAACCCGATGATCTTCACATGTTCCACGATATGATTGATTATCTCTCATTGTCCGATCTCAACACTGCACTCACCATCAATCCTACCATATACACTTCTTACATTGATCAGTTCTGGAAACATGCTCAACTTCGAACAACTGATGACGTGCAATGGATTGATTCTACCATTGATGAGTTGACCGTCTCAATCTCGGAGGACACCATTCGCCACCTTCTACAACTCAATGATAGTGAGGGTGAGTATTCTGATTCAGTTTCACTATATTTTTTGCATGCCGAGCTTGTTAAGCTTGGGTATGAGGGTCCTTCAGGGAAGGGTACATTCTATAAGGGACAATTTTGTGCTCACTGGAAGTATTTAATCCATACTCTCCAGCAGTGCATTAGTCCTAAAAGAACAGGATGGAACGAGTTTGGAAGCAACATTGCTTTGGCCTTAATCTGTTTGGCCAACAATCGTTGCTTCAATTTTTCAAAATTAATTTTCAATGGCATGGTAAAACATCTAGGGACCAAGTATGGTCTCTTTTTGATGTATCCTCGATTTGTGCAAGTATTGTTAAACTTTTTTATGCCAAATCTAAAAACACACAAGAGGGTCATTATTCCCTCTGCTCATGTGGCTTCCACTTTGAGCAAACTCTTGATTAATGGCAAGAGTTTCTCTGGTGCCATAACTCCTCCACTCTCTGAAATGGTGGAGTTTTTGTCAAGAAACAGGACTGCCAGTGTTGAGCATGAAACCCATCGTATTGCTACACCACCAACACTGGAACCCACAGTCCAAGATACTCAAAATTCCCAACCTGCTTCGTTTGAAAAATCTACAACACAAGCCCCTGCACTAAAAGTATTTAAAAAGAAGAGAAAAACTGTTGGTGCTCCTTCCACCACAGTTAGAGAACCCTAAACTGTTAGCCCTGCACAGGTGCATTTACCTGTGCAGAATATCGAAAGGGAACCTTTGGTGCTGTCTCCCAGGCACAATGAGGAGGTGATCATTTCTCAAGAGGGTGATCATATGGTCTTTGAGGCTGACACTACTGTTTTATCCGCAAGGGATAAACAGGACAGTGTTAACATAGCTAAGACCTCAACCATGGCAACAGAGACTGGTAAAACAGTTTCTGGTAATCCCCAGAACCAAGAAAAGAGGGGTACTGATGGTGATACTCAGGGGAGTAAGCCACTAGTGAAAAATGTCGATGATATGGTCACAGTGGAAACACTAACTGACATTGAGACTAGACTGAAACAACATGCATTAACGGATCCTAACTTTGCACCTTACCTTGCTGCTCATTTACACCTAAAGAAAAGGATTGCTCTTCAAAACAAAAGGATAGTTTCTCAAGATGAGAAGATAAAAGAACTGACTGAACAGTTGGAGAAGGCAACCGAAGTACTCAAGGTGGTAGCAGTTCACAATGAGGTGTTAATAAGGCAAGATAAGCAGCTGAACTTTCTTGATGAGAATCTGAAGAAAGCAACAAATGTTCTTCATACTCATGAGATGTTGCTTAAACCCAAATCCTTGGTGAAAATCTCTTCAACTGCTCAAGCTAAAGGAAGAAGAAAATCCAAGCAGGAAGAAGTTAAGCAAACAGTTTCACAGGATAAACAAACAGTTGTTGCTCCAAATGAGCAAACAGTTGCAACACCACAACCAACAGTTGTAACTTCAAATCAACTAACAGTTGCAAGTGTCCAAGCGGTTAATGAAGAAGAAGAAGAACAGCTTTCAAGTGTTGATAGGATGCTAATCAACAGGATGGTATCAACTGCAGATGTTCCAAGCACTGAAATTTTCAAATCGTGGTCAACAGTTAAGCAGAACTATTTGGTTGATATTAGTGCTCAATATCTGGGAATAAGTTCTTCTAGAATGGCACAGAAAATTGATGATGGATGGCTTGATGGAAAGGTTGCTACGTTAGAATCTTTACCACCAAAGAAAGGGTATAAAGGGGTGGTCATCCAGGAAGGAAAGAAAGAATCTGAGTTGCCTCCTGTTTCAGGCAAAGGTAAAGAAATTGTTGTTGTTTGTCCTAAACTCAAGCTTTCAAGACAGCAACAAGAAGAGCGTGATCATGAATTTGCATTAAGGCTAGCAGCTGAGCTAAGAGAACAAGAACAGTCTGATTTTGAGATAGCAAAGAAGCTGGCTGATGAGATTACTACTCAGATTGATGAAGAAGAGAAAGTAAAGGAAGCTGCTGGTAAGGGAGTAAAAAGAAAAAGAGTTGTAAAGAAGAAAACAGTTCCACCTCCCAAGCCAGTAGTGGAAAAGAAGAAACTCCAATCAGTCCAAAAACCCCAACAGTCTGAAGAAAAAGTCAAAACAGGCTTGGTCAAAACTATTCTGCAAGATAGACTCTCAAAAGAGATAAAAGAAAGAATTGATAAATTTGAAGCTCAAAAGTCGCATATCAAAGAATGGAGGTTTGAAATGCTGAGAGTGGAAACTGGAAAGCAGGGTGTCACCATTGTTAGAGAGGTGGAACCAATTGAAAGCTATGTCAGTTTCTCTGCAATGATGGATAGTGTGACCAGGAGAGATGTACAAGAAATGTATGAATATGGGGTAAGTCATTTTGGAAAGGATGCTGAAATTGAGATAAAAGTATTTTTAGTACATTTATCGAGTATATGCAATCCACAGAGAGTAATGTATTTACTGACAAGTGATGAAAGATTTCCTATATCGACTGTGAAAGTTTTTGAAAGATCAAGGGTGTATAATCTTGTGACAAACAATGCTAAAACCCAGTGGTTTGATCTTAATTTTGTTGATCACAGTAGGACCAAACTGATGTACATGGTAAAGGCAAGGTTCTATGGTCCTGTAAGGTTAAGGGAAGATCTGGGGAGAAGACTGAAAGAAAGGATGGAGCTGATAGAGAAAGAGAAAATGTAATTTTTCTTTCATATTTTGATTATAACAATTTTACTTTGCAAAATTAATGTTAATGTGTTCTTTGCTTATGTGAATGTTTCTATGGTTGAACCCTATAAAACAACTTAAGTGTATTGTTCAATACTTTAAGTTAGGGGGAGATTGTTGGGAAATTCGCTAAGTTATTGAAACTGTTGAACATGCAAAGGTAAAACTGTTAGATATGAAAAACAGTTGTAACTAACAGTTGCTGCAAGTTTTAGAACTGTTAGTTGGCAAAGTCAAAACTGTTAGAAGACCTTGAAGCTGAAGACTGTTAGAAGGATAAAGAACTGTTGTGTTCATTAAACAGTTTCTGTTGAGCTATATTTGGAAAATCCTATCTTAGAAGATATCTCGAAATACTTTGAAGATTAACAAGATTATCTCAGAAGATAGAAGATTACCTAACTGTCAACAATTCAAGGAGGATCAAGAGTCTATATATATTTAATTAGATGATCAATTGACGACGACGACTTGATCTCATTATTCAAAGAATTTGTTCTTATCGTTATTTATTTTTCTGAAAGTGTTTTAGCCTCTAAGTTTCTTGTTGAAACCTAAGAACAGTCTGTGTTCTTCGTCTAACAGATTAAGTTAGATTGGGGGTGAAGTTTGCTTTTGTAATCATTCTGGTTGGTTAATAAAACTACTGTTTGATTGAATTAATCTTTGTTTAAAACCTTCTTTAATCAATTAAGTGTGATTCCGCAACTTCTTAATTGATTGTGATCATAGTTAAAGATTAACTTTTATTTTACTCTGATTGATTATTTAAAGTTAGTTCTTGTTATTTGATATAATCTATATCCGATCCTGACAGAACTAATCTCCAGACTTTGAGACGATCAAATTGGTGTAGTTCTTCTTGCATTGCAATCACCCAGTCTGGATCATCTAATGCCTCACAAGTCTTGGTGGGTTCAACCTTACTCAAGAAACCCGCGAATTGACATTCATTTGCTATTGCTGATCTTGTTTGAATGCCAATTGAGGGATCGCCGATTATGTTCTCCTCAGAATGATGTCTGGTCCATTTTATTTCATGAGAGGTAGACGATGAAGGAATAAGATCTTGAATGTGTCTTGCCTCTTCTTCATCCTCTCGGGAGAAATTTGGGTCTAAATCAAACAATGGTGAGCTATCCTGGTCAGCTATCGGAGTAGTCACAGGGGGCTGTGTGACTGAGACAGATGTAGAATCCTCAGCATATAGATCGGAAAATGGATTCGTCTCTGTGACCGTAGGAGCTGTGACAGATACACTAGTTTGTGCAGCTGTGTTGTCCCTGTTGTCAGTTAAAACAGGAGAAGATTCAGATCGAAAGAAATCAAACATAAAGTCAAGATTAGTATTAGAACTGGAAGAAATGTTTGATTCTTTATTTTGAAGAACCGGTCCTGAACAGATAAGTTCAGAAGCGGCTTTTCCTGATGGTGGTGATAAAACATTAACATCCAATGTATCATCAAATGTTACATTGATGCTTTCCACAATGCTCTTTGTTCGTTTATTTAAAACTCGACAGGCTTTAGATTCAGTGGAGTAACCTAGGAAAATAGCTTCATCAGCTTTAGGAGCAAACTTTCCTAGATTATCCTTGTCATTTAGAACAAAGCACCTATTACCAAACACATGAAAGTATTTGATATCCGGTACTATGCCATTTGCCAGTTCATACGGAGTTTTATTAAAGCGTTTATTTATAAAAGAGCGATTTTGCGTATAGCAAGCAGTGTTGATGGCTTCAGCCCAAAAGGAAGGTGGGAGCCCGGAGTATGACAGCATGGTGCGGGCAGATTCAACCAGAGTTCTGTTTCGTCTTTCCACCACACCATTCTGTTGTGGAGTGTATGTTGCAGAGAACTGATGGTTGATTCCAACTAGGTCACAGAAGTTTTTCAGAGCATTGTTCTTGAATTCTGTTCCATTGTCTGTACGGATTGAGACAACACTCTGACCATACTTGTTTTGCTGCTGCTTGATGAATGTGATAATTGTTGGAGTAGCTTCATCTTTAGCACGCAGGAATTTGACCCAAGTATACCTGGAATAGTCATCCACCATGACTAGGATATACTTCTTCCCATGTTTGGACTGAATTCTCATAGGACCACAGAGATCCATATGCAGGAGATCTAAAGGCTTGGTAGTGTTAAACACTTGCTTTGATTTATGAGACGCCTTCTTCATTTTACCCTTCTCGCAGTCTGCACATAGATGGTCCTTGTTGAATCTTAGCTTGGGAATGCCTCTCACCAAGTCACCAGTGACTAGTTTGTTAATATTCTGAAAGTTCAGATGAGAGAGTTTTCGGTGCCATTGCCAAGTAAGATCATTTGAAGCTTCGGACAGAAGACACACAGATGTAGGAGAATCATATTTCTCCAAATCTATGGAATATAGGTTAGATTCCCTAGAGCCTGCAAGTAGTTCATCACCAGTTTCTGTGATCACAGAACATTTGTTCTTCTTGAACACGACTACCAGATCTTTTTCACAGAACTGTCCGATGCTAAATAGATTATGACCCAATCCTTCAACATAGGAGACTTTCTTGATCTTGATGTGCTTCTTCTCAATGTCTTCGTACCCCATTATTGGTGCAACATTGTCATTCCCAAAACATACAATCCTGGAGTACTTAGGAACGTAATTTTTGAGAAGACTTTTGTTGCCAGTCATATGCTTGGAGCAACCGGAGTCCAGATACCACAAGTGAGGCGCCTGCAAAAAGAGAAAAGAGCATGTTTAGGTCCCTATGTATGAATGGGTCCTTGTATGTTAGTTCCTACATGTGAGAGAGTTGCAGTCATAGTAAGTTCAGAGGACGAAACTTCTAAAGATTTATGCTTAGGAACCCAAGCTTGTTTGATCTTTGGTTTAAAGAAAACAAAATTTGCCATGATTGGTTTTCTCGGAGGTTTCGTGACCACTGTTGGTATGACAGTTGATGAAGTCGGAGATTGAGGATTCTATCGAGTCGCGGAAGCTGCGAATCCATATCTGTGAAGATTTGTTAAGAATTGGTTTTGACTTAAAAACATCAACTGGGTTTTGGTGAACCTGTTTCTTTGGAGCAGTGGGTGGTACCACTCGTTGAGGATGTGTCAGCTTGGGTTTGGTAGGTTTAGCATTTATGGGCGAATGGTTGTATGAGCGTTTTTGAGAGTATAGGTATTGTTCATGAGCGCTCCATGCCTTTTTGAATGCATCGTACCCTTGCTTTCTGTAAACTTCCAGTTCCTTGATCGTCAATAATCGTTTGGATTTGTTTAAGCGCTTAAGTGCATGTTATTGACGTGTGGTGATCCACTGATGAATAATGTATCCTTTTGAATTTAGAAATGGGACACAGACTTGATTAGCATAAAAATCAGTCCAATCAGCACATGGTTTAACACCTAAAGATTTTCTCAATTGATCATAACAACATTTAAATTCACAGTGTCCATGAGTACAGCCATCACTCATACAAAACATGGTAGAAGCAATTTTGTCTTGTGAACAGGAATGATTACAGACAGAATCAAACATCAAAACGTTTTCACAGACAAGTTTCAAATTTGAACACTTCCTAGTGGATCTAGGAATAACTCTTTTCCATGATGCATTTATTTTACACTCCTCGTTTCCAGGTTTCTTCACATCTGCAGCCGAGGGTAAAAGATTAGAATTAATTCGTGGTCGACTAGCTGCAGCTCGTGATGATTCAGGTACGTCTAAGTGCATACGGGAAATGTGATTGGAAGTGGAAAGTTGCTTTGGTTTGTAAATCTGTTTGAGCTTAAGATTAGTTTCATCAGTTTTATTAACAGATTTTACTTGTGTACTACAGTTTGAAGACTTGGTGGATGCATGAGTGGAATCATCAAGTTGTGAACCATAGAGAGAAAATGTGAATGGAGTAGGGGGTTGCATATCTTCTTGGATCTTCTTGATTCTTTCTTTTAGGACAAACTGTTTCCTGTATAGTTCGTCTATGATCTTTTCATCATGAGCAAAGGAGGTCTTAATGCGCTGTTGGAGAGTATTGGTTTCTTGCACCAGAGAAGATGTATCAGAGGTAGGAGGTTTGAATTCATCTTGAATGTCTTTAGCAAGGTTCTGTTGAACAAGGTAGGTAAAACAAAATTCCTGCAGGGTGTTGAATCTGTCTTATAATTCTTTGTGAGGAATGTATTCAACAGTGGGCTTTGGTGAAACAGGAGAGTAGAGTTCGTCATCAGTGTAGACAGAAGATGAAACATCAGTATCAGATGATGATGTGAGATAGGTGAGGTATGAGTCATTAAGATCAGAGTAGTCAAATGGAATTTCAGTTCGGAGATTAAGAGTTTGAAACCAAGCCCATCGAATTTCCATCTCGAGAAAGGACGTTCCTTTTCTTTGTATTGAGAGATGATCTTGTCGCTTTGATCACGTTTTGACAAAAGATATTCAAGTTCATAGATTCTGGAGTAAAGAGTACTTAGTTCATTCCTAAGTTCATTTTTGAGAATTTTTGAATCCCTTTCAGCACATACACATTCTGCTTTGAGATCTAATATGGTGCTATTTGTTCTATCTGTTAACTCTAGGAATTCAGATTGTTTTACCGCTAATTGAGTCTTAAGGCTACTTAACTCATTATCTAATTGTTTAATTACATTTTGTGACTCTTTATCTTTGCATCGTGAAACATCTTTTAGAACTTGATTTCTAGTGGTTAATTCTATTATCTGATTTTCTAACTCTTTTATTCGGATTAATATGGTTTGTATGTGTTAATGTTTAAAACCCATATTATAGTTAGAGTCAGAAGATACCTTCCCGCTTTCCAAGCTCTCCTCATCTGAGTCAGAGAGATCATAACCATCATCATCCTCTCTACTTCCTCCACCATTGTGAGCCATCAAACAGAACTGGGCATGATCTTCACCGTCTAGATCACTGTCCGATTCTGTATCATCCAGGAACTGATCTTCTTCTACTAGCAGTGCATTCCCAGCCAGTCTTTGTTTGAACAGACGGTACTTCTGCCGATAGTATTCAGCATCTTTGGTCTTTTTCATTGGGCAGTTCCGGATCAAGTGCCCTGATCTTCCACAGTTGTAGCACTTGGAGTCAGTTTTCTTTTCCTCCTTCTTCTCATCCCTCTGGTATCTTGGTTTGTCAACAGGAGTAGCTCTTTCGGGTCTCCTAGAACCTGATGTGAACCGTTGTCTATTGTTAGTCTTGCTGAAGCGGTTCTTGAAGTTCTTGTTGGCCACTGTGAGAGCTTGAAAGGCAGCCTCTATTGAATCATCATCATCATGATCATGATCAGAATCACTGAGAACCACATGTTTAAGTTTCAAGGATCTTGATGATGTCTCCCTAGGGATTCTGTCCGCCACCACCAAGGCAAGAGGGTCAGCAACGGGTTGTTTTGGGTTAGACTGCAAAATTTCATCTTGATACTGATTATGAATCTTCGAAGATGTTGTGGAAGGTGACTGATGTAAGATCTTTGTTGATCTGTTTGTAAAGCCTGGCATAGCCTTTCCACTCAGTACCTAATGAATTCAGAAAAACACAGTTCAAATAAAGGTCAGTTCTGACAATTTGATTAGATCTCATTTCATTTTGCAGCTTGCAATATCTGCCATATGTTTCAGACAGAAGCTCATTTTCACGAGCTTTGAAATCATGGTAACTGTTGACCAGTTGAGTACGTTTGATTACTCTCCTTGTTCAGTGCCTTGTAGTTGTTTTTTGATTTCATCCCAGATTTCCTTGGCAGTACCCAAGCTGTCGATCTTCAGATAAATCTCGGATGAGAGACCCTGTTTCAGATAGTACTTTGCTAGTCTCTCAGCTTTCTTTGTTTCCTTCTCAGTAGCAGTCAGCTCATCATTGGTCTTTTCTCTCTCATGTCTGAGAATGGGGGGATTCTTAGTTGGGTCAGCTTCAACGATCCTTGTGAACTTGGTGTTGCCCTTGTAGATGCATTCTATCATCTTGTCTCCAAAGATTTTGTTGTGTTCAAGGAAGTCCATGAATCTTCCTTTCCAGACATTGTATTCCCCCCGAAACAAAACAGGAGGTTTCGTGTCGGTGCCAATGGACATCATTTCATTTGTACTTGACATGGTTACTGATTTAGTAAGAAATGAACGTTCACTTGTAAGATGGTTTGATTGTTCGAAAACTTCCCTTAAAAGGTGTGACTGTTTAAGCTTGATTATAGAGTGACTTGAAAATTGATTAAAGAACTAAGTCTTTTGAATTTCAATTTTGAATTAGACCCTAAAAGGATTAAATTCAACTTTGAACTAGATAGACTTAAGGTAATTTAATTTACCTTTGAATTAGATCCAATTTAGATTAAATTCAGTTATGAATTAGATTGTTTGATTAAGTTCAAGTATCCTAGAGTTCTTTAAGTCAAGTCCAAAAGAGTCAATCACTTGTCCAAGTATATGGAATATCACTGTTCGGAATTGGTCTTATCGAGTACGAATTGTTCAATCGAATGCGATTGGGTGAGTGATTTTCCTTGAAAACACAAGCAGAATGACTTAGTATTGATAGTTAATCGAATGCGATTAGACCCTGTTTCAACAAACACTTAAGAAATAAACTGTTAGTCCTGTCAATCGCATGCGATTTCCAATAGATTGAATGAATCAGTAATATGGTTTGAAAAATATATCGCGTGTGATTCAATCAAATGTAATTCCAACAGTAACGGCTGATAGATGTGCAAGTGTTAATCGCATGCGATTGTCTTTATACTTAGGCTGATAGGGAAATCAAATGCGATTCACACTTAGTCTATTCAGGCTAACTGGCTCTATAAGCCGCACACTCCAATCGCATGCGATTGGAGATCCGGCTGATAAAATCTGATCTGTCCTTTTCAAATCAGATTGCCTTACCCTGAATAGTGTCTAACCACTTTGTACTTGATTGGTATGGCAAGTGCTTGACTTTCCTTGTTCAACACTTAAACTATTTATAATTAAATAAATTACAAAAACCGATTTCTTCTTCTTCAAGTTGTACTATTCAGATCAAGAACACAATAAATGCTTAAATACCCAGAAAATTTAATGTTTGAAAAGTGGGTATTTAATGACTTTTCTTGACCAAGAATGTATAGATATACTTTTGGTTCAAGTTTTTCTTCAAGAAGTGTTTTCGTAGACTTTGTAAGATTTGTAAAACAACCCAAAGGTAATTTAGAGAAGATGAAGTTTATACCTTTACCGAGTTCTACCTTTAGGAGTCGTTTAAGCTAGAGTTTCCTTTAAGAGAGTTGGAGTGGTCGGCAGTCGTCGAACGGCAGCAGGTTGTTGGTCCCGTAATGTATACGGATGAAGCAATGCTAGATGATTATCTTGTTTGGGTTTGTATGTGTGTTTAGGTTTCTAGAGAGAGAGAGCCGAGAGGTAGAGAGCAAACACAAGAACACAAATAGTAGAATGCAAAGCTTAATTAATAATGTGGGGGAAATTCCTTTATATAGCATTTCCCCAACTTTGAGTAATTATATATTACAACCATCACTTTAATATTTCTAACACAGGTCGGCGGCAGCCCACGGCGACGAGCTAGGTGGCTTCGGCCCAGGTAGTAGCTCGGCCTGGATGGGGTCTCCACGGCCCAGGAAATGCTTCGGCCCAGGCGGTCCTCGGCCCAGAAGGGCTACGGCCCAGGGGATTTGGCCAAGAGGCTCTCAGCCCAAGTAGTTTGGTCCAAGGGGTTTCGGCCCAGGAAGGTTTCCGGCCCAAAGGGGCTCTCGGCCCGTGTGGTGCTTGGAACGAGTGTTTTTGGTCCAAATTAATTTTTCCGCTTAGATACAACGTTGTTAATTTTATGTATTGAAATTAATAAGAGTTTATATAAACTAGTATTATATGTATTTTAATTAAGTTTAGTTAAAATATATATATATATATATATACATATTTTTGGATGATTATTTATTACGACTAGTTTTAGTCGTTTTAAATAAACTCTAAAGGGGTAGGTTTATATAAAAAAATGGAGAAACAAACAAGATGATATTTAAATGACCAAATTTTGTCGTGTTTAAGTTTTTGGCAAAACTAGTAAATACCCGACATAGGATTTCATTCAAGTTTTCGAATAAAATCAAGTTTTCAAAGTTTGTTGAAAAACTGTTTTTGGTCATAATTCTCATTTTGGTTGATAGTTATTAATCAAAAGGTAAATGAGAATGGTTAAACGAATCAGGTTTTGCTTTATCGCATAGTTTATTTTTATATATTCCTTTAACTGCGTGGTTGAAATATATATGTTGCGTGGTTGTGATATATAGCTATAGTTTTGCCGACTTAGGACTCGTTTTTATTTTCTTTTTGTTTTTTGGTTTTGGGAAGGCTTGCGTGCCAATTACAATCCCTTTCTTAATGTAATTTTGTACTGGTTCGGGGAGGCCTGCGTGCCACTTACAACCTCATTCACTATTGTATTTTTAAAAGATTAGTTGTAGTTTTATCCCTTTACCAAAACGGAATTCAAGAAGGTGTTCAAGGTGATGGCTTGCACGAAGCTCGGGTACTTCGGAGGAGATGTCAAAGCAAGTGGGAGCGATTCATCATGAAGGCGAATCCAAGTACGTTTATCCTTAGGATTAACCTTAGGATTAGTTGGCAAAACTATAGGGTTTTATCTGCTTATTATTATCTATGTGGTTGTGCTTTTATTTACTGTTTATTCATATATGTATGGGATATGTGTATGTGATGCTAAATAAAAAGGGGGTTTAATAACAGGTTGTTATTAAACAGAGAAAAACTACGCTTTATGACAAACTAGAATACGACTTCAGTTTGTTAGTCGTATTAATTACATTTTTTTAAATTTAAAGTTTTGTCAAGATTATAAGTTTGGAACTTATAAAGTCGTTTTGTGCACCTAGTGAAGGTACACATGTAAATCGTATTTTTAAAACAGTTAGTTTTAAAATGGTTTTTCAAAAACTGGAAAATTAAGTTTTTCATTAAACTTAATTATAAAACCCAAGAAAAATCTTAGATCAGTGTGCTACCCACCTAATGGTACACCTTTGTTGTTAAACGGTACTCGGGTGTCGGAATTTCCCAAACCTTGGCATCCGGGTTCAAACCATTGCGAGAAAGGGTATGAAAGATTCTGCGATAATCGGGAGTCCCGGCCAGAATTCATACTGTCTTAGGTGGTGCGATCTATTTTGGTGATAATCGGGTGTCCCGGCCCAAAAAGCACTAGAGTAGAGTTAAACATACTAGACTGGGTCTAAGTGCTCTACAAGGTTCTAGGAGTCGTATCAGCTAGGTACGATTGGTACAGGGTGTTACCTACCAGAAATAGCATGACTTGGCGGGAAGTGACCAAACCTTGCGTCAAGTATGTGAAATATGGGTCCTAGGTCAAATATATATTGTTTATGGGTTTAATGATATATGTTGGAAAGTTTATTTGCAATTACTAATTAAACCGGGTTTTAATTTGTAGATGGCAACCAACGTTACCAGTACTAATAACCTCTCTCTCCGCTCTATCCTTGAGAAGGATAAGCTCACCGGGTCAAATTTTCTCACATGGGAGAGAAATCTCCGGATTGTGCTAAGGCACGAGAGAAAGTGGCACATCCTAGAACAACCTCTAGGAAATCCCCCTGCCAACAATGCCAGGGCAGACGTCAGGGAGGCTTTTCAGAAGCGCTCCAATGACGCTTTGGATGGTAGTTGCCTCATGCTTGCAACGATGAGTCCGGAGTTGCAATCAAGCATGATGGAGACTCCTGCCTATGACATGATCCTCCAGCTGAGGGACATGTTTCGGGAGCAAGCCCGCACAGAGTGTTATGATGCCACTAGGGCATTTAACTCTTGCAAGATGGCTAAGGGGACTTTGGTCAGTGACCACGTCATGAAAATGAAAGGGTACATGGACCACCTAGAGAGACTTGGGCACCCAGTACCGTTGCAGCTAGCAACGAACACGATACTCAATTCATTGTCGGATGACTATAAGCCTTTTATAGTCAACTACAACATGAACAACATGGAGAAATCCGTGGCGGAGCTACATTCGATGCTTAAAACCGCAGAGCAGAGTATCGGGACCAAGTCTAAGGACATTCTTATGGTGGAAAATGGTGGACACAAGAAGAGGAAGGGGCGCAACGGAAAGGGAAAGGGCAAGGCCCAGCCCATCCAGAATGCACCCAGGGCTAGTAACACCAACAAGGGCAAGAAGCCGAAGTCAAACAAAGCAAGAACCGAGAATCGGTGCTTCAAGTGCGGCGAAACCGGACATTGGAAAAGAGATTGTCCGAAGGGTCACGAGGCAGGAGGCAAGTCTGGCTCCTCAGGTATCGTGTGATCAGTTTTTTTGTCACTTTCCACTTGTAAAGTTTTTTCGAGTATTCTAACATCTTGCAATCGTTTATTGCAGGAGGTGATGGAAAGTGAAGCGGCCCAGCATTTTGAGATCCCACGTACAGCTACAGATATTTTAATATTTCACGTTTTTTTAGCTATTAAACTTGTTTAAGTTTTTGGTTTTGATTATCTTGGTTTGTTTAAAACTCTTGGTTTGACATTACGTTTTAAATGTTTGAAAGTTTGAATTATATCCGTGCACGTGTGTTTTTTTATATGAATCAAGTTAGTCCAGTTATGACTAAAGGATACCAATAAGTCAAGTCTTGACTTAATTGGTGATTCATTGTGATCTTATGCAGAAAATTGTTGTAGTTACATAAATGCTAGTTCCACTATATATAAATACTTAAATAAACAAGCTTTGTTTATGAAATTAGATAGTTTTTCTAATTTACAAGTATTTAAGGATTTTATAAAAAGTGAATGTTAAAAGTCTTGAACATGGGGAAATAATAGTTATTATTTCCAGGTAAAGTAGTTTTTGAATAAAACATTTGAGAAAGTATAAAAGTGATTATGATAATTATTATGATCAAGGGTGTTTTATACTAAATTTCTTAAGAAAAGAAATTTAAAATACCTTTACAAGTGTTTTATACTTCTAATCATGGTAAGTTTAATGAAACCACTTTCCGTAATTGGAAAGATGGATATATGGGAGATCCAAGTTTTTAGTTTCATAAAACAATTAAATTTCTTACAAAAACTAAGTTTAAAACAAGTGTTTAGAACACAGGTTTTAGGTATACTAGTCAAGGATTGACTAAGTCTAAAATGATGTTTTAAGGTAATACACTTTTTTCATACAAGATAGTGGAATCATCTGACTAGTGTATTTATCAAAGTTATAAAGGTTGTTTAAACTAATATGATAAATACAAGAAAAAACTTTTAAAGTATATAATTGTCAGATTATTTTAGAAGTTATCTAAAATAGTAGGTTCTTGAAAAATGACTAATCCGAGGAACGCGTGACTTATTGAGAGGTACACAATAAAGGTGCCATTGCAGGATTTTAAGTAAAGCTACGACTTAAATAAAATTATATACGTTTTAAAGGTTTCGTGAGTCAGAATAATTTAATATTGTTGGTTGGTTAACATTTTAAATGATAAAATAGAATGTTCTTTAATATCATTAAGTAATGAAATTAGATAACTGTTGGTATACACTGGGAATGTAGTTTCAAGTCTTTCACAAGTAGGTGTAAAAGGGATTTATCATTTCAAAAGGACATAAATCTAGTAAGATTTAATACATCTACGAATGTAATTAAAGTTTTAATTACAAGGGAATTATTTTATAAACTCAGAAACTTTGGAGTTATTTCCAGTTCTCCAAGTTTAAGGAATTTATAAAATAAGTAAGTCTAGAATTGTTCCTAGGTTACAAGAACGATTTCTAGCAAAACAAAGAAGGAGTACTTCAAAGTACTAGTCTTGAGTTTTTAGGTTTATAGTCATATTATTTTCTTTGTAATCCGTGATAAGTTACAATGTAAAATAATAAGTAATTCAGATGAACGCCGTGAATCGAGTCAATGAAATGGTAGAAATTATGCATCTTTATTCCAGGGTGGAATATGGAAGGGTGCAAAAATTAGTTTCATTGTTCTTCACCATTTTGTATGTTTTGGTTTATTCAGGAATAAACTTGATTTATTCAAAACACTATCCATGACTACTTATCTTGGTGGGAACCTTGATAGGGTTATAAAGTCATCGTAATTTTGGGGGATAGTTGAAGGTATATCGAATATAGCTGCAAAAGGTTTTTGCGGACCAAAATTGACGGATATTCGTTAGGGTTACGAATATTGGATTGACCCACCGTGAAAAATACTTCGTGAATTCGTGTCAAAAGTATATTTATCACATAGGTTATCCTCAAACCTGAGGTATTTGGTTTGGGATGCGGTGACTATTGTCTCCTTAGTGCGTTCTAACCTGAGGTATTTGGTATTTGCACCTCCTTTTTAGGAGAGATATTTATAGGCCCCTTGACTTATTAGAGAAACTGGTAAGTGCACGGCCGTGCCCAAACGAACTGATCTGTTCTTTGTCGTTTATCACGCACTTTTGAAATCAAGTATGTCAAGAACATAATTCTTGAGATTTTGAGTTGACACTCTACATGCTCATGCTCAAAATTGAAATATCGTGCTGCAAGGGACAAAGCTATAATAAACGTACTCATTCATAAACAAGTAGTTTATTATAGTTGTTTCATGAACAGTTAGTTCATGATAGCTTGCTCAAAAACAGTTGTTTTGTGAGAATTTACATTATCACAAGTTTTCTTTGGGGTATAAGAGTTCTTATGACCTGGTTATCCTAAGTGTCTGGCTAGGGACCTCCTTAGGCCAACAATGCACAGTAACTATTACTTATCTTGCACAAGTGGGAGTCTGTTGGATTATGTGCAGAGATAATTAATAGGTACATTGTATCTAATGTTATAAGAGACTAAAGGATCACACTACTACACACCCAAATAAGAACAGTTGGAATTTACCATAATTCTGTGTAGAAATAATTAATCAGTTGGATTAATTATTAGAGAGAAAAGTAAATAATTAATCAGTCGAATTAATTATCAGAAAGGAAATAAATAATAAATAGTTATTTATTATTTAAGGAGAAATTAAACATTAAGGATAATATTTAATGGACCAGTTAATTAATAGTTAATTAATTAACTAGTAAAGTCCAGGGGTCAAAGTGAGAAGAATGAAACTTCAATTAAAGACATTGGCTTTAATTGAACGGGCTTGGGCTTTTTAGTAAGGTTTATAAATAACCTTTTAAGCCTTAAGGATTTAGAATTAAGCATTCTAGAAAACCCTAGCCACCACCTCACTCTCTCTCTCGTCGACCTCTCTCTCTCTCTCGGATCTCTCTCTCTCTCGTCGAACTCAAGAACAACACCTAAGGGTGTTTCGGCTTTTGGAGGTCGACGCACACATACATACATACTCAAGATTTCGAGTATTGTTGATCGGGTAAATCCAGGAGTGGTCTAGTAGCCAGTTCATTGGAGGTGCAGTAGTGGTGGACTGTCTTTAGCAATCCCAAGATCAAAGCAGGTAAAATTCTAAACCTTTATTGTAGATGATTGAGAAACTGAAATAGATCATTAGTTTAAAGATCCTAACCCTTTTTGGGATTTAGAGGGTTGTGTTCAATTCAGTTCCGCTTTTAGGATTGAACCACTAGAATCAAACCCAGGACTTGACCAGTTTGTGTCATATAGTGGTTTGGTCAGATCAAAACCCTTCATTATCAAGTAAAGAAGGTACTATAAAAAAACTAAATAAAACTTAACGAATTAAACCATTTTTTTCAACAAAACTATAAGGGCTTAATTAATTATTTGAAAAAACTATTTAAGGTTTAAACAAAACATTAAAGGTTAAACTATAAAAAGAACTTTATAATCAAAATAAAGTGTGAACTTTGACCCTATCACAATTACTAATATAAATGTTTAGAAATAAGCTTTTCAAAAAAATATTTAGAAATAATATTCTTCTATTTATACCATGTTTAACTTTTGAATTATCTTCTAATATAAATAAAATATTAACATGTATCAAATTCATTGAACGATCATTAGTCTTCATTTAAAAAAATGATATTATATAATTGCTTAATTTTGACCATTTATATAATAAACATTTGAATTTCAATTTTGACTTTTCCTAGTCAAATTAGAATTAGTCAAATTTATTCATAAGTTTTCATATATAACCTAGCTTCTTAAACTTTAAGATATAATATTTATCCATCATAATTTACAAATATCATATTTATTCTTTATAAACATTTTTAAATATTATTATTTAAGCAAATTCTTGATTTTACTCATTTAAATTTCTTTATAATATTCTTAAATAATTTTCAATCATAACCAGTAAATACTTGACCTTATAACTCTAATTATAACAATAATGATTGATTACTTATACGATACATACAATTATGACACCGGCTATGCATCACTATTTTCTTACCTTTTTATTAATGTTTAATATATATCATTTTTTAAGCTACCCGTGTATCATGACCATCTAATCTAGTTTGGTATAAATTACTTAGTTGTGTTCAATAAAGTCTATGTAAAAACTAAAAAGCATAGTCCTAAAATTTTAATATACACACAGGTGATCTAGTATACAATCACATGTAAATTACAAATATGTCCATTCGTCCAAAAGTTTAAAATATAATCTGGACCATTGATATCATGATTCAAAGACTAAAATAAAATTTTTAAAACTATAAATTAAAAATAAACTATATTAAACATTCTTCATAAATTACTACATACATAAAAGGAAACAAAAAACATAGCACAATCTTTCAATTCTAATTTTGTGAATATTAAAACAATTCATAATAACATCTCCTCAATTCAGAAAAACTTAAAAAAAAACTAATCACGTGACTAATTAGTTCAGCTGCTAGCACACAATAAAGTTGATAATAGGTTAAAGTTATAGTTTGACCATGTATATATCGTACGTATAATGGTCTAATTATGATATTGCATTCTTAAATTAAGTTAAATTAAATGAAGGGTAATAAATGTAAAACCCCAAATAAATAAAATTGATAGCAACCTATGATATGATATGGTTTTTAAGCAGCAAATATAGCACATAAATTTCTTTTAGGGAATTAATTAAGAAGGTAGACATATATTTGAATTTATTATTTATAAGTATAATCGAAACAACAAATTATGCTTTATGCAGAATTATTTGGTCGAATATCCAACATATATAACAAAAATTACGTACGTACTTCTTCTGATCAAGACATACATTGTTCAGAATTAATTATTTGGTCGTGTATATATAGAAATTCAATTTAATTCACCACCAGTAATTAATAATAATAATAATAATAATAATAATAAGTACATTTCCGTAATTACATAGTAAATACATTGTAAGAAGGCTTCCAAGCTAATTGGAACCTTTTTCCACCAATAATTTGTTCTGCTAGATTACAAAATTGTTTGTAAAAGACAGTAATTTATACATTATCAATTTAATTATATTATATCTTGTTAAATTTTTGTATTTAATTATTGTATATGAACAAATTTTATCATATAATAATCATCTCTCATTTAAAAACTTCCGATTTATAAAGATGGTTTTCTGTTAATTTTAAATATTATTCTTTTACCCAACTTTTTGGAAACGAGAGTGAACCAGCTACTTCAACCAAATCGGTATAGTTTTGGTTATTAATCTAGAACCAGTTTCTTTGTTTTCTATCTTTTTTATTGTACGTACAACTTTTTTATGATTTTCAAACTAAATATATCGTTGATATATATAACACCATCTAGTTATTGGATGCTATAGTCTAACCTAACCAATAGAGTAGCTGGTTATACAATCCCTAACTTAGTTAAAATTATGCTTTTATAAATCTTGACATAAGACGAAAGAAGCCTATGTACTTACAAAATTCTACAAATTGTTAAATTATGATATTGGATTTGATATACAGAGATTTACGATAACCAGTAGAATTTATTTTTTTAATTTTTAACAGAAACGAAACCAATACAAAATGATGTTGCTTTTTTATTTTATTTTAGAATCTTTTAAGAAAATTATATATATATATATATATATATATATATATATATATATATATATATATATATATATATATATATATATGTATATAATTCTTAAAATTCTTAGCAAGAAAATCACTAAATAAATTATTATGCTTACTCGTGAAGCACAAATGTATAGGAGGCATGGTTATGAAAGAATGGTTAAACTTTATATAATTAAAGGGCCGGGTTTGGACTTTAGATCATAATTTAGTGATTATTATTGTAATTAACTACCGAAATAATTATTACCGAATTAATATTAATTAATAATAAAGAAAAATGCCTTTTATAAAGGAAATAAATTAAGAAACAACTTTTTTTAGGAGAAGTACGTCGACTAGTCAAAGATCATTAGAGACAAAAGTAATTACTAATTAATTAGCAAGGACAAGATTAACCCCCCCAATCATGGGTTATAACTACCAATCCCATTGATGAGAGATGAGCAAAGTTCCAAAAGATGAACCTACTTTTACTTTAGACTAATGTCATCGATCTTAATTAATTCGTTGAATCACATGCTCCTACCAACTAAACCCCTTTTACTCTATTCAAACCCTTGATATTGAATTCTATAAAACAGGCGAATCATGTAAAACGACCAACATAACCCTTAACACGCTTATGACAAAATTCTCGGAGAAAAAAGGAAGAAAAACTAATATGATGACTTTTAAAGACAACAAACCTAATGTCAAAAAGTAAGAAAGTCATCTTAAGAAGGTTTTAGAGACGAGAATCATATCTTAAGAAGGTTTTAGAGAATTGTCTGTAAAGGTAACTTTTCTTGTAGAGTGACGATATATATGCAAAGCTTATCCAAAGGCATAATCAATTCATGTCAAGTGGCATCATTTTATTTATATATGGTTTATGGGGACATATAGTAATGGGTTTGGCTGTAGAATCATATCTTCTAAGTGTACGTAGTGGTGAAGCAAAATGAGTTAAGTAGCCCAGTTATAGCTATATGCCTATATGGCTATTAGCTTGCAGTTAATGCAAACTACTAGAAGACTGAAGGGAACATGGCTCATATTATTCCCATATGAACCTACCTACATATAGCATAGCTTTGGATATGTCACTTTCATCAATATTTCTGGACACCCTTATTACTTCATGTTATGTGAATCACAGGCAGCCATTAATGGCCATCACCAACATCCATTCAAATCTAAGTGATGAAAACAGCAAATCATGCTTACAAAACAATTTACAAACAAGCTTTACATGATATAGGCAAACATGTCTCTTTTTAATTTTATCAGTTATCAGCGCGCTATCAACTTTTACATATATAATGCTCGTATTACTATTGATGAACATGGACTGCTTAGGATCTAAGCAACCAGGAATCACAGATTTGCATAGAATTCAGGGTTTGTGCATTGAAATGATATACATACACATGGTATAAATCATGGATATATATGCTGTTCTTCTACTCCATATAAATCTCTATTTATAAACATCTACATGTTATTATCTGATGGATTCTAAGTAATTAATTTGGTTGCTTTATCATTTAACTAATTAACAAGCTTTTATTTAATTAAGTGATATATATTGATTTTAATTCACAGTTTATAACAATAATTAGTATGTCATATGTGATATATATGTTTACAATTGTACAAGCAGCATACGGATTTTGAAGAGTTAAAAGAGTCAAAGAGAAAAGATAAAGTAGGGCCAGAAGATGCTGAGTGAAAGGGCAACAAAAGAAACATGTTTTGGATGAAAGTTATCTAAGAATCATAAGAAAGAAACTTAACATAGCCAAAAAGTATAAGGTAAAATCCTCCTGTGTATACATCAACAAGGCAACATTATTAGTTTCTTAACTTTGAGTCATAATTTCACATAAAATGCATTGTAACTTTTCTATCCCGAACCAAACAGTTTGTCGACTAGCTTGTAACGTCAACTTTATCCGCAAACTTTTATTAAAAAAGGGCCGAGGGGAGTTGCATTTATCAGCGTTTTTAATTTACTTTAACACGAATTCACTTGAGTTTATTGTTGGCATGCATACAGTGGCAGGCATCATGAAGCAAAAAAGCTAGAGTACATTTTGAAGGCCTTTGTGTCAGCTTGCACAAAAGCAAACACAATAAGATCAACTTTACGTATAGTTGAACGAAGACACAAAGATATAGCTAATGTCAGGTCACATCTGATCTACAAGTGGCATAAGACTTGTAAGATTATAAGGCTTTGAACACCAGTTTACATGAAGACACTAAAGCCCAATTACAGTACAGCATATATATATATAAAAGATGTTGAAAACGAGTTCTCGTTTCTTGTTTGAACAAACATAGCTACCCCACATGTAACACTTATAGTATACATTGTCAATTTTTTGACTTTTTTAACCGTACTTCATGAACTCCGCGATAAAGTGTTCTCCTGTAACTTTACTCTAAATATATATATGTAAAAGTTTAAACAAGAACCGCAAGAACAATTTGTAACATCATTAATGACTCATTAATATGAGTATTTAGGTCATTTATATATTTACTCAATCGTGAATTTTAGTCGGATGGACCGTCATTAATGAGCGAGGATTGATTGTTTCCAAAATACTATCGTTAATGCATCATTAATGAAACCTTACAACTTTGAGTCATTGATTTATTTTGATCAACAGCCAAGATTTGTTCTCGTATGAAAAAAAGTTCTTGTTTGAATCGATATGTGTGCGTGTATAAGGAAAAATTCAAACGAGAACTGATTTTCGTGTAAGAACTTTTTATAGCATCAATAAAGACTCAATAATAGAGATATTTTGGTCTTTTATATATTTATTCAACGGTGAAATGCGTCTGGTGGACCGTCATTAATGAGCGATGTTTGATTTTCCCAAAGTACATTCATTAACTCGTCATTAATGACTCATTGTTGTGTCACTAAATGACTCATAAATAAAATGCATTGTTGTGTAAGAAATTGTTTGTAGCATCAACAATGACTCAATAATAGAGATATTTTGGGCTTTAATATATTTATCCAACGATGAAATGCGTCTGGTGGACCGTCATTAATGTGCGATGTTTGATTTTTCCAAAATACATTCATTAACTCGTCATTAATGACTCATTGTTGTGTCACTAATGACTCATTAATAAGCTCTTTCAATTATTAGCCCTTGATTTGTTTTAATCAAGGGTCAATATTGGTAGCTCATAATTCTCGCACAAAATATAATTCTCGTTTGAACCCTCCCATATATATAAGAATAGGTTCAAACAAGAATTGTTTTTCATGCAGAACTGTGAAAACTATTTGTAACACAATTAATTACTCATTAATAGGTGTATTTTGGTCATACACTATTTACTCAACCTTCAATTACGTCCGGATGGACCGTCGTTAATGAGCGAGGCTGAATTTTTTCAAAATACTCTTTATTAATCATCGTTAATGAGCTTTACCATTAATAGTCATTGATTTATTTTGATCTAGAGCCAAGATTGGTTATCACAATTTTCGCATAAAAGACAGCTCTCGTTTGAACGCTCCCGGTACATATGTATTTACATAAAAAACTGGTTTTTTATTAAAATTTACTAATAGCTAATATTTTCTTGGCAGCTCATTAATGATTTATCAACGGCTCATTACTGAGGGGTAATTTGAAAAAATCAAGTCTCGCTCATTAATGACGGTGTACATGGACGTAATTCATGGTTGGGTAAATATACAAATAACCAAAATACTCCTATTCATGAGTCATGAATGATGTTACAAATAGGTCTTATACCCAATATGATTACCATTATATAACCGGTCGAATATATATATATTTCTAATATGATTTTTCCTAATATGTATACGATTACCATTATATAACCGCCAATCCATAACATATTTTAGGTTTGATACCTATGGCTAGTTGTTTAAGCAACTTGCGAAGCTAAGGGGAATGGTCACCCCGGCCCGATGGTCGGGTGAGAACATCATAATAGTGTTATGTTTTCGCAACCTAATATTATGAATTATAGGCTACAAAATAACAAGCTTTAAAACCCAACCAATATGCTCACAACATATTGACAAAATATATAAAGAAGAGGGCATGCACTTGAATTAGATTCTAAAACCAGGGGGCTACATAGAGAATAGGCTATGCACTTGCATAGTTGCATATCATGCGAAAAACACAAACAGTGTAAAAATATATACATAATTTTTTGCTCTTTTCAAAGATATTAATACATTAGTGCATATCCTATAAAAATAGAGTGCATACTCTTTCTAATGGAAAAAAACAAACTTAAAGCAAAAAATATATAGTTAGAAATCAATCTCAACAAGTAAAGAAACCAACAACAGCATTTGGTCCAACTTTGTTACTAGATGTTTGCATAACGGAAAATATTATATATTGATAGAAGATAATAACTTCAACCCAATAATCAATTTTGTCTATTAAAATAAATATGATTTGATGGTAACAAAGCAGAATTCCATGAGAATAAGAATTCTATCTTAATTAACATGTGTTGTTAAGATTCTGACTTGAAATTTGCTAAGTATAAAAGTAATAGTTGAGATAGACTAAGTACTCAAAGGATTAGCTGAAGACTTACTTTGAGATCAACCAAGGAAAAGACTAAGTAGAAGACCATCAGCCGATACTATTTTCCCTATCTGATGAGTGAAACTAGCTGTCAACTAAGTGACCAAGATTATCAGCTGAGGAACAAAGTAATCAGCTGAGTTTCCCAAATCATCAGCTAAGTATATCCTACAACCTTAGTTTTATTTTATAAACTCATGAAGTGAGACAAAGAGGATTGAACTTTTAACAATGGAAAAGATTAAAGTTATCTTCAAAAGAAGATCTTAAAGATCTGATCAAGTACTAAAAGAATGATAGACAACAATATGTTTTGTAAAGTTAAATCTGAAAGGACATGTCAGTTTATATAGTACAAAGCATGAAAGAGGAAGTTATTATTTACAAGACAAAAAGGTATGGTAAATAATATTATTATATTGTTAGTGAGACGTAGTATTCAAAAAGTATTATAATATTATTAGGAACTAGATTAAAATAATATTAATTTTTCCATGACTAACTTTATGATTAAAATATTATTTTCCTATACCATATTACCTCCAACACATTCATCAACCGCAACTACCATACTTCTATATATACACACATGCATGCATTCCAACTTACAGCTTGTCGATTGAACTTACTAAAAATATACTAGAAGAACATGCTCCAGCTTTTAAGCAAGACAAGTTATTAGAGTTAAGCGTAGATGTGTAGTGTAAAAAAAACTTGTTCATGTGTTGAACCTCTTATACATTAGTTGTATTTGAGAAGCTAGTCTATGTGTTTAACACCCCAAATTTAGAAATTATTAATTTTAATCTAGAAGTGTTTATTTAATATTAGAGTATTGAAGATGAGTCAATTATGCCAAACAAGAGATAACAATATATGTGATGCTAGAGTTTTGAAAGAGTATTTTAGTCATAAAAGAAATAGAGAATTGAGGTTAAAGTATTAAGGGATGACCATTTAAATTAATTGGTGATGACAAGAGGAAAGGGGACAAATGGTAAAGTTACTAAAATTAGCAGTGCGTTAAATGGATAAAAGATATTTATACGCACTCAAAGTAACTTAATATAAAAAGGGGATTTACACCTTAAAACACACACTTAGTGTGTGATATGAAGTTTTAAGGTATGTGTGTGATTAGAGAGAGATTAGAGTGTTCTAGAGAGAGAAAGTGAGATTAAAGGGTGTTTAAGCAAGATTAAGCTCATTTCTTCTCCAAACTCAAGATTTGAAGGCCAATTATCATCATCTACAAATCTGGAATTACACACACTTAGTGTATGTTCTTGGTGAGAGAGAAAGCTAAAGAGAGAAAGTGCAAATCAAGGTGTTTAATTAAAGATTAAGCCTTGAATGTAGATAGAATGGAACAACAAGCACATATCAAGTGTTTATTCAAGCTAAACAAGTGTCAAACCACCGAGTCAAGGTTAAAACTTGAATAAATGATGTTATTAGATGTTTCATACACATGTTGGACGACAGGTGTGTACCCATACTCGGTACGTATAGATACTAATTGACTGTAATTGTTATTTGGAGTTCTAATTTGGTTATTTATATATGACGATCTTAAGAGAAATATTATTGCAAATTATTTGGTAGAGCCAAATATCAAATTATTAAAGATAAGTAAATGATTAAATGAGTAGCAATGAAATAGATAAATATTGGAGATTTAGGATTGAGTATTGTGATATTTAATAGAGTAATGAGGAATGAGTTTTCAATTATTAAATAAGAGATTGTGTATTTAGAGAAATGTATGTATTTATATATATTTATAATGGAAATGTATATAAATATATATGATAATAACTAAAATATAAATTTAAGAGAAAGTGAAAGTGGATATATATATATATATATATATATATATATATATATATATATATATAAGGGAAGGTTCATGCGAAAAATGTCTTATTTGCGAAAAGTGCAAGAAACAATTTTAGCCATTCATTTCTTTTTTATCTTGTGGTTCACATTAATCACAATTAATATTTTTATTTAATACAAAGGGTAAAGTAGTAAACAAAATAAATCTCTCTCTCCTCAAATTAATTTTCTCTTACTAATTAACTTTTTCTAGATTTACAAATGTTATTTTATTTTTAAATACGGTGTTCAATACTGCACACCACGTACGATTTACAACTTTTTCGTTAGGTTTACTGTGTACATTAATGAATACAACGATTTACATAATTTTTGTAATTTTTCATTGCTTCTGTGTTCGATAATAAACACACTCAAAATTATACTAGTTTTAAGAAAAATATAAAACATTCAATACTGAATACATCTAATGATATACTAGTTTGATAATCAACTTTACAATATACAACATTGAACAAGGCTAATTTTCTCTAGTTATTCATCCAAAATGATGAGTGTTCACTAGCTAACACCAATTTAAAAATCATATAATCTAATATGTAAACAATGTATAACATACAATCCCAAAAAACAAAAGAAAAAAAAATGAAACGATCACACCATAAATTTTGAATTTTTTTGAAAAAAACATAATGCGACCACATCACACCATGCCCCCAGTTTTTACTCACGGCGATGTTGGCTATGGCGTTAGGCAGAACGGAAGATGGTGATTCGTTGGCGACAACCAAATGGGACCAGATGTGATGCGATACGGCGGCGGCGGTTCAACCGAACGGCGGTGGTGGTCGCATTCGCCGCTTCTCCAGCAACACCCAACGGCGGTGGTGGTGTTGTTCATAAGCGGCGGCAGTGGTTGCACCGCTTCACAGATCTACGTCGGCAAGGGAGTGTTGTCAGCGGTCGAATATCAGGTGGTTGGTGGTGCTCACCCGTTGTGTTGCGCGATAGTTTTAGTCGGAGCAGATGAAGCGACGGGGAAGAGAGGGTGGGCGGCGGTGGTTATTGTAACGCCACCCCTAACGAGCTTAAAATTAGAGTTAATTTAAACTTTTTAAACATCGATTATCAAAAGTGTTGCAGCGGAAATAAACACCATTTACAAAAACTACAAGATTGACTCGGCTAATTAATTACAACAAAAAGGATAGCCAAGTTCAAAGCTACAAGCGTTACCAACTAGTTCCGACCACCGGATCCATACAAACTACAACGTGTTCCCCAAAAGGTATATACAACAAAAGCTACCATCGGTACCCGCCTCACCAGGCCTCTAGCATCAACCTGCGAAAAAAATAAATCTTGCACCGTTAGCTACAACTAGCTAGTGAGCACCAATTACACATAAGCAACAATAAGCAGGCTATCATGTATCAGAACAGCACACAAGGCTATCCTATCATATTGTGACGTGACAAACGTGTCAGCAGTAGTCGTATGTTGCAGGGGAGCTAACCCCGCTCAACAACCCAAAAGCATTCCACATAGTACGCCAATTATCTATCATGTTGGTTCCCATCTATCAAGGAACCTTACTCCTTAGAGGAACGGCGGCCTGCAGGACCATCACCCAAGCGTATACTACTTGAGTACCGTTAATGCCCGGGTACTAACTCCCGTCTACCCGAGAACCCAGCCAAGTATTGACACCCGTCTACCTGACTGACCTCCGTGTTCTCCAATTCAATGTCCGGACAAAACTTCATAAACAACTAGTTGATCCAATAAGGATCCAGTTCATGCGCGCATATAATCACAACAATATCTTTCATATCAACAATAATAATACTAAGCATGCTTGTACAACTTTATCATAACATACCTCCATTTCCACGTATCAATACACCAATCATGTGTCAACATGTACTACAGATAACTGACCTACTGAGACTCATGGGAAACCGGTACTCACCTCGAAACTACAAGAGGCAGATATGCAATCGGGAATCCCAAGAGCACACAGAATCGTCCGAGTCACCTAACACCAATAAACATAGATAAACACCCCTTAGTATACACTACAACAGACTGCACTAACAACAGTCTCAACAAAAGGTCAACATGGCTTCTGACAGCCTCCTACGGCCGCAGGAACATGTTCCTACGCCCGCAGAACAACATTCCAACACGTACTACGGCCGTAGTATATATACACTACGCCCGTAGGATCTCTTGCCAAAGAACCATGACCTACGGCCGTAGTAACCATTCACTACGCCCGTAGTATGTATCCTTTGGGCAACTACGGCCGTAGCAACCATATACTACGCCCGTAGTCTTGTTTCCATCACCCGTAGGTGGTAATCCTCATAAATTCAATCCTACGGCCGTAGCAACCATTTCCTACGACCGCAGTAACATAAACAACACCCTACGGCCGTAGTAACATCATACTACGCCCGTAGGAACCATATTTACAGCGTGTTCTTGCTCTGTTCGTAAACAGACGCTGTTTTACGGGTTTTTGACTCAAAATCCAACTTGAATCCATATTCAAGTGTTTATACAAGTTGTCTAACATATATATAAACTTCCTAACATGATTTGGTCACAAAAACAACATTAAAACCCACTTGAATCCATCCAAATGGGTCTCCCTCTTCACTAAACTCAAGAACAAGGTTTATGAACAAGAACTTACAAAAGATGATGATCAAACTCCACAAGAACAGATTCAGTACACAAATCCAGCCTCTAATCTTGACCCAACTTAGTTTTTCCTCTTCAAATCCACAAAGGTTTGGGTGTGGCTTTGCTTGTACGTACATATGTGTGTGTAAAGTGTGTGTATGTGTCTTTAGCTTATCCAGTAAAGAAGAAAGAGGATATAGACCGACTTAACAAGTTAATATCCCATCTCGGGTATTTCGTTCTCCTATTCAACTTAAATCACAACTTAGGGTTATCCGTTTCAACTAACGGAGATATTTTTGGAACCATTATCCAAAACCGTTCAACTATTTATCTACTTGGTCAACTTATGACACTTTTCATAATACTACATTTTTATCCACATTTAACACCAGTTAACACCATTTAACACCAATTAGCACCAATTCATGTTTAAAACACCAATTAACATTTAATACACCATTTAGCAACATTTATACTACAGTTAGCAACAAAACACCAATTAAAGTCAACGTACAACTGTTAAAGCTACATGTACTACAGTTTACAACTAGGCCCCATTTTGGGGTGTTACAAATCTACCCCCCTTAAGAAGATTCCGTCCTCGGAATCTGATCGTCTACAAACAAGTGAGGGTATCTAGCTTTCATGTCATCTTCCGTCTCCCAGGTCATATTCGAACCCAGGTTATGCTTCCACTTAACTAACACCAGTTTAATCAACTTTCGACGCAACTTTTTGGTTTTAGAATCAAGTATCTCTACAGGCTCTTCAACTAGGCGCTTTGAAGCGTCAACCTTCAATTCTTGTAGAGGCAGAATCTGGTTCTCCTCCACCTTACACTTACGCAGATAACACACGTTGAACGTGTTGTGAATTCCAGATAACTCTGGAGGCAACTCTAGCGTAACTGTCTGATCATTAACCACGCGAATGATCCGAAATGGACCAATGTAACGTGGACTCAACTTACCCTTTCTACCAAAACGAATCACGCCTTTCCAAGGAGAAACTTTCAAGAACACCCGATCGCCCTCCTGGAATACAACTGGTCTGCGCTTAGGATCAGCATATACTTTCTGTCTGTCACGGGCCGCTTTGAGCTTTTCCCGCGCAATCTTCACTTTATCTGCCGTAATCTGAACAATTTCAGGTCCAGCAAACTGCTTTTCACCGGGTTCTAACCAACATGTGGGAGTACGACAACGCCTCCCATACAACATTTCATAAGGTGGCATCCCAATACTGGAGTGGTACGAGTTATTATAAGCGAACTCGACCAACGGCAAGTGAGAATCCCACGCACCACCAAATTCGAGAATACATGCGCGAAGCATGTCCTCCAACGTCTGGATAGTTCTTTCCGACTGGCCATCTGTCTGCGGATGATACGCCGTGCTCAGATGAACACGTGTACCAAGTTCATGTTGCAAGCTCTGCCAAAAGTGTGAAGTAAATCTCGCATCACGATCCGACACAATAGAACATGGCAAACCATGTCGTGACACCACTTCATCTACATACAGCTTTGCTAACTTTTCTAGCGGAGTAGACTCGCTGATAGCTAGAAAATGAGCGCTCTTGGTCAATCTATCGACAATGACCCAAATAGCATCATGACCCCTAAGGGTCTTCGGCAATTTCGTCACAAAATCCATCGTAATGTGATCCCACTTCCACTCAGGGATCTCTAGTTGCTGCAAACTGCCATAAGGCTTCTGATGTTCTGCCTTAACTTGCGCGCAGATCTGACATTTTTCCACAAAAGAAGCAATATCTCGCTTCAAAGTAGGCCACCAGTACAATGCCTTTAAGTCATGATACATCTTTGTGCTGCCCGGATGAACCGACAGCCTAGATTTATGAGCTTCCTGCAGTATCAGCTCACGATTATCACCATGAAGAGGTACCCACACGCGAGACTGAAACGTCTTTAGTCCGCGAGTATCGTCAACAAGTTGATCTTTCAGCTTTTTCATCGTTTCTGCTTTTAGGTTTTCATCTTGCAACGCTACTTGCTGCGCTTCCTTCAATCGAGCAATTATATCGGGAACCACAGTAAGTTTCATAAATCTAGCATCTGCAGTAGAGCTCTTGCGACTCAATGCATCCGCCACCACGTTGGCCTTACCAGGATGGTAGCGAATTTCACAATCGTAGTCTTTGATCAACTCGAGCCATCTACGTTGTCTCATGTTGAGCTCTTTCTGCGTGAATACATATTGCAGGCTCTTGTGATCCGTACAGACCACACACTTTGTACCATAGAGATAGTGCCTCCACAATTTCAACGCGAACACCACCGCTGCCAACTCAAGATCATGAGTCGGATAGTTGCCTTCATGAGGTTTCAATTGCCTTGAGGCGTAGGCAATCACTTTATCTCGCTGCATCAACACACACCCCAATCCAGAATACGAGGCATCACAGTAAACAATGAAGTCTTCAGATCCCTCTGGCAAGGAAAGTATTGGAGCCTCGCACAATAGCCGTTTCAAATATTGAAACGCCTGTTCTTGAGCTTCCGCCCAAACAAATGCAACATCTTTGCGAGTTAATTTAGTTAAAGGACCCGCAAGCTTAGAAAAGTCGCGGATAAACCGCCGATAGTAACCAGCTAGGCCAAGAAAACTTCTAACTTCAGAAGGAGTTCTAGGAACTCCCCAATTCATAACCGCTTCAACTTTCGCCGGATCGACTTTCACGCCATCGCTGCAGATCACGTGACCGAGAAAATGAACTTCTCGTAGCCAGAACTCACACTTTGAGAATTTAGCGTAAAGCTTCTCCCGTTTAAGAGTTTCGAGAACCTCTCGCAAATGCAACTCGTGTTCAGCTTCTGTCTTAGAATAGATGAGAATATCATCAATAAACACAATCACCGATTTATCAAGAAATGGACGACAAACCCGATTCATCAGGTCCATGAAAACCGCAGGAGCATTGGTTAAACCGAAAGGCATCACCAAAAACTCGTAATGACCATAACGAGTACGGAAAGCCGTCTTTGGGACGTCTTCGTTAGCAACAAGCCGTCTTTGGGACGTCTTCGTTAGCAACTAACACTTGGTGGTATCCAGACCGCAGATCAATCTTTGAGAAGCACGTCGCTCCCTGCAGTTGATCAAACAAATCATCTATCCGCGGCAGAGGATATTTGTTCTTTACCGTTCGCTTATTCAGCTCCCGATAATCAATGCACATTCTCATAGTCCCGTCTTTCTTTTTCACAAATAGCACCGGAGCACCCCAAGGAGAAGAACTCGGGCGAATAAAGCCTTTGTCTAGTAACTCCTGAATTTGCGTCATCATCTCGCGAACCTCGGAAGGAGCAAGACGATATGGAGCTTTAGCCACAGGGGTAGCCCCCGGAACAAGATCAATTCTATACTCAACATCTCTGACTGGCGGTAACCCAGGCAACTCATCAGGAAATACCTCTGGATAATCTGTCACCACCGGAATATCACGAACCACACGTTTCTCCAGTTTAGCATCAATCACATGTGCTAAATAGCAATCGCAGCCTTTCGAAACCGACTTTCTTGCTTTCAACAGAGAAATGATAGGAATATCTAACCTTCGTCTCTCTCCACGAGCCACAGCATATGACCCGTCAGGTAAAGGAACTTTAATCAACTTCTTGGAACAGAAAATCTCAGCGTTCAACTTACTAAGCCAATCCATCCCAATCACAACATCGAATCCCGCAATCGGCATTAAAAGAAAAGAAACAGGAAAACTACTCCCGTCGATATCAATAACTGCTTGAGGGACACTATCTACAACAGAAACTACTTTACCACTAGCAGTCTCTACTCTTACAGGCTCAGACAACACAGATACAGGCATTTGCAGTTTATCACAGAAAGAGACAGACACAAATGAATATGTAGCTCCAGAATCAAACAGTACACATGCTGGGGTAGAGTTAATAAGAAAAGTACCCGTAATCACGTCCCCAGCACCCTTGGCCTCTTCCTTTGTCATCTGAAACGCCCGCCCTTTAGCACGGGGAGCGTTGTCTTTCTTCTGCCCTGAGGCAGATCCTCCAGTTCCAGCGTCTGACTTTGACCGACAATCTGTAATCCGGTGCCCTGGCTTATGGCACTTGTAACAGACGTTCTCCTTAAACTCGCACTCATTCACCGAGTGCCCTTTCTGACCACACCTAAAACAACGAGTAGTGGCCTTTGAACAATCACCAGCATGGTAGGTGCGACACAGAGAGCACCAAGAACCCTCAAACTTAGCCTTCTTCGAATAATCAGGCTTTCCCCCAGTCGACGACTGCCCCTTGGAAGTAACAGATTTTGAGAACTGCTGAAACTTCCTTTTCTGACCCTCCACAACATGATCCCCCTTTCCCTGGCGTCTATCCCCATCAATCTGTCGGGCTATCTCAAACGCCCGATCCAAAGTAGCCGCAGCTCTAACATGAGCGCGATAATCAAGTGGCAACATGTTTACAAACTTCCGCATCTTGGCTTTCTCATCAGTCACCAAATGCGGTATGAATCTAACCTTATCCGTAAAAGCATGAATAAGGTCCTCAACAGGCTTGTCCCCCTTACGGAGACTACTGAACTCGTTCTCCAGTCATTCCAGATCATAATCTGTACAATACTTTGCTTTCAATTTTTCAGAAAACTGCTCCCAAGTCAGAGCATCAATCACCTCCGGCTTCAACATATCATTAACTGTATCCCACCAATCCAAAGCTGGTCCTTTCAACCTCTGAACAATATCTGACGCGAAGCTCACGTTCACATTCACAAGCTTCGAACACCTGATCCGTCTCACGTAACCAACGAATAGTCTCAGAGGGATTATCACTACCCTCATAAACCTTCGGCCCGCAAGACAAGAACTTCTTGTAAGAGCACTTCTTTGGCTTCTTCACTGCCAAAGCATTTTGCAACAACTCCCTCGTCAATCGGAGCTCCTCCTCTAACAGTCTAACATATGCCGCCTGCTCTTGATCATGTCTTGGCGGTTCCACATTATGCTGAGAAACCTCGTCCTCAGCTTCCCGTCGTTCACTTGAGGCCTCGTCCTCCATCCGTTTGAGAGCCTCTTCTGTCGTAGCTCTACGTTCGGCCATTTCTACTCAACTAAATATTTACACGTAGACCACAGTTAGTACACCATTTATTCACCACGTACAAATACTACAGTTAATCTATCACATAAGACAGCCACATATCACTCAACTCAACCCCAATTACCCAGATAGGAACACTTAACGATGGTCGGACCCGAGCTTGAGATTGAATACTTCAACGAGTACCCAATTCCTCAAACTTAGGCTCTGATACCTACTTGTAACGCCACCCCTAACGAGCTTAAAATTAGAGTTAATTTAAACTTTTTAAACATCGATTATCAAAAGTGTTGCAGCGGAAATAAACACCATTTACAAAAACTACAAGATTGACTCGGCTAATTAATTACAACAAAAAGGATAGCCAAGTTCAAAGCTACAAGCGTTACCAACTAGTTCCGACCACCGGATCCATACAAACTACAACGTGTTCCCCAAAAGGTATATACAACAAAAGCTACCATCGGTACCCGCCTCACCAGGCCTCTAGCATCAACCTGCGAAAAAAATAAATCTTGCACCGTTAGCTACAACTAGCTAGTGAGCACCAATTACACATAAGCAACAATAAGCAGGCTATCATGTATCAGAACAGCACACAAGGCTATCCTATCATATTGTGACGTGACAAACGTGTCAGCAGTAGTCGTATGTTGCAGGGGAGCTAACCCCGCTCAACAACCCAAAAGCATTCCACATAGTACGCCAATTATCTATCATGTTGGTTCCCATCTATCAAGGAACCTTACTCCTTAGAGGAACGGCGGCCTGCAGGACCATCACCCAAGCGTATACTACTTGAGTACCGTTAATGCCCGGGTACTAACTCCCGTCTACCCGAGAACCCAGCCAAGTATTGACACCCGTCTACCTGACTGACCTCCGTGTTCTCCAATTCAATGTCCGGACAAAACTTCATAAACAACTAGTTGATCCAATAAGGATCCAGTTCATGCGCGCATATAATCACAACAATATCTTTCATATCAACAATAATAATACTAAGCATGCTTGTACAACTTTATCATAACATACCTCCATTTCCACGTATCAATACACCAATCATGTGTCAACATGTACTACAGATAACTTACCTACTGAGACTCATGGGAAACCGGTACTCACCTCGAAACTACAAGAGGCAGATATGCAATCGGGAATCCCAAGAGCACACAGAATCGTCCGAGTCACCTAACACCAATAAACATAGATAAACACCCCTTAGTATACACTACAACAGACTGCACTAACAACAGTCTCAACAAAAGGTCAACATGGCTTCTGACAGCCTCCTACGGCCGCAGGAACATGTTCCTACGCCCGCAGAACAACATTCCAACACGTACTACGGCCGTAGTATATATACACTACGCCCGTAGGATCTCTTGCCAAAGAACCATGACCTACGGCCGTAGTAACCATTCACTACGCCCGTAGTATGTATCCTTTGGGCAACTACGGCCGTAGCAACCATATACTACGCCCGTAGTCTTGTTTCCATCACCCGTAGGTGGTAATCCTCATAAATTCAATCCTACGGCCGTAGCAACCATTTCCTACGACCGCAGTAACATAAACAACACCCTACGGCCGTAGTAACATCATACTACGCCCGTAGGAACCATATTTACAGCGTGTTCTTGCTATGTTCGTAAACAGACGCTGTTTTACGGGTTTTTGACTCAAAATCCAACTTGAATCCATATTCAAGTGTTTATACAAGTTGTCTAACATATATATAAACTTCCTAACATGATTTGGTCACAAAAACAACATTAAAACCCACTTGAATCCATCCAAATGGGTCTCCCTCTTCACTAAACTCAAGAACAAGGTTTATGAACAAGAACTTACAAAAGATGATGATCAAACTCCACAAGAACAGATTCAGTACACGAATCCAGCCTCTAATCTTGACCCAACTTAGTTTTTCCTCTTCAAATCCACAAAGGTTTGGGTGTGGCTTTGCTTGTACGTACATATGTGTGTGTAAAGTGTGTGTATGTGTCTTTAGCTTATCCAGTAAAGAAGAAAGAGGATATAGACCGACTTAACAAGTTAATATCCCATCTCGGGTATTTCGTTCTCCTATTCAACTTAAATCACAACTTAGGGTTATCCGTTTCAACTAACGGAGATATTTTTGGAACCATTATCCAAAACCGTTCAACTATTTATCTACTTGGTCAACTTATGACACTTTTCATAATACTACATTTTTATCCACATTTAACACCAGTTAACACCATTTAACACCAATTAGCACCAATTCATGTTTAAAACACCAATTAACATTTAATACACCATTTAGCAACATTTATACTACAGTTAGCAACAAAACACCAATTAAAGTCAACGTACAACTGTTAAAGCTACATGTACTACAGTTTACAACTAGGCCCCATTTTGGGGTGTTACAAATCTACCCCCCTTAAGAAGATTCCGTCCTCGGAATCTGATCGTCTACAAACAAGTGAGGGTATCTAGCTTTCATGTCATCTTCCGTCTCCCAGGTCATATTCGAACCCAGGTTATGCTTCCACTTAACTAACACCAGTTTAATCAACTTTCGACGCAACTTTTTGGTTTTAGAATCAAGTATCTCTACAGGCTCTTCAACTAGGCGCTTTGAAGCGTCAACCTTCAATTCTTGTAGAGGCAGAATCTGGTTCTCCTCCACCTTACACTTACGCAGATAACACACGTTGAACGTGTTGTGAATTCCAGATAACTCTGGAGGCAACTCTAGCGTAACTGTCTGATCATTAACCACGCGAATGATCCGAAATGGACCAATGTAACGTGGACTCAACTTACCCTTTCTACCAAAACGAATCACGCCTTTCCAAGGAGAAACTTTCAAGAACACCCGATCGCCCTCCTGGAATACAACTGGTCTGCGCTTAGGATCAGCATATACTTTCTGTCTGTCACGGGCCGCTTTGAGCTTTTCCCGCGCAATCTTCACTTTATCTGCCGTAATCTGAACAATTTCAGGTCCAGCAAACTGCTTTTCACCGGGTTCTAACCAACATGTGGGAGTACGACAACGCCTCCCATACAACATTTCATAAGGTGGCATCCCAATACTGGAGTGGTACGAGTTATTATAAGCGAACTCGACCAACGGCAAGTGAGAATCCCACGCACCACCAAATTCGAGAATACATGCGCGAAGCATGTCCTCCAACGTCTGGATAGTTCTTTCCGACTGGCCATCTGTCTGCGGATGATACGCCGTGCTCAGATGAACACGTGTACCAAGTTCATGTTGCAAGCTCTGCCAAAAGTGTGAAGTAAATCTCGCATCACGATCCGACACAATAGAACATGGCAAACCATGTCGTGACACCACTTCATCTACATACAGCTTTGCTAACTTTTCTAGCGGAGTAGACTCGCTGATAGCTAGAAAATGAGCGCTCTTGGTCAATCTATCGACAATGACCCAAATAGCATCATGACCCCTAAGGGTCTTCGGCAATTTCGTCACAAAATCCATCGTAATGTGATCCCACTTCCACTCAGGGATCTCTAGTTGCTGCAAACTGCCATAAGGCTTCTGATGTTCTGCCTTAACTTGCGCGCAGATCTGACATTTTTCCACAAAAGAAGCAATATCTCGCTTCAAAGTAGGCCACCAGTACAATGCCTTTAAGTCATGATACATCTTTGTGCTGCCCGGATGAACCGACAGCCTAGATTTATGAGCTTCCTGCAGTATCAGCTCACGATTATCACCATGAAGAGGTACCCACACGCGAGACTGAAACGTCTTTAGTCCGCGAGTATCGTCAACAAGTTGATCTTTCAGCTTTTTCATCGTTTCTGCTTTTAGGTTTTCATCTTGCAACGCTACTTGCTGCGCTTCCTTCAATCGAGCAATTATATCGGGAACCACAGTAAGTTTCATAAATCTAGCATCTGCAGTAGAGCTCTTGCGACTCAATGCATCCGCCACCACGTTGGCCTTACCAGGATGGTAGCGAATTTCACAATCGTAGTCTTTGATCAACTCGAGCCATCTACGTTGTCTCATGTTGAGCTCTTTCTGCGTGAATACATATTGCAGGCTCTTGTGATCCGTACAGACCACACACTTTGTACCATAGAGATAGTGCCTCCACAATTTCAACGCGAACACCACCGCTGCCAACTCAAGATCATGAGTCGGATAGTTGCCTTCATGAGGTTTCAATTGCCTTGAGGCGTAGGCAATCACTTTATCTCGCTGCATCAACACACACCCCAATCCAGAATACGAGGCATCACAGTAAACAATGAAGTCTTCAGATCCCTCTGGCAAGGAAAGTATTGGAGCCTCGCACAATAGCCGTTTCAAATATTGAAACGCCTGTTCTTGAGCTTCCGCCCAAACAAATGCAACATCTTTGCGAGTTAATTTAGTTAAAGGACCCGCAAGCTTAGAAAAGTCGCGGATAAACCGCCGATAGTAACCAGCTAGGCCAAGAAAACTTCTAACTTCAGAAGGAGTTCTAGGAACTCCCCAATTCATAACCGCTTCAACTTTCGCCGGATCGACTTTCACGCCATCGCTGCAGATCACGTGACCGAGAAAATGAACTTCTCGTAGCCAGAACTCACACTTTGAGAATTTAGCGTAAAGCTTCTCCCGTTTAAGAGTTTCGAGAACCTCTCGCAAATGCAACTCGTGTTCAGCTTCTGTCTTAGAATAGATGAGAATATCATCAATAAACACAATCACCGATTTATCAAGAAATGGACGACAAACCCGATTCATCAGGTCCATGAAAACCGCAGGAGCATTGGTTAAACCGAAAGGCATCACCAAAAACTCGTAATGACCATAACGAGTACGGAAAGCCGTCTTTGGGACGTCTTCGTTAGCAACAAGCCGTCTTTGGGACGTCTTCGTTAGCAACTAACACTTGGTGGTATCCAGACCGCAGATCAATCTTTGAGAAGCACGTCGCTCCCTGCAGTTGATCAAACAAATCATCTATCCGCGGCAGAGGATATTTGTTCTTTACCGTTCGCTTATTCAGCTCCCGATAATCAATGCACATTCTCATAGTCCCGTCTTTCTTTTTCACAAATAGCACCGGAGCACCCCAAGGAGAAGAACTCGGGCGAATAAAGCCTTTGTCTAGTAACTCCTGAATTTGCGTCATCATCTCGCGAACCTCGGAAGGAGCAAGACGATATGGAGCTTTAGCCACAGGGGTAGCCCCCGGAACAAGATCAATTCTATACTCAACATCTCTGACTGGCGGTAACCCAGGCAACTCATCAGGAAATACCTCTGGATAATCTGTCACCACCGGAATATCACGAACCACACGTTTCTCCAGTTTAGCATCAATCACATGTGCTAAATAGCAATCGCAGCCTTTCGAAACCGACTTTCTTGCTTTCAACAGAGAAATGATAGGAATATCTAACCTTCGTCTCTCTCCACGAGCCACAGCATATGACCCGTCAGGTAAAGGAACTTTAATCAACTTCTTGGAACAGAAAATCTCAGCGTTCAACTTACTAAGCCAATCCATCCCAATCACAACATCGAATCCCGCAATCGGCATTAAAAGAAAAGAAACAGGAAAACTACTCCCGTCGATATCAATAACTGCTTGAGGGACACTATCTACAACAGAAACTACTTTACCACTAGCAGTCTCTACTCTTACAGGCTCAGACAACACAGATACAGGCATTTGCAGTTTATCACAGAAAGAGACAGACACAAATGAATATGTAGCTCCAGAATCAAACAGTACACATGCTGGGGTAGAGTTAATAAGAAAAGTACCCGTAATCACGTCCCCAGCACCCTTGGCCTCTTCCTTTGTCATCTGAAACGCCCGCCCTTTAGCACGGGGAGCGTTGTCTTTCTTCTGCCCTGAGGCAGATCCTCCAGTTCCAGCGTCTGACTTTGACCGACAATCTGTAATCCGGTGCCCTGGCTTATGGCACTTGTAACAGACGTTCTCCTTAAACTCGCACTCATTCACCGAGTGCCCTTTCTGACCACACCTAAAACAACGAGTAGTGGCCTTTGAACAATCACCAGCATGGTAGGTGCGACACAGAGAGCACCAAGAACCCTCAAACTTAGCCTTCTTCGAATAATCAGGCTTTCCCCCAGTCGACGACTGCCCCTTGGAAGTAACAGATTTTGAGAACTGCTGAAACTTCCTTTTCTGACCCTCCACAACATGATCCCCCTTTCCCTGGCGTCTATCCCCATCAATCTGTCGGGCTATCTCAAACGCCCGATCCAAAGTAGCCGCAGCTCTAACATGAGCGCGATAATCAAGTGGCAACATGTTTACAAACTTCCGCATCTTGGCTTTCTCATCAGTCACCAAATGCGGTATGAATCTAACCTTATCCGTAAAAGCATGAATAAGGTCCTCAACAGGCTTGTCCCCCTTACGGAGACTACTGAACTCGTTCTCCAGTCATTCCAGATCATAATCTGTACAATACTTTGCTTTCAATTTTTCAGAAAACTGCTCCCAAGTCAGAGCATCAATCACCTCCGGCTTCAACATATCATTAACTGTATCCCACCAATCCAAAGCTGGTCCTTTCAACCTCTGAACAACATATCTGACGCGAAGCTCACGTTCACATTCACAAGCTTCGAACACCTGATCCGTCTCACGTAACCAACGAATAGTCTCAGAGGGATTATCACTACCCTCATAAACCTTCGGCCCGCAAGACAAGAACTTCTTGTAAGAGCACTTCTTTGGCTTCTTCACTGCCAAAGCATTTTGCAACAACTCCCTCGTCAATCGGAGCTCCTCCTCTAACAGTCTAACATATGCCGCCTGCTCTTGATCATGTCTTGGCGGTTCCACATTATGCTGAGAAACCTCGTCCTCAGCTTCCCGTCGTTCACTTGAGGCCTCGTCCTCCATCCGTTTGAGAGCCTCTTCTGTCGTAGCTCTACGTTCGGCCATTTCTACTCAACTAAATATTTACACGTAGACCACAGTTAGTACACCATTTATTCACCACGTACAAATACTACAGTTAATCTATCACATAAGACAGCCACATATCACTCAACTCAACCCCAATTACCCAGATAGGAACACTTAACGATGGTCGGACCCGAGCTTGAGATTGAATACTTCAACGAGTACCCAATTCCTCAAACTTAGGCTCTGATACCTACTTGTAACGCCACCCCTAACGAGCTTAAAATTAGAGTTAATTTAAACTTTTTAAACATCGATTATCAAAAGTGTTGCAGCGGAAATAAACACCATTTACAAAAACTACAAGATTGACTCGGCTAATTAATTACAACAAAAAGGATAGCCAAGTTCAAAGCTACAAGCGTTACCAACTAGTTCCGACCACCGGATCCATACAAACTACAACGTGTTCCCCAAAAGGTATATACAACAAAAGCTACCATCGGTACCCGCCTCACCAGGCCTCTAGCATCAACCTGCGAAAAAAATAAATCTTGCACCGTTAGCTACAACTAGCTAGTGAGCACCAATTACACATAAGCAACAATAAGCAGGCTATCATGTATCAGAACAGCACACAAGGCTATCCTATCATATTGTGACGTGACAAACGTGTCAGCAGTAGTCGTATGTTGCAGGGGAGCTAACCCCGCTCAACAACCCAAAAGCATTCCACATAGTACGCCAATTATCTATCATGTTGGTTCCCATCTATCAAGGAACCTTACTCCTTAGAGGAACGGCGGCCTGCAGGACCATCACCCAAGCGTATACTACTTGAGTACCGTTAATGCCCGGGTACTAACTCCCGTCTACCCGAGAACCCAGCCAAGTATTGACACCCGTCTACCTGACTGACCTCCGTGTTCTCCAATTCAATGTCCGGACAAAACTTCATAAACAACTAGTTGATCCAATAAGGATCCAGTTCATGCGCGCATATAATCACAACAATATCTTTCATATCAACAATAATAATACTAAGCATGCTTGTACAACTTTATCATAACATACCTCCATTTCCACGTATCAATACACCAATCATGTGTCAACATGTACTACAGATAACTTACCTACTGAGACTCATGGGAAACCGGTACTCACCTCGAAACTACAAGAGGCAGATATGCAATCGGGAATCCCAAGAGCACACAGAATCGTCCGAGTCACCTAACACCAATAAACATAGATAAACACCCCTTAGTATACACTACAACAGACTGCACTAACAACAGTCTCAACAAAAGGTCAACATGGCTTCTGACAGCCTCCTACGGCCGCAGGAACATGTTCCTACGCCCGCAGAACAACATTCCAACACGTACTACGGCCGTAGTATATATACACTACGCCCGTAGGATCTCTTGCCAAAGAACCATGACCTACGGCCGTAGTAACCATTCACTACGCCCGTAGTATGTATCCTTTGGGCAACTACGGCCGTAGCAACCATATACTACGCCCGTAGTCTTGTTTCCATCACCCGTAGGTGGTAATCCTCATAAATTCAATCCTACGGCCGTAGCAACCATTTCCTACGACCGCAGTAACATAAACAACACCCTACGGCCGTAGTAACATCATACTACGCCCGTAGGAACCATATTTACAGCGTGTTCTTGCTATGTTCGTAAACAGACGCTGTTTTACGGGTTTTTGACTCAAAATCCAACTTGAATCCATATTCAAGTGTTTATACAAGTTGTCTAACATATATATAAACTTCCTAACATGATTTGGTCACAAAAACAACATTAAAACCCACTTGAATCCATCCAAATGGGTCTCCCTCTTCACTAAACTCAAGAACAAGGTTTATGAACAAGAACTTACAAAAGATGATGATCAAACTCCACAAGAACAGATTCAGTACACGAATCCAGCCTCTAATCTTGACCCAACTTAGTTTTTCCTCTTCAAATCCACAAAGGTTTGGGTGTGGCTTTGCTTGTACGTACATATGTGTGTGTAAAGTGTGTGTATGTGTCTTTAGCTTATCCAGTAAAGAAGAAAGAGGATATAGACCGACTTAACAAGTTAATATCCCATCTCGGGTATTTCGTTCTCCTATTCAACTTAAATCACAACTTAGGGTTATCCGTTTCAACTAACGGAGATATTTTTGGAACCATTATCCAAAACCGTTCAACTATTTATCTACTTGGTCAACTTATGACACTTTTCATAATACTACATTTTTATCCACATTTAACACCAGTTAACACCATTTAACACCAATTAGCACCAATTCATGTTTAAAACACCAATTAACATTTAATACACCATTTAGCAACATTTATACTACAGTTAGCAACAAAACACCAATTAAAGTCAACGTACAACTGTTAAAGCTACATGTACTACAGTTTACAACTAGGCCCCATTTTGGGGTGTTACAGTTATATGGAGAGAATTATATTTTGTTTTTTGAACGGCGGCGAGGGCGGGGGAGACAAAAGTGCAGCGGCGATCGATGGTGTAGAAGGCGGTGGCCGGCGGGACAAAGAGAGAGGGAGCGTCGGCGCTGGGCGGTGGTGTGGTCGCAAGAGGGAGGCTGATCAATCGAGAGAAAGAGACGATTTCAAATTTCTTAGGGTATGGGGGTGGGTATACGCAAAAGGGTATTAAATATATTAATTAATCTATTTTAAAATAGGAAAAGGTTAAATTTACCTTTATATCCTTTTGGAATTTGATTTAATTTCCTTAATTTTCAATTTAATTACAAAAATGCCACCTTTTATCACAGCCACTAATTAAATAATCCAAAGTTCCTAAACGCTTCTCGTATTTTTCGCAAATAAAACCAATTTCGCATTAACCTCCGTACACACACACACACACACACACACACACACACACACACACACACACATATATATATATATATATATATATATATATATATATATATATATATATATATATATATATATATATATATATATAGGGGAGGGTTCAAACGAGAACTGTTTTTCGTACGAGAACTGCGAGAACCAATCTCAGCCGTTCCTTGGATATTGGAAGTTCATGGATTGAGAGCGTGGAGGGGATCAAGTGTGGCAGGGTGCATGTGAGGAATTCGTGGGTGAGCAATGACATTAAAGGAGGGGGAATTGGACGGCTCAGATTGGTTCTCGCAGTTCTCGTACGAAAAATAGTTCTCGTTTGAACTTTTGCCTATATATATATATATATATATATATATATATATATAGGGTAGGGATCTGCTACAAAAAATATAAAGCTACTAAATGTAAGGTGAAATCTCAGCCATTAGATTTTTTAAATCTATTCCTTAAAAAGTGGCTTTTTTTCTTTTTCTATTAATTATTAAAAAAACAATTAAGGGTAATATTGACCTGATTTAAAATTCTCTCTCCTGGATTCGACCATTTTCAACTGCATTTACATTTTTCAAAATATTCATCTGTTTATTGTTCATCAGATCTGTTTTGATGCAGAACGTAAAAAAAATTATAATGTATAAGACTCGCATATACCCAGATTCAAGCACAGATGCACAAAACAACAAAATGACACATCATATCTCGATGCATAATCCATCAAATAGAATAGATGATTTAAGAATAAATCGATGCACAATCATAAACATTACAGATGCACAGATCAACAAAAACAAATCATTATTTGCTGAAAAATAAGAAAAAATGAACAAAATCACTGATGAAGAACAGTTTCACCATTGATGAAAACTTTAAAACTCGAGAACATGGTGGATCTGCAGTTTCCCCTCTGATGAAATAAGTAGGCTTTTGAAAAACCCATGGAGGTCACGGCTAAGAAGAAAACCGAAACCCTAAGGCGGCAAGAAGGCAAACCGTAGCGATGGCAGCGAACAAGCAAACCGAAACCCTAGTGGCGGCGGAAAGATGCAACCGTAGCGATGGCGACTAGAAGCAAAAAGATAAATAGATGGTGTCGTCTGTGTGGTCTGTGTGCGGTGGCGCAACCCCTATACCTTGCTGTCGCCGGCTACGCTAAGTGGTGGGTACGGCGGAGACCGGAGGAGAAGAAGGCGGCAAATGAAACAGATTAGGGTTTGCCTTTGTGCATCTGTAGATCGGCGCTGTAAATTGTAAAAGGAGAGAGGAGAGCCTCGTGAATGTAAAATGGAGAGAGAGGAGAGGAGACCTGGCTTTTTACATCTGCATATGGGAAGAAGGAGAAGCGTAGGATACAGTGATACAGATGAGGGTCTCGATCTTGGAGAGGGATTAAAGGAAGAAAGAGAATAAAATCCTAAACTACCAAATTTACCCTTTTTTAGTTATGCCACATGTCACAACCATAATTCTTCTTACATTAAGTACCTTAATATTTTTTTATTTGAACTCAACTCTACATACATACGTACATATACATATATATATATATATATATATATATATATATATATATATATATATGATTAAAGAGTAGAATACAAAGAAAGAAATATATTTATTATTATATTTAAAGTGAATGGATTATATAGAGAGAAAGATACAATTAATAATATATGATTTAAGAGGATGAGAAAATAGTGAGAGAGATACAATTAATATTATATGATTTAAGAATATGAGAATATACATAAATATATATATATATATATATATATATATATATATATATATATATATATATATATATATATATATATATATATATATATATATATATATAATATGATTAAAGAGAATAAGAAAATAGAGAAAGATGAATATTTAATACTATAATCAAAGAGAATGAGTTATGTAGAGAGAAATGTATAAATATTTAAACCATCAAAGAGATCGAGATGTATAAAGAGATATATTACATAAATTAAGAGTTAAAGTAGAATAAATTAAGAGAATAGTATTTTAATAAAGATACATACTAGAGTATTCAAAGTAAAAGTAAAGAGATATGTGTATGAATATATATATATATATATATATATATATATATATATTGGGAGGTTCAAATGAGAACCTTAAATTAATTGAGAATGGGAGACTCAATCCCAGCCGTCCAATTCCCATCGTTCAATGTCATTGTCCACCCATGAATTCCTCACATGCACCCTGCCACACTCGATTCCCCCACGCTCTCAATCCATAAATTCCACTTATATAATGAACGACTAAGATTTAGTCTCGCATTCTCAATTAATTTCTCATTTTCATTTGAACATTCCTCTCTCTCTCTCTCTCTCTCTCTCTCTCTCTCTATATATATATATATATATATATATATATATATATATATATATATATATATATATATATATATATATATATGTATGTATATGTATATGTATATACTTATACTAAAGAGTTAGTTCAAAGAGTAAAAGAGTAATTATGAAAGATGAAGTAATTGAATAGAAAAAGTGTAAAGATATAGAGACATATACATCTTTATAATAAAAGAATCAATTAAAGAGTAAGAGAATATTTAGAGTTGTGCATATTGTATGAGATACAATCATTATGATAATTTTATGTACTTTGACATGATTATGCGTGGCCTAATGAAATAAGGATTATTGATGTAATAATTGATATCAATAAAAGTATTGTAAACCAATACAGTTAAAGGATGTTAATTTGAGCAGATAGCTCAATGTACCTGAGTGGCAATTGAGTTTGCTAGGTGGTATTGAGTAGCCTGAGTGGTATTGAGTAGCCTGAGTAACATATTAATAACAAAGTAATAATAATAATAGCCTGAGTGGCATTTTATGACCTTTATGGCATATGTAAGTGTAATAAACCGTGAAGTTAATTAAAAATTGTGTTGAACAACTTATTGATGACTTTATTAATTGAGTTGTGATTATATTCTGGTTAATATGTCTTAGTATTATGTAGAGTTGCTTACGGAGTTTTATAACTCACTTCTTTTATTGTTGATGTTTTTACACGTGTTGCATCTAGCTAGGCTCCCGATGGAGAAACTTGTGCGTTTTGTGCAACATTTGAGATAACTGTTTTATAAAATATTAGAGCCAGTTGTGGCCTTTTTTATTTAAAAATAAATTGGGAAAATATTTATAGTACGATGGAATTTATGTTGCAATCTTAACTAAAAAAATCCGGGTGCTAAAATATGTTAGACAAATTTGTTGTCATCTTTATTGTATTTGGAATTTCCGCTTCCTTGTACATGTAATTCTTGATTATAACAATAAGAATTTTATTAAAACTTAAAAGTAACTATGTGTACATTAACTTTAAATAACTTAAGTTTGTATTCAACATCCCTTCTACACAAAGCACAAGTTTTTATATATGAAGTACAATGGTCATAAAGCATGCTCTATGTATATATGATATCTTACAATTTAAGAGGTACATATAAGAAATTGCTCTTTGCATAAAAGGTATCTTACTATTTTTATATGACAATTACACATTTTTATGTGTCAGCTTACCTTAGACACACTAATGATTACTAAGATTACTAATAGATACAATGCATAACTACATTAGAGTTCTAGAATCCGCCACTGTCTAAAACAACTATTGCGTAAGTAGCTTTTGTTTTGCATTCATCTTTATTTTAAGGTGTATTATTTTTTAAACAAAGTTTGGCTTTAATGAAGGGTCAAATATGGTTTACTCATCAAAGTTTCTCTTACTTTTCAGTTTAACCATAAAAGTTTTTTTGAATAGTTTAATCATAAAGTTTTGTTTACCTTTTAGTTTGACCTTTTTTATCTACTAAACCGGCAATATATCTAAACACATCCCATACACACCAAAACACTCCCAAACCCCCGCCCAAACACACCAAAACACTCCCAAACCCCCTCCCAAACACACCAAACTCACCAAATACTTTACCTCGCTCTCCCCTAACTCTCCATCTCTACCTCTCTCTCTCTCTCTCTCTTTCTCTCTCTCTCTCTCTCTCTCTCTCCTTATTAAGGTGAACTGGAGCTCCATGGGTATGAAGATTGCTACCTCCGCCGTACGCAAACCACCACCACTAAAACTCCACGGCCGCCGGTGCATGCAAACCACTCATATCTCCATCCAAACCGCCTTCTCCTCTCTTCCCGTCTCTCTGCCATAAACAACCTTCAAGTTTTCAAAGATGTTCACCACCACCATCACATGCAAACCACCACCCACCGCCACCGCCTTAATCTAGGTTAGATGAAGACGAGGAATACGATTTTTGTTCTAGATATTGTATCGATTTTGGTTCCCACCGCCGCCATCGATCCAAGGTGTTCCAAATCTTTATTTTGTTCTGATTGTTGATTAGAATGTGTTCATCCAAATTTCATTTTTGTTTATGAATTGATTGTGGGTAAAATAGTATTCATCTTCAAATCTGTTCATTTTCCAAAGTGTTTTTGAGTTCAAGTTTGTCTTCAAATGTGTTCATTTTTGTTCTTGGTTTCTTGTTCATCTTTATTTTTGTTAATCTTCAAGTATTTATCTTCAAAACCTTTCAAACCTTCAAATCTTTGACAAGAAATTAGAAAAAAAAGAAATAAGTAATGTATTTAACCAGTTAACCTGATCGTAAGTGATAAAAAGAGTAAAACCATAAAAAGTTAAAACTTAAGAAATCAAAAGAAACTAAACAAGACTTTATAGTTAAATCACAAAAAAAAATTGATCGTTAAACTGAATAGTAAAAAAAACTATGATAATTAAATTAGAGTTGTGTTCAATATAGTCCATAAAAAAAATCATAGTCCTCAAATTTTAATATACAATCACATGTGATTGTAACATCATCACATGTGAATTACGAAAATGCTACTCCGACCAAATTTTTAAAATTCAATCTGGACAATTAATGAGGCTGATCCAAAGGCTAAAATTAATCCCTCAGGACTTGTAAAACTGCACATTTGAAAACCAGATTTTTCTTTTTAAAATACTAATTCAAGAATCCAAACTGCGTGGATCCGTTTGTAAACTTAACTTAAACCAAACCTGTTTTTCAAAACTTACATAAGCAGCGGAATATTTAAAAGTAGCTATAATTACAAGCAAAATTAGCCACGACATACAAAAGAAATGTTGGTGTTACTGAAATTGTCCACCGACCACCATAAACAAATATATACAAACATAGTATAAAGATAAGTGTTCCTCCAAAAGCATAAGTAATAACCAGCAAGTACCCAAGCTCATGCGTCTATGTATCACCTACAATCATGGGGAGAGTATCTGTTATCTATTTAAAGCTAGTGAGCATAAGATATCATAATCATTAATACAAACATATAACATATCAACAATAGTATCAAACAGTGCTATCCTAGCATCTCGCGATGAGCTGGCACAGCCAGAAGGAAGTATAATCTTGCAGGGTCGCGAACCCTGCTCAACACTCTTAACTGTGGAAACCAGACACATCAACCGCGCGGGTGGGTGAGCGGGTAGCGGTCCACCGTTGCGTTATGAAGTCATCGACTCCATGGGATACACCGGGTAACTGATCCCCTAATCGCACGAGGAACATTGGGTTAGCCAAACCCTAAATTCCTATCCAGGTACAGTTGACGCTATCATCGACCCGCAGGCATCAAGGCATCTCAGATCGCAGTCTGGCCTCGATCAAAGACTATAAATAGCCCCCAAATCTTGGATCCGTTCACAAACACAAATGTGACCCATTCCGGGCCTCATAGCACGCATACATAATCATATCATTAATCATGATTCAATTGCTACACGTGTCATGCATAAACATAGCATACAACAAGGTTAATTACATTTCATGGAATTACTTGCACATACTGATAACATGTAATACGGTTATATTAATTTTTATGCTATCCTATACTCACCTGAGAGGCTAAAGTAAACAGATATAATGCTCGTCTCTATCGTCGAGGTCGTTCGATTCACCTATAAGATAATACTTATGTTTAGTCACTTCACACAAGTACAATAACCAATATAACTAATATGAATCCCTTAATGATGCCCTTAAACTATTTAGAACCCTAAACGAGCATCCCGTACAACAAAACGTCGAAAACAACAAAAAACTACGCACTGCTTCTGGGTCACCCCCATGCGATCGCAAGGGAGGGCTATGCGACCGCAAGGCACCCCTGGAACATCCCTTTGCGATCGCAAGGACCCCCCATGCGACCGCAAGCAACTTGTTACAGTTCAGTGTCGAGTTTCAGCCCTGTTCAGTCCATTTGCACTCCAAACTTAATTCCAGTATTCCCAAATCAATTTCCAGTGATTCCATATCATTTTAGGCATCATAATAAGTCTAAAAACATAAAATTAACAAGCTCAAATCAAGGATTCAAGATTTGGAATCAAATTCTTCATTTTTTTGACCCATTTGATGATTATTATGAAACATGATCCAATCCTTCATTTTAATTCATAAAATTGATTCCTAATCACTTAGAAATGATATAAGAGCAGATCACAACAACAAATTCCATCTATTGGTAGCTATTTTAGAGTTGGTCATTTTGACCTAGAACTCAAGAACATGGAACAAGGAAGAAGACAACTCACAAAGGAGATAGGATGATGAAGATGATATAACAATATCAGATTGGAGCTTGTAGTTACTTCTGCAAATCAGTAGCTTGATAGTTTTCTCCTTGATTTAGCTTCAAAGTGCAAGAACAAACAAGAGAGTGTGTTATGTGTGTATGCACGTATGTCTGTGAAGTTGAGAAGGGGAGAGACCGACTTAAGGTCTCAATATTATCCATAAGGGGTATTTTGTTCTCCTTGGCAACTTACAACTTAATACCTGCTTGTCCGTTTCAACTAACGGGGATATTTCCGGAATCCTTCTTCAAAACCGTTTAATATATTAATGAACTTATTTATTTTCGTTAATATTTTAATATCACCATTTCTTAATTATTTTCATAATAATTTCATATTAATTTTAATATTCATTAATAAGCTCGAGATTAGAACGTATCGAGAATATAAACGACTAGTCTCATTTGAGGATGTTACAGGACTATCATTAAGTATGAACTATATTAAACATTTCTCAATTAAATTATACTCCGTATTTGCTAAACAATATGTTTATTTTTTTCAAGAGATGGGCCTTGTTTATTGGGCCCAATTCGTTTCAGTAGCAAGCCAGTAAGGCAGTAACTCTGTGTAGAAGTGTAGAACTGTAGATTGTTGACCGTTGTTGTGTTTCTTTCTCCGGTCAGTTCCCCAAATTGAAATCCCCCAAATGCACAGGCGGATTTCTACGCGATAAAATTCTACCAAAAACCATGAAATTTCTTGCACCAAAACGATTGAATCGAATGAGTGGATTATGTATGTAAACTATTTGTATGCTTGGTGATCGTAGTTAGATAAAAAAGAAAAACGAGAAGATGAGCGTCGTAGAGAAAGAAAGCATTGAAGTGATCGCGCAAAGCATCGGCGTTGGCAATTTATCACCGGATGTCTTGCCTTCTCTATCCGCCGATATCGAATACCGTGTTCGAGAGATCATGCAGGTGTAATTTTGGGGAATATAAATGATTTTTCATGCTTTAGGTTTTGGTTCATATATACTCTAGTAAATTTAAGTTAACGAGTTTCAATTTCGCATTTACATCTGAACTTTTGTAACTGCAGGAGGCTATAAAGTGTATGCATCATGCAAAGCGAACTGCTATGACTTCAGATGATGTGGATAATGCCCTCGAACTACGAAAAATGGAGGTATATATATTCTTCTAATCTTGTTTATTCATTCCGTAGTGAGGCAATTAGAAGCCCAGTGTAGTTGATCAACGACGTTTTAGCTGCATTTTTACATATATACTGACACGATCTATTCGATTGTTGTTTTCTTTTCTTTTCTTCCTTTTCTTGGAGGAGGGGGGGGGGGGGGGGGGGGGGGGGGGGTTTGGGGTGTTCCACTAACTTCTAATTATGAATTTTGATGGATGCAATATGTTGGTCTATGAATATATGGTTTTCTAGCACACACTAGTGTTAGTATCTTAATAAACAAGAGCACTGCTAGCTAAAAATAAAAATAGCATAATGTACATGTTAATCAAAGAACCTAAATTAATCATTATAATCTAGATTGGTAGAAACCAAATCAAACCAACTTACAAGCTAAAATAGCATATAGTATATGACTATATGTTATATACATTAATGATTCATCATAAGAAATACTAAAGCAATTCATCAAATCTAAAAATTTAGAGTTTCATAAGTTTGACAGTTAGGTGATTCAGAAAGCCATTGAAAAGATACTATGGTTTGAAGGTTTGCAAGGACATGGTAAACAGGGTGTCATGTTGTTCTTCAGTTAAACATAAAAGAAACAGCAACTCGCCCTCTATTCATAAACAAGTCATAAATTTAAAAGCAAAGGTATGAATTTCAAGCAAATGTGAATAGCAAACCAAATAGAACCAAGAAAGACTTGAACAATAGGTCGCCTGTTGTTAAAGCATTTCGTTGAACAAGTAACATGCAAACAAAGAGCTCAAAATTCTTGTCGTTAAAATAGCATATTAAATTATCGAACAAACTAACTGGTCTTTATGCTAAAAACTCCTATCTTAGTGCTCAATGTTAAAAATAGAATATCTGAATAGCTTTTTTGTAACATGAATGTTTAATCACTTGAAAGGCAAGAACCAAAGTAAATATATTCAAGTTCTTACTTTAAAAACCTAAACCTATATTTCCTCCAAAAAAGGAATATAGATAAACTCGGAGAAAGTGAGTGAGCGACAAAGACCGAATCCTGCTAGTAATTTTAGTGTAATTCGAAAGACTTTGGTTATGTTTGGTAAGCGGCTCACGTGGCATATGGAGTCCAGACTTGTTCAAGCTACTAAACTCCTAGACCCAAATTGGTGGGGGTTAAGGGGGCCGTGCCTCCTTGCAGGGGCCTAGGGGCTAGGGGTAGCACCCTAGCTGGGTCCCACTGGCCAGTCAGCAAGTAGGGCTCAAGAGAGGCTGCCCCTTGCAGTTCTCAGGGGCAGTGCAATGCTAAGTGCCTAAGTGTTGAAGTATCGATGTGAGCTGAGTATCAGCTTGCGGCGACCATTGTCAGCATAAGCTGACCTGCCGCAACACTGATCAAAATAAGCTGATCATGATAATTTTCATATACAGGCACCTACCAAAATAATTGTTAGAAGGTAGTTGTAATCAATTTTGGCGGTTATTGGTGCGAAAAGTAACTTTCGGGTTCTCTATAGTCTATAAATAGAAACGAACGAACACAAATGTAAGACTCTATGTTCAGAACAGTGTTGCATGGATCAGGGATTGGTACAGGAACAAGGATCGAGATCTCGGTTTGCCAAGTCTCTAAAAGTCGGTACGAGAGTCGGTAGGTTCATTTCGGATCGCTTCGGTACTATGTACCATAACTTTTACAAGTGTAATTTTAAGTAATATATAAATGGCAACTTTGTTTTAAGGTAATTCATCGAAAATTGAATCCATCAGTGTATTCAATGCTTTTCAAAGTCGGTGTTAGTCAAATCCTACTACTATACTAAAGTCAGTGTCCGTCAATTCCAGTACGATTTCTGACATCTTCAATCGATTTCTAGTACGTTTTTACATTGACTGGGATTCTTAACCTGGACATGTTTTAGTGTTTTATAAATCATAATTTGTTCAATCAGGGACGTTCCAAACGTGAATTAGATATTGAACCAAACCCAGAAGTGGAACGATGATTTTATTTACCAATTTCTGATCCCGGTAGCGATTGGATCGCAAATGTGCGATTCGGTACGTAATGATCGGAACGAGGATTGTGGCTGTTCCAGCCATCCCTGTGACTATGGTTCAGAAAGTGTCTAACTGGATCGTAAGATTATCTGAGACTATTGATTTTATTTACACCTTGTTCAACCTGTTTTCTTAAAAGTGAGAGACAAGCGGCACTGGTGGCAAGTGGCTTCATTCGGCTCCGTGGCAGCAGCATAGCAATAGTGGTGAGCAGAGGCAAAAGGGCAAGTCTATGGATTTGAGTCAATGAAGGGCAACAAAGGCACGAGAGTTGATAGTCCATAATTGCCACCTGAGGAATTTTTTTAATTCTCTTGCCACAGATTTTTAGTTTTTCTGTAAAAATCAGTGGCTAAAATATACCTAGGTTGAGTATCATCAACGAACTTACCCTTGTTTAGATTAAAAATTAGTATTAGATCAGAATTGACATTCTTTGCTTATGTTTCCTGTTTGGGATTACAAGATTAGGGCGACGAGAAATTTGCTGTGATCTTTTAGGTTCATTTATATGTTTTTTGAAGAGGGTTCATTTTACTATTATTCCATTCATCACATAGAGATTTGCAGGCCTTCATTTTACTATTGCTCTATTCATGTCCTAAGGATTTCCAATAGTTTGTTCCTTTCAAGTAGTCCAAAGCCCAGTTTCTGAACTGTAGAAGTGTGTGATAATTTCTTTCTCCAAGTAGAATTTGATTTCTATTTCCTTTAAACAATACTGAAAGGGTGGATTACATGATGTTTATAATTCATTTATGGGTGGGTAAGTGATGATTATGTTTATTTGAATTTGCATTTGTGGTTTGATTATCTTACCTAATGTCTCATCACAGCCAATATATGTTGCGTCTGGTAATTCTTTGCGATTTAAAAGAGTCGGCAGGCACAAGGATTTGTTCTATGTTGAGGACAAGGATGTTGATTTTAAGGAGGTAATGAAGTTGTCGCCTTTTATAATGTTAGAACAATATGGTTGGTTATCAGTTCTCATGTTGACTTAATATCTTCAGGTGATTGAAGCCCCTCTTCCAAAAGCACCTCCAGATGCTGCAGTTTTCAGTCATTGGCTGGCTATTGAAGGAGTACAACCTGCTATCCCTGAAAATGCTCCACTTGAAGGTATCTTATACAAATAAGTAATAAATATTCTTTCTATTAGACATAATGACCATTATGTACCACTAACTTAATCTCATTTGTCTGCAGTACTTGTAACCCCATTTGATAATAAAAAACCTGATTGCAAAGAAGATGGGGTTTCTATGGACATAAAAACACCTGTGAAACACGTACTCTCGATAGAGCTTCAGGTATTAATTTTCTTTGTGCAATAAACCATGGGTACATGGTTTTGTCTTCAATGTTATATAACTTTCTACTTGTTTATGGTGCAGCTTTACTTTGAAAAGATCACAGACCTCACTGTAAGTCGGTCTAACTCGATAATCTTTAACAAAGCCTTGCTGAGCTTGGCAACTGATGCAGGGCTCCATCCGTTGGTTCCATATTTTGTATATTTTGTCGCTGAGGAGGTAACTGCTTTGCCATTTTTCTCTGAACTGCTCTCTTAACTGATTCCTAACATTAATTGCTCATGCCTCATATATACATCAGGTCACGCGGAATTTAAACAACTTCCAGCTTCTTTTTGCTTTGATGCGCCTTGTTTGGAGTCTTATCCAGAATCCATTCCTGCACATTGAGCCATATGTAAGTGTGTGTGTGTGTGTATGTGTGTAGAGAGAGAGATGAGATGAGACGAGATCAGAAAAGAAGTAACACATAATAAAAACCTTTTAAGAACTAATATGGACGATGCATTTTTTGATAAGGGAGTAAACTTAGATTCATTCGCCTATCAGAGAGGGCCCGCTCTATCTGTAATGAGTGCTCGACTGCTCGTTGTTAGTTTTTAGAGTTGTTATCTATTGATGACATTTAGTGGAACACACACATATAGAACATAAATGAATGAACAAAAGGCTATAGAGTTGTCTTTATCCATTTAACTAAACGAAGACAAGGGTTTGTTCTTGTTTGTATATTTATTAAATAAACAAACAGTCCGTCGAACGGTTCATGAATCGTTTGTTGGACGTTTGGTTTGTTTGCAACCCTAGATGTGGAACCTAGGGTTGTAAGAATTTCCTACTTTTTGAACTGTGTCTTTGTTTAGAGTAAATAACTAGGGAAATAAAATTATTTTTGTTATGTATCTATGATGTTAAATTTCTTAGTTTTGTTGAACAAGATTCAGTCTGATCTTTCATTTGGAAACAATATACCTTTTTGATGTTTCATCTTCCATCTTGATCGACACCAGGATGATATAGAAGTGATCCTTGAGGGACATCTCTGCATAACAAAAACTCATATAACCCAACTTTACCCACAAAGGCACAAAGCCAAATGATTCATCAAAATGGTTTAGGATTCTGTAACTAGTTTGATGCTATTGGTACTTTGTAGGTTGCATCATGACAGTAGCATCTGTGGGTTGATTTTTTTTAATGACAAGTGATGTCATACTAGGCTTTATGTGTGGGGAAATATACTGTGGTTTCCAGCTTGATTTTCTCTATAAATCCTTTTTCAATGACAATTATCGGATAACTATAACAATTGTAGCAAATCTAAGTTCTGTAGGATGTAGCTTGAGGATCATAAAAAGCAACCCACAAACGCTACTGGTAGGATGCACCCTACCAATGACATTAAGATATTTAATGAATTCCAAACCATTTTGATGAATGCTTTGGCTTTTGGGACACTTTGGGATGGATATATGTGAGTTTTAGTGATGCAGTTTTATTTCACAAGAGCATCTTATATATGAAAAGATTACTAGTGTAATTTAAAGCTTGTCAACTGGTCATTGTTATATACCTTTGTGTTTAGTAGGCACTAAATCAGAATTACTACAGAAAGTAAACCCTGATGCTAATGTGTAACATAGTCCTGATGTATACAAATTGTATTCAAGCCTTTGTCTGTTGTCTCTTATATGGTTCTTTTCTTCAGCTGCACCAACTGATGCCATCTGTAATGACCTGCCTTATTGCAAAAAGCTTGGGGAATAAGTTAACCGATAACCACTGGGAACTTAGAAACTTTACAGCTAATCTGGTGGCTTTAATATGCCGAAGGTGTGTATATGTATGTATATTAATTGAAGAGAACCTTGTATGTATTTCTGTATTTACCCCAAACAGTCTTTGTTATTAAATCGTGAAAAATATAAAAAAAAAGTATAACTTCATTAGTTCATGGTTAATATCTTTACATCGAATCCATAAACTGATTTTTATTTCTGCACATGTGGCAGGTTTGGATACGGGTATCATAATCTCCAGTTACGTGTGAGTAGGACTCTTCTTCATGCTTTCTTGGATCCTGCAAAAGCATTTCCCCAGCATTATGGTGCTATAAAAGGGATCGCTGCCCTTGGATCAAGCGTGGTACTCTCCTTTGTTTTCCCTTTTTACCACTATTCTTATTTCTTTATCATATAACACTGCTTGTGATCTTGATTTTGATTTGATCTGTTTACAACTTGTATATAAATGTCATAGGTTCGGTTGCTTCTGCTACCAAATCTTGATCCATATCTACAGTTTATAGAACCAGAATTGCAACTTGACAGGCAAAAAAACGAGAGTAGGAGACACGAGGCATGGCAAGTGCATGGGGCGTTAATGGTAAATTTTCTTTTACTTTGGTTTTATTACTTTTAACACATTTCTCGGCTTATATTGTTGGAAATGCATTTTGCAGTGTGCAGCTGGTCTTTGTATTTACAGTCAGCTCAAAATGGTTCCCAATCTGTTATCTCCACCAACTCATAGCATCTGGAAGAGAAATGGAAAATATGGGACATCAAACCCGAGTATGGACAGTCTCTCTTATTCGTTTTATGTATTTTTCTTGTTTGTATTTGGTGTTCCATTTTTGAAATTTTTAATATTTATCAAGGCAAACGGAAGGTGGCGAGCATGAACAACTTGATGGACCCGTCGTTAAAAAAAGTAGTAGCAACTACTGATGCCTCACATTTAGTGAAGCAAGAGATGCAAGGACCCAGCAACAGCAGTGGGTTTTCAATAACCCGTGGCGGCTCGGATACTGGGCTGCACCAGTTACCAAGGTTTTTGCCAAACGAAAGCTTGCCTGGTGGCGGTGTGAGGCGGGATAGGTTTGGCGGTGCAACTCCATCATCAACAGTGGCGGTCTCCCGAGCGTGGAAGAAGGAAGTAAACGCTGGACACTTGCTTCCCAAACTCTATGATTTATTCGGTCAAAGCATGTTTCCTTTTGTACCTTCCCCTGAACTGTGTAATTTTCACCTATGATAGTTTATTACCCGAATAGTAATATGTAATGCATCCTAACATATTTAGTCGTCAATTTCATCTTAATTTACATTAGGGTGTAAACGAGTCGAATCAGCTCAAAATCGGCTCGAAATTTTATGTTAAGCTCGAGCTCGACAAGCTTTCATACTTGAAGCTCGAGCTCGGCTCGACAGGGTACATTATTAGCTCGAGCTAGGCTTGAAAAGCTCGAAATAATATAAAAAAATTGAATTAAAAAATCAAATTATTCAAAATATAGATAAAATGTGAAATTAATGATTTTTTGGTAATTACTAGATAAAAGCTCGACTCCTTTACACCCATAACTTACATCACTTAAGAATACACAAGTCAAGAGACGTTGCAAGATTTCATATGATTCGAGTGAGAAGTCTCTTTACACAGCTAAAAATTTCATTGAAACTATTACACATGCTCGGTGCCGAATAATGAAAGAAAAAAAGCCACGAAGAACAAAGAAACACGATAGCAAATGGTTTTTCACAAACGATTGTTTAAAAGAAAAGTTTCCTAGACCGAGAGGGCGCAGCAGACGGCATGGTCAATGATTTAGGGGAAATTGTAGGTTGTGTGGGTTCTTGAGTTCTATCAACAAGTTTTGCTCCTTTAGGATCAGCCAGAAGAGATTTCTGAAATGACTGTGCAAATCCTGTAGCAACAATAGTCACATGAATCTCCCCATTGTACCTCTCATCAACAACCGCCCCGAATATAATGTTCGCTGAAGGATCTGCCAAACTTGTTACCACCTGAAAGACGATCCAGTTTCAGAATATCGACATTTATATAATAAATTAAAGATATAGTTGATTTTCAGTACCTGAGACACCCTATTAACTTCTTGCAGAGTTATGTCTTTCCCTCCAGTAATGTTATAAACGACTCCAGTAGCAGATTGGATCGACGACCCGATTAGGGGAGCAAGTGTTGCTTGTTCGGCTGCTTCTTCAGCTCGGTTTTTACTCGAGGAAACACCCACACCAAGCATTGCAGTTCCAGAGTCTTTCATTACTGCTTTCACATCTGCAAAGTCCACATTTACCAGCCCTGGAATCTGCAAATCAAAACATGTTCATCTCCAGTTGCAGAAATGGAACATTGAAACCATATATGCCTTAAATTCTTCATTAAAGAAGCACTTACTGTAATTATATCTGAAATCCCTTGAACTCCTTGGCGAAGCACATCATCAGCAAGAAGAAAAGCATCCTGAAGAGGTGTTTGTTCATCAGCTATATCCAGTAAACGGTCATTTGGGATCACTATAAGTGTGTCAACATTCTTCTGCAGCTTTTCAATAGCCTCCAAAGCCTGAAATTTCAAACTTTTACTATCAGTATTAATATGTTAATGTTCATGGGATAAAGGATGGTATATATATGACTGATGAAACATATTGTTTCCTGTCACCTGCCTGCACTGATCTTTTGCGACCTTCGAAGCTGAACGGGTAGGTTACCACGCCAACGGTTAGATATCCTGCTTCCTTTGCAATTTGAGCTACAACTGGAGCAGCACCAGAGCCTGTACCACCACCCATACCTGCTGTTATGAACACAAGATCAGATCCTTTAAGAGCATTTCCAATGGCTTCCTTTGATTCCTCTGCAGCTTGTTCTCCCAAAAGTGGATTCCCACCAGTTCCTGCATCTCTACAAACATCAACCTCAACCAGCAATGAAAAGCTAATATGATTGAACAGAATGTGAACATCAAAATCCCACAAAATAAACAATTTAATGTGAAGAGGAAGGAAGCAGACCAAGTCCACGAGTCAAAAGCTCCCCGATTTGAATTGGGTTTTGTGCAACAGATTGCAGAAGCGCTTGAGAATCTGTGTTTATGGCGTAAAAATCAACACCCTGTTGTTCATCATATCAAATTGAACTTGTCAAGGAGCTGAAAATGACATATAAACTCTAAATAATGATAAATGTAATGCAGCAGGGAGCAGAAAAGCTGTAAATGTCACATTACATGAAGAACAGATATCAAGAACTGTAATTTTACAGTTCAAATTGGCGCATAAGATGATAAAGATAGAGAATTGTTGGATTTTAAGAAATGGGAAAAAGAGGGTGACCTGTAAGCCGCTACCAATCATGCGATTAACGGCATTGTTGCCACCGCCACCGACGCCGACGACTTTAATCTTGGCAGACTCCATGGAGGTAAAAGAACAGCAGACGGCGGAGCGGCGGTGTCGGCGAGGCCTGGGAGAATAATTTGATTTGGAGAAAAGGGGAGAAAGCGAACAGCCGGTGGAGATTGAGGAGGAGGAAGATGAAGGCAAGGGTGTTACGGTGGTGCCGAATAGAAGTAGGCGGTGTGTGGCCATCAATGAATGCGAGGTTGCTAGTTTCCAAACAACAGTGAAGGTTGTAAAGTTGGAAGTATGGCTGCCCTCGCAAGGATGAAGACAGTGAGAGATTTTAGGGCTTTAGTATTTTGATTTTTATATTTCTTATTTTGTATTATTTTGTTTTTTGTTTCACTTTCCTCTTTTTGTTCTTTTCTTGTTTATCACCAAAATTCTAACCAACCTTGTTGTTGGACAAAATGAAAAATATATAAATGATGCGAATAGTAAGTTTAGTGAAATGTTCAATATAGTCTAAAGTTTTTGTGTAGTTCTGAGGGACAAATCTCAGCCACAGTATTAAAAAAAAAGGCAAATGCCCACCAGCACCTCGGGACACCACCACTGCCGCCGACCACCACCTCCGGCCACCCCAATCACATGTGATTGAAGCACAATCACATGTGATTACCGCCAACCACCACCACCGACCACCACCTCCGTCCACCACCACCTCCGGCCGCCGCAATCACATGTGATTGCACACCGCTAACCACCAACACCGACCATCACCTCTGGCGACCCAATCACATGTGATTGAAGCCACAATCACATGTGATTACACACCGCCAACCACCACCATCGACCATCACCTCCGGACACCACCACAGCCGCCGACCACCACCTCCGGCCGCCGCAATCACATGTGATTGAAGTCACAATCACATGTGATTGCACACCGCCAACCACCACCACCGACCATCACCTCCGGCTACACAATCACATGTGATTGAAGCCACAATCACATGTGATTGCACACCGCCAACCACCACCACCGACCATCACCTCCGGCCACCTCCTCTGGCGAGCCAATCACATGTGATTGCACACTGTCTGCCACCACCACTACCGCCGCCGACCAGATCTTTTTTTGAAGCATCAAACGACGAATCTGAGACCAGATCTGAACTCCTCTCATCAAACCGAGTTGAACCACCACCATCCCCACCCTAAACAACTCCGGCAGCAGGCGAATTTGGCCTCGTCGGCGCCGATCTGAGACATTAACTCCATATCTTTTTTTTAAGCATCGAACGACGAATCCGAGACCAGATCTGGACTCCTCTCATCAAACCGAGTTGAACCATGTGTGCCACCACCATTAACTCCGGCCGTGGTGGTCGGATTTTGCAGCGGCGGCCATAGTGGCCGGAGTTTGCTCGATTTCTCGTTAATGGAGGATCGTGAGGACGATTAGGCTCCATAGTCTTGTAGGGGAGTCAAAACCGATCACCCTCACCAAAAATCACGATTATCCGACGGTGGGATCGCCGGAAAACGGTTTGTTGATCGTGTGGCTGAGATTCGTCCCTCAGGACTATACAAAAAATATGGACTATATTGAATACAACTCAGTAGGTTTATTATTTTGGAGAGCTATATATTAGTCATACAATACCTCTCTAGACTTATCGTTTTAGAAAGTCTTTTACTGCATTCATTCGTCTTTTATTCCTGGTGAGCCTTTTATTCGCTTTTATGGTAACTCACTGGGCTTATCTCCCTCTAGAGCTCTTACGATGTATCTTCGTGCTTATCATCTTGTCACTTGATATGCCCTAGAGTATTTTCTCAGGATCATCAATATTTTTTTATTACACTTAACAGATAAAAAGATTTCTTTTTAAAACCGCTTTGATTAAATCTCTAATTTGTTATTACGTTAACGGATGTCACAATATTGGATAGTCTATAATTGGTTACACCTTCTACATTTTTATTGAACCAGAATAAGATACTTTCTAACAGCATCTGGTAACCAATACGTAAAATTTGTCACATAGTAGCTTCTCATTGCCCAAATCTAATTCACTCATCTCCTACCCCCACATGAACACAATTGAGACCCTCCTTCATATTTGCAAGTATGGGTTAATCCTTACTTTGTATTTATATCTTTATAAACTTTCATTATTACTTTAATATCCTTCTATAATTGTAAAAAAAAAACACTTCCAAAAACATTATAAGCATAGGACTTCATTCTCAATTTAATTACAGTATTTTTCAATTTTCTGTGCACAAAGAATTCATATTTTCCAGCGTTCACTTATGATGGATAGCAATTTTTAAATTTTATTACTTATTTTTAATATTAGTTTTACTTTATTGAATTTAAAAAAGTTGGTGAGTCCAAGTTCGAAAAGGAGATGAGTATTGATAAAAACAATTAATATAAAGTAGAAATCATTCAGGTTAATTAAAAAGAGACTTCACGACATCAACATAAGTACTCTAACTAGCAATAATCGCCATTTATTTACAATATGTTATAGAATAATATAGTAATCAAGTTGGATACGAATTTAACTATTCAATAACTCATTAGATTCATAACCGAAAATGCACAAAAGAGTTTATATTTCAGTAAAACAACACAAATTCTTAAACTCAAATATGTAGCAAGTTTACTCGTCATATATGCTAGTGCTCATTACACATTCGATTCACTCGTCCAGCCAGCCGCACGATGAGTTGTCGTACGGCTCATGGGCGAAACTAGAAGAATCCGTTTGTGGCCCGATGTAACAATCATAAACCCACGTGCTCCTATTCTTCATCCATATGTGGTTTAACTCATCCAGCTTAGGTGCATAGCTTTGAATTACACTTGTGCTAGACCTGTTATAAGATGATGCATCTTTAATCACATATCCACTTGAAAATCCAAAATCTTGATGATTCCCAGCATGCCCATTCACAATGTTAGTTCTTGAACAAGATTTATGCAAAAATTCACGGTTTTCCACTTGCAAATCTGAGGCCTTAACATTTTCCTCTTCTGATAAATGGCGACCAGAGGATGGATACTGTGTTTCATGTAGAACAGGAGCCAGATATTCTGTCAGCTTATCCTACAACACATCATGCCAAAAGAAACCACATCAAGACAATAATAATGTGTAAAAAGGAAAACAAAGTTGCAACGATCAAAGAAAATGAAAATAAAAACATGGAAGATTGCCACAAAAACGACAGATTTTACCATATCCAGATTTATAGAGGAGTTAACTTTTTTCATCACTTCCACGATTCTGCAATGTAACTATGCAAAAGTATTAGAATTATATACTAATGAAACCATTATAATTCATGGTTGATAACCAATATGTTAAGATAAGAAAACAGGAGAAATCTATCCATTTATTGAGAGAATAGAATTTCACCTCTCCTGTGAACCGGCATCCAGAAGGGTCTGCTCGTCTTCATCAACCCGAATGTGATCATCCTTGTAACAACTTGGTTCATCCAAGTGGGACCTCATAACTTTCTTGTAGCTTTCGGTTACTCTATGTTTTTTTGCAGCTTCTGACCCACGTGATGCTGTCACTCTTTTCTTAGAAGAACGTACTGGTCTAACAAATGAAGATGACTTTTCAACTCTTCTCTCAAGCTTTAGAGAAGAGCTATTATCAGATGTATGATCTGAATTGACAACTTCCTCAGTGACTGCAACTGTCCTTGTGTTATGGTCAATCTCTGGAAACTTTATGTTTCTTACAGCAGTGCCAAGTTTATGATCCATCTTATGTTTGCTGAAAAGTAGCACAGAACTAAGTTAGTTAATCACATTTAAGATTATTAACACGATCAAGACATCACTTAATTACTTACAAGCAAAATATTAATGCTCTTGACTTGGGCAAAAGACCATTCCATGCTCTAGCTATAACATCTTCATCATTATCTTCGTTATGGAACACAATCTCACTGCAGAAAGAACAAAAATCAACTATGTAATGATATGTACATTGTATATATAACTACATTTAGATTTAATTATTATAAGAATATGAGGCTACCTTGGCAAGCATTTCCTGTGATATGAGCTTGGACATCGCCTACACATAGCGAATTGCAAGTCTTCCACTCTCTCATTTTCTCCAAGTTTGCATTTATGACACTTATGTGCAGGACATAAAAACGGCTCACCAGCAGCAATCTTTTCTTCAAGATCAAGTGTCTCAGTGTCACTTTCGTTGGCAAGAAGCTTTGCAACACAGTGCGGGTGATAAAAATGGCCACAACTTGCAGAAATACAACAAAAAACCTACAATAATATCTCAAACAATTTATGTCAGGTTACTGGTATTGTTAATGAGATTTATGAGATAAAATAACAAATAAAAGAAATCCTAAAGTATCCGGTTGAAGCTGCACCTCTGCACCAGATGATTCGTTAGAAGATCCCAATTTTCCGCAGACAAAACACTGGTGTTGTTCATGAGAACAGTTCAAGCAATAAAAAAGTTTTGATCCCTGAAAAAGAAAAACAGATGGGATTCATTTAAAATTGATTTATGCATAACTAAGTATAGGAGAAATTAAAAAAGTACAGAATCTAAAGTTGATAGAATAATCTAATATGTATATAGTGAAATACCTTCACTTCTTCAGCAGGTAGACCTAGAGATTTGCAATTGGAGTCTGCAGATTCTGCAGATTCTACAGTTGCATGAAATGACCTTAAACATTTTCCTTCACAACTGCATTACATAACAAATAAAACATCATCAGAACATCTGAGTGGAAGCAAAATCAATCAAAAATTTAATTATTGTTACTAATTAATAAGAAGATATCTAAAAAATATGCAACATATATATACAAATACACAAAAACTCAAAAAGCATGTAAAGCAACATTAATTACCAGGTAAGATCACCACCATTATCGCAGATTGCACAAACATCATAGAGATCTTCCTCATCATCAGACTCATTGTCTTCGGTAGATTTTGTTACTTGATCGTCCTCATATTCAACGATTGCATCATCAACTACAAAGCTCGGCTTCATAATTAATCACTTCAACGTTCTGTCATGATGTCTTCTACTTGTCAACAACATGTTAAAAAATGTTTCGTACATGCAAGATTAACTGTATCGTACATGATGATTTTGTAACTTTTTCAAGTATCATATAGGATAGTTAAACATGCATGTTCAAAAATGTAATTATTTAACAAAACCTTGGATTAAGGTATTATAGCAACTTCAAAAAAAAATTATAACAACGTCATAGAATAATTTTACAAGATGCATGGTTGAAATAATCAGATAACTAACATGATTGCCGGTCATATATCGCATGTACAACAGTTTACACAAATTTCAAATCAGTTTTACATTGAAAAAAAATCAAGAATCTCATATGTACGCAAAGAAACGATGCATTAATACAAATAAAAAAGCATAAGAAATAGTAGCATGCAATACGTACGTACCTGTGTATCTCGCAACGTAGAAGAAGATCGATCAATGATTAAGACGTTTCGTACATGCAGGATTAATTAACTTTCAGTCGAGATTATGGTCAATTTTCACTCACATACACATACATATTTATATACAGATTAAGATGGACCGATAAAGTTTAATGTAGTTGTATAACATTCGGATGATCCCAAAAATGTCGGTGGATATATCTATAAAGATCTGCGCTATTTTTAGGAAAGATTTATAAAGATTTTTTATTATATTGCAAAGATATTCTTAAACTATATATCTATCAATTTACAAGTTTAGAGGCAGCTTGTGGATTAAGTTACAATTAACTAAACCGATTTACTGCTATAAATAATAATTATATCAGATCTGAGTTGATTAAAATCTTGTTCTATCTGATAAAATTATATAACATTATCAAACTTTATTTTGTTAAACTAACATCCAAAAAACATCTTAACTCTAAAACTATAACTAAAGATTATGTTGAAAATATTTTTTATCTCTTGGAAATTAAATCCTTTAATTGGGCTTGTATCCGTACACAAGTTATTTAAAAAATAGAGTTAATTACATTTTTGGTTCCTGTGGTTTGCTTAAAATTACGGAATTGGTCCCTGGGTCATAATTTTTACGGGTTTGATCCCTTCCAACCCGTTTTACTTGCAAATTTGGTCCCTCTTCAATTTGAAATGACTTAAATGCCCTCATCCCTATTATTTTTTCTTTTCTTTATTTTCTAATTGATTTTAAATATTGAATAAATATTATTTTATATTAAAAAATTCAACTCAACCTATCTCTTTCAATCTCTCTACCTTTAGTTCTCTCTCCTCCAATTTCACCACCACCATAACCACACCCACCGCTACCCCCACGAAAAATCCACCACCACCATAGCTACCACCATAAGTGCCACACATCGCCACCATCTCCATTCATTTTGAAAATGACTACCACCTGCTGAAAATCAACCACCACCTCCATCTTCAACAACCACATACACCATCATCACCACCACTTTCATCTTCAACCGAATCAACCACCCCCGCCTTCTTCATCTTAAACCACCACCACCTGCAACTCCTCTATCTAAAATATAAAACACCCAACATTAAATCGATCAAATTGTACAAATCTTGATTTGTGGGGCCTGATGTTGATTTTTGGTGATGGTGTAACAGACAGAAAGTTTAGAGAGATAAAGTTGAGAGAGAAAGGAGACGGTGGTTAGTGGGACATGGCGTCGGTGGAGATGGGGTTCGATGGAGGTGGTGTCGGTGGAGGTGGCGATGGCGGTGGTGCCGGTGGCGGTGGTTGAGGGTTTTCGAACCGCCGCAGTCTTATTCTTCTTCACCCCAATATAAAACCCTAAATCGAACAGATTAGGGTTTTTGAACAGATTAGGGTTTTCGAACAGATTAGGTTTTCGAGCAAATTGGGTATCTTAAATCGATTGAGGCTTTCAAAGTTGTGGATGGTGCAGGTGACAGTAGTAAGATGGTGGTGGTCGCTGGCACACACACACACACACAGAGTGTGTGTGTGTGTTTAAGAAAATGGTGATGGTAGGTGACGGTGGTAAGTCGGCGACGGTGACCAAAGGTGCTGGTGGTAGGTGGTGATAGTCATGGCGGCGGTGATGTCTACGATGGTGGTACGGTGGTGGTCGGATGAGGTATTTTGATGTTCGGTAAATAATTGGCAGAAATGTACTAATAATGGGATGAAGTTTGATATTTTCTACTTTAAATTATATTTAATATTAAATAATAATTAAAAAAGTTATTGTATGTAAAAGAAAATGAAAAAATATAAGGATGAGGGGTATTTTGGTCTTTTTAAGTTGGACAGGGACCAAATATGCAAGCAAAACGGGTCGGGAGGGACCAAACCCGTAAAAATTGCGACCCAGGGACCAATTTCGTAATTTTAGGTAAACCAAAGGGACCAAAAATGTAATTAACTCTAAAAAATAAATTTGAAAATTTAGATTTTTCACACCATATCTCTATTCGAGAATAATTTGATATTCATGTTGCAAACTGATTTCCTATTTTTATTTTTATATATTTAGACCTTTTCAAACATGTCTCTATAATTTGTGTATTTGATATTCGCTTTGCAAACTAATTTTTTTATTCTTATTTAACAAACTCTTTACAAAGTATTTAATAAAAATATGTAAGTATTAGAATTTTATAATTTTTGTCTTACCTTTTTCATAGTTTAGATTATGTTATATATTTTTGACTTTTTTGATAATTTAGTTTTATTTTTAACTCTCTTTTGTAGTATTCATAGAAAATATGTCAATCGAAGACAACAAGATCTTTAATGTACATCGATGACAAACGATGCATGTATATATCACATGTGGAATTCGAAAACACCTTTAAATAATATTTGTTTACATTTTATTATTATTGCTCATATATTTGTTATATAAAAAATAAGACTCATTTAATTATTATAAAAGTATTTGTTACGTTCTAACTAAAATATAAAAAATAAAATTTAAAGTAGTTTGTATTAAGCCCTAACCTAAACTATAATTTTTATTTGGAAGGTAAGTGAATCTAGAAAGTAATTACATTAATTAATAATGCAATCCATGTTCTAATTTTTTTGGAAGGTATATTTTAGTAAATTATAGGTGTATATTTAGACAATCCCCTTTATTATTGTTTGCTCATAATTGTGAACAAGTGCAGAAATAGGAGATGAGGCTTCGAGTCTGTTTTATAGATATCTCTGAATGAGGGATGTAACCTACAAAACAATGAAGACACTACGTTAGAGGACTTACAGGGGCCTGGCCCTGTAAGCCACTCCGACGCTCAAGTTAGCCATGATAACTGGTAAAAGGCTGTTAGGAGAGTGTTTAGGCTATATTTGGTGCCTACCTTGATAGGAGGTGAAGATCTCCTATATATAGTCAAGGTGGTACTTGAAAGGATCGACCAGATGAAGGACACGTAGCGTAATCTTCTGTGAGGAAGCAAAAAGGTTGTATCTTTTTGCTTTGAGTGGGATTTGCTCCCCACTACAGTTGTCAGCCAATCATGGGTAGTTGGTAGTACTTTTTATTGTTTGAGGCATTGCCTCTACACTGTGAGATTTGCTCTCCATTACCGATGTCAGCCAATCGTGGGCAGCTTGCGTGTGTCAGAGGTTTCAGACATGGCACGCTTACTCTGACCTGTAATCGTGAGACACGTGCCATAGTTGTCATGAGGTTGTAATGACTAGCTCCGGGGCTTATCTGTGGTATAGTATGTTGTTAAAACGGTCCTGCAGGGGGCGAGAAGACCTGTAATGAGGTTGGTAAGTGTGTCAGGCCTGTGCTGGCCGTGTAGTGAGGGACTGGGTCTGGCCTGCAACTATCTTCGTGATGAGGGTGTCGTTGACTTGCGACCAGTTACCCTGGACCAGGCCAAGACTGAAGTGGGCTAAGATGTTAAAAGGACATTACCGGCAGGCCCTATGGTATTTTGCTAGGCCTGGACGTGGGTACGTCATCAAGTCCCCCAGTCTAGTTTGGTGTGACTAGTCATAGCAGGCTAGACTAAAGATTAGTGAGGTTTATGTCGTTACTGTTTGCCAGCTGTCTCTTAGGGTGTACGTCGGTGATGGCGTGTGGTTTAACAGTCGGCGAATGTGATGATGGCTTACAATGGCTAGTCATGTCACACGCTAATCATGGCGCGTGGTCTGACATGCGGCAAAGTTGACAGTTGTGACGTCATGATTGATAGCGACCCGAAACGGCGTGTCGTGTCCGTTCCTGCGACTTTTGAATTTCCCGCCCATTAATGCCGTTAGGCTATCCGAATTTTCGGTGACCCGGGCCGGGTTTCTGCATTATCTATAAATAGTCCCGAGGAACTACTTTCCCCCGTGCGTATCCAAAATCCATCCATCTCCGCTCATCGTCTTCTTCTTCTCCAGAGTTCTTTCGAGATCCTAAAGCTTTTTCGTTGAGGTATTCCCTTAAACCTTTACTCTTTTCTCATTCTTTTATCATGAGCAACGTAGGGTTTCCCGTGATAGAAGTTGCCCCAGATGTTACCCAGAAGAGGTTTTCTTCGTTTCTTCATGATCATCCATGACTGATGAAGTTTAATCTTTCGATTCCCGAGAGCCACCATAGGGCTGATGCTCCGCCTCCTGGCAAAACTGCGTTTTATTTATCTTATGCCAAAGAGGGAAATCTTCGAATCCCTTTCACTCGGTTCTTTCTGAAAACTCTTCGTCATTACGGTATTGCTTTCTCCCAACTTCATCCTCTTGGGCTTGCGAGGCTTACTGCGTTTGAGGCTGCTAGCCGGAGTGTCAACTGCAGGCCTAGTCCTACAATTTTTCGTTCTTTGTTTAACTTATCTCTTTCGAATTCGTGGTTCACCTTTGAAAAAAGGAAACATCATTTGAAGAAGTTCATGCTGAAGAGCAAAGATAAGGGTTTAAAGGACTGGAAGAAGCATTGGGTCTGGATTGATGTCACCACTGACGTCTTTCCTGAAGGCTTTGAGAGCCTGCTGGTGTGGAGGGGGGATGGGGAGGTGTCCACCAGGGTGACTATGGAGCCTGTTTTGAGGGGCAATAGGAAGGTTGTCTTTGATCGGTTGGCAGGGCTTACCTTGAACCTCCGCCCTTTCAAAGAGGGTTTCTTGGTGCTGGTCGGACTAAGCCAGCATTGGTCTGACACCTGCAGGCCTAAGATTCACAGAGGCGGGCGGGGTAATTCCCTGCAATTTGTTATTCTTGGCTATTATTATTTTGCTTTGGGCTAATATTTTGTTTGTTTCGCAGTGATGGGGTTCTTGGAGTACATGCAGGCTGCTGACGAATCCATGATTCAGGTCACTCCTATGAACCAAGACGAGGAGAATGCGGCCCTGCAGGCCGACGCTGAAGCTGCTGCTGCTGCTACGTCAGGCAGTGGCGCGAGGGATAGGGCCGATGAAGAGGCTAGTGAGGAGGATCATCTGAATGAGGTGCGGCGTCGCGAGCTGCGAGCTAAACGACGTGCCGATGCGGCTGCTCAAGGAGATCAAGCGGAAAGAGAGGCCGCCGAGCCTGGTATGTGTAGCGTATCATTCTCCTTGTGTTTGGGTTTAATTACTTGATGCTTATGCCTTGCTTTATTGCAGACGTTGAGGAAGTGGAGCCTGTATCTGCAGTTCCCTTCCCGGAGTTTGCCACGGGCGACGGCTCCGCTATTCCTGGTGAAGGTCGGGCTGACCTGGGGTTTGGTGGTGACTCTGACCCTGCTGACAAAGAGGCTGAGCCCGCAGTGGGTTCTCGTAAGGATTCTCCTTGCGGTTTGAAGAGGAAAGGGAAGGGAGTTACCCCTGGTGACGAGGAGAGAGCTGCCAAAAGGCAGTGTCAGGCTGCCGCAGGAGGTTCTAGAGGTTCCAAGGGGGTTAGGGAGACTTCTTCCTTCACCCGGTCAGACGCCGAACGATTGGTGTTGGAGCTCTCTGCCAGATGTATGCCTTTTTGCCCCCTTTTGCTTTATTAGTTTCCCAAAGATACTAACTGCTTGCTTTTTCTAGCCTCCCGTGTGCAGGGTAGTCTTGCGGCTCAGGAGGGGGGAGATAGCTGGGTTCCTCGCTTCTCTCTTCCCCCCACTTTCGACGGTTCGGATACTGCTGAGCTTCGGGAATTTTTTGATGGCCTGCTGCCTTCGGCGGCCATGAACCAGGCATCCGAGGCTTCACTCCTGGAGACCTTGAATGGTGCTGACGAGAGTATGTTCCGCATGCTCGTGAGTTTTGCCGATACCCGCCGAAGACTGATCAATAATGCCTTATCATCGATGAAGGAGGTGTTGAGGAGGAACGAGTCTGAAAGTCGTCTGAGAAGGGAGCGCCTAGCTGCCCAGGGTTTATCGGTGAGGGCCGAGGAGGCTGAGCTTCGTGCTCAGGCTGTAGCCAAGGAGTCTAAGACTCTGAAACTTAAGCTCCAGGAGACCAGTCGGAGACTACAGGAGGCGCAAGAAAAGCTGAGGGAGGCTGAAGAGGTTGTTGCTGCCAGGGAGACAGAGATTGCTCAGTTAAAGCAAGATTCTCTATTGGTTGGCCTGGAGAGGGATAGCCTGGTTGCTAGGCTGGAGGACTCCAAGGAATCCTACAAGAGTCTTGCCGAAGCTTTTGAAGGCCTACAAGGTAATTATTCATTTTTGGTGCAGGGCCTTCCTTCCCTGGTGGCGAAGCTGCGTGCTTCTCGCCTGTACTGCGCACCGTATGGTGCTTTGTATGATGTGGCAGTTCGTCTGGGGAGACACCAAGCTGCATCTCAGCTTAAAAGTGCCGCTCCTGAGCTTCCTGACCATCTTGTGTCTAAGTTTCTGACCGTCTATTTTTGTACAATTTTATATACAATTTTGTCTATAAGAATTTAAATTTATTAAATTTGACCATCTATTTTTGTAAAAGCTGAAATTTATATTTAATACTAGTTTATTGACCCGTATACGTACGGGTATTTCGAAAGTGTATTTGAGATATTAGAATTTTCAAATAAAAATAATGGAGTAAATGAAATATCACCTTTGTAATGAGAATATACTAATTTCAAAAAAGTGTCATATTACAATAAAATTTATACCAAAACGTAGATAAAAATGAGACGGTCGTAAATATATAATTATTTTTTCTCTAAACAAAATATATCACAAATTACTAAACATGATTTATAAACAACTTATAATTAATTACATTAGTATACAATTTTTATAAAACCCCCCTCATATTTTCTTAAAACCCCCTCATAACTTTTATAAAACCCCCTCATAATTTTCATCCAACCCCCTCCCAATAAATTTAAAATTGAATTCAAATTTCTATGATTTTTAATTTTTGCAAAATTATTTTGAGAATGGAATAATTTTGAAATTGAAGGTTGTGATTGGTTAATTAAGACTAAATTTATGGTTATTTTTGAAAAATTTGCATGCCTTTTATATATAAATATAGAAGATATAGATAGATTCTTAGTTAAAATTGGATTCAATTTTTTTTACTTTAATTTAAATCAAAGTTATTAGAGATCATTTTTGTTGGTGTTATTTGGTCGGTTTTTGGTTTTGTGGATTTATATCGTTGAATTAAAATTTAAAAAATATCTTAATTAACTGATAGTAATCCAAACTGAGTAGGCTAACCAAACCAGTCAAAGCCGAATTAACCGTCAGTTTGATAGGTTCAGACCCATAAAACCATGTTAGAGATATTATTTTGATGAATGATCAGATTAATTACAAATTACATATGGATTGCTATGGAAATATAAATGAAAGTAATGAAGGATGTTTTTGGAAACTATTGAAAAAGAAGAAGGTTCTCACTCTTAATTTAAGTTGTTACTATATTTTGTAATTTTTTTATCTTGGATGTAATTAAAATCTTGATTTAATACACGAGTCATTACACAATTTCCTTCATATAAGGGAAATGTGGGTTTCGCGGATATCGGTGTAGATAAGCAAATAAGGAATCCTAAAATTTCCAATTTACCTAATTCAAAACAATTATATGATACAACGGAAAAACTAATATAGATCATCGTCATTACTTCGGGTGTTAGCACATAACTCAAAAGTTAAAATCAAAATCTAAAACCAATCTACACACCAATTAAATATATATGCGGGTGTATTCAAATAACTTATCCAAATCCGATTAAACCATAATTGATTAACTAAAACTCACGAGTCGAGTGAATTTTCGGGTAAAACCAACTTATGAACGCACCACTAATAATTTCATATATGTCTTTCTTAAAATTTTAAAATAACGTATTTCACCATAATTTACAAATATTATGGTTACATTTTTTAAACATTTAAAAATACCATTTAAAACATTTTCCAACCATTCTGATTTTTTTTAGTTATAACCAATATATACTTGATCGTATTGCAACGCATTGTTACGTTCGGTAATTATATATGACTTCTACAAGAATTACAATCACGTCTCTACATATCATAATATACCACATTTTTTTCATTACTCTAAACCGGCCCGTACCTGTATCACACGGACATTTAATCTAGTAATTTAATTATAGAAGAAAGAAAAATAATAATTATTTACAGTTTTATAAAATAATTGACGACTATTTTTATAAATTATGCCATGCTTTAAATTTATTCATACACAGGTATTTAGTTTCCTTGGGCTATGTTAAAACAATCTCTTAATATTAATAAACATTATGTAATATAATTCAATTAATATTTTTTATTACCTTCGAATGCTAATCTCTTAAAATCAAGATTTAGTTTTAGCTTTGACCAAGTAAATGACTAGGAATCTTCTTATATTTATTCTAATTAAAAGAAAAAGGTTTCTCTCTTCCTAAAAATTCTCCACCAATTATAATCTTTGATTTAAAAAAAAATTTTAAAAATCCAAAAATGCCTTATGATGATGTAAAAAATGCCAAAAATTCTTCAGGAATTGGAAGGGGGTATTGTGAAACTTCTAAGGGGATTTATAAAATATGTTAGGAGCTTTTATGAAAATGTGAGGCGGTTTTATAAAACTTGTATATTAATATAATTAATTATAGGTTGTTTATAAAATATGTTAAACAACTTATTATATAATTTGTTTAGAGAAATAATAATTATATATTTGCGACCGTCTCATTTTTATCTACGTTTTGGTATAAATTTTATTGTAATATGACACTTTTTTTAAAGTGGTATATTTTTAATTGTTTGTTATCCATTAATAGTAGTGGGTAGGTTATTCATAAAACAATTTATATCTTTTTTATATTTATTCTATCTACGTATCATAGTCGATATAATAACTGATTCCTCGGTCTTTCGATAAAAAGTATTAAAATGATTTTTTTTAAAATTTTGTTTTATTTAAGATAAATTTATATAAAAATAGATAACATTTAAAACAGACAAAAGTGCATCAATCAATATAAAAAATTAAAGAATCATATATATAAGCAACTATTAAAAATAAAACTATTAATAGAAAAGGGTTACTTACATCATCAACCTTTTTCCTAAAAAATATCCACCAATCATAGCTCTTGATTTAAAAAAATTAAAGAAAATAAAAAATATAATAGTTATTACGTCACATTCCATCAAATCCCTTAAGGGAAATTTTTTTATAACAAACTTCTATGTGTTTGTTAATCTTGGATAATATAATAATATATATTTGAATTAATCGTGGATAACATAATAATATATATTTCAAATTATAAGTTTGTTCAATATTTACAACCACACCATTTGTTCTTGGTTTGGCATGCAATTCTATATATACTTTTTGTCATTTGTAAATAGAATATAAGTAAACTGAATTTACATCATTTAGCTATTCATGTCAATCTTATCATTCATATGCCAAAGAGAAAAATACAATTATAATAACGCCCTAAATTTTAAAATAAATTTTTTAATGCTCAATTATGTTACTAAACAGGAAAGAAAGAAAAATTAGTAGATCCTTTCGTAAGCTCCATTTTAATTCCACTGTTCTAACACATCTCATTTGTCTGATTCATGAAATTCTGTGATTGAATTACCTAAAAGATAGATTAAGAAACGAAAATTATACATAAATGTTTGAATATTCATAATTTGTTTCTTTTTATTTCTAATTTTCTACTCTGCCTTAGTTAAAGTCGTTGATTTTGTGTGCAATTCATTTAGTAAACGCAAGGTAGTGAGTTCACAAATCAATTGTGAAAGATATCTTTGATATCTTATGATATCAAAAAAGGAAAAAACAAGTAGATTCAAAAAAAAAATCGTAAATTGAAGCAACAATTATAAAGTATGAAAAATACTAAGTTAGATATGTCATTAGCCCATTTCAAGTTAAATAGCTTTGTTTGTGTATGCGTTAAATTACTAATAAATTACAATATCAGGGATAAAGCTCCATCACGAGAAACACATTAATATTATACTAAAACTTTTAGACGTGTAATGTAACTTTTAGACGTGAAGAGTAAAGAGAGGTTAAAAGTTTTAATATGCGATAATTAAGGAAATCCTACTAATAAAACTATGAATGTTGTTTATAAAGAGGTTTTAAAGAAAATCTAATGATAATCTTATGTATGTATTTCAAAATTCTGTAATGATTATTCATTTCTTACGAGATTTTATATTCATATATATGCTTTGTAATTATTTTTACTATACGTCTTAATACTCTTTAAAACTATATAAATTTAAAATTGACTTATATCATCCCGTGTTGATATACGGGTCGCTTAGCTAGTATTAATACAAATGAAGTTAGTTTTAACCAAAAGAATGACGGAAATCGTTTGACTAAATTTATGAATGCTAATCTTGATTAAAATTAAGAGATATGGATTGATTAGGTGTGTTAGAAATTTGATAAGAACAAGTTTGTATTTTGCCCGCGTATTGCGCGGGGATGAAATCAAACTCAATATATCAACTCATAATATGTATCTTACATGTTTTCTCTAATTTTCTTCTTACTACTTTATCATTTTACCTACTTATTAACATATGTAATGCATTAATTCTCTTTTTTCATCTTATCTATTGATTTTATACACGTATTAGGTGATGATCGGAGATAAAGCTGATGTGACTGTATGCTTAAGGGACTCTCTCCACTTTAAGAAAATAAGAAGGTGATAACAACTTTTAGAATATATAAATATAAAAAACAAAATTAGAAACCATACTTTGTTGCGGTTCCAAAAAAGAGGGATGATGCTTATATTTGGTACCAAATGCCAAACATGATTTATCGAGATGTTGCTGAATGTATTCCCTAAGCTTTAAACCATGACATACATGATCCATTAATTCTCTTTCGTTATCTTCACTCTTGATTTTGATACATATTTTGATCTAGTAAGTAGAAAGTAGAACTTTTTTTGTAAAACATCATAAAACTTTTTATTTTATTTTAACCTTTCTCACGATCTCCATCTCAATTTAATGAAATCTGCTTGTTTGGTTTTCCGATGCCATCAATAAATTAATTTTCAAAACTAATAAAGGTGCACTCTCTTTATATACCTTCGTCTCTCACCACCATAGATCATCTCCTCATCCATTATTCTTTTCTACAGCCAGCCATCATCCTTTTCTATGTCACCGCCACCACCTTCCATGTAACTCCGCCACCACATCCTTCCCCTACACCTAACCACCGCAACCTGGAATAACCACGCACCGTCCGTCACAAATCAAACCAAGTTTTTTACAGATTTCAATCTGCACTCTTTCCCCTTTGTCGGAAAACCGCCACCGTCAGGGTACACAGTTTCCGCCATTCTGCTAAAACGCATGCCGACTCACATTCGAACTATATCACCGGTACTCTAACTGTCTCTAACACTAAGTATCGTTGCTCTTCTTCCCACCGTTGCAGCGGTAAAATTTAGACGTATTTCCGGGCATATCTCCACACACTTCGACAAAAGAACAATACTTGTTCAGAGTCCTCTGTTTAGTTTGCCGACTGTCGTCTCCGAATCACCAACTTCGCCCCATTCCATTGGTCCACTAATTAGATCTCCGACTATATGGTCCATTAATTAGATTCTATTTTTTATTCTTTCAAGCGATAAATTCACTATATCGGAACCATATCAAATCGTAAGATCAAGGGACATTTACATAAATGCCCCTGAATTTATCACAAAAAAATTGCTAACTCTCTTCGTCAATTGATAGATACTAGTAAATAAATGAATAGCCCCTCTCCTTGCGAGGGGAAGATAAAATTGTGTTTATATCATTAATAGCATAGATATTTATTTAGTAGCAAGCTATAAATGTTATTTTATTTAAGATAATTATTAAAAATAATATATTATTATTTTTGAAAAATAAATACATTATGTCTTTAAATGTATAAGAATGGTAATATCATTGTATTTATATCATTCATTCATTTCACTTAGATAAACATAGGGTTAAAGCCATTAAATAGCTATCTACTTTTCCTATTTTACCATTGTGGCACGTCATGTTTTTTTTAACACATGTGGCCATTTAACTTACCAAAACCGTGTTAATGTGGCCATTTCGTGACCTGCAACCTGCCAACCCGTTTTCAGCGCGTTTTTTACGATTTTTTATCATTGTGTGATTTTTTTTTAGAATCTTGTAATTTATCATTATACCTTTCAAATGACACCAAATTCTTGAACTTTTGTCAAGTGTTGAGAGAGAATTTCGAGCTCAAAGTTTCGTTTTTTTGTGTTAATGGGTTCGAAAACAGGGCAGAAAAAAAGATGTGGTTTTAGCTTAATTCTTGATCATTTTACATAATTCTTTTTATAGATTGTCGTAGATAACTTTTTTACCTTTCAATGGAAACCAAATTCATGAAAAACCATCAAGTGTAGGCCAAGTTATTGCTAATTAAAGTCGATAATAACCCTATTCGACACCCTTACGGTATTTCGATGAATTGACACATTTTAAACTCGTTTTTATTCGTTTTTTTGTACTACTTGATAGACAACTCGATTAGATATTCCATAGACTCAAGAATTATTAATTTTCATCAAGTATAAATAAAGAATTTCGGGTTTAATGTTTCAATTTTAAGGTGAAGAAGAAAAGGGGGAAAGGTGACCTGCTATAGCAGGTCAAAATAACCAAAATGGGCACATTAACACGTTTTTTATAAGTTAGCTGGCCACATGTGTAAAAAAAAACATGACGTGTCACAATGGTAATATGAGAAAAGTAGACCGCTATTTAATGGCTTTAACCCATAAACTTATTACTTTTAGCTTTAATTTTTTTTTATTTTTAGTATAAAAATATTTAACTTAATTAAATATGATGGAAAATTAATGGTAAATGTAAAAGAAAAAAAAAATCAACTACCAACGGACCCTTGTCATTTTTATTTGTTCCAAATGAGCCCACCAGATGGCCCACCAAAATGCCATGGTAAATTAAAATAAATCATTAAACCATTTTATCATGAGATATATGTTTTTTTTACCAAAGTAACCCTCAAAATATCATGATATTTTGAGGTTGTAGTTTGCAAATTGATATATTTAATAATTATAATTAACTTGTAGTTATTCGGTTGGGTCAATCGAGTTTAAGGAGTCAAATTCGAATAACCAGAGTGATCTTATTTGGTTACGTTGACGGTTAGAAAATATGAAGTTTGGGTGACTTAAATAATCTGGTTAAGAATTTCTGCTTTTTCTTATATAATTAAAATATCGTAACTAAATTATACTATCCGCAAGTTTGTAACTTTTAATGCGAGAGATGCAATGCAAATTCATTAGTTTGGGCAACACCACAGGCCCACAAGACAAGGTAAGTATGATTTATGAATCCCACACAGCCCACTGGCCATTCAAAGTATGCAACACAAGGCAAATCAATATTAAAAAAAACTCACGTATTTCGTAATCACGTCTGTATAGTTTATCATGTTCAAGAGCGTCCACAATGGGTACTCATAACGAGCAAAATTTACAATATAATGAGGAGTAGCTCGTTATCCACCGTTACCGGCCATGGAGTTGTTGTGAGCTCGTGGTGGTGGTCACGAGCCTGCATTTTATGTTTTTTTAATAAATAAAAGTTAAGATAAATAATTATGTGTAGGTCAGGTTATAATGACTGTTAGTGATTAGTTATGGATGTTGATATGATTGTTAATGATGACAATTATGAACACGGTTGCTCTAAAACATAACTTGAATTTCACAAACAAAAACCTTGACGTTCACTTCACACATTCACGTTTACCTCCATAACTTACGGCCTCATTGTTATCACAACTAACAGTAGGCCTGTAAACGAACCGAACGAACACGAACGGGGCTTGCTCGTGTTCGTTCGTTTAACTTTAGCCGAACAAATAAGCGAACACGAACGGATAAACGAACAGAAATCTGTGTTCATGTTCGTTCGTTTAACTTTAGCCGAACAAATAAACGAACATGAACGGTAAACGAACGAGCATGTGTGTTCGATTGTTTAAAGATTCTTTAGTTCGTGTACATTTGTGTTCGTTTATTTAAGTGATAAACAAATGTAAACGGATGAACACACACTAAAATACAAATCCAATATTATTAAACACAAATAAACACTATATTTAAACACACACATATAATATAAATGTATATATTTATATAAAATATAAACGAACATAAACGAACGGATAACCAAACGTTCACGAACATAAATGAACGAACGAGAGCTCTGTTCGTGTTCGTTCGTTTAATTAAACGAACGGAAAATATTGTTCATGTTCGTTCGTTTATTAAACAAACGAACATAAACGAACTTCCCGCCGAACATTTTCACGAACGATTCACGAACGTTCTGTTCATTTACAGCACTAACTAACAGTTTATAAAATTTCATGAGATTAGGTTTGATAATGTTTAATGTTCGTGGTTTAGATAATTAATTTTAAGAATTTTAAAGTTGAGTTAATTACAAAGATGGTCCCTGTGATGAACCCTAACCCACATACACTGAGATCGATCAGATCGATCGTGTGATGAACCCTAAAACCCACATACACTGCTGTACAGATCGTGTAAAGCGAAGAAAATCGGTTGGATTTGGCTTCGAAGCCTGACGGCGGCGGCTGTACTTAAACAAGAACAAGATCTGAAAACTTTTTTTTGTTGTGAACCATCCTAGTTACCCAACGTCTCCTACCTGCAGATCGTATGATTCATCTCATATGCTCAATCCGGTGGTCAAGGGGATGATGGTTTTATGCGGATGTTGTTTTGATCTGCCCAGTGATGGTCGTACGGCGGGGGTGGTCGTCGTAGACCGAAGAGAGAGAGTGTGTATGTATGGCGGTGGTTGCACGGTGGTGGTTTGGTGATGGTGATGGCGACGGCGAGCGTGGCGGTGGTGGTGGCCGGCTGATCGAAGTGAGAGAGAGAGCTCGGCGGAGTGGGTTTAGCGATGGTGGTGCCCGGCGGCCTTAGGGGTGGCGGTGGTGCCCGGTTCTTGTTTAGAGAGAGGAGAGAAAGAGAAGAGAGAAAGAGAAGAGAGATGAGAGAGAGAGAGAGAGGATGGTGGTATAAGAAGGGTGAAATGTGTTTGGTAAGAAGAATTAGGAAAAAGGTTGTTTGGAAACTTTTTAATAGGCAAAAGGTGTTTGGTTATAAGGATAAGTGAGAAAATGACTAAAATACCCTTTGACTAATGGTCAAAGATAACACCAGTTAGTCTAAAGGACTAAAAGTGAAACAAAACGTTAACCATAAGGACTATCATTGTAATTTTTGATTTTAAATGACTAAATGTGAAATCTGGGGAAGACCACATGGACCATCTTTGTAATTAACTCTTTAAAGTTTAATAGTTTATTGTTGTTGCCAGCTTATTGATTATGTAAATGTATAGTTGTTTGCAAACATAGAATCTTACATAGTTACTAGTGTAAATCATTAGGAATAGTATTATTGTCTCTTTCCATCCTCCTATTTGTATTTGTAGCTTCACGCTATTTGCAATGCGGTTTCGGAGTAGGTAAAACCGACCGAAATCCCCGCTTTTGCCAACATAACAGCAAGCACGGATTATTCTGCTAATATCGTATTTATATTTAAATCTTATTTTACTTTATTATAAAGTTATCATTTTATATAAATTGTATACATAGAAGAAACTAGAAAATCATAGTAGGATCTTACAATCTCTATTTTGTAAAGACCAAAACGATCCATAGTAGCATTTTAATCTTAAACAAACATTTAACCGCCCTCGCTATTGCAAGGGGTAAAAATTAAAAGAAACAGTCTTATTATTATATAATAATAAGAGTTAATTGTCCAAATGGTCATTTAACTTAAGAGTTTTTACTATTTTCGTCCTTTAACTTTAAAAGTGGTAAGAATCGTCCTTTAACTGTCATTTTCATGCCAATTTGGTCCTTATTAACAAATTCCGTTAACTTTTTCCGCTAAAATAGGTAAAATGACCAATTTACCCTTGTATTTATATTTTATTGTTTTACTTTTTATTTATACTCATTTTATAAATTAATTAATAATTAAGAGTCAAAGTCAACTCTGTCATAGTTCCAAGTCATCTCAGTCAAAAGTCAAAGTCATCTCTTTTTTCTCTCTCATTTCGTCAACTGGAAACCACCACCCACCACCACCACCACCCACCATTCATAAATCTGATTTGGTTAAATTCCCATTTGGTTAACCCTAATTTTTTTAGTTTCTTAATTTCTTCCGTCCTATTAGGGTTTTCTAATTTTTTTTAGAGAGAGAGAGAGAGACGACAGATGATTAGGGTTTTCTTAGGGTTTTCCGATTAAGAATACCACAACCGCCGGACACCAACCCACCACCACTTTTCTCTTAGTTTTTTTTATTAGGGTTGTTCTTGATCGGAACACACTACCACCAAATAACCACCGCAAATCTTGATCTTGAATCTGGATCTAGACGAAATGAAACCCTAGGGGTGCAGATCTTGCATCAATGGTGGTTGCTAGGGTTTCTTGGAGTGCGATAGAGAGAGAGAGATTAGAGAGGCAGGTGGTGGCTTCGGATGAAGATGACGGTGGTGCTCAGATCTTCGATTACGGAGGAGCTGTTAGTCGTGACGGCGGTGGGGTGCTCAGATCTGGTGGTAGAGGCTGGCGGTGGGGCACAGAGGATGGTGGTGGTGGTTCTAAGAGAAAAATGGGTGAAGAGGAGGAAGAGGAGGTGGTGGTTACAGTGGCGGCGGCTAGGTTATCTCAGAAAGAAAAAGAAACCGGTAGAGAGAGAGAGAGAGAGAGTGTGTGTGAAACCGTGTAGAGAGAAACCGGTAGAGAGAGAGAGAGAGAGTGAAAGCGGTGGCGCAGTACGGTGGTGGTGGAGGAAAGCGACGGCGGTGGGGGAGTTCATATGAGATGTAGTTCGAGAAGAGAGAGGTGAGAGAGAGAAACCGGTAGAGAGAGAGTGAAACCGGTAGAGAGAGAGTGAGTGAATCGTGTAGAGAGAGAAAGAGTCTTTAAAAAGAAAAAGAAAAAAAAGTACATTGATGGATTTTATAATATGAAAAAAAGAAAAAATATATTAAAAGAATATATATTATTAAAAGATAACTAAATATTAAAAAAGGTAAAAAGACTAGAATACCCCTGACATAACAGAGGTAACTAACGGCTAATGTTAGTAAGGACTAAAACGACATGAAAATGGCAGTTAAAGGACGATCCTTGCCACTTTTAAAGTTAAAGGACGAAAATGGCAAAAACCCTTAAGTTAAATGACCATTTGGACAATTAACTCTAATAATAAATGTTAGAGTTAATTACAAAGATGGTCCCTGTGGTTTGTGCTGAATTTCACATTTAGTCCTTTAAACTCGAAAATTACACTGGTAGTCATTATGGTTAACGTTTTGTTTCACTTTTAGTCCTTTAGACTAACTGGTGTTAAAGTTGACCGTTAGTCAAATGGTATTCTAGTCTTTTTCCGACTTATCCTTATAACCAATCACATTGATCCTATTAATCTGTTTCCAAACACACTTATTTATAGTTTATCTAATTTACTTATTTCCAAACATAAAATCACCCTCTCTCAGTCATCTCTCCATCTCTAATCTGAGACCCTCCCAAAAACCCTCCCAGCCGTCACTCTCACTCACCACCCCTCTCCATCCCTTCCGCCGGACGCCGCCGTCACCACCACCACCAAAGCTCTCTCTTCCTCTCACCGTAAGACCACCATCGAAAACCACCGCCTCACCCATGGCTCACCGCTCACAGATAGGAGAAGAACCCGATTAGAAGAATCCGAAAGATCTCCGGCAGCTTGGAGCCCGGCAAATTAACAGTGCCGGAGATCTCTTTGATGGGTTGCAACACTATCTCCGGTACCGTCGACGGCTTCTCCATGGTGGCAACAGAAGCAGAGCAGGTAAAATATTTTCTCCTAGGGTTTTTATTAGAACAAACAGAGATTTGAGTAATCAATGTTTTGATTTTCGATCCAAAAGATAAGGAAGACAAAGATTTGGAAGAAGGTATTTGGGATTTGGTGAGATTTGAATTCAAATGTGCAGTTTCATACGATCTGTGGGATTTGGGATTTGGAAGAAGGTATTTGGGTGTATTGATTCTAAGTTGGTATGTGCAAGTTCTTAATTATTGAAACATTTTCCCAATTTGGTTGTTCGAATTACGAACATAATTACAAGGTCTTGTCACCTTTTTGCCCCATGTCTCTGTAACTATTTCGATGATTCAAATTCATCCATGGAGTGGGGTTGACTTGAAATTTCACTGTGTGCATCTGAAATTGAGCTCTACGTCTTTGATTAAATGCCTCACTGCTATAACATTTGAGATCCTCAAACCCCTCTGGAAACATAAACTACCTTTACAGTTGTTCATGTGTGAGATACTATGCTATAAAGAAAAGATTTAAGCCTGTGACATGATCTAGTATATTTTATACAAGATTGATTCATGTGAAAATTAATTTTCTTTGGTTTTTATGCATTTGAATCCGAATGTTGGTTATATAACTTGCAATTACGTGAAACAAGAACCAATTTTATACGATCTGTGGTTGAATGTAGATGAATATGTTGAGTAATTAATTTGTATTTTGTATTAATTTTTTATTAATGAATAAGAAATGAGTGTTTGTATTTTTTTATAATTTTTAATTAATGAATAATGAAAATGGTGTTTGGTAACAAGGATAAGATGGAAAATGACCAAAATACCCTTAGTCTACCTTTTGACTAACGGTCAACTTTAACACCAGTTAGTTTAAAGGACTAAAAGTGAAACAAAACGTTAATTATAAGGACTACCAGTGTAATTTTCGAGTTTAAAGGACTAAATATGAAATTCAGCGTAAACAACAGGGACCATCTTTGTAATTAACTCTAAATGTTAATAAGAATTAGTTCTAATTAAACCTTTTTCTTTTTTCATAAAGTAAATTTCGATGAAAACTTGGTAATATAGTTTTCATCTATAAAATAAAAATGAACTACTAATTACATTAAAGTTTAAACAATGAAATATAGATATCAAACTTTTTCTGGGTATGTTCGGTAACATGTTTATAGAAATTTAGACATTTGTGATTCTAGTTTTTATGATCCCCAGCCCTTTAGACTTGTTCGAGTGTTAAATTCTTGAGGAGATTATTAAAAACATAATCCCTCAATGAAAAAAGTTTTCTAAGCAGTTTATGAATTTGGTTTGAGATTATCAATTAATCAGCCCACCTTCAACTCTAACTCGTTACGCCTTTATGGTCCTCAGCCCTCTAGCCTCGTTCAAGTATTAAAATCTTGAGAGGATTTTTAAAAATAGAGTTAATTACATTTTTGGTCCCTGTGGTTTGTTCAAAATAACGGTTTTGGTCCCTAGATCCGAAAAGTTACGGGTTTAGTCCCTCCCGACCCGATTTCATTACGCTTTTGGTCCCTGCTAAATTTAAAATGACTAATATACCCTTGTTTTATATTTTTCTCCATTTTCTTTAATCTTTAATCAATTTCTTATTATTATTAAATATTAAATGTTTTTTAAAAAAATAAAAAAAATATGAGAAATGATTTAGTGTCTCCCCTCTCTCTCCCTCCATCTCTTTCTCTCTCCCTCCTCTCTGTAGGTTCAGTAGCACAACCACAACCACCATCTCCTTCCACAACAACCACCATACCACCATCTCCTTCTACAACAGCCACCGCCACCGCCACCGCCACCGCCACCGTCATACTTAGCCACCGTGACCGCCACCTTCTTCTTCAACAAATCAATTACAAGTATAAAACCCCAATCGAACACCAGATTTCTAAACCACAAATCGAACACCAGATTTCTAAACCCCAAATCAATTTCCAGGAACGCCATCACCCACAACCATCGTTATCCTGCACACCATCGGGTTAGGGTTTTGATTTCTTTGCTCTCGCCGACACCACCACCGTCGTTATCCTGCACACCATCTCCAACTAGGAAAGATTCAAGAATATGTAGTGGATGGTGCGATTAGGGTTTTCCACCAAACTAGGGTTTGGAAATCGGTAATCTATAGTTTGATTTGATGTTTGATTCGGTTTCATAAATTGTTTGGAGGTGTTCGCTTTAGGGTTTGAAGATAGTCGCTGTGATGGTGGTTGAAAATGGAGGTGGCGGTGACAGGGTGTTCGATTTAGGGTTTGAAGATGGCGGTGGTAGTTAAAGTTCGAGGTGGCAGTGAGGGTTGAAGATGAAGATGGTAGTGGAGGTGATTGAAGATGAAGGTGGCGGGTAAAAAGAAGGTGGCGGTGACAGGGGTGTTCGATTTAGGGTTTGAAGATGGCGGTGGTAGTTAAAGTTCGAGGTGGCAGTGATGGTTGAAGATAAAGATGGTAGTGGAGGTGATTGAAGATGAAGGTGGCGGGTAAAAAGAAGGTGGCGGTGACAGGGGTGTTCGATTTAGGGTTTGAAGATGGCGGTGGTGGTTGAAGATCGAGGTGGCAGTGATGGGTGAAGATGAAGATGGTAGTGGTGGTGATTGAAGATGAAGGTGGCGGTAAGAAGAAGGTGGCGGTGATAGGGGTTTTCAATTTAGGGTTTGAAGATGGCGGTGGTGGTTGAAGTTTGAGGTAGCAGTGATAGGTGAAGATGAAGATGGTAGTGGCGGTGGTGGAGGTTGTTGCAGTAGAAGATGGGGGTGGTGGCGGTGTATCTGAGCCGGCAGTGAGAGAGAGAGAGAGAAAGATAGGTAGGAGAGAGAGATAGGAGAGAAAGTATGTGTGAGAGAGAGAGAAAGATAGTTAGGAGAGAGATTTAAAGAAATATAAATATTTAATATTTAAAATCAACTAAAAATAAAAAAAAGAGAAAAAAAATAGATATAAGGGTATATTAGTCATTTTAAATTTAGCAGGGACCAAAAGCGTAATGAAATCGGGTCGGGAGGGACTAAACCCGTAACTTTTCGGATCTAGGGACCAAAACCATTATTTTGAACAAACCACAGGGACCAAAAATGTAATTAACTCTTAAAAATATAATCCCTCAAAATAAAAGTCTTTCTAAGTAGCTTATAAATTTGATTTGGGATTATCAATTAATCAGCACTAACTCCATCTCTAACTCGTTAGGCCAAACACACCCAATTCAATATAGGCTTAAAGCATGTAAATATATGAAAAAGAAAAATAAAAGATCTACCATGTATGTTTTTTTCCTAATGAGATATATGTGGAGATTAAAAATGTTTAAATGTATGAAGACTAATATATCATGAGAAAAATAAATATCTCATAAGAAAATAAATAAAATGATATAATGACAAAATTATAAAATTACCCTTAATTTCTCATGAGAATCTGGTTCCTTAGCAAATTAATATATATAGTAATAGTAATCTTAACAACCATGAATGTTAATTACTTTATTATATTGTACATACGTTATTAGTAAAATATATTGTGAATATTTGTAATTATCCTCTTACCATGTTTATAGGATAGTTAGTTAGACATGTGTACATCCTATATATTTCCCATGATCATGAATAACAAGTCAAGGAATTCATCTGTATCTCTTATATGGTATCAGAGCAAGGTTCACTCACTCCACGTAACCCATAAGTATCCACGTGTTAGGCGCGAGAAAAAAAAAGAACGCCGCACGTGAGAGGGCGTGTTGAGTAATGTCCCACATAGGATGGAGAGTGACTTTGTAATGGGCTTATAAAAGTGCTGGGCTACTTCTTTCATAACCAATTGGTTCTGAGTTCGAACCCCACAACATTACATGGTATCACGAGTCTATCGATCCTAACCCTAGCCGGCCACCTTTTCTTTTTCTTCTTCTTCCATTCCACGCTGCCATCTCTCTTTCTTCATGACTGAATCAAGCAACTCCTCTTCTAAAATCCATCCGGCTATCACCGTGAACAACATTCGGAGTTTCATTCCGATCACTCTCGAAATCGAGAAGGTTCAATACACTTCTTGGGCAGAACTTTTCAAGATTCATTGCCGGCCTTTTCAAGTTATCGATCATATATGCCCTCCTGCCTCGTCTTCCACAAGCAAACAAGACGATGATTGATTACGTATTGATGCTATTGTCCTTCAATGGATATACGGTACAATCTCTAATGACCTTCTTCTCACCATTCTGAAACCGGATACCAATGCTGCCGCTGCATGAAAGGCTCTCGCTAACATTTTTCAAGACAATAAAAACACTCGTGTTGTGTTTCTCGAGAACAAGTTCTCCAATACCAAACTGGATGATTTCCCCAACATGCACGCGTATTGTCAAGAGGTTAAAATGATTGCTGATCAATTGGAAAACATCGGTAACCCTATTCCTATGAACCGGCTCGTTCTTCAACCCATAACCGGCTTAAATGAATCATATGATGGAGTTGCCATGATGATTCAACAAATGGAAAAACTGCCGGATTTTTATCAAGCCCGATCTAAATTAGTACTTGAAGAACAATGCAAGGCTTCTCATGCCTCTGCCGCCTCCGTTGCCGCCGGTACTGCCCTACACATTGTCGCCGCCCCGAAAAAAGACGCTGACTCCTCTGCTGCTGCTTCGGGTCACGGTCGTGACCCATCTGCTCGTGGTCAAGGTAGTGGTCGGAATTCTTCATGGAACGGCCGGGGTCGTGGTCGTGGCAGGGGATGCGCACAGCAGGCCCAAGTCCCGTGGAACACACAACAATGTGCTTGGACCCCACAACCATAGGCTTATCCTCCGTGCCCATATCCGGCTATGCCATGGGCTCAACCCTCTTATGCTTTAGTCAACCATCAGCCCCCTCCAACACCATCCTCGGGTATTTTTGGTACGCGTCCTCCCTCTTCTTATGCACCTTCACATGCAGGCTCGGTTGCAACTGATATTGAACAGGCTCTCCACACTATGTCACTCAATCCTCCGGACTTAAACTTGTATCTTGACACCCGGGCCACCTCTCATATGACAAACACGACAGGTAACTTCTCGTCTTATGTTAATAATGACATTTTAAACAATGTTGTGGTTGGCAATGGATCCGAAATAAAGGTACTTGGTATGGGTAATCAAACACTTCCCTCTCCCTATCCTCCTTTCAAATTACATAATGTTCTTCACGTTCCTCATCTTATTAAAAGTCTTTTATCTGTCCGTCGCCTCACCCGAGATAATGATATATCTATTGAATTTGACAAATTTGGTTTTCATGTGAAGGATTACCAGACGCAGACACCACTCCTTTGGTGTAACAGTGATGGCGACCTCTACCCACTCTCCTCATCCTCGCTTTCAAAAATCACATCTCCTTCAACTTTTGCTGCTTTTTCACAAGATCTTTGGCACCGTCGTCTCGGTCATCCGGGATCAAATTTATTACATAGTCTTAAATTTAATTCTAGTATAGATTATGGTGGAATAAAAAGTTCACATGTTTGTGAATCTTGTGTATTTGGAAAACATATTCGTTTACCTTTTGTCGATTCTAATTCTAGTACTTCTTTGCCATTTGATATTGTTCATAGCGATTTGTGGACCTCTCCGATTGTTAGCTCGGGTGGTCATCGGTATTAAATATTATTTATTGATGATAAAACTAATTTCTTGTGGACATTCCCTCTTTCTAATAAATCACAAGTATATTCTATCTTTTTAAATTTCAGCAACTTTATTCACACTCAATTTGAACGTTCCATTAAACGTGTTCAATGTGATAATGGAAAAGAGTATTCAAATAACTCGTTTCACGCTTTTTGCAATCAAAACGGCATGCACTTCCGATTCTCATGTCCTCACACCTCTTCTCAAAACGGCAAAGCTGAACACAAAATACGGTCAATAAATAATATTATCCGTACTTTGCTCGCCCAATCTTCCGTCCCTCCGTATTTCTGGCATCATGCCCTACAAACCGCTACTTACCTCATGAACATTCTTCCTAGCAAACTTATTCACTACCAAACAGGCAAACACCCACCCAAATCCTTTACAATCGATCACCATCCTACAACCACCTTCGGGTGTTCGGATGCCTTTGTTACCCTTTGTTTCCTTCCACCACCATTCATAAATTGGCGAAACGATCCAAACCTTGTGTTTTCCTTGGTTACCCTTCTAACCATCGGGGATACAAATGCTATGATCTTGAAAATCACAAAATCACTATTTCTAGGCATGTCGTTTTTGACGAAAACGTTTTTCCATTTTCTACCCTTCAAAATCCGAAACCATCTTATGAGTTTCTCACCGATCCTATTCACCCACTCTTTACTCATGACTCTTCTATATCTTCTGTTAACACTACTCCCCCTTCGCCACCCCCAACCACCGACTTACCACCTTCACCACCACCATCCCAGCCATCACCACAGTCGCCCCCACCCGTCACACCACCATCCCGGCATCACCAAACACAAACGTCTCTTTAATCTCAACGCTTCCGTCTCTATCTCCACTATTCCTCGAAATCCTTCTAATGGCCTCCAAGACCCTAATTGGAAACTTGCCATGCATGATGAGTTTAATGCCCTTATTGATAATAACACCTGGAAGTTAGTTCCTCGTCAACCTCATATGAATATAATTCGTTGCATGTGGATTTTTAAACACAAAAAGAAATCTGATGGTTCTTTTGAGCAATACAAAGCTCGTTTGGTTTGTGATGGAAGGTTTCAACAGGTAGGCGTGGACTGTGGAGAAACATTTAGTCCGGTGGTTAAACCCGCAACAATTAGAACAGTTTTAACCATTGCATTATCGCATTCTTGGCCGATACATTAACTTGATGTAAAGAATGCCTTCTTACATGGTAGAGGTTGTTTACATGCATCAACCCATGGGGTTTCGCAATCATCAACTTCCGGATCATGTATGTTTGCTTAAAAAGTCTCTTTATGGGCTCAAACAGGCACTACGGGCGTGGTAGCAACGGTCTACCAATTTTGTGGCAACATTGGGGTTTTCTCATAGCAGGTGTGATCATTCTTTGTTTATTTACAAGCAAGGTCAAGACACGGCCTACATTTTATTATATGTTGACGACATTGTTCTTACTGCTTCTTCGGACTCTCTCCGTCTACACTTTATGAATCTTCTTTCTCATGAATTTGCAATGAAAGACCTTGGTCCGCTAAGCTATTTTTTGGGCATTTCTGTGACCTGACGGAATGATCATCTTTTCTTGTCACAAGAAAAATACGCAGCAGAAAATCTGGAAAGAGCTGGCATGTCTTCGTGTAATATCACGCACACACTAGTAGATACCAACTCTAAGTTGAGCTCGACGGATGGTACCCCTCTAAGTGATGCAACTACATACCGGAGTCTCGTAGGAGCCCTCCAATATCTTACATTCACCCGTCCGGATATCACATATGCGGTTTAACAACTATGTTTGCACATGCATGACCCGCACACTTCTCACCTAAATGCACTCAAACGGGTGTTACGTTACATCAAAGGTACACTGTCACATGGTTTGTATCTCTTTAAGACCTCTCTCCGCTCACTAGTGTCCTATACGGACGCGGACTGGGCTGGTTGCCCTGACATACGGCGGTCTACTTCGGGATACTGTGTCTATCTGGGTGATAATTTAATCTCCTGGTCTTCGAAACGCCAAACCACGCCTCTCCCCGTTCAAGCGCTGAAGCGGAGTATCGTGGTGTGGCCAATGTTGTCTCCGAAACGTGCTGGTTACGGAATCTCCTTTTAGAACTACATAAACCACTTCAAAATGCCACCATAGTTTACTACGATAATGTGAGTGCTATCTATCTCACTGGTAACCCCGTCCACCATCAACGGACCAAGCATATCGAAATGGATATTCAATTTGTTCGGGAAAAAGTTAATTGAGGCCAGGTTTGAGTCTTACACATGCCATCTCGATTTCAAATTTCCGACATCTTCACGAAAGGCCTACCTCGAGTCCTTTTTGAAAATTTTCGTTCCAGTCTCAGCGTTCGTCTGCCTCACGCTACGACTGCGGGGGTATATTAGTAAAATGTATTGTGAATATTGTAAATGTTTGTAAATATCCTCTTACCATGTTTATAGGATAGTTAGTTAGACATGTGTACATCCTATATATTTTCCATGATGATGAATAACAAGTCAAGGAATTCATCTATATCGCTTATATACATATATAAAAAAATCTCGATTTAATGAATTGTTATTAAATCGAAAGGATAATTATAAGGTTTGTTTCTTAATACGATTGAGTTTTAATCCATGATAGAATTAAAAAGCCTAAACATTATTTTCTATCCCCCCGTCACTACTCACTTCCTAAGCAGTCAACTTTATGCGGCGCAAAAACCTCTATGGTGTCTAGTGTCAATCTTGTTAATTTATTGGTGGCCACGAGGGCATATTTTATATGCCGGTGTGCTTGTAGATTGCTTTCATTCTTGACACAATCATTTTATATTTGTGTAGAGTATATAACTTATTTTTTTATATTATATTCAGATGAGATTGAGTATTGTTGTTAGAGAAATAATATATTTTCCTACTTTGTGTTATTACTGCAGATTGTTTTAAGAAGAATCGAGCTTGATTTTAATCATACTCAGTGGATATGTTTGAGAAAATCATATATAATGTCTAAACCTAGCTATTAGAAAAAGTGGCTCTTTTTACAAATTGGCCGGCCGGATCACCGGATAATCATTTTTTTTTAAAAGTTGTACAAACGTTTTCGTGTGACGGTGATCATTAGACTATTCACATCCATCACACCCTTCACACAGCCACATCAGCTCCACATCAGCACCACATCATTCTCTCACCATTTCCTCATCACATCACACAACCCCTGCATCCATCACATACCCTCACATCACAAAAAAAAAGGCGCACCCTCTCTCTCCCTCCGCTCACGCTCGCGACGCCGGTCACCTCCGTGACCGTGAGGCTGCTCTCACGAACAACGATGATACTCCTCGCGCGGGTGAAGCTCACTCACGATGCGGATGGTCTTAGTGAAGACTAGATTTGTGTGTATATATATATATATATAGAAATTGGATCAATAAAGAACCACTTCTTAAACAAAGAACCTAAAGAACCAATCTGAACCATTGGATCATCAAAATCAATGGATGAGATTGATCGATGACAAAACTGTAATTATTATGTATTAATTTAGGAAGAATAGGGCAAAAATGTAATTATCCCCCCCCACACCCACGATTTAAAAAAAAAAACCCATAAACTTTAAATTGCCATAACTTTTTAAGTTTTGTGAATTTAATCAAAAAAATTATACCATTCTTTTAGTTTTTTTAATCCTCTTTCAAACAAGATCACTCTTCCTATACTTTTCTAAAAAAAATTTGAAAATGAATTTTTTTTTTGAATTTTGGCAGCTGTAAAGGAAAAAAACCCTTTTTTTGCATTTTGGCAGCTCGTCGCTAATGAGCTGAATGTCGTCGCTAATGAGCTGAATGTTGTCGCAAAAGGTTCGTCTCAAATCAGAAATTAGCGACGATGAAGTTAAATCTGTCGTCGCAGATAAGCAAAGTCGTCGCTAATGACATTGCAGTCGTCGCAAATGGTTCGTCTCAGATCATAAATTTTGCGTTTTTCGTTTTTTGCATTTTGTATGTTTATACGGATTTACGTTCTGCATTCTACATATTTTTTGCATTCTGCATTCTGCATTTTTTTTTGCATTCTGCATGTTTTTTGCTTTCTTCATTCTTCATTCTGCATGTTTTTTGCATTTTGCATTCTTCATGTTTTTTGCATTTTTGCATTCTGCATGTGTTTTGCATTTTGTATTCTTTTATTTTGCATGTTTTTTGCATTCTGCATTCTTCATTCTGCATGTTTTTTGCATTTTGCATTATGCATGTTTTTGCATTCTGCATGTTCTGTACATATTTTGCATTTTGCAAATAAGTTTGAATGAACCCAGCTCAAAATGCAAATTACAGATTTTGCATTTTGCATTTAGGCTTGAATGAATCAAGCATCTAAGAATTTTGCATTTTGGGCTTGAATGAACCCAGCTCAAAATGCAAACTACGGATTTTGCATTTTGAGTTTGAATGAACCCAGCTCAAAATACAAACTTTGCATTTCAAAAAAAAAAGTTTCAGAAATATATCAAGTCCGGTCTTGTTTGAAAGAGGACGAAAAACTGAATCTAATGGTATAATTTTTTTTGTTAAAATTGTTAAAAACGAACGAGTTATGATCATTTAAAGTAAATGGAGGGTTTTTTTAAGTTTGTTGGGGGGGGGGGATTTGCTTGTGGCTGTAGGCGCCGATTTTTCTTTTTTTTTATTTCCCTTTTTGCCCCTAGACTATGTGACACATGTCATCACCATAAAGGTTCTTTAAGTTTTTTGTTTAAGGGAGGTTCTTTGTTTAACCTTACCCTATATATATATAGGGGAGGGTTCCATCGAGAACCAAAAAAAATGCGAGAACTGCGAGAGCTGATCCCCATCTTTTTAAAACTAAAATATCTACCAAACGCCAACATATAAAATTATGAAAATTATACCAAATTAACGATAAAACTATGCTCTTTAATATGACATCCATATTGCTATATTTTTTTCAAGAAAAAAAATTCGTTACATATATGTAACATACCTTATAGTACTGATTACAAATATGTTAAATACTGATTACATATATGTAACATACCTTATAGTGATAAAATAAAAACCCGGCAAAAACGAATTTTTTTAGTTGAAAAAAATATAACAATATGAATGTCATGTTAAAGAGCATATTTGGTATAATTTTCATAATTTAATATCTTTGCGTTTGGTAGATATTTTACGGTTTAAATCGGTTCTCGCAGTTCTCGCATTTTTTTTGGTTCTCGATGGAACTTCCCTCTATATATATATATATATACAACAAAAGTGGTTTGTTATTTTACATCATTAATTAGTTCCCTTAAATCGTAACTAACCCTTTTTTTTAATAACTATTAAGAGGGTTACAACATTAATTGGACCAAAAATCCTACTTTTACCACCTCTATGTTTGATTCAGAAAAATGTAAGTGCTTGAATGTAACTCTGGCATGCTTTCATTATGTTTTCACTTCCGGTTGTTAGAAACTTTATTGTTCTGCCAATTTCAAATGGCCCAAATAAATGTATAAAGAAGTAAAGAACTACCATAAGAACATGAGGCATTTTCTCTATAAAATCCAATGATTGGCCAAAGAGAAAGCGTGTGTGTGAGCATGTGAGAAGGAGGATTGAATTCTTAACCATTTTATCATTTCATAAAACACCGAATTATAATGCTTTAGGCTATATTTTAAAGGTAAAAACATATACACCTCTTCATCTAAATCATAGTATAGAAGCATTAACTACATCAAAGTGAAATAAACCTAACTGTAACACCCCAAATTTTATAAAAGTGATTGAAATGAGGTGTTGGATAAAAGTTGATAAAAATGAGTAAAAGTTATAAATTGTTAAATGATTTAAGATAATGATTCCAAATATATATTTTTTTAAAGATTTATAGATGTCGTACGAACAAGTTCTAAGTCAAATAGAGGAGTGGGATACCTGCCAGAAAGTGACCAACCGACTTTAATAAGTCGGCAGGCATTCCCTTTTGTTTTTCTACTTTGTTCTTCCCATTTCTCTCTACACACATACATACAAACCATATTATTTTAAGGGAGAAATCAACAAGAAAGCTACAAACATCTTCAATCAATCATCATCACCACCACCTTAATTTGAATTGGTAAGTGCTTTATTTTACTCCTCTTATTGTTCTTGGAGATTTAGGCCATGTTTTTTTTTTAATAAGACTTTATTTTAAGAAAAGATCTGCGGGTGAAAAGACGTTTTCAATAAGATCATTTGTTTTTCCGTAGATATAAGGTCTGCAAACATCTTATTTCACCTTATCCTAATAAGCTAAAAAAAAGTGCTTCTTAGGTCTTATTTTTCCCCATCACCGCCGACCACCGCCGACCGCCACCACCGCCGCCGACCACCACCACCGCCGCCAACCACCGCCGACCGCCACCACCGTCGCCGACCACCGCCTACCGCCGCCGACCACCGCCTACCGCCACCCACCCACCGCCCCCCACCGCCGCCGACCACCACCGGCGCCACCGCCGCCAACCCCCGCCGACCACCATCACCGACCGCCATTGCCACCCAACACCACCACCGCCGACCGCCACCACCATTGCCGCCGCCGACCGCCACCACCGCCCACCGCCGCCACCGCCTCCACCGCCGCCGACCACCGCCCACCGCCGACCACCACCACCGCCGCCGCCGACCACCGCCGCCGCCGACCACCACCGCCGCCGCCACCGCCGCCGCCGACCACCGCCGACCGCCACAACCGCCGCCACCGACCACCGCCGACCGCCACCACCGCCACCACCACAACCGCCGCCACCGCCGCCGACCACCGCCCACCGCCACAACCGCCGCCGACCACCGCCACCACCACTGCCGCCGCCGACCGCCACCACCACCGCCGTCGCCGACCACCGCCGACCGCCACCACCGCCCGCCACTGCCGCCGACCGCCACCACCCCCGCCGCCGCCCACCACCACCGACCGCCGCCATTGGTGGTGGTCGGTGACGGCGGTGGTGGTGGCGGTCGGCGGTGGTCGGCGGCGGTTGTGGCGGTCGGCGGTGGTGGCGGCGGCGGTGGTGGCGGTGGCGGTGGTCGGCGGTGGTGGTGGGTGGTGGTGGCGGTCGGCGACGGCGGTGGTGGTGGCGGTCGGCGACGGCGGTGGTGGTGGCGGTCGGCGGTGGTGGTGGTCGGAGGCGGCGGTGGTCGTCGGAGGTGGCGGTGGCGGTTGGCGGAGGTGGCGGTTGGTAGTGGTGATGGTGGGGGAAGTGGCGATTGGTAAATATAGTAAATAAGACATTTCTTAAAATTAAAAAAACAAACAATATTTTTTCGCAGACATAAGACTTTTTAAAATTTAGCTTATCCAATAAGACATTCGCAGACATGACCTAAGACCTTAACAGCTTATGTCTTCAAAAAACAAACAACACCTTAGTACGCCAAATGGGTCAAAAGGGGTTTTTTTTTTTTTTTTTTTTTTTTGTGCACTTAACATACGCACCTCCACTCCAAACCATACCCACATACAGTGTTGGAAAATCATTCGGATCATATCCAGCAATAGATAACTACTACTACTAGCTACTAGTGTCTTTTATACATATAACACTTAATTGATGTCCAGAATCATTCAATTCAAACCATTAAAATCGATCGACCAATACAACGTACACCAAATGGATCCTTAGCAAAACCCTCGATCATCCAACGATACGGTCATTTGTTGAAATTTGATACAATATATAATATGTTGGATGTATTTTCAGATATAATCCTAGGTAGGTAGGTAGCTAGAGAAGTGAAACGTCTATGGGATAAGGGTTGCCGAGGATATTTTCCATGAAATAGTGAGGATGAGCAGCATCCATTACCACAAACTGCATATCTTCAGACGGCTTCCAGTGTCGTTTCCTTTGGTTTATGAACCAGTTGTTTATCTGTTTCTGGTCTAGTCCTGTCGATTCTGCCAGTGCCAACTTCTGAGCCTCCGAAGGGTCAAAAGGGGTTTTTAGAATCAAATCTTGAACTTGAAAGTTACAATTGTTAGAAATGATGTTAGTTGATATTATAAAGTCCCCTATGGTTATATTGGATGATTAGTATCGTTTAGAATCGAGTTTTGGAGTGTTTTGGGTTGAATTTTGGCAAAGACAAATATGGAATCGCAAGAAATGATCTGTGTACTTTCTACGGCCATAGAAAGCTGAAAGTATAGTTGTGGCCGTAGAAAAGAGAGGTACCTTCTGTGACCGTATAAAGGAGACCTAAGGTCGCAGAAGGGAGAATGTACTTCCTAAGGCTGTAGAAGGGAAACGTAAGGCCGTAAAAGGGGGCTGTTTTGGTCTTTACTTAACATCTAAGTTGAGCTAAGACTATATATTTGATGTATACATCATGTAGGTGATCATAGATGACTTCGGTTAATTGTAGAAGAGAGATAGACCGTTTTTTGATGGGTTGAGTAGACTTTAGAGCCATAAAGGATCAGTTAAGGTGAGTACCTCAACTTGATACTTAAGATATTAATTACTTGTAATTGTACGTAGTCAACCCTAATGTGGAGATTATTGCAGGATTATGTTAACTTGTTGATATCAAGTAGATTGTTATTAGTTGAATTAATGAGTATACAGATGAATATATAAGTTACTAAACAGAGCTTATTTAAATATGAAATACGTGACTGACATACATGTTTATGTTAAAGTGAAATATCATGGCTTTACATTGAATCCTGGGAATGTTTATACATAAATAAATAAGGAGTAACCACCAGTAAAGATAATAAAAAGGAAAGGGGACATGATTAGTAATCCATCGCCTAGTCTCATATTACATGCGAGTTACATAATTAACTACCATTTGATTGATTTAATAAATAATGCAGATATGTAGTATTACTTGATTAAAGAAAATACGCTTCATTATAGGGATATACATTGATTGCATGCTTATACATGTGATGAGTTATTGATTCTGAGTCGTATGTACATTATACGTGATGATTGTTATGTGTACGGTTTGACCTTGGGGAATCACAATGTGTTGGGTAGCATACTGCTTCGTGTAGTAATGGGCTACAATCAACAACTAGTCTAGTGGGGCGTTGCTAAGATGATGCAGTACTGTATCCATGGATGATGATGCCTTTGTGACGATAGTGTGATGTCTATGTGGCATGCGTGATACTCCGGTGGCAACTCAGGCAACTTATGTGATATATTGGTTGAGTGGGCCTGTCCGAGAAGGCTTTATGTGATAGATACATGATATAATATGACATAGTACATTTACATATGTTATTTATTATCATTTGAGTGTTTTGTGGAGTTACTCACTAGGCTTCTAGCTCATGCTCTCCGTTATTTACCCTTTTCAGGTTTTGTGGCAGACGAGACTTTCACGTGGATATACTAAGTTTTTATGCACCCTCAAGGGAAAACCATTTTTCTTTTACCTGTGCCACTTGTTAGACTGATTTTATATAAATTTTATTATTCCCTTGTTACACACTTAAAACAACGGACGTTACACCAACCAAACGGAACAATAACAATTATTATACACCTCAAGGTAATCTTAACAAGAGAAAAGAAATTTCTTCAAAATATATTTCTTTTTTTAATTATAACTTTTAGCTACTAACCTCGTTATATACTTCTCTAAATCACCCGTTTCCTTTTATTTAATTTTACAAACCCAAGTGCATCCATTGTTTCTTTAAACTAATTAGTGTTTTCCGGTGTTCTGTTGAATATATATAATACACATAGAAAGAACTAATTAATAAATATAGTTGCCAGCCACTAATTGATTCAGCTTTGTGGGTTGGTATCATCCAGCATGAAAACTATTTGTTTAGTTTGTTTCTTTTATATTTTACTAAATTAAATATCCATATAACACAAAAAATGATTTTTTAAATATTAAATACTAATAAAATAATATTAAATAGTGTAAAACATAAATCAAATGGGAATTTAAAAATATGTGCCAATATTTATACTAGCGGTGAAACGTCAACGCTAGGGGAGGACAAACATAACAGTATGAACGTGATATTATGATATGGAGAGACATTATTATATTTCTTTTACAAATTATCGATCATTATTTTTACTATTAGGGAAAGTAAGGTCAAGTTTTATTGTTTATGGTAAAAAAACTTAAAATGATTAAAAATATTTTGAAATAATAAAACTAAAAGTTTGGGTATATATTATATCTCAAAATGTTATAAAGGTAAACGGATTCAACTGACCGATCCGGTCCAGTTTTCAAAATACCGATAATTATGTTTTTTTATAAATAAGATAAACACATAATATAACTTAAGATTTAAAAGTAACATATATGAATTTCTTTCAAATAAGTTTAATTTTAAAGTTAAATTTAAATTTCATTTTAAACAAGAAAAATTAAAAACTAGATTTTAGAGTTAGTTATAGAATTTTGATTTTGTTAAAGTCAAATTTAAAATTTAAAGAAGAAAATTTTAAAACTAGATTTTAGATTTAATAATTATAAAATTTCTCAACCAGCAATACCTTTTATCATACTCTTACTCTAAACTTAAGTTATTTTACAAATATTTAACTTGTTTGTTGAAAATTTCTGGGTTGCAAGTCTATTTGTATAATGTAATCTTTAATCTCTAAATATAAAGAAAATACTAATTTAAATCATTTCTATTATATAATTAGGTTTTGTTTTTATATATGTATCTAAGTGTCATTTTTTTCTATTTAAATATTATATTTTTAAACTTATCATTTAATGTATTTAAGTTTCAAAAGTTACAAATTAATATACTGGGTTACCTGCACATCATCTTTATTGTTGCCATATCAGTGTTTCATGAAAAACATTCATCATCTTCATCCTTTAAGAATGAACAAATTAAAAAGCACAAAACATTCATCATCTTCATCATAACAAAAACCAAACTAAGATGTTACAAAATCAAATCGGAATCACATAAAATGGGAACTGCAATCATATGAATCCACATAAATCATATGAAATAGGAAGTGAGATGTTACCATATGAAAAGAAAATCAAAACCCCTTTTGAACAAAAATAGAACATCGATGAAGTCGTAAACCCAAAATTACATACCTAGAGATCTATTCCAGAACTAAAACAATCATAAATGAAGACACATTTTGTTCAAGCTTAACCCAAAATCGCAAAACAAGAACTAAAATAGAGATCTGGAAATCAACCTGAAAGTAAACCCATTTTGTTCAACCCTAGCCCAAAATCACAAACTAGTCGGTTGTTACTTGAAAATTAAACAAGTAGAGGTGAAAATCGAAGAGTATAGCCAAACCCCCATTTGATATTGAAGAACAAATGGACAGACTCCCATATAAAATCGAAGAACATATGGACAAACTCCCATCTGAAACCGAAGAAGAACTCTAAAGTCAAACATGAAGAACAAGAACTCTAAAAATCAACAATCCACATAAATCATTTACCTTTGAAGATGAAGTAAATGGAGCCCCGTATGAAGATCGACCTTTTTTTTTACTGCAAAGATACTTCCCTGCCTCTTCAGTGTGGTTTTGAATTGCTTGGTGGCGGGTTTTCAGCCATCCCTAGTTATTTGGCTTTAACCAATGTTCGAGCACCACACATTCACTCCATGGAGAAAACACCTAAAGGAAAAACCTCAAACCCACTGCATGCAGCAGGATTTGATCTCCCAACCTCTTGCGAGGAATTATATAGCCCCTTAATGGAATTAAATACACAATAACAAGGAGTACATGGGGATCAACTAAGATGTTTTAAAGTCTTTATGTTTATTATTATTAATATAATAATAGATAATAGATAGAGATTAACCCTACACCCTAAACCTGCTATAATAGGTTCGACACACAAAATGTAAGGTTGAATAGTCCAGTACATTAAATAGTAAGTTTGACAATTCGGTACATATAATAGCAAAAAATGATAATTTTGATACATTTTCAAAAACTATGGTGCTGTTTGTTAAAAATAGAATGGCTTAGCGCCAAATGATTCTACGTTCTGAATGATTAAAAGGCTTTGTGTTGGTTATGATTCTGAATAGAAAAAGTTGTTTAATAATGCTTATGAATAACAGTCTGAACGATAAAAATGACTATATTACCCTCCTGTATGATCAATCAGTGAACGAAATATACTGTTTGTTAGCGGAAGTGGTTTTAATAATCTTTTAAAAGAAAGGAGTAACAGTGTTTAGAACTTGATAAAAAAGTAACATAACTTAGTTCATTACAAACCAAATTATTATTTAAAAGTTTGGGGACATCAACTTGACTAAAAACATAAACTAGGAGTTACACAACGTCATCCACTAGAGCCTTGCCGCCGACAGCTCTTAAGCACCTGAAAATTTTATAAAAACATCTAATGAGCTATAAAGTTCCGAAACTTATAAAAACAACATTCAACAATCAAATAAACTTACTATAATATAATCTTAAACATAAAGTCAATTTATAAATCATAGCTTTATCATACTATCTTAACCTTTTTGTATAAATATAATTCCTCACATCAGTACATGCATTTATACTAACATCTTTTAATAATATTAATAGTACTTGATATCACCCAAATAGACTATTTATTTCGAGGTGATATCGTGCCGTTACATGTGGTTTTGTGAGCAATTTGGTTTGAATTGATACTTAATTCATTGCTTTTGAATTCTCAGGTCTTAAATGCTATCCAAGTCAAAAGGAAAGAAAATCATCAAAACTTCGCAAAATTAGAAGAATTCATTTTTCCAGAACCATTTTTACGACCTGTACAAGGGCTTTGTACGGTCGTACAAACGCCAGACGCTGATTGTTATATTTAAGCAATTTTCTCCCCCTTTGGACACACAACTCGATTTTCAGCAAAAACTCAAGGGGAGAGGCGATTTTCTTCAGATTTTCCATAGCTTAAGGTCAACTTTCAAAGGATTCATCCAAAGGAAAGAAGATTTGGAGTTTGGATCTTCTCTTGGAGCTTCATCTTCATCTTCTCCATTGGGTTTTTCTTCTAGGTTTACACTTTCCTTTATGTTTCTCTTAGATTTCAGTTTTGTATGCTTAGATTTCGTAATGTTTAGTATGGAGTAGTTCATTTTTGTGCTATTGAATGAGATTTAAGTAGGTTATTGACTTGGATTTGGTATTTTTGTTGGGTTTTCCCCATTTCACCATTGTTGAAGCTTGAAGCTAGGGTTTCTTCTTCATTTGGCTTGAGTTGATGTTTTTCCCCAAATTTACTTGACTAATTGATGTAATTAACATATTGTGTTGATTAGTTCTTGTTTTCATTTCAATTATTTCTAGTTGTGATGTCCAATTTGTGAGAACTTACATTTAGGTTTGGGGATTTCACCATTGTTATGCAATTTGTTGAAGAAATTGACTTTGGGATGATCATTCTATGTTAGTCAAGTGTTGAAATATCTTTAAAGTTGATTTTGTGAAATTGGCTACTTCGGAGAACTTCGGGGGTTAGTTTCCATTAATTGATTGTTTAATTAACGGAGAACTTTGTTATTAGACATTTAATACAACATTTGTCCCTTGCTTGAATGTTTTACAAAGTGTTAGATTCTAGACACCCATTTTCTTATAAAAATTATTCTAAGGAGACCTTTTTGTTTGATTTCATCTTGTTTTGGGATTGTTTAGATGGTTTAACTTTCTATCCGTCAAATTTATCGAATCTTTGTCTTTAGCTCTACCTGTAATCGAGTCTAGTAGCACTTTCTTCTTATATTGAAAAATTCTAAAAAAGATCTTGTTCCCTTGTTTCTCGCTTGTTTTGATTATTAAATTTAGGATTATAAACATTTGATCATAGATTAATTAATGACGAAAGCTTAGTATTGAGATTTCATCTTGCTTCCTTGAGGTTCGACACTCGGTCTTACAAAAACTATACTATTATACGATTGATTCACTGCCGGTGTGTAGTTTAGTCTAGTATTTCCCTTTTATTTTATATATATAACTGCACAACACCAGTACTCTTCTAACCTTCCGGTAACTATTAATCTCCACTTAATCTTTATTCATCATCCCTTCTCATTTTACTTCCACGTTTAACTTAATTATAGATTTTCTTAACAAACTGAATATACAAATTCTACTCACTACCTTCAATATCCTAACAATATTCTTCTTTCATTCTTTACAGCATTTACCGAATAAATAAATACTTCTCTTTCATAACAATATTCTTCTTTCAATACGAAACTATTTTAAAATCATAGGGACTGAGTCTGTGATGTTATAAAAGGGCAAAATGGTCATTTTAAAACTTATAACACAATTTTAATGACTAAAGAAATGAGATTGACAAAATGTCAAATTAAGAGACCATCCATATCAATTTTTTAACTAATGGACCAAAATAGATACTTTTGCTAAACCACAATTAAGGACCAAATCAATAGTTTACTCATTCTAAAAAAGATAAAATACTATTAGAAGTGATAAAAATCTAAAATGGTAAAAAGACTTAAATACCCTTGACTTAACAGAGATGACTAACGGCTAACGTTAGAAAGGACAATTCTCACAACAAAATGGATCTTACAGGACCATTCAGACCACTTTATCTTTAAAAGGACTAAAGTGACAGAAAAATGATCATTTGAACAATTAACTCTAATTGTAACGATAATGGTCGATAGCTTGTACAAGAAATACAATCACGTCTGTTCAATTATATCATGATACCATATTTCTGCTATCATGTTTACCCTCTCCTTGTGCGACGCTTCTAATACTGGTCTTAGGGTTGACGTTGTCTCTCACTATTTTTTAAATTCTCATTTTTCACATTTTATAATTATTTAATATTTTGTATATATTAATATTTAATATTTATTAATCTTTTTAAATCAACTAGTATATCACACAGGTATTTAATCTATAGTAATAGAGATAAATAAATAAAGATGCAATAATTCTGAATGTAACATTTTTTATTACTAGCAAATATATCAAACATAAAGGAACTTGAGATCTTATCCATTTGAGACCAACATTAATAACCAATTCAAAGACGTTTAAACTGTCTCAAACTCTGCTCGACCAATTATATGAAGAAGTGCAAGCAGTCATACACTCATATACTTATATAGCGTGCACTAACAAAGACTTGATATGATCTTTAAATTCTTCTCCTGCATGTGTGAAATTGTCTATATCTTTATATAGTACTTCCAAAGTCCTAAGCAAGTTGACAGCAACCATTATCAAAGGCATTGGAACCTCTTTACAAATGAGTGATTCTCGATTTACATCCTTCCACACATCTTCTACTTGCTTATATAGCAATTTGTAGGCATACTCCTCCGTAACATCGTATTGTTTCTGGTAACTTTCAACAGTGGATGGAAAATGCTTTCTTTCTTGCTCCTCCTATATTGATCTTCTTCATTAGGATGTTTGAAAAAACCAAATTTTCTAACAAAAACAGTACTGTTAGCAATAATTAACTAATATACCTTGTGGCCAGCAATATCATTTAGGAGTCTACCAATTTTTGATGAAGCTTTGAAAAGAGGAGGTTCAGTGAGAGCCCATTTGATCGACTTGTTTGTGACGATATCAGCCATGCCAAGAAAACATGAAGTTATGAGTATGCTACCACCGCCTGTAACATATGCAACTGAGGCATGTTCTTCTGGTGTTGGTAAATATCCCTCATTTAGCCATTTTGCTTCTATCATGTAGCCTCTAATGAACTGTTTCATCTGCACATGAAAATATGTATTGTCAATTGCTTATTAAGTATCTTAATTAGCTAAAAAGATTATTACCAATCCAAGTTTTTGAAACTTACAAATTCCTTGGCACAGTTAAATAGATTTGTTTTTCCCTTATTTTCCAGGAACTCTTCCATTTCATCATACATATCCATTAATGCCTTGTAGATCAATTTCATGTATCCTGGAAGCATTTCTAAACATGTAATCGACCACCTATGGTTTTTCGATTAGTTAGATCAATAAAATTCGATATATAATGACTAGCCATAATTAGATCTCACAAAGGTCCATATATACCTCATAACTGCTTCTGTGAATAACTCAAGTTCTTCATAAGTACCATAAGCATCATAAGTGTCATCAATAACTGTAGCCATTATAACCACTTTTGTTAAGAAAGTTCTAGCAAGAGAATATTTTGGCTCAGAGTAAACACCAAGTGCCCAAAAGTATGATTCTACCAATCTGTCTCTTGCATAAGGTAGATTGTTGGGGACATCTATACCTTTCCACCACCTAGCATGCATAAATTAGTTAATTAGTATGATGTGCATGTCTATGGATAAAGGTAAATATTATGAATAATAGATAGAAAGGATTACAGAAGCTACAAAATTTAATTAAGATTTCATACTTGGAAATTTGGCTAAGCTCCTTCTTGTGTAATGCTTGAAGCAAATTGAAGCCTAACTTTGCAAGTTTAAGAAGAGACTCATTATGAGAAAGTTTTTGTTCATAGAAACGAATGTAGCGCAACGCTTCTAATCTAGGTAACCTTTTCTGTAAAGGTTTCTCTAGTGCCTCTTTTATATGGTTAGACATGGTAGAATTGCAACATAGAGGATCCTTTGCCATGTTAGCAAGATGAGTTCTTGTAAAACTATGTGCTTCACCAAGTACAGCTTCATCTTTTACCCTCATACAGGTTGCCTCATATAACTCAAGCATTTCTTCAACATTACTAGTTAAAGATTCCTTAAAAGCTCCTTGTCCATCCTTATAGTTATTGAAAATATCTGTTGAGGATCACAAAAACTACATAGTTTTAATTATGTTGCTTTGCAATATATTATATTATATTATGCATATACATGATAAATATATATAGTACTGACCACACGAAACATAGAAGCCATGTTGTCGTAAGAGTCGAAACCAAAGAGAAGGGCTACCACCATTCCAGTCATCACCATATACATCATATACATGCTGCAAAGCTTTTTCAATCTCATCTTCGAAATAATAAGATATGCCGAGACGTTGAATCGCATCGATTAATTTCAACATATTTGTATGTTCATTTGGAACACCCAAAGCTGCCACGATATCTTTCTTCACCTTTGCTCTTAAGTCGTCAACTATTTCATCAACTGCGTCAAGCTCTGCTCCCTATATATATACTCAATCAAGAATCGTCATATTTCTTCATGTAGATATAAACATGTATATTGGCAAATTTTTCATAAATTAATGTTTACGTACCTTATGATAGACGAGAAACTGGTCTCCCCATATACTAGGTTGCATGTGGCGGATGGGTCGAATAACTTCTTGTTTAGATGACATGTTTAGTGATATATTTGTGTGAGTCTATGTGTTCTGCTATATTGAGTTGCTATTATACGTACGTACACAAAGGCTTACTATTTATAGAAGCTTGATAGAAGTCCTGGTTTCATAAAACGTGATGGAGGAGTAAAATGACTTTCTAAAGTCAAAGTCAACAATATGTGTATATTAAAAAACATAACATTCATCAATGTTGTTTTCACCGTTCATAAGCATAAGCTTCATAAGCATAAGCTTCATAAGCATAAGACTGTAGCTTATGAATAGTGTTTTTTTTTACAATTTTTTTTACTTTGAATATTTCATTTAGGTTTTTTTTTCTTTTTCTTTTTAGGTTACAATATTTTTTTTCATTAGCTTAGGAATTGTGTTTAGTTTTTTTTCTTCTTTTAAGTTACAATTTATGGTGAGTATGGTCTTTTTAAACTTTTAAGAACTCAAAGTGTTTGGTAAAAATGATCTTATGTTTTCTTTATTAGTGCTCATTCGGTGTTTGATAAAAAAATTCAACTTACGCAAATGTATTCAATGTTATATGGTCTATTAATTAAAGAAGTCAAAGATGTAATACTAAGATGTTTCATAATAAAAACGTATATTCTTTTTTTGCCGTGTAATTTTCACTAAAAAATCTCCTATCAATTTATGTTACATATATAACAACTACTTTTAGTTAACTTATGTCGTTATATATGTTTACCAGGCATGCCTCGCCCCCGCAACACGGGGCTAAAAAACCTTGTATATTACATTGTACAAAATTTATTGTTCTAGTGGGCACGAAACATTTTCACATTTTTGTTGAAAGTAGATGTTCACTAATTGTACTATATATGTTTCCTTAAACTATAGTTTAGTGTAATAACTAGACAAAAATATACCATATTATTAGTACTAATTAAAGGTACTAAAGGCTAAATGATTAATAACTTATATTATAATGCACATAGAAAAGAAGTAATTACAATTTTCGTTCCCATGTTCTCATTTATTATAATGCACATAGAAAAAGACTAAATTATAATTAATCATATAGTTGACACTAATGGCTGCTTTAGAAGGTAAACTTTTATAAGCTTTTTGACCAAATCCTTTTGTTTTGCCCTTCTGTTCTGGGTGGTGATTTATAGAATGTGGTAGTTACTCCATCCACTGACTTTTAATATAATTTGACCATTTTATCCCTCATAATAATTTTACATGTAGAGACGAGGCGCCTATTTCCCAAAAACAATTTATTTATGTATTTACTTTTTTTTTACAAGGGTGTTGCACTCACTTCTGCTTACACAACATTGACACAACTTATATAGATACCATATGTAAAAATAAAAGAAGGGTATAATGTTAAATTATATGATAGGTTTTGGTGGTTCTCCCTCACGCAGAGTGTGAGTATCATATATTTCTCTAGTTTTTTTTCTCTCTCTACTTTATTTACTTTATCTATATTATTATATAAACTATTTAACACTCTTTTTTTTCTATAATTTTAAGACTTATTAAAATTCAATCAAAACAACATCTTAACCTTTCATTCTATTTAAACTAATCTCATCCACTCAATATTTAATCAATCCACACTTTCTTAATTTACTTTAGTTTTTTATTTATTTAATATATATTCTCACACAAACACAATTATCTACCTATATCAACACAAATTCAAAATACTATTAACTTATCTCTCCTTATTTTATTAATATAAATAGTTTTACTTATTTTAATGTGTATTAGATTTTTTTTCAAATTAATAAAATAGTTGATGCAATAAAACAAAATTTGAAAAAAATAGACATGTTGTCGAAGAAAACTTTTTTGTGACATTTGCGAATAACATATCATTACTTATTCAAGAAAGTGACATGTTGCAAAACAAAAATTATTCGCCGCTGCAACATTGCGTGGGTACAATGCTAGTTTTTTTCAAATAGAGAATAGTTAAGAGGATGGAAAAGGGAAATAAAAGAAAAAAATAATGTGATGTTGATATAAAAAAGAAAAATAGGAGAAATAGATACACATAAACTTAGTGGCTGAATATAATTGTTCCTTGGAGATATTATAACCTTTATAAAAAGTATACTAAATTGGTGTGTTTTTAAAACTTTTACCAAAGAGTTGTTTTTGTTAAAATAGCTAGCTGCCAGATCATTGTTACTTTAACTTAATAATCATTTCATCAAATTTAAGGATTATCAATTAAAGTTTTGTAAAAACATAAAAATAATCGATCAACAAAAAATTGTAAAAACTTCGTATACCTTGATATAAATTACTTGAAACAAAATATTTTACAACTTCATGTTATGATATTTAATTTATGGGCAGTTTGCTACGAAATGTAAAAAATTTCTCAACTGAAGTAATATTCAATTTTTTAGGTCACAAAAAGATGATAAATTTCAATTTTTAGAAAAGGGGTATGATGACCTGAACGATTAGATCACGTAGTCAATGTCGAAATTTACCAATAAAGCTAACGTCTAACTTTTAAGTAAAGAAAGGATAATAAATTTAAATTTGTAGTAAAAATGTATGCTGACTGAAAATGATAATTAGGGTCGGTTCATGTTTGTTTAAGTATCAACTCATTTATTTTTGTGTCGGGTTAATTTGAGTGGTATCATTTTTTCCATGTCATATTTCATGTAGTTCAATCTCGACCAAATGTATTCAATAAGTTCTTTTCACGGTTTTCAACTACTCGAATTCCTTATTAGTTTTAATAAAACTTTAAATATATTTTTGTTTCAATTCAACTTTAAATTAAAACCGTTGTTTAGTTCTATTCTAAATTTTAATTCAATGTTCAGTTTAATTTGATCCCAATTTAGATTTTACTTTTTGTCTATCTTCTAAAATCACCAATAAATCATGTTGTTAATTAACCGAAATAAAATCGAAATAATATATCTTTGAATACAAGTATAAAGCCAGTATAAAATAATAAAATATCAAAGAGAGAACTCACACACGAACATAAAACTTGTACAAACCTAGATCCAAACATGATAGTTTTTATTATAAATTGATGTTGACCATCCTTTGTTGGTCTAAAATTTGGATATTAGCTTTATTTACAAACTTTTCGGCAATCTGTCATGATATAAAAGTAGCTATAACCATTATCCTTTTGTAATTAAAAATTTAAAATTTATAATCTTTTCTTTGCTTAAAAGTTGGAGATCAATTAATGTAACATTGTATTTTTTAAACATATAATATTACTGCACGCGGAAGCTAATTACATATAAATATCTTAATTACATAATAGATACAAAAGGATTTCACTTGTTTGATGTACAAACACCGATACAGTGTTAATACAAAAACAGGCTCTTTCAAAAACTTGACATCAGAGTTTGGTCTGTCCATATTCCCAGCCCAAAGCATCAAGATCGCCTCAGATGATCTGCAAAACAATCTAGTGGAGAATTAACACAAAACTAAGTGAGGGAACAAATATCTAAACATATACAAGGCAAATATGCCCAAACCAAATAGCTCATGAATCCCAGGAGAACCGGCGGTGTTGCAAGCACCTACAACCAAGGTCGGCCAAAACCAAGGTTTACCGATAGCCCAGCTAACAGTGATAACAACACCAGTCTTCTTGAGTACAATACATACACCACAAGATCTGGTAAGTTACACCCCCAAGCAAAGGCCCAGACTAAACTGGCCTCCAAATAACATGTATATACAATCCAAACAAGAGCATTCCAAATAGGATATCATATCCTGTATATCCGAATATATAAATCCACTCACCAAAGTCTTCAAAACTTTGGCACACTCAGATGACTAAATTCACCGAGTCTTCTCAGTTCCTGAGATTGAAGTAACCCAAGTCAGTATTCAATTCATAATACATATCATATTTATCCATGTAAATAATGTATGTACACAATTTCATATATATACAATTCATGTTTATCTTTAAATCATCAAATCCGATAATGCCCCAAATCCGATTACACCAAATCCGATCATCATTACCTAAATCCGAGCATAGGCGGATTCCGAGTAAAAGTTCAATTCCGATAGAATAGGGAATTCCGATTAGCTCCAAATCCGATAAAATCACAATCCGGTAAAGTTACAATCCGATAAAGTCATAATCCGATAAAGTCATAATCCGCTAAAAGAGTTAGGGCCAAATCCGAGTAACTTCTATCGGATTCCGATACTTCTATCGGATTCCGAGTCATTCAACCTCAAATCCGACAGAATCATAACTTCATGCATAAAATCTATTTCTAACTTAAATCTTACTGATTTCATGCATACAAGATAAATATGTTACCAGAAATCATTCTAAACATATAATGAACATATTCTATCATCAAAATCTAACATGCATTCATCCTATGATCATCAAATCATCAAAAACAATCGGTATTCATATATATATAACAAAACCGAACATATAAACAAATAACCAACTATAAATCGGTAATCTAACCTCTAGATGATTTCAAATAATCACGAAATGCAAGCAAGATTGAAACTTGATTATCTTTCTTTTCCTTTCTTTCTTTCTTCTCGGCCGAAGACACCAAAAACACACATACACACACTATGTCTATTCTTACAAATAATGAAGTATGGAGGGGAGTGGTAGCTTAAACCCACTATTCGGCCATACCCCCCCCCCCCCCCCCCCCAACAACCCAAATATAATATTATTTAAAAGAAACTATTTATCTAAATCAAATAATATCCCAAAAATAACAATATCCCAACAATTAATAATTAACACATAATCACAAATAATTCACATAAATCAATTAAATCTCAAGATTAATTAACTTAATTACCTTAATTAATCTAGGCCGGCAAAGAGGGTGTTACAAATCTTCCCCCCTTAAGAAGATTCCGTCCCCGGAATCTAATCGCTCTCGAACAAGGAAGGATATCGGCTCCTCATGTCGGCTTCAGTTTCCCAAGTCAAATCAGATCCCAAACTGTGTTTCCATTTAACCAATACCAACGGTATCTGCTTCTTTCTTAACTTTGTAACCTTTCGATCTAACAGTTCAACTGGTTCTTCTACAAGTTTCTGATTCAAATCCACACGAAGATCCTGAATTGGAAGAACCTGCGTCTGATCCTCTACATTACACTTGCCCAAATAACATACATTGAATGTATCATGAATGCCCGCTAATTCATCTGGAAGATCCAATGCAACAGCTTGATCATTAACCACTCACTTGATTCTGAAAGGACCAATGTAACGAGGAGCCACCTTCCCGCGTTTACCAAATCTGATTACACCCTTCCAAGGAGATACTTTCAACACTAGTACAAAAATGACCTTTAGTCACACTTTTTCAAAACAGACCAGTCACACTTTTGATTTAAAGTGTGACTATAGGTCATTTTTTAAATTCTGTCATACTTTTAGTCACATTATATTTTGTTTGTGTGACTATTGCATAGTAAGTAATATACCTTTAGTCACACTTAAGCATAAAAACGTGACAATTTCATAATAAGTAAATACATTTAGTCACACTTAAATATAAAATAGTGACAATTGCATAGTAAGTAAATACTTTTAGTCACACTTAAACATAAAAACGTGACTATTCCTAGCCACACTTGTAAAAAGTGTGACCAAATGTCATGATATGCAATTGATATGTGAATAAAATTTGTGATGGATTTTATAAGAGACCATAGATATATATACGGTCATACAATAGTACAAAAATGACCTTTAGACACACTTTTTCTAAAACAAACCAAAGTCACACTTTTGATTTAAAGTGTGACTATAGGTCATTTTTTAAATTTGTCATAGTTTTAGTCACTTTTCATTTTGTTTGTGTGACCATTGCATAGTAAGTAAATACATTTCCTCACACTTAAACATAAAAACGTGACAATTGCATAGTAAGTAAATACTTTTAGTCACACTTAAACATAAAAACGTGACCATTACTAGGCACACTTGTAAAAAGTGTTACCAAATGGCATGCTATGCCACTGATATGAGAATAAAATTTGTGATGGATTTTATAAGAGACCATAGATATATATATATATATATATATATATATATATATATATATATATATATATATATATATATATATATATATATATATATATATATATATATATATATATATATATATATATATATATATATATATATATATATATATATATATGGTCACACAATGATACAAAAAGGACCTTTAGTCACACTTTTTCCAAAACAAACCAAAGTCACACTTTTGATTTAAAGTGTGACTGTAGGTTATTTTTATAATTTTGTCATAGTTTTAATCACTTTATATTTTGTTTGTGTGACCTTTGCATAGTAAATAAATACCTTTCGTCACACTTAAACATAAAAACGTGACAATTACATAGTAAGTAAATACCTTTAGTCACATTTAAACATATAAACGTGACCATTACTAGGCACACTTGTAAAAAGGGTTACCAAATGCCATGATATGCCACTGATATGAGAATAAAATTTTTGATGGATTTTATAAAAGACCATAGATATATACGGTCACACACTAGTACAAAAATGGCATTTAGTCACACTTTTTCCAAAACAGTTCTGTCACACTTTTGATGGGCTTATAAGTAAACTTTGGGCTTACATGACACAAAGCGTGTAAGGACCACAAGAATGACACATCTCATGAGAACTCTACAGTTAAGCGTGCTTGGGCTGGAGCAATCCAGGGATGGGTGACCCTTGGGAATTGCTTGTGTTGTGGTAAGGTGAGATGTTACAAAGTTTGTGTGACTGTAGGTTATAGATAGTCATATTTTTGAAAACATTGTGTGACCATAAAACGGTTTCAACTACATTATTAGTATTTATGTGTGACTAAAACCTAAACAATAACAACACTTATAATAGACGTGTGTGACCATAGGCTGAACAACAGTCACTTAAATAACAAAATTGTGTGTCTAGAAAAAGTTTTTTGTCACACTTTCGGATGAATTGTTTAATTTTAAAATGAAAAGTCCATACCCTATAGTCACACTTTTTTAGTTACGGTCACATTTTTTTATATGATATGGTCACTAAATTTTTGTGTGACCATAACATACCTAAAATGGCACGATCTTCGGTCACACTTTTAATGAAAAAAAAAAGTGTGACCGTAGGCATACGGTCACACTTTTTTGGTGTGACTAAAGGTCAAATTTGAACTAGTGCAAATAAACCATTTCCCCCTCGACAAACGATACCGATCGACGTCGCGGATCAGCATACATTTTCTGTCTATCTCTTGCAGCTTTTAATTTCTCACGAGCAATAGCAACCTTATCAACAGTCATCTGCACAATTTCAGGCCCTGCAAATTACTTTTCCCCAACTTCTAACCAACAAGTCGGAGTTCTACAAGGACGACCATACAACATTTCATACGGCGGCATACCAATACTACTATGATAGGAATTGTTATAAGCAAACTCAACCAAAGGCAAATGGAAATCCCATGAACCCCCAAATTCTAATACACATGCCCGCAGCATATCTTCTAAAGTCTGAATGGTTCTTTCCGATTGACCATCTGTCTGAGGATGATAAGCTGTACTCAAATTCACCCGGGACCCCAATTCCTGTTGCAGTCTATTCCAGAAGTTAGATACAAACCTCGAATCTCTATCCGATACAATGGACAATGGAACTCCATGTCTAGATACTATCTCATCAATGTACAATTAAGCCAGTTTACTTAAAGGTGCAGTTTCAGCATTAGCAAGAAAATGTGCACTCTTGGTCAATCTATCGACTATAACCCAAATCATATCATGACCTTTCTGAGTTCGTGGAAGTTTAGTTACAAAATTCATCGTAATGTGATCCCACTTCCACTCAGGTATATCTAATTGTCTCAATGATCCGTACGCCTTCTGATGTTCAGCTTTAACTTAAGCACAAATGTGACACATCCCAACAAATTTCCCAATATCTGTTTTCATAGTTGGCCACCAATACCGAGTCTTTAAATCAAGATACATCTTTGTACTACCCGGATGTATCGACAATCTAGACTTATGAGCCTCATTTAGAATTAATTCCCTCAAGCTACCAAATTTTGGTACCCATACGCGCGTATGATAAACCTTCAAACCACGCGAATCAGAAGTTAATTCATGTTGTCTTTTGATCATTAGTTCATCCTTCAAGTTCTCATCTTTCAAAGCTTCAAGCTGAGCAACTAAAAGTTGATCCACTAAATCAGACTTGATTTCCAATCGCATAAATTTTACAGTATCCGAAGATCCCTTTCTGCTGAGTGCATCTGCAACTACATTAGCCTTTCCAGGATGATACTGAATGTCGCAATCATAATCCTTAATCAATTCTAACCAACGACGTTGTCTCATATTCAATTCCTTCTGAGTAAACACATACTGCAGACTCTTGTGGTTAGTGCAGATAATACATTTGGTTCCATACAGGTAGTGTCTCCATAGTTTCAACGCAAATACCACAGCTGCTAATTCCAAATCATGAGTCGGGTAATTTCTTTCATTTGGTTTCAACTACCTTGAAGCATAAGCAATTACCTTACCCCTCTGCATCAGAACACAACCCAAACCGGCGTGAGAAGCATCGTAGTACACAACAAAATCCTATGAACCCTCTGGCAACGAAAGAACAGGAGCTTGACACAACAACTGTTTCAGAGTCTGAAAAGCATCTTCCTGAGATGAACCCCACTGAAAAGGAACATCTTTCCGAGTCAACTTAGTCAACGGACCGGCAAGCTTAGAAAAATCTTTAATAAATCTGCGATAATAACCCGCCAATCCAAGAAAACTCTTTATCTCAGTTGGTGTTTTCGGAGCACTCCAATTCATCACTGCCTCAATCTTGGACGGATCTACCTTGATACCTCCTTGACAAATCACATGCCCTAGAAATTGAACTTCACGTAACCAAAATTCACACTTCGAAAACTTGGCATATAACTTGTGTTGTTTCAAAATCTCCAAAACCTGTCTCAAGTGCTGATCATGCTCATCCTCTATTTTCGAATACACCAGAATATCGTCGATGAACACAATGACAAATTTGTCTAGAAAAGGTCTACACACACGATTCATCAAATCCATAAATATGGCAGGAGCATTCGTCAAACCAAATGGCATTACTAAGAACTCGTAATGACCATATCGAGTACGGAAAGCAGTCTTAGGAATATCCTCCTCTGCTACCCTGACCTGATGATAACCGGATCGTAGATCAATCTTTGAAAAGTAAGGAGCCCCTTGCAACTGATCAAACAAATCATCGATTCTGGGCAACGGATACTTGTTCTTGATGGTTCTCTTATTCAGATCCCTGTAATCAATACACATACGAAGGGTTCCATCTTTCTTCTTTACAAATAATACTGGTGCACCCCACGGTGAAGAACTTGGACAGATAAACCCCTTATCAAGCAATTCCTGAATCTGAGTCATCATCTCACGGATCTCAGATGGAGCCAAACGATACGGAGCTTTAGTAATCGGTGTGGTACCCGGTACCAATTCTATCTTATACTCAACATCCCGTACAGGTGGTAACCCTGGTAGATCATCTGGAAATACCTCTGGATAATCGGAGACAACACGAACATCGGTAACAGGTCGTTTCTCTTTCTTCACATCAACAGCGTAGGCCAGAAAAGACGCACACCCTTTAGCTAGAGATTTTCTAGCCTTCATATACGAGATGATAGGAAAAGAAGATCGAGATCTATCCCCACGAGCCACGACATGCGACCCGTCAGCCAAAGGAATAGTAATCAGTTTCTTATGGCACTGGATACTAGCTCTATGGCGACTTAACCAATCCATGCCTAGTACTAAGTCAAACCCTGGAATAGGCATCAGCAAACAGTCTACAGGCAAACTAGTACCATCAATATCTATAAACACCCCAGTCACAGAGGAAGTTACAGGTACTAACTTACCATCAGCTACTTCTACTTCTAAAGAAGAAACAATAACAGTAACAGGTAGTTTCAGTTTGCCACATAAAGATACAGACATGAAAGATCTATTGGCACCAGAATCAAATAACACACGAGCAGGCACAGAGTTTACAATAAACATACCCGTGATCACATCACTGTCATCAGCTGCCTCTGTAACAGTCATCTTGAAGGCTCTCCCTTCAGCAGAAGGCGCAACCTTTCTCTTCTGACCTGCAGAAGACGATCCCCCCGACATTGGCTACCCCCTGCCCCGTCCCCTTTGACTTTGGTTTAATGCATGCTCCAGCTCTATGACCCTCTTCGTGGAAATTCCAGCACACATTTGTATTAAACCGACAATCTGATGGTTCGTGACCAAATCCACCACAACGCAAACATCGCTTCGTTTGTGATGTGCACGAACCAGTATGAATAGCATTGCAGGGTTTACACCACGGCTTGTTCTGAAATGACCCCGAACCTTTCGATTTCTGATCACTCCGATTCTGATTATTTTGCCACCTGCCTTTGTTTCCACCCTAATTTCCACCGGACTTGTGAGATGACCCTTTCTCATGATTCATTCTCTCCCGAGCTTTCACGTCACCCTTAGAAGCTCTTGCAATTGTAAACGCCTGTACCAATGATGTTGCCATCCGAGTACCCCGATACTCAGGCAACAGTGCTTGAACAAAATGATCTATCTGTGAAGGTTCATCTGGTACCCACTGCTTAGCAAACCTCAGCTTCTCGTTAAACTTTGCAATAAGCTCATCCACTGACATCTTGTCATCATGAGCTAGATCCATGAACTCCCGTTTCACCTTAGCTAAATCATAGGTATTACAGAATTGCTCGTAGAACTTGGTTTGAAATTGATCCCAAGTAACAGAATTCATAACTTCCCTGGGTAGATGAGCAGTTAGAGAATCCCACCAGGTAGCAGCTTGACCCTTCAACCTCCTGGTTGCAAAACTAACCCTATCGGATTCCTCACAATTGCAGGCATCCAAAGCTTTCACCATCTCCCTTAACCAACTCAAAGTATCAGTTGGATTTGAGCTTCCTGAATACTCAGGTGGCTGGCAAGCCATGAAATCTTTGTATTGCCCTTTTTGTTTAAAGCCTCCTTGATTAGGGTACCAAGGAATGAAAAAGTTCTGCTGTTGTGATTGGTGCTGCTATTGGGGTTGTGATACAAGTGGTATAGTAACGAATGGTAAAGAACCAAATGGTGTTGACACTGTATTGAAGGGTGCAGCAGAGAAAACAGGAGGTGGTATTGACTGGGTAAATACAGCTGACTCTCTGGGCAAATGAGTGGTCTGAGTTTGATAAGAGAACTGAGTTTGATGTTGCTGCTGTTCCAACTCCTGAACCCGATCTCTCAAACTTTGAAGAGTATCTTCCAATTGCAACACATAGTCTTGTTGATCAGATTCATCGTTGTGAGAAGTACCGGCTCTGTGGTGCTGCTCATTGACTGCAGTGGAGGACTGGTGATTTCTTCCGGGGGACGCAGGGGTAGTTGTCTGGTTCACGTTATCAGCCATTTGCTATGCTATACACAACATCTCACCAATTGTTAGATATAATCCGTTAGTATAAACACTAACCACCCTCGAAGCTACACTACTAATTACCCACCCTGGGAATACTGGACTGACCAGAGCCTCGGTTCAAGTATTGCACAAATCATTCATGCAAATCCTCAAACCAGGGCTCTGATACCAACTTGTAACACTGTACTTTTTAAACATATAATATTACTGCATGCGGAAGCTAATTACATATAAATATCTTAATTACATAATAGATACAAAAGGATTTCACTTGTTTGATGTACAAACACCGATACAGTGTTAATACAAAAACAGGCTCTTTCAAAAACTTGACATCAGAGTTTGGTCTGTCCATATTCCCAGCCCAAAGCATCAAGATCGCCTCAGAGGATCTGCAAAACAATCTAGTGGGGAATTAGCACAAAGCTAAGTGAGGGAACAAATATCTAAACATATACAAGGCAAATATGCCCAAACCAAATAGCTCATGAATCCCAGGAGAACCGGCGGTGTTGCAAGCACCTACAACCAAGGTCGGCCAAAACCAAGGTTTACCGATAGCCCAGCTAACAGTGATAACAACACCAGTCTTCTTGAGTACAATACATGCACCACAAGATCTGGTAAGTTACACCCCCAAGCAAAGGCCCAGACTAAACTGGCCTCCAAATAACATGTATATACAATCCAAACAAGAGCATTCCAAATAGGATATCATATCCTGTATATCCGAATATATAAATCCACTCACCAAAGTCTTCAAAACTTTGGCACACTCAGATGACTAAATTCACCGAGTCTTCTCAGTTCCTGAGATTGAAGTAACCCAAGTCAGTATTCAATTCATAATACATATCATATTTATCCATGTAAATAATGTATGTACACAATTTCATATATATATATACATAACCCAATAGATATACAATTCATGTTTATCTTTAAATCATCAAATCCGATAATGCCCCAAATCCGATTACACCAAATCCGATCATCATTACCCAAATCCGAGCATAGGCGGATTCCGAGTAAAAGTTCAATTCCGACAGAATAGGGAATTCCGATTAGCTCCAAATCCGATAAAATCACAATCCGGTAAAGTCACAATCCGATAAAGTCATAATCCGATAAAGTCATAATCCGCTAAAAGAGTTAGGGCCAAATCCGAGTAACTTCTATCGGATTCCGATACTTCTATCGGATTCCGAGTCATTCAATCTCAAATCCGACAGAATCATAACTTTATGCATAAAATCTATTTCTAACTTAAATCTTACTGATTTCATGCATACAAGATAAATATGTTACCAGAAATCATTCTAAACATATAATGAACATATTCTATCATCAAAATCTAACATACATTCATCCTATGATCATCAAATCATCAAAAACAATCGGTATTCATATATATATATAACAAAACCGAACATATAAACAAATAACCAACTATAAATCGGTAATCTAACCTCTAGATGATTTCAAATAATCACGAAATGCAAGCAAGATTGAAACTTGATTATCTTTCTTTTTCTTTCTTTCTTTCTTATCGGCCGAAGACACCAAAAACACACATACACACACTATGTCTATTCTTACAAGTAATGAAGTATGGAGGGGAGTGGCAACTTAAACCCACTATTCGGCCATACCCCCCCCCCCCCCCCAACAACTCAAATATAATATTACTTAAAAGAAACTATTTATCTAAATCAAATAATATCTCAAAAATAACAATATCCCAACAATTAATAATTAACACATAATCACAAATAATTCACATAAACCAATTAAACCTCAAGATTAATTAACTTAATTACCTTAATTAATCTAGACCGGCAAAGAGGGTGCTACAATTAATTTTAATGAGAAATTTGAATATAAATCTTAACTTTTTTGGTAACATTCCTTTTATTAATCTAATTTGATATTATATCTGATACCCGTGTGATACACTAAAAAGTAATAAATATTAAATATATATTAAAAATATTAAATAGTTATAAAATCCCAGAAAAATGAGAATTTAAACAAATGATGATAGACAAACAGTAACAACATCATCCGTTGATTCTTTCATTACCAGATTTTGTTTGAAGAAGATTTTGATTCTAAGGTTTATTTAAGATTTCGATTCTGATTTTTATTATCTCTTTGTTCTTTCATTTTTGGATTTCAATTTTCTATTGAGGGTTCATCATTTTCTATCACTTTTTTGATGTTCTACTGCTTCAAAAAGCTTAAAGAAGAACACATAAAATGTTCTTCAAAAATATTGATGTGACATTGGTTTATCTAGGTGGAAATAAATTTGGCAAAAAAATTAATAAACAATAATAGAATTGATGAATAGGTAACCAGATCCATCAAGTGGTAGCTTTTGAATGTTCAATACATTAAATGTTAGTTTTTAAAGTTGTGTATATACAATAAAAAATGTGATAATTTCGATACATTTTCATAAACTAAACCATAAAATTAAGATTTGATTATATATAATATTTTAAAATGTTAAACAATGAGTTCTCCAATAATTCTTATTGTATATAACAACTTCTATATAATAGAAAAATATTATAAAAATAATTTGTACTATTTTTTTAAAATAAAAAATGTATTATACACAATAGTAACAAACACAAAATTTATTATATATTAGTATTTTCAGGCATTTTAGATATGATTTATATTGAAGAAATATTTTGGCAGAAATCTTGGTTAGGATGTGGGTTTGTAAATTTGTTTGTTTGGAATAACTATTTTAATGATTATAATTGCTTGTTAATTTTACAAGTGCAGTTTTTGCATTTCTAATTTGTATTAAATAAGTATTTATAGACAAAGTGATGATAATCATAAAAGAATTTTATGTTCTTTTAAGCTAAGAAGAAGGCATAATAATCAATGAACAGTTTGTTACAAAGATAGATATACATGTAAAATTTATTTGTTGATAAGTAAACCTGTATTTTTTTCATGTTAATTAGCAGGTTTATAGTTTAAAATCTTCTTTATTGACTTAATTAATTGTCTTATTTAAAACTAGAGAAATTCTGTTCTTTTTGAAGTTGTATCTGCAATTGGAAAAGGTTGTGTACTATGTTCTTAGTTGGTAGCAGTAGTTTCAAATAATAAAATAATTTTCTTAAATGAATTAACTAAGAACAATGTTTTTATTTTATTATTTTTAAGATTCTTATCTTTTATTTAATTTTACGTGATACATAGCGACGGGCGGTTTTGCGACGGAAATTAGCGGCGGAATAGCGACGGCATAGCGACAGACAGATTTGCGACAGAGAGAAATCGACGCAAATCCGACGCAAAAATATTTAAATTAATAAAAAAATATATAAATAAACAAACCGTCGCAAATCCGTCGCAACTTTTACATATTTGCGACGGATTTGCGACGGGACTTGATTTCATATTTTTGTATTTATAAATAAAAAGTCGTAAAAAAGCATCAACAAACACGAATCATTAGGGGTGTTCAATCGGTCGGTTATCGGTTAAATGGATTTATTCGGTTTGGTTTAATTGTATTTCAACAAAAAAATTAACCGGCCATAATCCAAACCAAAACGATATAAAACCAAACAAATCCAACCAAATAATATTCGGGTTAATTGGTTCGGGCTCCGTAAAACCAAACAAGGAATTTGCCTAAAAAGACATCGATAACTTACCATTAGTCACACATGACACTTGACCACAAGATCACCAACTTCAATTATTCATAAATAAACCAATCGTTTTAAGTTTAACAATCACAATAATTCATAAAATTATAAATAGGATATCACCATTTCAAAAAGCCTAAAAATGATAAAAACCAAGCAAAATGAAATAACCATCGTGAAATCCATATATAAATAACAGTCAACGGAGCAAATCAGTGGAAAAGATTTGATTATGATTTGAATTAAGTAAGAGAAAATAGGGGAAAGATTGATGGAATCCATAATTTTTGTATACCATGCCCTGATTCAAGGAAATATACGATATATATATATATATATATATATATATATATATATATATATATATATATATATATATATATATATATAGACAAAAGTTCATGCGAGAACCGTTGTTAGCGCGAGAACTGCGAGAACCAATCTAAGCCATCCAATTCCCCCTCCTTCAATGTCATTGCCCACCCATGAATTCCTCACATGCACCCTGCCACACCCTATCCCTCCACGCTCTCCATCCATGATACTTCCCATATCCAAGGAACGACTGAGATTGGTTCTCGCGGTTCTCGCATGAACCCTCCCCTATATATATATATATATATATGTAAGTTTTGAAATACAGTCTTTATCTTAATCGGGTTTCGGGCGGTCCCCGAATTATAACATATAAAACCAAATCCAAGCTATAAACCGAATAAAAGTTCGGGTCTATCCACAAATCCACTCCAAATCCGATTAAGCCGTAACCAAGTAATCCAGATTTTTATGGATCGGTTGGATTTTCGGGTAAAACCATATAATGGACACCCCTACGAATCATATCGTTTGTTATACTTTTTGACGGTGTGGTCAAGTAAGAGATTTTATATACTTTTCTATAAATACGCTTATGCATTATTCATATATTTATATAAGATTTACTAATGTTAAAATATCGTTTTTCATACAACGATACGTCCGACTTGGGCAAATGATCGTTTTTTGATTTTTTTTTATATGTTTGTAAAGTCTACAATAGTGTATTAGAGGATATACTAGTTTTTTTATATTAAAAAACAATTTAAAAATAAAAAAACAAATTTGATGTCCGTCGCAAATCCGTCGCAAATTTCATAATTTTGTGACGGATTTGTGACGGCCTTGAATTTGTTTTTTGTATTTTTAAATTAAAAAGTGATAAAAATACATCAACAAACACTAATTATCTTATTTCTTATACGCTTTATCAATTTGGTGAACTAAGAGGTTCTATAGGTGTGTCTATAGACACGCTCGTGTGCGTTTTAATAGCATTACAAACAAGTTTAGTAAACGTGAAATATCGTTTATCATTCCATGACATGTGCGTTATAGACGTGTAATTGTTTCTTAATTTTTTTTTGTGTTTGTATTTTCTTATAATAGTCTAATAAAGAGATTATGAGTTTTTTTATATAAAAAAACAATTTAAAAATAAAAAACAAGTTAATGTCCGTCGCAAATCCGTCGCAAATTTCATAATTTTGCGACGGATTTGTGATGGACTTGAATTTGTTTTTTTGTATTTTAAATAAAAAAGTGATAAGAATACATCAACAAACACTAATTATCTTATTTCTTATACGTGTTTATCAATTTGGTCAACTAAGAGGTTCTACAGGTGTGTCTATAGACACGCTCGTGTGCGTTTTAATAGCATTACAAACAAGTTTAGTAAACTTGAAATATCGTTTATCATTCCACGACATGTGCGTTATAGACGTATAATTGTTTCTTAATTTTTTGTGTTTGTATTGTCATATAATAGTCTAATAAAGAGTTTGAGTTTTTTATATGAAAAAACAATTTAAAAATAAAAAACAAGTTAATGTCCGTCGCAAATCCGTCGCAAATTTCATAATTTTGTGACGGATTTGCGATGGATTTGTGACGGACTTGAATTTATTTTTTTGTATTTTTAAATTAAAAAGTGATAAGAATACATCAACAAACACTAATTATCTTATTTCTTATACGTGTTTATCAATTTGGTCAACTAAGAGGTTCTACAGGTGTGTCTATAGACACGCTCGTGTGCGTTTTAATAGCATAAAAGCAAATATTAAAGAAAAATGTTCTGCTATTTTTGCGACGGAATTGCGATAGATTTGCGACGGAACTGATTTTGTCCAAAATGTTAGAACTGACGCAAAACCGTCGCAAATCAGACGCAAAATCTTGCCGTCGCAAAACCGTTGCAAATTACATCCATCACAAATCCGTCGCAAAATTGTATCCGTCACAAAGCTGTCACAAGTACTATCCGTCACAACACCGTCGCAAAATTATTGCCGTCGCAAAAACGTAACAAAAAATAAGGTCGTTCGCAAATCCGACGCAAAAACGACCGACTCTATTCCGTCGCAAACTTTACCGTCGCCAACCCGTCGCAACGTGATTTTCCGACGAAGCTTTTTGGGACCGGCAAAATCCGTCGCAAACAGTGTTTTGCGACGGATTTGCGACGGATTTTGCCGTCGCAAAAGGGGCAGTCTGTAGTAGTGATTATTCGATATGACACATTAACTTTTTTTTACACATCTAGTCATTTAACTTACAAAAAACGTGTCGATATGCCCATTTTGCGACCTGCAACTTGTTCTTCCAGTTTCAGCTCGTTTTTTGCATTTTTTGGTCGATTATTGATCGTTTTTCATGATTTCTTTTGTGGAATCTTGTAAATTATTATTATACCTTTCAAATGACACCAAATTCATGAATTTTCGTCAAGTAGTGAGGGAGAATTTCATGCTAAAAGTCTCGACTTTTTGTGGTTTTTTTGTTTGAAAACAGGACATAAAAAAGAGTCATTTTTTGCTCGATTCTTAATCATTTTTCATACATTTTTTATAGATTATCATAGATAATCTTTTTACCTTCAATAGACACTAAATTCATGAAAAAACCATCAAGTGTAGGCAAAGTTATTGCTAATTAAAGTCGATAATGACCCTATTCGATACCCTTACGCTATTTTGATGAATTGTCACATTTTAAACTCGTTTTTATTCGTTTTTTGGTACTACTTCATAGACAACTCGATTATCTTTCTATAGAGTCAAGAATCATTGTTTTTCGGTAAGTATACATGGAGAATTTGGCCTTCAAAGTTTCGATTTCCAAGTGAAGAAATTTGGGGGAAAATCGACTTGATATTGCAGTTCAAAATCAACAAAATGAGTATATATACTATTTAATAAAGATTATAAAGATGTCTCCTTAATTTTTTTAATGCAAGTAAATCTCACATCAAGTATATATACTATCTAATAAAGATTAAAAAGAAATAAATGCTTATAATTAGATGAAGCCACTATTGTTGTTACTTGTTAATCTTTACTCTCAAATCTGATAAAAGTCTTACAATGAAACAGAAAATATTCAAAAATATAAAATTAACAAAATTAAGTTTTTGTTACATTACGTATTATATATATAATAAATATTTATCAGTAATTATGAACTGTAGCATTTATGATTTTATATATTTATTTAATATGCAACCAAGAAAACATTGAAGCTTTCGGCTCAGTGGTAACTCAACTACATTTTAAATTTATAGCCAGCAATGTGTTTGAATCTTTCACCTTATGTAGTGTTTTTTATGTCACGTGTGTTATGCACTCATGCATGCGCTTTTTTCAATCTAACATTTGTATATTTTGTTATCATATTAATTTACTAAATTAAATAAATGTGTGATATATGATTTATTATGGAAAAAGATAAATAGTAAGCATTGAACAATTCTAAAACGTGAGAAATAAAAAACTAAAAATAATAACGATATACGACGTTAACACTGGACAAGCGATGCAAGCGACTTTACAAGGGGAGGGCAAACATAATGACGGAAACGTTGTGTTATAATAATAAGAGAAGTGATTACATTTATTTTACAAGTTATCGATTATTATTGGTATAATTATGAACAATAAGTAAGTCTTTATGAGTTATAATTAAAAAGAATTTAAAATGTTTATAAACTATTTTAAAATGATAAATATAGATTTGTATCTACTTTATTTCAAGTATTTATGTTTGTATGATAGTTTTTGTTTCCCGTATGATAAAAATGACTAGTTTAGCTGGCTTGAAAAACTTACCTTAGGGATGACGTTATCCATACTAGCATACAATATATATATATATATATATATATATATATATATATATATATATATATATATATATATATATATATAAGTTTAAATGAAAACTGTTCTTTTATTATAACGGTGAGACTTGTTTGTAATATAATTAATAACTTATTAATAAGGGTATCTTGGTCATTTATATATTTAGTTAATAACGAATTACGTTCGAATGGATCGCCATTAATTTGCGAGACTTCATTTGTTCAAAACAATTCTCATTAGTGCAACTTTAATGAGCCATTAATAAGTTATTAATGAGCCGTCAAAAATTCTTAGCTATTGATTAATTTTAATCACTTGCTAAGATTGGTTCTCGCAATTTTGATACGAAAAACAGTTCTCATTTGAATCATCCCCTATATATATATATATGACAAGTATCACAAAGTTACGGTTTAATGAAGAGTAAATTTTCAATTTTTTTTAACAACAAGAAAAGTTAATCTAAAAAAAGTTTCGGCATGGTGATCACCCTTCTAAGACTAACTAAAATTTTATTAAAAAAAATCTAGCCAGGAGTTAGAAGCCGAGGAAACAGAGTACCAAGGAAGAGAAAACGAAGCATCATCCAGCTAACAATACATTACAATTGAAACCTAAAATCAAAACACGAAGAGAGAGAGAGAGAGACACACACACACCGGTCGATCCATTTATTTGAAAGCCTGCTACGGTTCTTGATCCAAAAGAAAACGTTCGTCTGAATTTAATTGCTCAACCATGAAGCTTTCTGAATCGAAGAATTCTGAAATATCTTCCCATTTCTAAATTTTCAAACACTCCATTTCTTAATTCCCAATTAACTATTATATTTTACTTTGACACGCTTCACTTTTATATTCCTTTTTTTTTGTGTTTCACGAAAGCACAAGCATCCATATTTTGGATTTTATTAGTATTATACTTACGTAACTATTTTTATTTTTTATTTAATTTTCTTTTAGAACTTTTAACATATAATATTTATATAAATATAAATATATATATTTGTGGTCATCTTATTGTTATCTGTATTTACATATACTAGCTTAACACCTCGTGTATTAATACGAAGATGATTAAAGTTACTTTTAAACTTTTTTAGGATTTTTAGAATACTAACATGTATAGAAATTAAACTGTCAAACATACTAATAGAAATTATAAAATATGGGCATAATATATATATATATATATATATATATATATATATATATATATATATATATATATATATATATATAGGGGATGGTTCATGCGAGAACCGTTGTTAGTGCGAGAACCGCGAGAACCAATTTCGGCCGTTCCTTGAATATGGAAAGTTTCATGGATGGTGAGCGTGGATGGATAGAGTGTGGCAGGGTGCATGTGAGGAATTCATGGGTGGGTAATGACATTGAAAGAGGGGGAATTGGACGGCTCAGATTGGTTCTCGCGGTTCTCGCATGAACTTTTTCCTATATATATATATATATATATATATATAGAGGGAAGTTCCATCGAGAACCAAAAAAAATACGAGAACTGCGAGAACCGATCTAAACCGTAAAATATCTACCAAACGCCAAGATATTAAATTATGAAAATTATACCAAATATCCTCTTTAACATGACATTCATATTGCTATATTTTTTTCAACAAAAAAATTCGTTTTTGCCGGGTTTTTTTTCTATCACTATAAGGTATGTTACATATATGTAATCAGTACTTAACATATTTGTAATCAGTACTATAAGGTATGTTACATATATGTAACGAATTTTTTTTGTTGAAAAAAATATAGCAATATGGATGCCATATTAAAGAGCATATTTTTGTAGTTAATTTGGTATAATTTTCATAATTTAATATCTTTCCGTTTGGTAGATATTTTAGTTTTAAAAAAATGGGGATCAGTTCTCGCAGTTTTCGCATTTTTTTTGGTTCTCGATGGAACCCTCCCCTATATATATATATATATATATATATATATATATATATATATATATATATATATCATATCCAAGGAACGACCGAGATTGGTTTTCGCGATTCTCGCACTAACAACGGTTCTCGCATGAACCGTCCCCTATATGTGTGTGTGTGTGTGATTTATATCGAATATTAAAGATTACGTATTCATCCATGAAGATCATCTCTAGATGAATTTATTTGATTGTCATTAAAGAAGTTCTTTCACATGAGAATTACTTTTACTTTGATGATACAATGATTAGATTCACCTTTTATGTTTTTAGAAACGTGAATGTATCTCCTTTTCCACAATAGCATTGTCAGCTTTAAAAATAGAAATCACAATCGAAAGCAACAACAAATAATTGTAAATGTTTCTTTAACTTAATTTCATTATTTAGGTATATATTGTAGGATAATAAACATATATTATTTTCATAAATATTTACTAATATTAATCACCTATAAATATGAAAAGTTTAAAAATTTGAAAAACTTTATTATCTAAATTTAGTTTCAATTTTAAATAATGACACTTGATATACGGAAAGTAAATAGATTGAAAGTAGGGGGTTGTTATTGGTAATCATCAAAGGGTTGTTTTAAAAATTTGTAAAATAGGAGATTGTGATTGTAAAAAAAATTCTACAAATCAGGATGATAATGTCATACATCCTTTTCTTATGATAAGGTTATTAGATGTTTTATCACTAATATGATATTTACTTAATACTAGACATTGTATACACTGAAAATTATAAGAGAGTTCTTGTATGTTTAAATTATTTCCTTCTTTGTATATTTTAATTAGATATTAGCTTATATATTTTGCTTACCCTAAAGTCTTGTTACAACGTACGAAAAAAAAACTCGGTAATTTATAATGGTCTTTTGTTGTGCATCATTTTATAATCAATTTTTTTGTCGGGCATCAATTTGTAACTGATAATATCTTGTTGTCTATCAATTTATATTTGATGATTCTCTGCAGTAAGTGTTCATCAAAATTGTTCTGGAGAACATTTTTAAAGCAAATTAGTATTTTTGGAGAATGTAAATAAATTTACAATTTATCTCTAAATATCCGGAAACTGGATATTTAAAAAAGGTCACTTATACCCTTTATTACATTTTTTTTATAATTAGTAGAATAAGACAATTCAAAAAAAGTCATTTTTTAGAAACGGATTTAAAAAATTAAATGACTAAGATTCCTCCTAAATTTTTGTAGCTATTTTATATTTTTAGTATATCTCTCCCCTATCTCCCCTATATATAGAATTTGATTCAACTAAAAAGAGAATTAAGATACAAAATGTAAGAAGAAAGGTGAAGAGGGCACATGTTAAAATCTATGAAAGAGTATTCCTGATATTTTATACATTCTCTCTCTCTCCTCCCTAACAAATAGCCTCACACTTCTCAATAAATTCACCGTCTCCTATTCTCAATAAAACCACTACTCCTCAACATTCAATAATAAATTAAATTCTGCTGTTGTAGGTTTTGAAGAATTGAGAATGGCTATTGTTTTGTAAATAAAATTGTGATGCATCCTATTCTAGCCATCGTATTTATATATATATATATATATATATATATATATATATATATATATATATATATAATTTTAAAAAATGTACCGAACTTTTCACTTTTTGCTATTGTGTATACTTATTTTCAAAACTACCATTTAATGTATCAAACTTACTATAACTACTATTTAATATACCAAGTAACTTGTTACCTGCTATGTGTTTAGATGTATAAGGTAAACATGATGTGGCTAGTGATTTGTCATCAATTTTGCTTATATGGCAGGTGACATGGAATAACTGAAAATAATAATATAATAATAATAATATCATCACCCCTGCTTCATCTTCATTGCATCTAGACTTCATCTCATAGGGCAATTTCGTGGCAAGTGATTTGTCACCACCATCCCATCGGACTTCATCAACAGAACCACCATCGCTTACCATCGGACTTCATCAACTGAACCACCGTCACTTACCTCGCATCGGACTTCATTAACAGAACCACCATCTCTTACCATCGCATTTGCGACTCCAGCACCACCACCACCATCGCATCAGACTTCATGTTCCGTGTTCTTCTAAGGCAAAGACCCAAAGCTCAGGCAACAAAGTTTTAGGCTCCGACTTCATACCATCGCACATGTTAGGGCTCTGACTTCATCTGCAAGAACCCTAAGTCTTTTCGATTTTCGTTGGTCTGATTAGGGTTCTTGGGCAACAAAAGTTTCAAACTCATATCTGATGTGGGGGGTTCGAACTCAGATCTGATGTTGGGTTTCTGACTCATAAGGGGACTGTTGCTTCAACGTTTTTTGTGAGTCCTTGTTCCAGATCCGATCGTTTTCGTTTGTGAGTTCTTGTTCCATATTATGTGAGTTCTTAGTTCCATTTGGGGTTTCCAGATATTGGTTCAATCTTTGTTCTTATCATTCCATATATGTATGTTTGTGTTTTCCTATGGGGTTTCCAGATTATGTTTTCGAATTTGTTCCAGATTATGTGTTCTTCATGTTTGTTATTGAGTTTTTGTTTCAGATTATGTGTTCTTGATGTTCTTTATTGTGTTTTCAATGGTGTTCTTAGTATTTTTTTATTGTGTTCTTCATGTTCTTATTTAGAGAGATAAAATAAAGTCAAAAATGACATGGCATATGAGATGTATTTTTAGGAGATTAAAATAAATTAAAAATGATAAATAAAACCTGCAACCTGAAGAAGAGGTAACTTTGTTGGGATTTATAGGGCGCGCAGTGGAAGCAAGAACAACATAAATGCCCATAAAACAAACAAACAAGGCATAAAACGTGAAATCCCACACATGGATCATACTCTATGTAAAGAAATGCAACAAAGATAAAAGGAGAAAAGGCTATACCAGTCTCCAAAGCTCCAGAAATTGAAGGTGTTGATGATGATCTTCCTTTTGCTCCAAAGAATGAATCGACTATTGAGTGGTACCCCGGTAACACGTCAATCTCTTGTGCTAGCAAGCTCCTTTGTGATTCTTCTCACTAGAAAATCACCGAGAACAGCAACTAAACGACTTGACCAAATCTCTGGAGCAACCCTTTCCTAGAACTCTCTCTATGTCTTTATGCACTTAAGAGTGTTTTTCTTCAAATTGGCAAAAGGTGCCACAGAGGTGCAAATAAGCTCTTTTATAGAACCCCAAGTGACACTCCAGATCCCTCTTGGCCGGCCAAAGACGCAATTGTTTGTCCCTCATGCATTGGTTATCCTTAGAGGTGATTTTACAAAAAGCCACATGCAGCCGTAGCGGCGCTAACTTTAAGGTTTAGCGGCGCTAACCCTTATAGTTAGCGGCGCTAACCCTTATAGTTAGCGGCGCTAACGCGGCTTGCCAAGTGATATGACATAAAGTACATGCAGCCTTAGCGGCGCTAACCATTAAGGTTTAGCGGTGCTAAACCCTTAACGTTAGCGGCGCTATCGCGGCCTGCGATATTAACTTTTGTCTTTTGTCAATTTTGGTCCCTTTAATTTAGTTACTGTCAGATTTGACCCCGGTGTATGACCCAATAGGCCCATACGTCATCAGTAGTGATTTAAACGGTGTACTCGAATCAGTGGGCATATTCTAACAAACTCCCACTTGCACACGATGCACCGTTCCTCATAAACCACAGACAATGAGCGGCCTCTAGCAAAACATCATTGCCCCCAAGTCAGTATGAGTTTCGTTATCCAGAATAAAAACCTATTCACAAAGAAAGGTCCTATAGATAAGTGATCTTAGACATCCTTTTGTTCGCGATATCCGTGTGAACACGAGACATGGATAAAATGTCAATCTCCAGATCGTTCACAATTGTGTTTCTCGATGTTGATTGGTGGTGACCAAAAGTTAAGGACATATCTGATTTTCAACCAATATTCCTTGCGCATGGAAATGCATAATTTTGGTGTCAGCACTCAATCATCGAGGGGCCCAGGGATATCTCTCATATCAGAGGAACAAATTCCTTTTGACTGTATAACCCTATACCATACTTTCTGGCTTATCTAGTCATTTCCTTTATCGCAGCCAGTTACGAACTGCTTTTGGAAATGGCTAAAGTAAGGAAAAACTATGATATAGTGGCTCATACATCTTAGGTCTAAGGACGTAAGATATTATCATCCCAAGTTACTCGTGACTATATTCCATGAAGTATACTTGGGTGTGGGTCTTCCAGTCACTTGAAACTCTTTTCAAGCACCAATAGGTATTGCTTCTTAATTCGACCATATTGAATTCAAGGTCATATGCTTATCTCAGTCTTAATTCAATCTTCCTTCCACAAGATCGAATGACTGTGGAAAGTTTGAAATATAGAAATATTTCTGGAAGTGATTAAACATGCTAAGATGTAACACAGTAGAGTCTTATGAATGTAACCGTATCACACGAATATATAATCTCCATTACATATCGAAACAAGCATAAGTTACAATACTGTCTTTATCGTTCCCCAAAATTTAGAATTTACATATCAAATAAACTAAATACATAATTCAAGCCAAATCGCTAGTAAACCTTACACCTATTGCACTAGTGTGAGAGTCATGAGCTGCCTGCGATAACGGCTTCGTGAATGGATCCGCAAGGTTTCCATCCGATGCTACTCTGCTTATGATGACTTCACCACTTTCAACTATTTCTCGTATAAAATGGTATTTGCGCAATATGTGTCTTCTTCTCTTGTGAGCTCTTGGTTCCTTTGCCAAAGCTACTGCACCCTCATTGTCACAAAATATCTCAATAGGGTCAGCGATGCTTGGAACCACTTGTAGATCTTGGATGAATTTCTTCATCCACAAGGCCTCCTTTGCGGCTTCACTTGCCGCAATGTATTCCGACTCGGTAGTCGAATCAGCCACCGTGTCTTGCTTCGAGCTCTTCCAACTAACAGCACCACCATTTAATAGGAATACAAACCCCGATTGGGATCGGCAGTCATCCCTGTCTATTTGGAAGCTAGCATCCGAGTAACCCTTTACTCTCAGCTCTTCTTCCCCACCAAATACTAAGAACATCTCTTTCGTACGCCTAAGGTATTTGAGTATGTTCTTTACAGCTCTCCAATGAAGTTCCCCGGGATTTGCCTGATATCTGCTAGTCATGCTCAAAGCACATGACACATCAGGACGAGTGCATAACATGGCGTACATGATCGATCCCACAGCCGAAGCATATGGTACTCGCTCCATTACTTCTATCTCCTCTTGGGAGGTAGGACATTGAGTCTGGCTCAATGTCAAACCATGTGCCATAGGGAGGTTTCCTTTCTTGGAATCCTCCATTCTAAAGCGTCTCACGACCTTATCTATGTATGCACTTTGAGAAAGCCCGAGCAGCCTTCTAGATCTATCTCTATAGATCTTGATCCCCAGAATATAGCTCGCATCCCCTAGGTCCTTCATTGAAAAACAATTCCCTACCCAAGCTTTAACACTCCTTAGGCTCGGAATATGATTTCCAATGAGTAGTATATCATCTACATATAGGACTAAGAAGACTATAGTGCTCCCACCAGCCCTGACATATACACATGGTTCATCTTTGCTTTTCAAAAATCCAAATTCCTTGATTTTCTCATCAAAGCATAGATTCCAGCTGCGAGATGCTTGCTTGAGTCCATAAATGGACTTCTTCAGCTTACAGACCTTGTTTGGATACTCTGGATGTACAAAACCATCAGGCTGTGTCATATACACCTCTTCAGAAAGCTTCCCGTTAAGGAAGGCGGTTTTAACATCCATTTGCCATATTTCATAATCATGAAATGTAGCAATTGCCAGAAGTATCCGGATAGACTTCAACATTGCCACTGGGGAAAAGGTTTCTTCATTGTCTACACTAGGTGTCTGTGTGAAACCCTTTGCCACCAGTCGGGCTTTGAAGGTATCCAAGGTTCCATCCATGCCGGTCTTCTTCTTGAAGACCCATTTACACCCTACGGGTCTAACCCCGGGCGTAGGATCAACCAGTTCCCAAACCTGGTTATCCGACATGGATTGCATCTCACTTTCCATTGCTCCTCTCCACTTTGCAGACTCAGGGCCTGCCATAGCTTCCTTGTAGTTGGTGGGCTCATCATGGTCCACCACTAACTCGCTGCCCTCAGATATGTAGAATCCATATCTCTCTGGCTCATAACGAGTTCTACTGGAACGCCTTGGAGTAAGCAATGAATGAGTGTCAGGAACTGCAACATTTTCTTTCTCAGTTCTACCATCTTAGGTTGAGTGCTAGTGCCAACCTCAAATTCTTTATCAGTTGACCCTTGAACTTCCTCAAAGTCAATTTCCTTATTGCCTCTTTGTTTGGATAACATTTCTCTTTCTAGGAAAAATGCCCTTCGAGTAACAAAAACATTGTTCTCAGAAGGTTTATAAAATATATATCCAACACCGGTAGGAGGATATCCGATAAAGTAACACCTTTCCGAGCGAGGTTTAAGTTTGTCTTCAGCCTCACGTCTTACGTAGGCTTGACAACCCCTAACTCGTAGGTATGAAAGTGTCGGCTTCCTATTATGCCACATTTCATAAGGTGTTTTTAATACTTTCTTGGTTGGTGCAAGGTTAAGGATTCTTACCGCCGTTTCTAGAACATATCCCCAGAAACTAATAGGTACCTCCGTTTGACTCATCATAGAACTTACCATGTCTAGTAAAGTCCGGTTCCTCCTCTCAGAGACCCCATTTAATTGTGGAGTCCTTGGAGGTGTTAATTGTGAAATAATTCCACAATTCTTAAGATAATCGGTAAACTCGGTACTTAGATACTCTCCACCTCTATCAGACCGGAGTATCTTTATTGTTTTGCCCAGTTGATTCTGAACTTCGTTTTGGAATGTCTTGAACACCTAAAAGGTTTCATGCTTGTGTTTAACAAGATAGACATATCCATACCTACTATAATCATCTATAAAGGTTACGAAGTATATTGACTTGTTCCTTGTAACATGCTTGAAAGGTCCACATACATCCGTATGGATGATATCTAGAAGGTTATTTCCCCTCTCACTAGTTCCCGTGAAGGGTGCTTTTGTCATCTTGCCTAATAAGCAAGATTCGCATACATCACTTGACCCAAGGTCAAATGATTCCAAGATCCCGTCCACTTGGAGCTTGGTGATGCTAGTCTTGTTTATGTGGCCAAGACGACTATGCCACAAGGAATACATATCCAAACAATCTTTGGAACTAGAATCAATATTCATGATAGATTTTGTTGAATTAATGAATGCATTTGCCTCATAAATGCCATGACATGGTAAAGCCTTAAAATAAACAACGTTATCTTTAAAGCATATAATAGAACCATCATTAAAATGAAAGTTATAACCATCGTCATACAGTGCTGAAATGAAATAATGTTTCTAGCCACGCTGGGCGAATAACAGACATTTTTTTAATAAAATAGAATTGCCAGTCTTGAATGAAAGCTCCAAACTTCCTTGTGCTTCCACCGGGACAATCTCCGAATTTCCCATTACAAGATCTAGCTCTCCCCGCTCCAAGCTCCTACTTGCCTTTAGCACCTGCACCATATTACATATGTGAGTGCCACAACCAGTATCCAAGACCCAGCCTTTAGAAGTAGAAGTATGGTGGAGTTCTATCATGAACGTACCTAAAGTGTCGGGGCCTGATATGCTCATCGCTTTGAGCTTGTTGAGTCCCTCTAAGTACTTCGGGCAGCTTCGGTGGTAATGGCCCTTGCCCCCACAAAAGAAGCACTCCACATCCTCCGAAGTTTTAGCTTGGGGAAGTTTCCCCTTACCTTTTCCTTCGGAGGCTGGAGCAGGCTTGGCCATGCCAACCTTTCCCTTACCCTTCCTTTTCTTGGAAGGTGCGGCCTTCTTTTTCGTGATGCGGCCTTCCCGGATGGCTAGAACGTAAGTGGAGGAAGAGGATGGCTTGCTCTTGGTCATGCTCGCTTCGGCAGTCTTGAGCATACCATGCAGCTCCATCAAGGATTTGTCCATGCTGTGCATGTGATAACTCATGATGAATTGATCATATGCACTGGGCAGGGATTGGAGGATCAAATCGACCGCCATCTCCCTCCCGATGGTAAATCCTAGCTTCTCCATACGCTTAATGTTTGCCTTCATGCACAAGACATGAGCGCTCACGTTCCCTCCATCTTGAAGCTTGCAAGCGAGAACGGTCTTGAAGCATTCATACCTCTCCTGCCTCGCCTTCTGTTGGAACATGTCCTTCAGCTGCACGATCAGGTCGTAAGCACTTAAGTGATCCATTTGCTTTTGCAAATCGGTACTCATGGTGCTCAACATGAGGCATGTTATCTCCTCAGTATCCTTGAGGCGTTTTTCGTACGCCTCATGGACCGCCCTCGTTGCACCGCTTGGAGGTGCCTCGGGTAAGGGTTCCTCAATGGTGTGCATCTTCCCTTCATAGCGTAAGACAAGCTTAAGCTGCCTATGCCAATCCATGAAGTTGCTCCCGTCGAGTTTCTCCTTCTCAAGGAAAACTCGTAGAGAAACGTTAGTGGTGGTGGTGTTTGCGCTTGTTGATGCCATCTAAAAATTGCAAAGTAGACTTTAGTTAGTTTGATATTTTATCTTGTTAAAATAATTTACCCATAAAGAATTAACTTTAACAAGGCTAAGAACCGTATTTCATCCCACCATGTGACGGGGTTACCGCGGATCACATGATAAAACTATTTAGGTCGGCAACCATTTTGCCAATTGCAATCTCTATTGCAATCCTTAGCGCCTTGCGGGATCCTACGACATCCAATGGTCGTTTGGCATGTTTGATCCCTTCTTGCACCAATTTTAAATCTTGAAATTTTGGTTAACTCACGCTAAGCTCGACAATTAACCAAGATTTCAAATCGTCCGTCAAGACATACGGTAACAAACTCACCAAAGTTGGCTCGTGCTAAGCTCGACAACCAAAATTGTGAATTCGCCACACTCACCTTCCACACAGTTTTATGGGAATTGGCTCGTGCTAAGCTCGACAACCAAATCCCATGAGACTAGATTCGGGTGGTATCGTCTTACGGATGGTGCATGATTTACGTTTTGTGGAAAGACGGGCTTTTGTTTCCGGTTTGGTTTTAGATTAACTTGTTAGTGACAAATCCTATTTACACTAGGTGGGTTAATCTTGTATGTGAGCGCGCGAGAGAGTTGTAAACCTTTTTTAGCAAATCTCTTGTGATTTTGTTAATTTTTGAAAAATTATCTAGCCTGCGAATCCTAATCAATCCATGCATACAAAATCACATCACACGCATAAAATACTATAATTGGTAACCCTTGCCATAAAACCTATGCATTCTACCCGTGAGCCAAACGGGAGGAACATGGTCAAAACTAGGGATAAAATCTTCGATTCAAGCTCCCACTAACGCCGCCATCTCCATTGGATTTCACCGGCTTCATGGACACCATGCTCCATCTTCTTTGAGCCCATCTTGTGTGTCATCATCCATCAAAAGTAATACATACAATATAATAGAAATGGCATGCAAGCCACAAAATTCCTATTGATCTATTACAATTACATGGATGAATGAAATGGCATGTAAGCCACATTATTATTACAAATTTATCATAAGAATAATAATACAACCATACAAGCATCCAAATACACTCAAATAACCAAATGGTCTACGCAAGGTTACCAACTTATATATCCACATACAACCAAACATATATAATAGCTACTGGAATAATACATATTAATAATAAAATTAAAATTCCAGAAGCTCAAAATAATGCCAAAAACCCGAGACCATAAACTGTTTTTAACTAAGAACAAAAACTGTTTCAGCGCGTTAGCGCCGCTAACTTGAAAGAGTTTGAGCCGCTAAAGCAAGTTTAGCGCCGCTAACCCCTGTTCGACAGAAAACAAACATCTTTTGATTTTGGGTTTTTCAGGCCACCAAGTGCATAACTAACATAGAGGTGGCTCTGATACCACTGTTGGGATTTCTAGGGCGCGCAGCGGAAGCAAGAACAACATAAATGCCCATAAAACAAACAAACAAGGCATAAAACATGAAATCCCACACATGGATCATACTCTATGTAAAGAAATGCAACAAAGATAAAAGGAGAAAAGGCTATACCAGTCTCCTAAGCTCCAAAAATTGAAGGTGTTGATGATGATCTTCCTTTTGCTCCAAAGAACGAATCGACTATTGAGTGGTACCCCGGTAACACGTCAATCTCTTGTTCTAGCAAGCTCCTTTGTGATTCTTCTCACTAGAAAATCACGAGAGAACAACAACTAAACGACTTGACCAAATCTCTGGAGCAACCCTTTCCTAGAACTCTCTCTATGTCTTTATGCACTTAAGAGTGTTTTTCTTCAAATTGGCAAAAGGTGCCACAGAGGTGCAAATAAGCTCTTTTATAGAACCCCAAGTGACACTCCAGATCCCTCTTGGCCGGCCAAAGACACAATTGTTTGTCCCTCATGCATTGGTTATCCTTAGAGGTGATTTTACAAAAACCCACATGCAGCCGTAGCGGCGCTAACTTTAAGGTTTAGCGGCGCTAACCCTTATAGTTAGCGGAGCTAACGCGGCTTGCCAAGTGATATGACATAAAGTACATGCAACCTTAGCGGCGCTAACCATTAAGGTTTAGCGGCACTAAACCCTTAACGTTAGCGGCGCTATCGCGGCCTGCGATATTAACTTTTGTCTTTTGTCAATTTTGGTCCCTTTAATTTAGTTACAGTCAGATTTGACCCCGGTGTATGACCCAATAGGCCCATACATCATCAGTAGTGATTTAAACGGTGTACTCGCATCAGTGGGCATATTTTAACAAACTTGATAATTAAAATGATAGTTTTTGAAAATATGATACACTAAATGGTAGTTTTGAAAATTGGGTATACACAATAGCAAAAAATAGTACACTTTTTGAAACTAAACCCTATATATATATGTGTGTGTGTGTGTGGAGCAAATGAGGGTGTGGCGGTAGTGTATCTAAGTTATGTGTGGAACCCTCTAAAATGACGTCACTTGAGGTAATTGATTATTCTTGTTGTCAATAAATTATAACTAATGGTCTTTTGTTGTGCATTCTTTTCGGGCATCAATTTGTAACTAATGATTTCTTGTTGTTGTCCATCATTTATATTTGATGATTTTTTTGCAGTACGTGTGCATCAAAATAGTTCTAGAGAATACTTTAAAAGCAAATTGGTATTTTTGGAGAGTGTAAATAAATTTAAATCATTCCCTATATATCTAGAAAATGGATTTTTAAAAAGGTCAATTATACCCTTTATTGCATTTTTTTATAATTAGTAGAAAAAGATAAAAGAAAAAGCACTTTTTTAGGGACAAATTTAAAAAATTAAATCGCTGAGATTTCTCGTTAGTTTTTATAGCTTTTTTTTGTTACCTTTTATAAAAATTAAATAGTTGAGATTCCTCCTTAATATCTTTTTGTCAATCAATTTATATTTAAGGATTCTCTGTAGTATGTGTGTATCAAAATAATTCTGGAGAACATTTTTAAAGCAAATCGGTATTTTTGGAGAATGTAAATAAATTTACAACTTATCTCTAAATATCAGGAAACTGGATTTTTAAAAAAGGTCACTTATACCCTTTATTACATTTTTTTATAATTAGTAGAAAAAGTCAATTAAAAAAAATTCACTTTTATGAACATATTTAACAAATTAAATCACTAAGATTCCTCCTAAATTTCTATAGCTATTTTATATTTTTAGTATATCTCTCCTCTATATATAGAATTGGATTCAACTAAAAAGAGAATTAAGATACAAAATGTACAGATAAATATGGAGAGAGCACGTGTTAAAATCTATTAAAGGGTATTCTTGATATTTTATACATTGCCCCTCTCTCTCCTCTCAAAAAAATCGCATCTCACTTCTCAATAAATTCACCGTCTCCTATTCTCAATATAACCACTACCCCTAAACATTCAATAATAAATAGAATTATGTTTGTCGTAGGTTTTGATGAATGAGAATTGCTATTATTTTGTAAATAAAATTGTGATGTTTCCTATTCTAGCCGCCGTATTTGTGATATATATATATATATATATATATATATATATATATATATATATATATATATATATATATATATATATATATGGGAAAATGAGGGTGTGGTTGTAGCGTATCTAAGTTATGTGTGGAACCCTCTAAAACGACGTCACTTGGGGTAATTGATTATTCTTGTTGTCGATAATTTATAATTAATGGTCTTTTGTTGTTCATTCTTGTCGGGCATCAATTTGTAACTTTTCATATCTTGTTGACTATCATTTATATTTGATGATTTTTTGCAGTACGTGTGCAATAAAATAGTTCCAGAGAATATTTAAAAACTAATCCCTAAATATCATGAAACTGGATTTTTAAAAAAGGTCAATTATACCCTTTATTGTATTTTTTTTATAAGGGCAAAATGCGCCAAAATACAACAAACTTTGCCAATATTGCCATTGTATACAACCAACTTTATTTTTTACCTAAAAATACATACAACTTTCGATTTCAGTTCATTGTATGCAATCAGTTACCTGCTTAACAGGTAGCAGGTTAATTCTTTCATTTTTCATTTTTTATTTTATGTTCTTGGTGTTCTTGTGCCATCTTCAAAGCTTAATATGATTTTCATAGCTTAACCAAAAACACAAACAAAAGCAAATTGATTGGATCTACAACGAAAACCCAAACACAAGAACCAAAGATCAAAATCGATATGTAAACACCAAATGTTGATGAGGAATTCATTCATACGTTCTTCATAGCTCTTGCATCTTCAAAGAAACCATGAGCAAGATGTTGAAAATCATAAACCAATTGAATCTTCAAAGAAACCAAAAGGCAGAAACCCTAGATCTGCATAATCGAACCTTAATTGAACCAAGAATCAACAAGAGGAACCATAATCGAACCAAGAATCAACAATAGTCGGTTAAACTAAACCCTAATACAAATCTGCAAAATCGAACCAAGAATCAGACATTAGCAATTTACGAATCGCGAACACAACTAGCCAAGCCTAGATCTGCATAATCGTGTGTCAAAGCAGACCCTGTTATGCATATATCTAGGGTTCGTGAATAGAAAAGCGAACCAAAAAACAACTTTAATCTGTTATACGAAACCCTAATCGAACTAAGAATCAAAAGAATAAGACGAGCCCAGATCGTGACTAGATGAAATCGAAACCCACAAATCATGACAGAAGAACATCAATGAAAAACATACCTTATGGAACATATATTTCCATTTGAATCTAAATCATTCACACAAAAAGTCGATGAGAAATCCTTGAAACAATAAGTCGGTGTGACCCAAAGCACAATCAATTTCAAAGGAGCACTTTGCCGGCCAGTTGAATCGTTTGAAGCAAGTGTACGTTAAATCACAAATTTGCGAGTTATTTAAAGCATGAATCGGTGGGTATTTTAATAGCTTCTAAAGCATTCCCTTTTAATAATAAAGTGTTGAATATGAACTGTGAGAATAACCCATAAATTAAAAAAAAATTGGTCACCGGAATCTGAAAATAGTCGCCTGAATCTGCATATGGTTGCCGGAAACCGGTTGTTGAAGGGTGACCTCCAATAGCAGGTCATGTTGCATACAATGAACTAAAATTAAAAGTTGACTGTATTTTTAGGTAAAGAATAAAGTTGGTTGCATACAATGACAATATTGATATAGTTTGTTGTATTTTCGCGCATTTTGCCTTTTTTATAACTAGTAGAAAAAGACAAAAAAAATCACTTCTTTAGGAACAGATTTAAAAAAATTAAAAAAAATAAATCGCTGAAATTCTTCCTTAATTTTTTTTAGTTTTTTTTACCTTTTTAGTATATCCCTCCACTGTATAAAGAATTGGATTTGACAAAAAGAGAATTAAGATACAAAATATAAAAAGAAATGTAAAGAGGACACGTATTAAAATCTATTAAAAGGTATTCTTGATATTTTATACATTCCCCCCCCCCCCTCTCTCTCTCTCCTCCTTAAAAATTGCCTCCCACTTCTCAATAAATTCACAGTCTACTATTCTCAATAAAACTAGTCTCCACTCAACATTCAAATAATTAAATTCTGCTGTCGTTGGTTTTAATGAATTGAGAATTGCGGTGATTGTTTTGTAAATAAAATTGTGACGCTTTCTATTCTAGCATTCGTATTTGTGATATATATATATATATATATATATATGAAGGGTTTTGTAGGGTATAAAAACGTATGATATAACATGCACATCAGAATAAAAACAAAACCCCCTCCAGTGATCTTATATAACTCGTACAGAAACTAATAGCTAGTAGGGAATAAAAGTTATACCTTTCAGCAGTAATCTTGAAACCTCAATCCATATAGCTAAAGGTAGAACACCGCTACTGCACCACCTCGAACTGGCTGCTAGACCGCCTGAGGATATCACCAAACTCGAACACGTGAGGCTTGCGTGTGTGTGCGTGTCGTCGATCGCAAAAGCCGAGAACCCCCGGGTTCTTGTTGAGTTCGACGCAGAGGGAGAGAAGGAGAGGGGCTAGGGTTATCTTTTTGCAACTTGTGATTATCTTATGTGATTCCTTAAACCTTAAAAGCTATTTATATTATAAGCCTCATTAAGGCCGAAGCCCGTTTAATTAATGTCCAACTTTAATTAAACTATTACTTAATTGCATAATATACCCTTTGACCTTTTTAATTAATTAATAACTATTAATTAATTTGTCCAATTAATATTTAAACTTAAATATTAATTTCCCTTTGAAAATAATAAATAACTATTATTATTTTCCTTCTCAATAATTAATTAAATAATTAATTATTCTTACACACAACATGCTAAAATCCAAAAGGTTCTAAACGGGTATGTAGTAGTGTGATCCTTTAGTGTCACATAGTATTGGACACGATGACACGTGTTATCTATCTCTGCACACAATCTAACTAACTATATATATATATATATATATATATATATATATATATATATATATATATATATATATATATATATATATATATAGTCTATTGTTAATAACACCACCGTCTCCAATTTAACTTTTCTCATTCGTGCATCAACTTTTAATTGATGATTCTTGTTGTGGATAATTTATAATTGATGTTCTTTTGTCGTGCATCATTTTATAATCAAATTTCTTATCGGGCATTAATTTGTAACTGATGATATCTTGTTGTCCATCATTTATATTTGATGTTTTTTGTAGTATATGTGCATCAAAATAGTTGTGAAGAACATTTTTCTAGCAAACCGGTATTTTTAGAGAATAAATAAATTTAAAATCAGTCCCTAAATATCAGGAAATTGGATTTTTAAACAGGTCAATTATATCCCATATTGCAAATTTTTTATAATTAGTAGAAAAAGACAAAAAAAACTTTGAGGGAAAGGATTTAAAAATTGAATGGTTAAGATTCCATCTTGATTTTTGTAGCTTTTTTTTTATCTTTTTAATATATTCCTCCCCTATTTATGGAATTGGATTTAACTAAAAAGAGAACTAAGATACAAAATGTAAGGAGAAATATGGAGATGACATGTGTTAAAATCTATTAATGGTTATACCTGATATTTTATACATCCCTCCTCTCTTTCCTCCCTAAAAATCGCTTCTCACTTCTCAATAAATTCACTATCTCCTATTCTCAATAAAACCAGTGCCCCCTCAACATTCAATAATAAATTAAATTTCGTTGTTTTTTTTTCCGGCAAAAAAAGGGAACACTAGAATTGGAGTTTCGGCATAGCCATCACCTCAAGACTAGATACCCGATATATATAAAACACAAAGATCTAGCAAGGTGCTAGAATAAGAGTACATCATAATTAATACATCGAGGGCGTTAAACACCAATTAGCCCAAGAAAAATCAAACTTGTCCTTAAACTTCCTATGTTTCAACCAAAAGAAAGAACACCTTTGAATGTCACCAAAAATCTTCAAGAATGATCCATCAGGCCTGTGTCGAAATGTTTTTTCATTTCTGCAACCCCATAAACGCCAAATTAATGTGTAAATCACAGTCATGAAAATACTCTTCTTGACTCCCTTGAAGCCCAATGAGTCCCCCCAACCGAGGAGTCCTTCCAAAGTAAAATTATGATTATTATCCACGTCCCACCAATCGCCAATTAAATTTCGTTGTGGTACGTTTTAATGAATTGGGAATTGCGGCGATTGTTTTGCAAATAAAATTGTGATGCTTCGTGTTTTATCCGTCGTATTTGTGATATATATATATATATATATATATATATATATATATATATATATATATATATATAAGCCTTTTTTTCTTTTCTATCGTATCCTACTCTTAATAAGAGCACCGTCTCCGATTTAACATTTCTCATTCGTGCATCAACTTTTAATTGATGATTCTTGTTGTGGATATTTTATAATTAATGGTCTTTTGTTGTGCATCATTTTATAATTAAATTTCTTGTCGGGCATCAGTTTGTAACTAATGATATCTCGTTGTCCATCAATCTATATTTGGTGATTTTCTACCATACATGTGAATCAAAATAGTTCAGGAGAACATTTTTAAAGCAAATTGGTATTTTAGAGAATGTAAATAAATTTAAAATCGCTCCTAAATATCAGAAAACCGGATTTCTAAAAAAGGTCAATTATACCCTTTACTGTATTTTTTTATAACTAATTAAAAAAGACAAAAAAAAGCCACTTTTTAGGAACATATTTAAAAAAATTAAATGGCTAGGATTTTTCCTTAATTTTGTAGCCTTTTTTATTTATTTATCCTTTTAGTACCTCCCTCCGCTATATATAGAATTGAATTTAACTAAAAAAAGAATTAACATACAAAATATAAAGAGAAATATGGAGAGGACACGTGTTAAAATCTATTAAAGGGTATTCCTCACATTTTATACACCCCGCTCTCTCACCTCCCTAAAAAATCGCCTCCCACTTCTCAATAAACTCACCGTCTCCTATTCTCAATAAAACCACTTCCCCCTCAACATTAAATAATAAATTAAATTCTGTTGTCATAGGTTTTGATGAATTGAGAATTGCGGCGATAGTTTTGTAAATAAAATTGTGATGCTTCCTATTCTAGCCGCCGTATTTGTGATATATATATATATATATATACTAGCGTAGTACCCGCGCAATGCGGCGACGACAAATAATTCTTATTCGATAACATGTCTATTTTTGATAAAGTAGGAGTATCATATTTACGTAGTATGATGATGTTGAATAATTTTCATCCGCAACATCAATATTTTTTCTCCTTTTCAATTTCTTTATTGATTTTACTATTTATTAATTTTTATTTAATTTGTTGTAATATATTGTAGGTTACAAATTAATTTGTATTGACTTGACTTTTTAAAATATTATATATTATGAAACGTTTAGTTATTACTGTATAATGATAATTAAGAATATAATTAAGTCAATTTTGTTGTTTCCTTTTAGGTTTAAAGGAGGGCATATTAGTAATTTCATCTTACTTAATTTTTAAGAGTTTAAGCAAAAGTTATAAATGATTTATAACGTAGTATAGATATAAGCCTTTTATATTTTTTTCCACCGTCTCCGATTTAATTTTTCTCATTCTTGCATCAACTTTTAATTGATGATTCTTGTTGTGGATAATTTATAATTAATGGTCTTTTGTTGTGCATCGTTTATAATCAAACTTATTTTCACGCATCAACTTGTAACCGATGATATCTTGTTGTCCCTCAACATTCAATAATAAATTAAATTCTGCTGTCGTAGGTTTTGATGAATTGAGAATTGCCAGATTGTTTTGTAAATAGAATTGTGATGCTTCTTATTCTAGTCGCCGTATTTGTGAAATATATATATATATATATATATATATATATATATATATATATATATATATATATATATATATATATATATATATATATATATAGGCAGGTTCAAATGAGAACACTTTTTATTTGGAGAACAGTAAAAACAACTCTTGACAAATCATTTACAAAAGTCTTATAAGGGTATATCCGTATCTTAATAAAAGAATTAACTACACTCATTTTGGAAACTATTATACATGTAAAAAAAGTTTCCTTATAAATCATTCTAGAATCAATAGGCTTAATACATCTTCAATTTTTTGTGTGAGTTACGCCATATTCAATATGTTTTTTGAGTTATGCATGGTAATTGTCATCTTCATTAAGGTGAAGTAGCTGTGAAATGGTAGATGATAATTTAATTCATGATGCTTCAAATGTTGAATATTTTTATTGAATCTACCCATAGTATTACCTTATATGATTAATTTGTTCCTATTTTCTTTTTATTTATTGATTTTTTATTATTGAATCATAGCTTATAGTTATTGTATACAAAAAGTTTTGTTAGTGGTGTTGATTATTTTCAATTTTGTATGACCATATTATTCTCGATTTTTTGCATGTTTGTATTCTTTTTTTGTTTTATAGTGATATATATAATTGAGACATCAATGGCAAATATCAAGTGGAAAGAGACAAATGTTTGTATTCAAGTATTCTATGCTTAATAAAACCAATACAAAAATATAGGGAGGTGTATGCTTTTTTGCATTTTTTATTTTTATTTTTCTTGATGTATTGTAATGTTTGCATTCTTTGTTGTATTAACACTGCATCTTTATATTCATCGGTATTTATACCTCCTTATTGATTGCATCTAGTTTATTAAGACCACATCTTCATATTCATCGGTGTTGCATCAATCCTATTGTTTGTCTTTTAGTAGTTAAGCGCATCTATTGCACGATTTTTGTGAAATAATGTAATAAAGATGGTTGACAATGGATATTCAAGGAAATGGTCATGGTAGATAAATATGAAGATGTAGGAACAAAAATTATATGAAATTGTGAAGGGATAAATATGAATGATCCAATGACACTTAAATGAAGATGTAGGAATAAATATGAAGATGTAGATAATTATGAAATTATATATATAAGATTATAGATAATTACTAACAATTATATGAATTAGCAGTGACAAAAATTGATGATAACAAGGTATATCATGCCCGCGCGTTGCGCTGGGTTGATATTTAAATAATCACATTTATATAATTTTAATTTATATATAGTTTTATAGATAAGATGGTTAATCAAAGGTAGTATACATACATATTAGTCATTTGATAATGTGATCTACGAATATAAAAAATAGAGTTGTTCTTTTAGCAAATTGTAATTTCTCAAGTAGTTAACTAAACTAAAATGAGTTGTCGAAACTTATTGGAGGCGTGATTGTTTCTTAGATAAAATCAGAACTTGTAATAAAATATACATAGTAAGTGTGTACTTTTGAGATTGCGTATCTCATTTCATTTATCAATATATTTAACCTTGGATTATTACTCTCTTTTGATTGCTTTTAAAGTTGAAGACCACTTCGTTTGACATATCAACATGTCTACATTTTTCGAAGACTTGTTTATCTACTATGTCACCAATTGTGATAATACAAACTTATTATTAATATTGTAAAGAAATAATATATAATTCATTTTAGAATCATGTAAGGGACATGTTATAAACTATAAAGTTAAAATATGGTTTATCTAATCAGTTATGATAGTTTGATTATAAATGCTACATTTGAATTATGAGTAGGAATTTTATTGAATTAAAAATTGATAATGCTGACCTTATATTGAAAAAGAATCTTTTTGAGTGAGTTACAAAACGAGTGTGTCTAGGAACATAGATATATTTGTTATGCTATAATTTAAATAAACATATTTATATATGGTTGTTGTGTGTATCATATAAAAAATCTTACCTTTTGCTATACTAAACTTTTAGAGGTTATATTTAAGGTTGCTTACACACAATATAAAAAAGTGCGATAAAATTAGTGCATAAATATCTTAATAAAAAGATGATGTTTAAGAGTTTATTACATACAGAATATGTATTTTCAAGTAATTAACCCCAAAACCATAAACCCATAACAGTTGACCCCTAACCATGACCAATAAACCCATATCCCAAAATTAACCCCTAAACCATAAACCCATAACAGTTACCCCTAACCATGACCAATAAATCCATAACCATACCCATAACCCACAATTAACCCCTAGACCATAAACATATAACAATTACCCCTAACCATGACCAATAAACCCATAACCATATCCATATCCATATCCGTTAACCCATGACCCATAGCCATAACCCATATCCTTAACCCATAACTGTTTACCATCCATATCATAAACCCTAACCCCCATCACGGATCCTGTAATTCGTGAAATCGTCTTCATATTCGTCCCCAAAAAGTTAAACGGCACACACGATTACTGTATTCGATCATTGAACTATCGTTATGAGGTAAGAATGTTGGTCGATTTTTTTTCTTTATCTCATGTGTTGAATGATTGTATCATATACAATTTTTGACTTTTGTGTTATTATCTTTATGCCATTTGTTACGTTAATTACATATGTTTATTTACAGTTTATGGCCTTGGTGTTATGTTTATGCCATTTGTTGCAGAAATTCAATAAGGGTTGGTACGCCTAGAAGATATTTAGGTGCAGTTAAAGAAGTGTCAGTTCAAGAAGTTGAGCCAAATCAAGTAGAATTCTAGTTCAAGTGGAAGATCCAATTCATGTTGTTGGGGTTGCTGAAGAGGTTAATCCAGTTCGAGAAATTAAGACTATAAGAAGAAGTCAAAGACTGTTGCTCAAGAAGCTGAAGAAAAGTCATGGTGTGCCAGAAAGTTCCAAAGACAATGTGCTTATTTTAGACTAGTATGGTAGTTGATGTGTCTACCTTTTCTAGATGCTTTTTGTTTGTACATATTAAACAATGCTTTCTTCTGTAAACTGACATCACAACAGTTCCTATTTGACTATCCAAAGTCAGAATTCCGGAAAATGAAAATGCCATTTTGGCTTTTAGGTCACTCTCTTATGTTTTGGTTATCAAAATATGGTATATAATCTACTATGTTTGTTTCATTCATTTCAAGTGTTTTCTGTTAAGCTACGTGTCAGGATTCCATTTATCAAAACAGAAAAGTCAGTATTAGTATTCCATTTATCATGTTTGACTACCAAAAGTCAGTATTCCAAGAATCATGGTTTCATACTTTGACTATCAAAAGTCAGTATTCCAAGAATCATGGTTTCATACTTTGACTATCATAAGTCACTATTCCATTTTTCATAGTTTCATAGTTTGACTATCAAAAGTCAGTATTCCATTTGATTTACCATAGTTTCATTATTTGACTATCAAAAGTCAGTATTCCATTATCAATTATCATAGTTTCATAGTTTGACTAACGAAAGTCAGTATTACTAGCAAACAATAATCAAATCATTCACAAACATTAATAAAGCCATTCACAATCTAATGATCATATATACCAAAAATAGTATTGGATTACATTCCCAAACAGTATTTAGTCATTCACAATCTAATAGTGTATCCTAAATTCTCTAGCAAATTTAACAAAACAAGCTAGCCATCAACAAACTTTACAATTGAATACTCATGGCATGTCATTATCAAAACCCCTATCTAGAGCAGGAAGCCTTGATAGAAGATTAAGGTGGTCGGGACAGGTTAGAATGTATCCATTGAAATGTAGTTCTTGCAAATCCGCCCGCCGAATCCACATTATGCCTTGTATTGTGCGTAATGTTCGCTTCAAAATCCGAACTCCGGAAGGGAATGCATCATTCAACATGCCAAGAGCTTCCTCTTTAATGCTGATCCCATCGCCTTCTACCATCTTCAACATCCCTAGTACAAACTTTGCATCCCTTATGCCTTCTCAAGCATCTCCTTCCCTAGTATCTTCTGCTCTTCTTAATCAAAGTTGAATAATTTCATCTGAAATGTACGTATAACACAAAATTCAATAAGACAAAGTTTAATAAAATGGATAATACTTAACTTCAATAACAAACCATAAATGTACGTACCACTATAAACATGATGTTTGGGTTTCCTGCTCTCTACATCTATTGATGAGTTGACATCTCCTCTCAGTAAACAACCCCAACCTCACAGTGTGTAGACTTTCTACTTCCATTTTCCTGTAGACCTCTTCGCTATCAGAGGCCTCCAAAAAAGTTTTGCAACTATAATATACACACAAAACTGATTTCTTAATATACAAATTAACAATATTGCCAAATAGATGAAAAAATAGACAGATTGTATTAGAAACTTACATGCATTTGAACCGCACACAATCTATTGCAGATTAAGCCCCCAAGTGTGAAAATATTATCTCAATAACTCCCACAGAAAAATCACTTAATGTTGTTTCTTGTACTGTTGTTGGCCTTCTTTTTGAAGTAGATGCTTCCATGGTGATCAATGAAAATGTTGTTCGATTCTAGGGAAACGATGTGCAGTGAGGAAATATGGCGCCTAGAATGTGTAGTGTGTAAATTTACTTTATTGCCCTTATAAATACAATGCTATATTTGATTAGTAAGGGTATTTTTGTAAAAACACATAATTCAAACAAACACAATCTTCTTTGAAAAATCAACCGGTGAGAGTAAATGATATTTTCCTTTTTAAACACAAATTAATTAAGGAGAATTATTTTTACCGTTTGTCTCTAATTAAATACGCCGCAAAAAGTATATGATACTCGAAGGCTTCAATCCCTAATTTCGACTTTTCATCCAGTTTAATTCTTCTCTATTTCTTGTTCTGTGACATTTATAAACATGGATAAGTCTTGGATGGGTACAAATAGGACCATGAGACCTTATTTTGAAGGAGTAGGAGAGATTATTAATACGCATTACAGAACTTGGCGAAGATGAGGAACGCTGACCCACGAGTGAATAAACAACATCTAAAAATGCCATGTCCGTGTTCCAAATGTTTAAACCACATAGAGCATAAAGTGGGGGAAGTGCATCACCATTTGTTCAGTAATGGGATTGATCTAAATTACACAAAGTGGATTAAACATGGGAACAGGATGAGCCATCAATAAGTGCCCGAAACCTAACAATGTTACAATAAAGTTTGTTGAAAACACGAAATTTGGTTCACAAATTCCAACAGATGGACCAGAAACAGTAGAAATGGTTAATGCTACAAAAGACAATTTTGATGAGGAAGACCGTGTCAAGTTTCAAGAACTATTATTAGACGTAGAGAAGCCACTTTAAAAAGGATGTCCTGACTTTACAAAGTTGTCTGCAATAATCCAAGTACTCAACTTGAAGAGCAAGTACGGATGTTCTGATAAGTTCTTTACTGAGTTACTAGGATTGTTAAAAAATATGCCCCCTGATGGTAACGAATTGGTGGAAAACACTTATGAGGCCAAAAAAATTATGAAATTGATGGGGTCAGGATACAGAAAGATACATGTATGTATCAAAAACTGTCTTCTTTACTGGAAGGAGGACGATAAATTGACTATGTGTCGAACTTGTGGGATATCAAGATGGAAGGTGGATAATAAGACACATAAAGTGTACGAAAATATTCCAGCAAAGGTAATGTGGTACTTCCCAGTTATACCAAGACTGCAACGACTCTTCAAGATACAAAGTATTTCAGAAGGCATAAGATGGCACGTGACAAGGAGGATAACAGATGGTGTTTTACGTCACCCGGCAGATTCACAGGCATGGCGTACCATAGGTGAAAAATTCCCCGAAATTTCTAAGGATCCAAGAAATCTACAATTAGGAATATCGGCTGATGGAGTTGACGTCAACAGAGGAAATAGGCATCACAGTGTATGGCCGGTCTTAACTGTCATATACAACCTTCCTCCATGGTTGTGCATGAAAAGAAAGTTTATTATGCTTTCGGTATTAATATCGGGATATCCGGGAAATGATATCGATGTTTTTTTAGAACGTTTAGTTGATGATCTACAAGCAGATGGTAGTTCAAGCCAAAGTAAATGAAGAAAACGGTGCGTATTGGAAGAAATTCAACATCTGGTATCGAAAGCTTAGGTATTGGAGGCATAATTCTGTTTAACATTGTATTGATTTCATGCATATAGAAAAGAATGTTGGTAAGAGTCTAGTCGGAACTTTGCTAAATCTTCCGGGAAAGACAAAAAATGGTCTGAATGCTCGATTGGATCTCGCTGAGTTAGGTATAAAACCAGAGTTGTTTGCTAGGCTAGAAGAAGATAAAACAACACTACCTCCAGCAGGTTACACATTAACGAATGATGAAAAGGACATATTTTGTGAAACATTATACAACATCAGGGTACCAAAAGGCTAGTGTTCAAATTTCTCTACTTTGGTCAGCCTAAAGGATAAGAATCTCATCGGCCTTAAATCGCATGACTATCACATGCTAATGCAAGAGTTTTTGTCCATTGCAATTCGTTCAATAATGCCTTAAGCCACACGATATGCTATTATCAGGTTTTGCTTTTTCTTTAAATCGATATGTAGCAAATAAATCACATTACAAGAACTAGATAAGATGCAAGAAGAACTCTGTGTGACATTGTGCCTTCTGGAGAAATTCTTTCCTCCGTCATTTTTTTGATATTATGGTCCATTTGACTGTGCACCTAACTAGGGAGGTAAAATTATGTGGTCCCGTATGCTTTCGGTGGATGTATCCATTCGAAAGATGTATGAAGGTTATTAAACGACATGTGCGAAACAGAAATAGACCAGAGGGATGCATTGCTGAGGAGACTATTGCAGAAGAAACAATAGATTTTTTCAGCGAATATAAAAAATCAATGAAAACTATTGGTATCCCACCTGATAAACATGAAACTGATGAAGATGAGGAAGGAAAACCAATGCCGGATGACAAATTAAGTGAAGTTTCTGCGTAACTCTTTCAGAAAGCACATTTGATGAAATTGTACCGTATATTGAGTAAGTATTACTAATACATGTCTATTTTGTTACTTAAAATGGTCTATCATATATAATAATGAAACACCTTGCTTCAGGCGACACAAACAGCTTTTGGAAACATAAAACCCGGGTAAACGAATAGCATTGCTAGAGAATGAGCACAGTAAATCTTTTGCTAATTGGTTACGCAAAGAGGTAATCCGTATGTTATTTATAGTTGTTGCTTGTTGTTCATTAAATTTGAAGCTCATATATACTTGTAATATATATATAAAATTCAGGTTGAGAGAGAGTTAACGATCTCTAAAGAAAGTGTATCAGAAATCGTAAGGTGAATTTCACATGGACCACGCGCCACCGTAGTAAAATACAACGCATATATTTCGTACAAAATCTCGTGATCACAGGGTTTACCAGAACAGTGGGGTTAGTGTTGAGGCAATAGATCTACACATATTCAAAGAAGTTGCAACCACAAGACAAAGTTTTTATTATGGGTTTTTACAAGAAATATGGGTACTAGATTACCGTTTCAGGAAAATTCTTGTTTTCAAATATGATTGGGTTAATCATAAAGCTGGTGGGGTCAAACGCGATACTAATGTTGGTTATACATTGGTTGACCTGAATAATTCAGGCCACAAGGTTGATCCGTTCATATTAGCCTCACAATCACGACAAGTGTTTTATGTAAATGATCAGGTAGATAAAAAACTGTCTATTGTCTTTAAGACACCTCCCAAGAATTACAAAGATACATATGATGAAATTGATGAGGAATTTAGTACTGTCATTCACCCGCACAATGATAACATATTGCCATATGTAGATCGACGTGACTTGGGTAATGAATCACGAGACGATTACTATGGAACTGATTGTGGCGGTATTGTTATATGTAAATCGAAGTGAACAATGTCTTGTTTAAATTGGCACACTCTAAAGTTCATTGTCTTGGTGAACAATGATAAATTGTATCTATTAATGAATTCCATATTTTATACACATATATTGCCATTTATTACTTGTAGTACATTAACCTTGCAAATTACCATAATATATTCGAAATCTATTGATCATAACAGAAACAAAATATTAGATTTACAACAGTTCCCATTTTATCTCTGTCAAGTCAACAAAATGTCAACTGATTTCAAAATAATTCACAGTTTGACTATCTAAAGTCAAAATTCGGGGAAATAGGATATTAATCAGGTCAATTAAATCAAAATGTTTCATACTGTTTTAGCGCCTTTTTCACCCAATTTTTTCCCGCACTTTTGCCTCTATTTTTTTGGTATTTATATGTCTTCCAATATATTGCATCTGTTACACGAAGATACAGCCTCTCCGTCTGTTATAAAGTTTTCATCTTCCATCTGTTTCAAAACATACTGCCCTTTCATCTGATTTCATTCCCGAAAAATGGATGTTCCTGAATCGCAAAGCCCTTCAAAGTGTAATTAGAAAAAAAAATACACAAACTTTAGTTTCTTGATGAAATAGGTTGATCAATACATCTTGATGGACGAGAAAAGACTTGCAGATGTTAAAAAGACTATCGTCGATATTCAGATGGATATAGACTAATTGAATTCCAGCATTTCCGGAATTAATTCTCAGTCGAAGATTTCGGTTTTTGACAGGGCCCATATTGATTTTCTTAATTCTTAATTGGTTCATCACACAAGTATGTATGCTACGAATAAGGAATTACGTGAGCTGATTATGAAATCTCTTAACTCTCAAAGCTTGTACTCTGATGGGCTTGTTGATTATCTAGGTTAGGTTTTTTTTCTTTTTTATCATCTGTCTCTTCTTGATGTAATGTTTCAAAAATTCACAGATGTTAATTAATGAATATTATGTGTTGTTTGCCGTAATATTCGTTGTTTGTGTAGTTCAATTGAAAACTGATGGTCCCGTATTATGATACGGATGAAGCAATGCTAGATGATTATCTTCTTAGTGTGTGTTTGTGTGTGTAATCGGTTAGAGAGAGAGAGAGCCGAGAGGTTGAAAGCAAAACACAAACACAAGTAACTTAGAATGCAAAGCTTAACATTGAATTGTGGGGGAAATGCCTTTATATAGCATTTCCCCAACTTTGAGTAATTACATTTTACACCCCTCACTTTAATATTTCTAACAATCTCCCCCTAAGTGAGGTGTGTGAACATTCACAACAAATAAATACATTAATCTATTCATAGGCTGATTTGTTGCGAATCCCAAATGCCACTTGCCACTTGCGTATTTGCCTTCTGCTTGCTAGTGTCGTTCTCATCCTTTCAATAGCACGATAGACTTCCGCATGTTCTTCATCAGTATAGGTTGCCCGGTTATCCCACACTTTCTGATGTATCTTATGATGGAGAAGTTTCAACGTGCCGTCTGAATACGCCATTAGTTTATCAAGTCTGATGAAGATCTTTTCGCCTTTTGTATTCTTTGAGACGACCCCTCGATCACCTTTGAAGTTTGGATGCCCATCATATATAACTGTCAATTCTTCAAGCTTTTCTAGATCTGGATGACTATGGTTAGGCTTTAAGAGATTGACTTTCAGATAGTTGTTTTCAGCTCCGAGTTGCAGATCATGTTCCTCAAAGTATTCCATTAAATTTCTCATATATTTCATCAGAGCAACCCTTCCAAACTCTTCTTCAGGCCACTTTCCTCTTTTCTGAGAGAGGGTGTCAAAGATAAAGCTAATGTCTTCAATACTAACAAACCTTAAATCTGCTTCGTTGAGGAAGTATGACAGGTTGTTTGCTCTTCTGACATGAAAGATGGCATACTTTATTCTGAAGGTTGTCTGAGTATAGATATTGATAAGTTCAACTATAGGATACTCTGATTTGATCTCTTCGGGTTTTGTCATGGACTGAGAGAGGATGTGTTCATATATTCTTCTCTGTTTGTCGTCCATGTTCCGCAACTCAGGGGAAATAACCTGTATTAGCTCATTGCTGAATATATCTGGAATTCTTTCTTCAAGATTAGCAGCATTGACAAAATAAGGTTTCCATATAGGTTGTTGGGCAGCACTTCTTGTGAACATGTTGCCTGCATCAAGTCCTGGATCCCCACGATACACTGGAGGAGCAGGTGGCACGATGAAGCTCCTTGGCAAGGGCCATTCAGATTCTTGTCTTGTTTTCTCAGCTGCCTCTCTCTGTTTGTTTCTTTCAAGTACATCGGCAGCTGATTCTTGAAACCGACCAGGAGGAGGAGGGAAAGTTTCATGAACTTCAACATTAATCCCACTGAGAACCCTGGACACGTCGAAGATTGGTTTCTTTTGTTTAGGCTTTCTCCTAGCTTCCCTTCTAGAAATTGCTTCCCTTTCTTTTCTTTTAAGTGCAAGTTCTTTTTCACTGGGAATATCATCAAATTTGTGGACAATTCTAGGAGAATCTGGACGTGCAGCAAACTCGACATATTCATCAATGCCTTTGAATAGTCTTTCCATCTCAGAATCCTCAGTCTCCTCCTCCGGTTAAGCAGAACTACCTTCACCCACATGCCTTGCTGGTGATGTGTGAATAGACTCATATAAATCTTCCACTTGTTCCTCTGAGACACTATACCAGTCAAACATCTCGGCATGGGGCTGCTCATAAGTATTTCACCTTCTTCAAGATCACTTGGCCTCGGTTCAGATTGTTGCTGAGGTACATAAAGTACAATTTGTTTTTCAGCATCTTCCTTTTTTTGTCGTTCATAAACTTCATCGACCATTTGTTGCTGTTGTTGGTGTTGACTTCCGGACCAAGTTGAACTTGTACCTGCAGATAAGTATGAAGTAACGAGTGGGACAGGTACAGTAGCAACAACTGAGGGAGCAGACATGTATTTTCTCCTTTTCTCCCCCTCGGGTTGATCATCCGGATCCTGATCATCCCGTCTCCTCTTACTCCCCTGAGCCTGAGCCTGACAGGTTGTTTCTAGGCTAGTCAGCTGGTCTGTGACTTTTGATAGGGAGGTATAGAAACCTTTGGTGATCCCATCAATCTTTCTGTTTACATCTTCATGAAACTCTTGAAAGTCATCCATGGAGATTCCCGATGGACGCTGTTCGTTGCGAAGAGTAGTCAGAAGGTCTTGATCATGTGCAGATTCTGGCCTTTACTCCAGAAGTCTAACGTACAACATGCTCTTTTAAAGCATCTACAGACATTGTGGTAGGATCAGGTTATGATTGAGGCTCTGGAACTGGAGGACGGGCAGCAAGAAGTGTTTCAATTCGGTTTAGCTGCTCAGCTTGGGCCTTGGAAGCTTGCTCTATCCGATCCAACTTTTGATTTGTCATCTGCAGTTGTTGGTGGATTGGTGACACGGCTTGTTGAATATGTTGTTGAAGTTCTGCACATGTAACAAACCCGGAATCACGAAGACTTCCGGTTGAAGTACTAGCCACATAGGCAGTACTACCTACTGGAGCAGCAGGGATGTTGGCTCCAGCAGGATTTCCTTTCAATCCTCGAATGGAACCTTGAAAGGTACCACCTCTGGAAGTTGAGGAGACTTGTTGAGCCAACAAGCTCAGTGCATCGATTGTTACCCTGTGTTGGTCAAGATATGCGAAAATCCGCGGTATGTCAAATCGTGCATCAAAAGGAGTCGAGGACGAGGGAGACGGTCCTCTTTGTTCAATAGGTCCAACACCTAATTGGGGTTGACCCAGTGTATGTGCTATAACCCTGTGCAATAAAGACGGAGTCTGTTGAGAGACACCGTAGTGGCTTGGTGGGGCAGAATCTTGCACGGGTGGGATCACTGCGACTTGTTCAATATGAGGCCCAACAATGTCAGGCTCCATAGTAAATGTGGCTTCCCGGCTTTCTGGGTTTGGTGTTCCCTCAGCACTCATATTTTCTTTTCTCACCTCCTCTCGTTCACTCATACTCCTATCTTCTTCTTCTTCACCACTGCCAACTCCATATCCGGCATATTGATTAGGATCTATTAAAGAATCAGGAGTGACAGAGCCAGATTCAACAGATAGTGAATGACTTGGTGAGGTGACTGAAATGTCATGTTCAGGGGCAACTATGGCCTTGCGAATGATAGGAATGGTGGTTGTTTGAGCAGTTGAAGTCAAAGGAATGACCAGACCACCAGGTTGTGGAATGACCTGAGTAGGTTGAACGGGGTGAGTCTGGTCGGGAGAGGTAGTATGTGGGTCAGTAAGTTTCATGAATGAGGGTGTGCTTTCTGCTGGTTGTTCGATTTGTTGGTCAGGGGTGCCCATGGGAGATATATCAAGATCAAAGGAAGGGGCACCTCCTTGATGGGAAGCAGACTCATCTTGAGAAGAACTGGATGACTCAGAAACGTCAGGACCAAGTTCAGTAAGAACAGCTTGGGTTCGGGTAGATTGAGAAAGAGATTGAACAATGGCTTGAATGGTAGTGGGATCATATGCATCCCCATCCTCTCTATTCTCAACACCTTCACCTTCTTCTCCACCCCTCTCAGAATTTTCTCTCTCCTTTTCCCCCTCAGCATCTCCCGTAGATTGCTGAGGCCTATTCTCTATTTCCTCACCAGGTGCTACTCCTCCCTGGGCAGGTATGGCCGGTTCTGGCACAACCATGGGAGGTATTCCTACACTCTCCCTATAACTCTTGACAATATCATTCTGCTCACAAAGATCTAAGAGAGATACAGGGAAAGGTCTTGGAATTGGTAGATTGGCAGGAACAATAGATTTTATATGCCAGAAAAGTTTTGGAGTAATAGAAGGTAAACCTGTCCATCGAGGAATTTCAGTATTTCGATCCATCACATGCTGGATGATCATTGGTAGAAAGCGGTGACAAGGCAGCATGTTTGCATCCTTCTGCTTTTGTGAGTTCTTCCTTAGCATAGTAGCTTTGATGTCCTGGAAGAGAAGAAATGCATAATCCACATGCATATGAGTTGCAACTGCTACAAAGATTTTGAGTTGATACTCCGTTGGGAATTCGTAGCCTGAATGCTTTGGAGTGAGGCATCGTTGAAGAACCGTCATGAATGTATTATACTTTGGATGCAAGCCGGTGCGTTTGAATTGACCTTTATTGGTGAGCTCACCAGTATATCTCATCTCCATTATAGCGGCAAGACATGCATCCTCATCAGGGATTTCCTCAAATTCTGTAGCTGGAGGTCTGCTGACTGCGGTGGGCAGTTCAAAGATTGTTCTGAGGCGATTTAGTGGAATGTCAACTTGAAATTAATCAACCTCAGCATGAATGACCTCCCTTCCTCTTTCATTGATACGAACATCACAAGTCTTCCAAAATTGTTGAACGTATAACTCGGGAACATGTGTGCCTGTTGTAGCTGGGTTATATGTCAGGAGGTGATTCAGGGGGTGGATTTTGAAAATCTCAGTAACAATGGGGTAGGATGGGTTTTTAAGTTTGTTCAGGTCAACATAGTGATTGTTTTCATGAGAGCCAGTGTTAAGAAACTCGGCTCGGGGCATGATCTCCTCTGGGTCACGTACAACTTGTGCCATCTTATCTGTCAAACAGATAAAACAGTTAAATTTAAATTTAAAGAGATATGCAAGAAAACAACATGCAGCTTTGAATATTTGGTCAAACTTTGATAAGTGAGCAAAAGTTGACCCAGTTGACCAATCGTTGACCAAGGTTGAAAAAATGTTCAAACACCGTAAGTGTTGGACCCTCATTGTGTACATAATGATTTTTAGCATAAAAAAGTTGTTTTGACACTTTCAATATAGCAATTGATAGTAATAAACAACTTTGTAGTATTGAAGCATGTTCCAAAAATCATCCTAACACCATTTTCTAGGCCATATTTGAAGTGTTTAGTGAAAACTCATACACCTCAAGAACACGAAGAACACTTTTTGAGATTTTTGAAATATTTTTGTATCAAAGTGTTCCCCATATGTTTAAACATGCCATCGCAAGTTAAGTTTCACCAACGGAGTTTGTTTCGTGTCCTAAAAGTTCATACAAAGTCTCGCAAATCTCATCGCATTCGGAAGTTCTAGGGCCAAAAATCACCTTTTTAACTCAAAATTTTCAAAATGTAAACCGTACAAGTTGTTACCTTTGTGATTAGGAGTATTTTGATGTAAAAAGAGTAAATTTTGGAAGAGTAACGAGATGTTTTTCGAAATCAAGTAACCAAATCGAGAGAGTGTTTATGAGATTTGAAAGTTTGAACTTGTGAAGTGACCGATGGGGGATGGGTTGGTTATAAAGTAAAAAAGACACGTGTCACTCGTTGATTGGACCGAGAACGTGTAAAAACACGGCTGATAGGTAAATTTGGGCGGCTGATAGAACTGTTGAATCGCATGCGATTAACTCTTTGGTGTGTTAATCGCATGCGAATCACCCTTTGGTTAATAGCATGCGAATCACTCTGTTTATCAATCGCATGCGAATCAACCCTTGCATGCGAATCAACCTTTGTTTATCAATCGCATGCGAATCACCCCTTGCCTTTGTTTATCAATCGCATGTGAATCAACCTTTGTTTATCAATCGCATGCTAATCACCCCTTGCATGTGAATCAACCTGTTTATCAATCGCATGCGAATCACCCCTTGTATGCGAATCAACCTTTGTTTATTAATCGCATGCGATTAAGTCATACTTGCTATCAAATTGTTTGAATCGCATGCGATTGAACCAATACTTGAAGAATTTATGAACAATCAAAATATCTGAATTTTGAGATTTGAAACTTTAGTTTTTCAGATATGGTTGATTTGAATGTTTGTTTGACACACTCCCCCTAGACTTTTGCATCTGTTTATGAAGAATTCTCAAGATTTAGTAAATGTATCAGTTGTATACTCCTCCCCCTACACATGTCCAGTATGTGTATAATTTTTCTCCCCCTACACATATGATACATGTGTGTCACCAGAAATTCACTCCCCCTTGAGTGTTGCATCATGAAGCTGCACAAAGAACAAACAGTGTAAAACCTACCCTAAACAAAAAAAGGGAAAAATGGAGCAACAGTATGTTATATTTTAAAGTTGAGCATGCCTAACTTGGATACCAACTCAGTGAAGCGACTTTCGTCTAATGGTTTGGTAAACAAGTCAGCGAGCTGATTTTCAGTAGGAACATACTGGAGCTCAATTAATCCTTTCTCAACGTTATCTTTTATGAAGTGATAACGGATATCAATATGCTCAGTTTTAGAGTGGTGTACCGGATTGCAGGAGATGGCGATGGCAGACTGAGAGTCACATAAAAGTGGAATTTTGTCATACCTGAGGTCAAAGTCTGATAACTGTGTGCGTATCCAAAGACTTTGTGAACAACACATTGCAGCAGCAACAAACTCAGCCTTTGCTGTAGAGGTGGATACACAGTTTTGCTTCTTGGAGGCCCAACAGACTAAACGATCACCCAGAAAGTATGCACTACCAGAGGTGCTTTTCCTATCAATTCTGCAACCGGCATAGTTAGCATCTGAGTAAGCATGTAGATCCAGAATTGAATCTTTCGGATACCACAGACCTAAATCCATAGACCCTTTAAGATATCTGAATATCCACTTGACTGCCAGAAGATGTGACTCTTTAGGGTTTGCCTGAAATCTGGCATAGAGACAGGTAGAGAACATGATATCCGGACGACTAGCAGTGAGATACAGTAACAATCCAATCATCCCACGATAGTTTTTCAGATCTACAGGAGAACCATCAACATCTGGTGAGAGTTGTGCCTTAGCAGCCATGGGTGTGGATATGGGTGTGCAGTTAATCATATCATACTTCGTGAGAAGATCTTTGATGTACTTTGATTGGCAAATAAAGCTGCCATGACTTAACTGCCTCACCTGGAGTCCGAGAAAGAATGACATCTCCCCCATCATACTCATTTGGAATCTGTTTGCCATGATTTTAGCAAACTCGTCACTGTATTTTGGATTTGTAGATCCAAAAATAATATCGTCCACATATATCTGAACCAAAATCTAATCCCGACCCTTTGTCTTTGTGAAGAGAGTGGTATCAGTCTTTCCTTTGGAGTAGCCTTCACCAATCAAATATTAAGATAAGACGTCGTACCATGCACGCGGAGCTTGCTTTAACCCGTACAAGGCCTTATCTAAGATATAAACATGATTTGGATGTTTTGAATTGATGAAACCCTCAGGCTGTGAGACATAAACTTCTTCTTTAAGTACACCATAAGAAAAGCTGCACATCCATTTGGAAGACACGAAAGCTTCTAGAGGCTGCATAAGCAAGAAATAGCCGTATGGCTTCAATTCGAGCAACAGGGGCAAAAGTTTCATCATAGTCAATGCCCTCCTGTTGATTGTATCCCTTAGCAACCAACCTAGCTTTGTTACGGATGACCACTCCATCCGAATTCCGTTTGTTCTTGAATACCCATTTAGTTCCGACAACAGATTTGCCATATGGAAGAGGAACTAATCTCCAGACTTTAAGACGATCAAATTGGTGTAATTCTTCCTGCATGGAAATTACCCAATCTAGATCATCTAATGCGTCACAAGTCTTGGTGGGTTCAATGATGCTTAAGAAATCCGATGATGTTCTCTTCAGCGTGATGTCTGGTCCACTTAGTTTCATGAGAAGTAGAAACTGAAGGAAAGAGATCTTGCAGGTGGCGTGCTTCTTCTTCATCTTCCGTAGAGAAATGAGGGTCTGAATCAAACACAGGAGGGCTCTCTGGGTCAGGAATCTGAGAAGTCATAGGGGGACAAGTGACAGAAACAGAAGTTGAATCCTCAGCGTATAGATCTGCAAATGGATTCGTCTCAGTGACCGCAGGAGCCGTTAGAGTGACACTTGTTTGAACAGCTGTGTCGTTCCTGTTGTCAGTTAAAACAGGAGAAGATTCAGATAGAAAGAAATCAAATAAAAAATCAAGATGTATATTTGAACTGGATGGATTGTCTGATTCTTTATTTTGAAGTGCAGGACCTGAATAGGTATGTTCAGAAGCATTGACTGTTGATTTAGGTGGAAAATCTGTAACATTCAATGTATCATCAAATGTTACGTTGAGACTTTCAACAATGCTCTTTGTACGTTTGTTAAAAACTCTATAGGCTTTGGACTCAGTAGAATAACCTAGGAAAACAGCATCATCCGCTTTGGGAGCAAATTTTCCTAGATTATCCTTGTCATTTAGTACAAAGCACCTATTACCAAATACATGGAAGTATTTGATATTAGGCACTATTCCATTGCCTAGTTCATATGGAGTTTTATTAAAGCGTTTGTTAATGAAAGAGCGGTTCTGCGAGTAGCAGGCAGTGCTGATTGCTTCAGCCCAGAAGGAAGGTGGGAGCCCGGAATATGAAAGCATTGTTCGGGCAGCTTCAACCAAAGTTCTATTTCTTCGTTCCACTACACCTTTTTGCTGTGGTGTGTATGCAGCAGAGAACTGGTGGCTGATTCCCACAAGGTCACAGAAGCTCTTCAGAGTACTGTTTTTGAATTCCGTTCCATTGTCTGTCCTGATAGAGACAACACTCTGACTATGCTTGTTCTACTGTTATTTGATGAAGGAAATGATTGTTGGAGTTGCTTCATCTTTTGAGCGTAAAAATTTGACCCAAGTATATCTAGAGTAGTCATCCACCATGACTAAAATATACTTCTTCCCATTCTTGGACTGGATTCTCATAGGACCACACAGATCCATGTGCAGGAGTTCCAAAGGCTTCGTAGTGCTAAATACTTGTTTAGATTTATGAGAAGCCTTCTTCATGTTTCCTTTTTCACACTCTGCACACAGATGATCCTTCTTGATTCTTAACTTGGGAATGCCTCTCACCAAGTCACCAGTGACTAATTTGTTAATATTTTGAAAGTTCAGGTGAGAGAGTTTTCTGTGCCATTGCCAAGTCAGATCCGTAGATGCTTCGGACAGTAGACACACAGAGGTAGGAGAGTCATATTTTTCCAAGTCAATGGAATACAGGTTAGAATTTCTGGAACCTGCGAGCAACTCATCTCCATTTTCAGTTAAAACTGAACATTTGTTCTTTTTTAACACGACCTCTAGGTCTTTATCACAGAACTGTCCAATGCTGAACAAGTTATGACCCAACCCTTCAACATATAAGACTTTCTTGATCTTGATGTGCCTTTTCTCAATGTCTCCGTACCCCATTATTGGTGCAACATTGTCGTTCCCAAAACATACATTCCCGGAGTACTTAGGAACATAGTTCTTGAGAATACTTTTGTTGCCAGTCATATGTTTGGTGCAGCTGGAGTCAAGGTACCACAAGTGAGGCACCTGCAACAAGAGAATAAAGCACGTTCAGGTCCCCATATATGAATGGGTCCTTGATTGTTAGTTCCTAAAGGTGGTTGAGTAGTGATTGTGTCTACTTGTTGTTGTGAAACTTGAGATGATCTATTCTTAATTACCCATGGGGGTTGAATATTTTGTCGAGAATGAATAGATTTGGAATAAATTGGATGAGAAGAAAGTTTCTTTACCACTGTTGGTTTGACAGTTGATGGAATCGGAGGTTTTGGATTCGGTAGAGTTGCGGAAGCGTTGTGTTTGCGAATCCATGTTTGCGAGGAATTCTTAAGAATTCTCTGTGGCCTCGATGCCGCAACTTGCTTTCGCTGAACTGGAGCACTTCGATTAGTAGGATTTGCTACTCGTTGAATGGATGATGGTTTGGGTTTAGAAGATTTGGAGATTTTGGAAGGGGAATTGCGAGAATGCTTTTGAGAGTGCAGGTGTTTTTCCTGTGCAATCCAAGCCCTTTTAAATGCTTCATAGCCCTGCCATCTGTAGACTTCCAGTTCCTTGATCGTGAGCAATCGGTTGGATTTGTTTAAGCGTTTAAGTGCATGTGATTGACGAGTGGTGATCCACTGATGAATGATGTGTCCTTTTGAGTTTAAAAATGGGACACATACTTGATTAGCATAAAAATAAGTCCAATCAGCACATGGCTTAATGCCTAAAGATTTTCGCATTTGATCATAACAACAATTAAATTCACAGTGTCCATGAGTACAACCATCACTCATACAAAACATGGTAGAAGCAGTTTTGTCTTGTGAACTGGAATGATTACAAACAGAATCAAACATCAAAACGTTTTCACAGACAGGTTTCAAATTTGAACACCTCCTAGTGGATCTAGGAATAGCTCTTTTCCATGATGTATTTATTTCACACTTCTTGTTTCCAGCCTTCTTCACATCTACAGCAGAGGGTAAAAGATTAGAATGAAGTCGTGGTCGACTGGCTGCAGCTCGTGATGATTCAGGTACGTCTAAGTGCACACGAGAACTGTGATTAGAAGTGGAAAGTTGCTTTGGTTTGTAAATCTGTTTAAGTTTAAGATTTGTTACCGCAGTATGATTAACAGACTTTACTAGTTTGACATTTTGAGAAGATGTAGACACATGTTTGGAACCTTCAATTCGTTCATCTAATATGGTTCCCTGTGGTGAGAAGGTAAATGGAGTGGGTGGTTCCAGTGCAGTTTCGACCTCTTTGATTCGTTCAAGCAATTCAAAATTTTCTTTGCACAAGTCGTCAATGATCTTGCCATCAAGATTGAATACTGTTTGGAGACGCTTGTGGAGGATGGCGTTTTCTTGAACTAGTGGAGAGGGTTCAGATGTGGTTTCTGATTGGAAGGCTTAGGTAAGGTCATCTTGAACTAGATGAGTGAAGTAAAACTCCTGTAAGGTTTGAAACCTTTGCTGTAATTCCTTGTGGGGAATGTATTCAACAGTGGGCTTTGGTGAAACAGGAGAGTAGAGTTCTTCATCAGAATAGACAGAAGATGAAACATCAGTATCAGATGATGACGTGAGACAGGTGAGGTATGAGTCATTGAGATCAGAGTAGTCAAATGGAATTGCAGTTATGAGATTAAGGGTTCGTTTGACATCTTCTTCAATACGTTCCTCTTCTTGACCAATAAAAACCATCCGTTGGGTAAGGCCTTCGCCAAACAGATCAGCATTATATAATTGTTTGGACGTAATCTTTCTCAATTTGAAGCCCAGCCCATCGAATTTCCATCTGGAGAAAGGGCGTTCCTTTTCTTTGTATTGAGAGATGGTCTTTTCACTTTGATCACGTTTGGACAGAAGATACTCAAGTTCATTGATTCTAGAGTAAAGAGTACTTAGTTAATTCCTAAGTTCATTTTTGAGAATTTCTGAATCCTTTTCAGAACATACACATTCTGCTTTAAGATCTAGTATAGTGCTATTTGTCTTATCGGTTAATTCTAAGAATTCAGATTCTTTCACAGGTAATTGAGACTTAAGGCTAATTAAATCGTTGTCTAACTGTTTAATTACTATTTGTGCCTCTTTATCCTTGTTGCGTGAAACATCTTCTAGAACTTGATTTCTAGTGGTTAACCCTATTACCTGATTTTCTAACTCTTTCATTCGGATTAATATGGTTTGTATGAGTTCATGATTAAAACCCATATTATAGTTAGAGTTAGAAGATACATTCCCGCTTTCCAAGCTTTCCTCATCTGAATCAGAGAGATCATCACCATCATCATTCTCTCTACTTCCTCCACCATTGTGAGCCATTAAACAGAACTGAGCATGATCTTCACCATCCAGATCACTGTCCGATTCTGTATCATCCAAGAACTGATCTTCTTCTACTAGCAGAGCGTTCCCAGCCTGTCTTTGTTTGAACAGACGATACTTCTGCCGATAGTATTCTGCATCTTTGGTCTTTTTCATGGGGCAGTTCCGGATTAGATGCCCTGATCTTCCACAATTGTAGCACTTGGAGTCGGTTTTCTTTTCCTCCTTCTTCTCATCCCTCTGGTACCTTGGCTTGTCAACAGGAGCAGCTCTTTCGGGTCTCCTTGAACCTGATGTGAACCATTGTCTATTGTTAGTCTTGCTGAAACGGTTCATGAAGTTCTTGTTGGCCACTGTGAGAGCTTGAAAAGCAGCTTCTATTGAATCATCATCATCATTATCGTGATCAGAATCACTGAGAACCACTTGTTTAAGTTTCAAGGATCTTGATGATGTTTCCCTATGGATTCTGTCAGCCACCACCAAGGCAAGAGGGTCAGCAACTGGTTGTTTAGGGAGAGATTGCAAGATTTCATCTTGATACTGATTGAGATCTTTGAAGATGTTATGGAAGGTGAACGATGTAAGATCTTTATTGATCTGTTTGTAAAGTCTAGCATAGCCTTTCCACTCAGAACCTAATGAATTCAGAAAAACACAGTTCAAATCAAGGTCAGTTCTGACAATTTGATTAGATCTCATTTCATTTTGCAGCTTGCAGAATCTCCCATATGTTTCAGAGAGTAGTTCATTTTCTCGAGCCTTGAAGTCATGATAGTTGTTGACTAGCTGAGTTCGTTTGATGTATTCTCCTTGCTCAGTGCCTTGAAGTTGTTTCTTTATTTCATCCCAGATTTCCTTGGCTGTGCCCAAGCTATCTATTTTGAGATAGATTTCTAATGAGAGGCCCTGCTTGAGGTAGTACTTGTCCAGTTTCTCAGCTTTCTTTGTTTCTCTTTCTGTAGTGGTCATCTCATCATGAGTCTTCTCTCTTTCATGTCTGGGAATGCCGGGATTGTTGTCTGGATCTGCTTCAACTACCCTCATGAATTTGGTGTTTCCATTGTTGATGCATTCAATCATCTTGTCACCGAAGAGTTCGTTGTGCTCGAGGAAGTCCATGAACCTTCCTTTCCAGACATTGTATTCCCCCCGAAACAAAACAGGAGGTTTTGTATCGGTGCCAATGGACATAATTTCATTTGTACTTGACATGATTAGTGATGTTTGTGAGAAATGATCGTTTACTTGTAAGATGGTTTGATTGTTCAAAAACTTGACCTGATTTTAAAGTGATTTGAATGATTGATTAAAGAACTAAGTCTTTTGAATTTCAATTTTGAATTAGATCTTTAAAGGATTAAATTCAACTTTGAACTAAATAGACTTGAGGTAATGTAATTCACCTTTGAATTAAATCTGATTTAAATTAAATTCAATTATGAATTAGATTGTTTGATTAAGTCCAAATGTCTTAGAGTTCTTTAATTCAAGTCCAAAGAGTCAATCACTTGTCCAAGTATAAGGAATAAATGATTGGAATTTGTCTTATCGAGTGCGAATACAGGTCAATCGAATGCGATTAGGTGTCCTTGAAAACAAGCAGCTTAAGAACTTAGTATTGATGGTTAATCGAATGTGAATCAATCCTGTTTCATCAAACACTTAGAAAATAAACTGTTAGTCCTGTCAATCGCATGCGATTGCCAATATGGAATGTATAATAGTGATCCAATCAAATGTGATTCCAATAGTAGGCTGAAGGGTAAGTGTTAATCGTATGCGATTCAATCAAATGCAATTCACACGGTATTTAGGCTATCTTATCAACTGCTTCTATAAGCCGCACAGTCCAATCGCATGCGATTCACTGAACCCGGCTTATAGCTATTTGATTAACACTTAGGTATTCCAACTTGACAAAATTCTATAAGCCGCCCCAAGAGTCAATCGCATTGACCAAGGAACCGGCTGATAGACTGTGATGTGTCCTTGTTAAATCAGATTGCCATACCTTGAATAGTGTCTAACTACTTGTACTTGATTGGTATGGCAAGTACTTGATTTTCCTTGTACAACACTTAAACTATTAAGAATTTATAATTAAATAAATTACAAAATCCGATTTCTTCTTCTTCCAGTTGTACTTTCAGACCAAGAACACCATAAATGCTTAAATACCTAGAAAATTTAATGTTGAAAAAGGTGGGTATTTAATGACTTTCTTGACTTAATGTGTATAAAAACGTCCACGGTTTGTGTTTTTCCTTAAAGAAAGTTTTATAAACTTTGTAAGAATATAGAAACAACTCAAAGGAAAGTTTAAAGAAAATGTAGTTCAAACCTTTAACGAGTTCTACCTGTAGAAATCGTTTGTGCTTGAGATTTTCTTGAAGAAAGATGAAGTTCTTGAACCTTTGTGAAACCGAGAGCCTTTTCTTCTTGGAAGCTTTTTGTTAGACCCGAGTGCTTGTTCTTCACTTTGAATTTGAATTTTTTCGAAATTTTCTTTGATGTTTTCGAACAATCAAGAGCCAAAAAAAAGTTTGGCTCTGATACCAATTGATGATCCCGTATTATGATACGGATGAAGAAATGCTAGATGATTATCTTCTTAGTGTATGTTTGTGTGTGTAATCGGTTAGAGAGAGAGAGAGCCGAGAGGTTGAAAGCAAAACACAAACACAAGTAACTTAGAATACAAAGCTTAACATTGAAATGTGGGGGAAATGCCTTTATATAGCATTTCCCCAACTTTGAGTATTTACATTTTACACCCCTCACTTTAATATTTCTAACAAAAACAAACAACGACATCCTCTGTTGAACTAACCCAAACGATTTTCAATTTTGACTTTAAAACGGTTCCAATTTTGACTTCACAAGATTTCACATTTTAACTATCTAAAGTCAAAATTGGGGGAAATGAATATTTATAAGTTATGTGACCATATGTACCGGATTTTGGCTACACTTAACTCATGTGTGACAAACTCAACTCTATAATTTAGACACATAAATAATTACTTCATGTGACCATATATAGACTCATGATTTAGACACACAAACACTCAATATGTGACTAAATATCAAATTTAATTAACTATTTAATTTTGAAAACACACGATAAACTTTAGTCACAATGTATAATTATGTGACAATATGTAACAGATTTTGGCTACACATAAATCATGTGTGACAAACTCGATTATATGATTTAGACACATAAACAATAACTTCATTTGACCATATATAGACTAATGATTTAGACACACAAACACTCAATGTGACCATAAACAACATTTAGATACACATTTGTGATATGGTGTGGCTATTATAAAGCCATATAGTCACACATGATCGTGCTAGAAATAAATGTGACTAGTTTTTGGCGAGTTAACATCCTGTAAATATTAGACACACATAATATGTTACGTGACCATATGTACCGTATTTTGGCTACACGTAAATATTGTGTGACAAACTCGATTATATTATTTAGACACATAAACAATTACTTCATGTGCCCATATATAATCATGATTTAGACATACAAACACTCAATGTGACCTTAAACAACATTTAGATTCACATTTGTGATATGGTGTAACTATTATAAAGTTATATAGTCACACATGATCGTGCTAGAAATAAATGTGACTAGGTTTTGGCGAGTTAACACCCAGTAAACTTTAGACACACATAATAAGTTGTGTGACCATATATACCAGATTTTGGCTACATTTAACACATGTGTGACAAATTTGAATATATGATTTCGACACATAAACAATTACTTCATGTGACCATATATGGAGTAATTCAAGTGTGTGACAAACGTTTGTCATAATAAATCAATTATGTAACCATATATGGCATTTTTTCACGCTTTCCATTTTCATATGTGGCTAGATAATGAGCCAAAAAATAGTTGTAACCTTTAGCCACATAAATATTCAAATGTGTTGCGATACATTTCTGAATAGTCACACGATCCGAGATCATAAGTGGCTAACTAATAACGGGAAACTAATTTTCTTTCCTTTAGTCACATAAATGTTCGAATGTGTGGCCATTTAATTCCGACTATGTGTGACCAAATCGCAGATTTGTACTAATGGTATAGAAAAATGTTTGGTGATTTTAACATCATATAAATTAAATGTTTTATCATTATACAAATTATAGATCATAGATCATATATCATAAATTGATAAGTAAAATATAAAATTACATGACTAATTTACCCTTCAATTAAGTTAGGTTTCATAACATTAGTTCATATTTCTCCAATATATGTAGTTGTATACTTGGATATTTTATGGTGTCATATGCAAAAAAAAATTATTTATATATTGTACAAAACTAAATGTATTATTTTATTATCAATGCCAATTTATCAAATTACTCTAAACAATTTTCAATTGTTAATTTATCGTCTCGTTCCATATTGAATTTCTCTCTAATATATGTTACATGCTTAACATACTTACTTAAAATCTTAGTTTTAGTGTTTTATGCAATATAGTTTGGCCCAAAAGCATATTGTATAGTTGTAGTAATAACAAAAAATTGATAATGAAACTATAAATTATGTTATGAGGTAAAATGTAATCAAAAACATATTTAATAGTCGCACTAATAACAAAAAAAAATGATAATGAAAATATAGATTATGTTATAAGGTAAAAGGCAATCTTACATAAGTTGAAGGTGAAAAAGAAAAATATATTTATGGGAGAAAATTAAAACTTGAAGGTCAAATGTAATTTATATAAATTAAAGGGGGGGAAATAAAATTTTGTTAGGGGGGTAATATGAAAATTGAAATGAATAGTGTATTTTTTTGTAAATTGATTATATAGATAATTTGCAATCATAAATTCCATTTAGAGATTTCATGCACTATCTTCTATAACCATTTGCATTTGGTTAAAGTTAACTACACCTACCATAGAAACGTTAGAAACATTGGAAACACTACATCTTGTCTATAAAATCACTGCATCTAACTTAAAATCATTGTATCTTGCCTAAAAAATATAAGTTACCGTTGAAATTACTCTCATTTAAGAACATATACATCTTGTCTGAAAACCACTGCATCTAGTATAAAATCATTGCATCTCATCTTATATATATAATTATTTATTTATTTATTTGTTTATATATATAATATATACTTAATATAATCCAGCACCCCACCCCTCAGCATCCATATTCAAACAAAAAATCAATATTCATAACAAAAAATTATTGCATCTCAAGGTTGAAAGTTTATATATTATTCATTTTTTTAGTATATTAACTAATATTAAAAAACAATGTAAATTTAAAATAAAAAGAAATGTGATTTGGAAAAAGAAATATCCAGCCGATTTGAAACGTTCATACTTCATATTTGAAGTGTTTGCATAATTACATGTAATCTCCTCAGTTACAATATATTAGATATTTATTCATAGTTTGGTTTTACAATTTTGTCCTTTTTTTATATATTTTCCTAATTTAGTATCTCATTTTGACCTTATGATCTAAGCCGTTAATGTCAACATCTAATGGTTTTAATTTGTTCTCACCATTCTTCAAATAAAGAGTGTTCTCTCCGATTTAATTTTTCTCATTCGTGCATCAACTTTTAATTGATGATTCTTGTTGTGAATATTTTATAATTAATGGTCTTTTGTTGTGCATTATTTTGTAATCAAATATCTTGTCGGGCATTAATTTGTAACTAATGATAGCTTGTTGTCCATCAATTAATATTTGGCGATTTTCTGCAGTACATGTGCATCAAAATAGTTCCAGAGAACATTTCTAGAGCAATCGGTATTTTTGGAAACCTTAATTTTTTAAAAAGGTCCATTATACCATTTACTGCATTTTTCATAAGTAACAGAAAAAGAAAAAAGCCACTTTTTTGGACAGATTTAAAAAATTGAATTGATGACATTACTCCTTAATTTTTGTAGCTTTTTTCTCTTTTTAGTATATTCCTCATATATATATAGGAAAATGTTTAAAAGAAAACTGTTTTTCGTAAGCGAACGGCGAGAATTGTTTTTAATGCCATTAATGACTCATTAACATGTATATTTTAGTAATTTATATACTTACCTAACCATGAATTGCGTCCTTGTGAGCCGTCATTTTTTACGAAACTTGATTTTTCCCAAAAAAACTCTGATTAATACGTCATTAATGAGCCATCAATGATACACATATGAAACATTAATCAGCCGCCAAAAAATCTTAGCCATGGATTAATATTAATCAAGGGCTAAGATTGCTTCTCGAAGTTCTCGTACGAAAAATAGTTCTCGTTTGAAGCGTCACACACACACACACACACACACACACATATATATATATATATATATATATATATATATATATATATATATATATATATATATATATATATACTACCTCCGTCCCATTTTTATTGTCCACTTTTAACTTTTCAAAGTCTTTATTTTTCAACTTTTACTTTAAATATTTTTGTTTATGTTATATATGTTAGATTGTGTGCAGAGATAGATAACATGTATTGTTGGGAAATTGACTAAGTCATTGAAACTGTTATACATGCAAAAATCAAAACTGTTAAGACTGTTAATGGATGTTGGGAAGACAGTTCGAAACTGTTAGAAGAATTGGTGAAGAAACAGTTTAGAACTGTTAGTGAAGATATTGAAAACAGTTGTAACCAACAGTTGCTGTGAACTTCAAAGCTGTTATATAGAGTTCAGAACTGTTAGTACAAACTACTACAACTGTTAGAAGACCTTGAAGCCGAAGACTGTTAGAAGAACCAGAACTGTTGCATCCAATGAACAGTTTCGGTTGAGCTAAATATGGAAAACCCTATCTTTGTGGATATCTCGAAATATTTGGAAGATCATCAAGATTATCTCAGAAGATAGAAGATTACCTAACTGTCAGCAAATCAAGGAAGATCAAGGAGTATATAAATACTAGATTAGAATTTATAATACGTACGTACTCATTGTTTAAGTTTTGCATTCATTCTTCAAGTTGTAATTTGCTTTCAGAATAGTGCTAAGCCTCTAAGTTTCTCTTTGAAACCCAAGAACAATCTGTGTTCTTCGTCTAACATAATAAGTTAGATTGGGGGTGAAGTTTGCTATTGTAATCATTCTGATTAATGAGTAAAACTACTGTTTGATTGAATTGCTTTGTGTTCAAAACCTTCTTTAATCAATTAAGTGTGATTCCGCAACTTCTTAGTTGATTGTGATCATAGTTAAAGATTAACTTTTATTCAATTCTGATTTGTTATTCAAAAGTTAGTTCTTGTTATTTGATATAATCTATATCCGATCCTGACAAGTGGTATCAGAGCCTTATCATTAAGGTTCCTTTGATCACTAGTTGAAGGTTTTACTTCAATCTTGCTTTGTTCTTTAAAACTGTTTTCAAATCCTAAGGCGTTCTAGCAGCCAGTTCGAGGTGGTACAGTAGCGGTGTTCTACCTTTAGCTATATAGATTGAGGTTTCAAGATTACTGCTAAGAGGTATAACTTTTATTCCCTACCAGCTTTTAGTTTATGTACGAGTTAGATGAGATCACTGCAGGAGGTTTTGTTTTATTCCGCTGTGCATGTTTTATGATATGTTTTTATACCCCACAAAACCCTTCAGTGGTATCAGAGCCACTTCTATCCTCGTAGGGAACTGGTTAGGTTTCTTTTATCATGCTGAATAGGTTTATTTTTATCAAAGTTTTAACCTTTTTCATCTATCCAAGTGTTTTTGAAAATCAAGTTTAGATTTTTAAATTGGATAATGATAGGTTTTGATAAAAAGGGTTTAAAGGTTTAATTTTTATTTTATTATTATTGTTTGCGATGGTATAGCTGGCAGAGGCCTCACGACGGTGCGATCATCGCCGGCGTCGGCAAATGGCTTCAGCCTGTTGTCGGCGTCGGCTGCCCTCGTTGCCACCAGTTGTGTCGGCGGCGAGGTGGTGGTCGACGACCTGCTGTCTGGCGGCGGTGGAGGAGGCGTGGTGGCGGCGCAGCCGTGGCCTGTTGCTCACGGCCCAAGTTAGTATTCGGTCCACCGGGTTTATTTCAGGCCCAGTTTTGTGGCCCAATGTTGTTTAGGCTTAGTTTGGGTAACACCAAGGGAAACTAAACCTGAAAGCATTATGGTTTAAATATTTAATTTTTAATCATGATTATTTTTGTAATAATCAAGTAATGGTTAAAAATTAATTATTTTAGTCTTTTTAATCGCATAACAATAATTAATATATATGACAATTATTGAACCAGGTGATTTTAACAGGTAGTTAAAGTCAAGTTGATTCATCAGGATATGATAATTAGAGATCAGTTGTTTGTATGTATTAGTTTAATACATGTTTGGGATGCCATAACCAAGCCCTAGACCTTGTGGATTGTTTTTATTTACTGCACTTGAGGTTGTGTTTGGTTTTTCTATTCTATGGTGTGGGGAGGCCTGCGTGCCACTTACAACCCGTATTCTATTTTGTAAAAGTATTAGATTACCGGGCCTGCATGCCTTTGAATATCTTGTAATTTTTTGTTTCTAATTCTTAGATGTTATAATAGAATAGTATAGAAATAGAATTAGATTTGAAGCTTATACAAAGGAGCAAGAAGCAAGGAGCAAGGAGCAAGGAGCAGGATTGCTAGACCCAGTGGGAGCTTCAGAATGCCATGCCATATGTGTTGTTTTTCCACTTAGGTTTTGGACCGTCGGGTTTTTCGTGTGGCTCACGAAACAGACATTAGTTAAGGGCAAGGCTAAGGCATAGTTTGTTTGTGGTTGTTTTATTTCTTTACATATTATATATATGCGTGGTTATGATTCTCATGATGAAATAAAACAAGGGTTTTTATAATAGATAATTATTAAATAGTCGTTTTAAAGGAAACTCGCAAAAATGTTTTTCTCGTCAAAAACTTTTGAAATCCTTTTTAGAAAAATCTTAGATTAGTGTGCTACCCACCTAATGGTACACCTTTCCTGTTAAACGGTACTCGGGTGTCGGAAGTGACCAAACCTTGGGCATTCGGGTTCAAACCATTGTGGGGGAGGGTGTGAAAGACTCTGCGATAATCGGGAGTCCCGGCCAGAGTTCACACTGTCTTAGGTGGTGCGATCTATTTTGGTGATAATCGGGAGTCCCGGCCAAAAATGCACTAGAGGGACTAAAACATGCACGGTTCTTGTAGCCGATGTCCCGCGGATATAGGAGTCATGTCCAGGTTGGATACGATTGGTATAGGTTTACCTACCAGAAATAGCATTGTCTCGGTGGGAAATGCCTAAACCTTGCATCGGGAAATGTGAAATATGGATCCTAGTCTAATAATTTATTTTTAAAAGGTAATAATTATTAGAAGATATAATCATATTACTGAATTGGTTTTATCTTTTCTTTTTCTGTAGATGTCTATTTTATCTGTTATTCCGTTTTATTCACCTAAGGAATCTCTAAGCCTCATCGTCAGCAAGTGGAAGCTTTCAGGTCCAAACTTTGCTGTTTGGAAGATGCATCTAAAGAATGTTTTGGATGCACAGGGAAATCTTCACATCATAGAGACATTGCCTCTAGAACGACCAGGGGTAGATGCCCAGGATAGTGAGTATGATGCTTAGTATCAGTATCTGGCTGACGAATCTGATGTTATGTCGATTCTTGTTCTCACAGCTTCATCCAAGTTTACGGATGATCTCCGGGAGAAGTCATCTTATGAGGTCATTCAGGGACTGGAGCGTAAGTTCAAGTACAGTGAACGAATATGTCGTATCTTGCTGATGAAGGAAATTCTTTCAGCAAAAATGAAAGAAAACCAGCTGATTACTGATCATCTCATTAACATGAGAAGGCTCTTGGATTGCTATGAAAGTTTTGGGTCAAAATCAAAAGCACATGAGCTAGTTATGCTCTAGTTTGGTTCTTTGTCGGACTATTACCAGAGAAGGGTAATGTACGTCCTCGGTGATTTTGAGATGACCGTCGCGGAGCAGCACGGGATCCTTATGTGCATCAGCGATGAGTGGATCAAAAGCAGCTAGAGTCAACAGTTGTGGACCCTATGCAGGAAGATAACTGGTTGGAAGAACTTGGAGAAATTTGTTGCCCAGACTGTGGCAGCAAGGATTCATGCGAGCACTCACTCGACATAGATCTGAAGGGTTTTGTAGGGTATAAAAACATATCAGAAAACATGCACAGCAGAAATCAAAACCCCCTCCAGTGATCTCATCTAACTCATACAGGAACTAAAAAGAAGAGGGTTAGAAAGTTATACCTTTAGAGATTAAAACTTTTCTTTGACCTCTAGACAGCTGCAGGCTATCCACCGCTACTGCACCGCCTCGAACTGACTGCTAGACCGCCTAAGGATTAAACCTCGGATCAAACCGTGACCCGTGTGTATGTGAGTCCTTGCGCCGCCGTCGACCACCGCCGCCTGCGGCTTGCCTTGCGCAGCCGTCGACCTCTCGAAGAGAGAGAGAGAGAGAGTGTGTGTTAGGGTTTTTCTCTTAAGGCTTGTAATTGACTTATGTGATTAAAAAGCTTAATAATATATAATAAACCCTTATTAGGCCTAAGTCCGTTTAATTAAAGTCCAGCTTTAATTAAACTATTAATCAATTACACAAATTATCCCTTGACCTTTCTAGTTAATTAATATTATTAAAGCCCAGCTTCAAACTAAATATTAACATCTCTCTTTTAATAATAATTAACTATTATTATTTTTCTCTTTCTCAATAATTAATTAAACTAATTAATTATTCTTTTCCACACAAATAGTTATAATCCAAAAGGTTCTAATTGGGTGTGCAGCAGTGTGATCCTTTAGTGTCACATAGTATTGGACACGATGATACATGTTATCTATCTCTGCACATAATCTAACAGACTCCCACTTGTGCAAGATAAGTAACACTCCTTGTACATCGTTGGCCTAAGGAGGTCCCTAGCCAGACACTTAGGTTAACCAGACTATGAGATCTCTTACATCTAGAGATATAATCCACAACTTGGATTATCTAGGTTTTTCCTTTTGCATCGCGATATTTCGTAATGTGAGTATTTGACATGGAGCAGGGATCTCATCTAATACTCAGATTTTCTCGACTCTGATTTCGACACTCTGCAGTTACGGTTTTCCTGAATGAATAACTATCATTCTAACAGAGCGCGGCCACACATTTTCAGTAGTCATAATCTTCGAGGAGCTCATAAAATATCTCTCCTAAAAAAGAGGTGCAAATCCCATCTTGACTATTTGCAATTTGAGCACACGGCTTCCGCTGCACCTAGACAAGCCCCTTATGATCACCCTGTTACGGCGTGACGTTAGAACATGCTAAAGTACAGAAGTTACCATGCCCCAAACCAAATATCTCAGGTCTAAGGACAACCTATCAAGTTTACTTATGTTAACGCTCCATGAAGTAAACTCGATGCGGATCACCCCAATATTTATCCCCTGATAAATATCTATGAATATTTGGTCACAACCTTATGCTTTTATTCATACCCGAATAAATCATCAAATATTCATAATAGCGTTACCTCCCTAATGTAGCTCCCACTACATTAAGTAGCTACGGGCATTTAGACAATTCATAACTTGACTTGTCAAGGATAGGTTAAACATGCTAAAAATGGACAACTACGAAACATTATGTAAATACCTCCTATTTCAATCCCATGAAATGTAAATACATAATAAAAGGTTTCAAGTTACATCCATAGTAATAATCAAAAACACGAACTAGCTGCTATGTTCCAAGTACTGCATTCCTATAGAACTCGCATGCCTCTCATGCTTAGCCCTAGCTAGCGGCTTTGTCAACGGGTCAGCAACGTTGTCGTCCGTCGGTATCTTTTGCAATCTAATATCATCTCTTCCAATGATCTCTCGGATGAGGTGATATTTCCTGAGTACATGCCTTGTCCGCTGATGATCTCTAGGCTCTTTAGCTTGCGCTACAGCCCCTGAGTTGTCACAGAATATATCGATCGGTCTAGAGATACTGGCAACAACTCTAAGATCTGAGATAAAATTCTTCAGCCAGACAGCTTCCTTTGCCGCATCACTTGCCAAAATATACTCTGCCTCTGTAGTAGAATCTGCTATTGTATCTTGCTTCTGACTCTTCCAAGATATGGCTCCTCCGTTTAGGGTAAAGACAAATCCTGACTGTGACCTGAAGTCGTCTCTGTCGGTCTGGAAACTAGCATCAGTGTAACCAGTTACACTAAGCTCATCCATCGAACCTCCATATACTAGGAATATGTCTTTCGTCCTTCTCAGATACTTGAGAATATTCTTGACGGCCACCCAATGAGCTTCACCAGGATTTTGCTGATATCTACTCGTGACACTGATAGAATAGGCAACATCGGGTCTAGTACATAGCATGGCATACATAATCGAACCAACTGCCGAGGCATATGGTATCATTTTCATCTTGTCCTGATCTTGACTAGACACAGGACACTGAGCCTTGCTCAAAATCGCGCCAGATTGCATAGGAATAAATCCTTTCTTGGATCCATCCATCTTGAATCTTTTCACGAATTTGTCAATATAAGTACTTTGACTAAGTCCGATAAGCCGCTTAGATCTATTCCTATAGATCTTTATACCCAGTATATAAGCAGCTTCTCCCAAGTCTTTCATCTGGAAACATTTACCTAACCAGGATTTTACTCCTTATAATACTGGTATATTGTTTCCTATTAACAGTATGTCGTCTACATACAAGACTAGGAAGGTTACCGCGCTCCCACTGAATTTGGTGTAAACACACGACTCGAACTCACTTTTGGTAAAACCAAACTCTTTGATGCGCTCATAAAAGTGTAAGTTCCAGCTCCTAGATGCTTGCTTTAGTCCATAAATGGATTTAAGCAACATGCATACTTTATTAGGGTTCTTTGGATCCGCAAAACCATCCGGTTGTATCATATATACATCCTCTGTCAGTTTCCCGTTAAGGAAAGCGGTTTTGACATCCATCTGCCATATCTCATAGTCAAAATATGCTGATATGGCCATTAGAATCCTAATAGTCTTAAGCATTGCCACTGGGGAAAAAGTTTCATCATAGTCAACGCCATGAGTTTGCGTGAAACCTTTTGCCACTAGCCTTGCTTTAAAAGTATGCACCTTTCCATCCATGTCTGTCTTCTTTTTGAAGACCCATTTGCACCCAACAGCTTTACTGTGTTGAGGCAAATCCACTAACTCCCAAACTTGGTTGTCATATATGGATTGCATCTCTGCCTTCATGGCTTCTAGCCATTTCTCAGATTCCAAACCTGAGGCAGCGTCTTGGTAGGTAGTGGGTTCTAAAATATCCCCTTCGTCTTGAGCAACTAGGAATCCCAGATACCTATATGGCTCAATACGAGGCCTACTAGACCTGCGAAGGTCTTGTGTTTGCACCTCTTCCTCAACCACAGACTCGGGTTGAGGTTCAACAATTCTCTGTTGAACTACAGGTTCAATTATCGGTGGTGGTGTAATCTCCTCCTCTTCAATTTCTTGAAGCTCTATTTCTTTTCTTGGATTCTCTGAGTTTAGAAACTTCTCTTCCAAAAATACCCCTTTACGAGCAACAAAAACTTTGTTCTCATCTGGGTTGTAGAAATAGTATCCCATGGTTTCCTTGGGATAGCCCACGAAGATACACTTATCTGATTTGGAATTGTGTTTATCCGTGAATGTTCTCTTAACATACACCTCACATCCCAAAACCTTGAGAAAAGACATTTTGGGCTTTTTCTCCGTCCATATCTCGAACGGTGTCTTTTCAACCGATTTGGTTGGAACCCGGTTCAGCATGAACGCTGCTGTCTCGAGTGCGTGTCCCCAAAACGACAATGGTAGTGAACTTCGACTCATCATTGATCGTAACAAGTCAAGTAGTGTACGATTCCTCCATTCTGATACACCATTCATCTGAGGTGTATACGGAGGTGTGAGTTGTGAAACAATCCCACATTCCTTCAAATGATCGTCGAATTCCTGACTCGGATACTCGCCACCTCGATCCGACCGAAGAGACTTTATCTTCTTGTCCAGCTGATTTTGTACCTCATTCTGAAACTGTTTGAACTTGTCAAAACTTTCAGATTTAAGTCTCATGAGGTAGACATAACCGAACCTACTGAAGTCGTCAGTAAAGGTTATGAAATACCGGTATCCACCTCTAGCCTCCGGAGTAAAGGGTCCGCACACATCTGTGTGTATAATCCCTAATAACTCGCTGGCCTTTCATTCTCACTGTTGAAAGGTTGCTTTGTCATTTTACCAGACAAACAAGATTCGCAAACATCATATGACTCCAGGTCAAATGATTCTAGAATTCCGTCATTTCGGAGCTTCTCTATGCTTTTCTCGTTTATGTGTCCTAAACGACAATGCCAGAGGTAAGTTTGATTCAAGTTACTCTTGGATCTCTTACTTATATGATAGATGTCATTGTTATCTAAATTTAGCGTATATAGACCATTTTCTGGAGTGGCTTTGAAAAAGAAAACATTGTTTCTAAAACATGAAATAACTTTTTCATTAAAAACATAAGCAAAACCACAGTCTATCAGCAAATTGAACGAGATAACATTTTTAATTAGTCTAGGAACATAATAACAAGGTTCTAGTTCTAAGACCATGCCCGAGGGCAAACTAAGACAATATGTCCCTACAGCTTCAGCACCAACCATGGAGCCTTCGCCTACCCGCAGCTCCATATCTCCTTGTCCCAACTTCTTACTTCTCTTGAATCCCTGCAAATGATTGCATATGTGATGACCACATCCGGTATCCAATACCCATGATTAATAAGAAGTAACAAGACAATCTATCATAAAGATACCTGTATCATTGGGCGAACCAATGTCCAGCTGATCTATGTCGAGTGAGTGCTCGCATGAATCCTTGCTACCACAGTCTGGGCAACAAATTTCTCCAAGTTCTTCCAGCCAGTCATCCTCCTGCATAGGGTCCACAACTGGTGACTCTAGCTGCTTCGGGTTCAACTCATCGCTAATGCACATGAGGATTTCATGCAACCCTGCGACAGTCATCTCAAAATCTGCGAGGACATACATTACTCTTTTCTGGTAATAGTCCGACAAGGAACCGAACAAGAGCATAACTAGCTCATGTGGTTTTGATTTTGACCCCAAGCTTTCGTAGCAATCCAAGAGCCTTCTCATATTAATGAGATGATCGCTAATAGGCTGACTTTCTTTCATCTTGGCTGAAAGAATTTCCCTCATCAGTAGCATACGACATATCCGTTCACTAAACTTGAACTTTTGCTCCAATCTTTGAAAAACCTCATAAGACGACTTCTCACGGAGATCATCTGTAAAATCGAATGATGCTGTGAGAATGAAAATCGACATAACGTCAGACTCATCATCCAGATACTGATAGTAAGTGTCATACTTACTATCCTGGGCATATACTCCTGGTCGCTCTGGAGGCAATGTCTCAATGATGTGAAGCTTCCCCTGTGCATCCAAAATATTTTTCAGATGCAACTTCCAAACAGCAAAGTTTGGACCTGAAAGCTTCCACTTGCCGGTGATGAGACTTAGAGACTCTCTTGGTGAATAAAACGGAATAACAGATATAATAGACATCTACAGAAAAAGAAAAAAGATAAAACCGATTCAGTATTGATTATATCTTCTAATAATTATTACCTTTTAACAAAAACTATTAGACTAGGATCCATATTTCACATTTCCCGATGCAAGGTTTGGGCACTTCCCACCGGGACAATGCTATTTCTGGTAGGTAAAAACTATACCAATCGTATCCTAACTGGACACGACTCCTAGATCCGCGGGACATCGGTTACGAGAACCGTGCATGTTTAGTCACTCTAGTGCATTTTGGGCCGGGACTCCCGATTATCACAAAAATAGATCGCACCACCTAAAACATCATGAATTCTGGCCGGGACTCCCGATTATCGCAGTATCTTTTATGCCCCTTCACGCAATGGTTTGAACCCGGATGCCCAAGGTTTGGGCACTTCCGACACCCGAGTACCGTTTAACAGCAAGGGTGTACCATTAGGTGGGTAGCACACTGATCTAAGATTTTTCTAAAAAGGATTTCCAAGTTTTTAACGTAAAAAACTTTAATGCCAGTTTTCTTTTAAAAAACATCTGTTTCAATAATTAACTATTATTAAAACCCTTGTTTTATATCATCGTGTTAATCACAACCACGCATATATATAATATGTAAAGAAATAAAACAACCACAAACAACTATGCCTTAGCCTTGCCCTTAACTAATGTCGGTTTCGTGAGCCACACGAAAAAACCCGACGGTCAAAACCTAAGTGGAAATACACAACACACATGGCATGGCGTTCTGAAGCTCCCACTGGCTCCAGCATCCAAACCTTCTCTTTGCTCCTTGCTCCTTGCTTCTTTGTTCTTGTATCAGCTTCATATTTATTCTAATAATCTATTCTATTCTAAAGTCTAAAAAACTAGAAAAAAATAAAAATTACAAGATTGATCAAAGGCACACAGGCCCGCTAATTCTAGTACTTTTACAAAATAGAATATGGGTTGTAAGTGGCACGCAGGCCTCCCCACACCATAGAATAATAAATCCAAAAACAACCACAAGTGCGAGAAATTAAACAATCCACAAGGTCTAGGGCTCGGCTATGGAATCCCAAACATGTACTAAATTAATACATGAAAAGTACAACAACAACTGATTTCTAATTATTCATCTTGATGAAAATAACTGATTTTAACAGCCTGTTAAAATCCCTATATTGTTTCTTTTCTTTATTTGCAATAAATATATATTTCAAGTTTTATACTTTGATTATTAATCAAAAACTCAAAATAATATTTAAACCTTAAATTAAAATAACAAACTGTATTTCAATTTAATATTGACCACACAATATCTGAACCGCGAGCTGGGCCAAATATTTAAAACTGGGTCAGCGATCGGAAACGTACCGGGAAACAAAAAACTGGGCCGAGACACAAAAGGCTTTTAGCGCCGCTAACCCTGCCGCTAAACCCAATCTGGGCCGCTGGCTTCCTGTGCCGTGGTTCTCTGGGCTGAAGCCCACCACACAGTTAGCGCCGCTAACTGGGCTGCTAACCGCGTCGCTAAACCGCGCCGCGTACCACCGTAGATCACGGTCGGCCGCCGAAAAACCGCCGCCGACTTCCAGTAGCCGATGACTGCCGTCCCTATCTGAGACCGCCGCCGACCTACGCCGCGGACCGCTGCCCCAAACTGAGGCCGACCGCAGGGAAAGTGGTCGATTTTTCGATTATCGCAAATAATAACAATATATAAAAAAAACAGATTTAATTTAAAAAATTAAATCTAATGATCTTTTATCAAAGGTTTATCCAATAAAAATCAAAACTTGATTTTATCTGGATAATAAAACAGAAACCTTTTTCTTGATAAAATATAAACCTTTTTCATCAGAATAAAAGAAACCTACCTAGTTCCCTACGAGGTTAGAAGTGGCTCTGATACCACTGAAGGGTTATGTAAGGTATAAAAACATATCAGAAAACATGCACAACGGAAATCAAAACCCCCTCCAGTGATCTCATCTAACTCATACAGGAATTAAAAAGAAGAGGGTTAGAAAGTTATACCTTTAGAGATTAAAACTTTTCTTTGACCTCTAGACAGCTGCAGGCTATCCACCGCTACTGCACCGCCTCGAACTGGCTGCTAGACCGCCTAAGGATTAAACCTCGGATCAAACCGTGACCCGTGTGTGTGTGAGTCCTTGCGCCGCCGTCGACCACCGCCGCCTGCGGCTTGCCTTGCGCAGCCGTCGACCTCTCGAAGAGAGAGAGAGAGAGAGTTAGGGTTTTTCTCTTAAGGCTTGTAATTGACTTATGTGATTAAAGAACTTAATAAGGTTTATATATAATAAACCCTTATTAGGCCTAATCCCGTTTAATTAAAGCTCAGCTTTAATTAAACTATTAATCAATTACACAAATTACCCCTTGACCTTTCTAGTTAATTAATAACTATTAATTAACTGGTCCGTTAATATTCAAACTAAATATTAACATCTCTCTTTTAATAATAATTAACTATTATTATTTTTCTCTTTCTCAATAATTAATTAAACGAATTAATTATTCTTTTCCACACAAATAGTTATAATCCAAAAGGTTCTAATTGGGTGTGCAGCGGTGTGATCCTTTAGTGTCACATAGTATTGGACACGATGATACATGTTATCTATCTCTGCACATAATCTAACAAGATCAGTTGGATATTGGTTCACCCAATGACTCAGGTATCTTTATTATAGATTGTCTTATTACTTTTTATGAATCATGGGTATTGGATACCGGATGTGGTCATCACATATGCAATCATTTGCAGGGAACCATGAAAAGTAGGAAGCTAAGACAAGGAGATATGGACCTGCGGGTAGGCGAATGCTCCATGGTTGGTGCTGAAGCTGTAGGAACATATTGTCTTAGTTTGCCTTCGGACATGGTCTTAGAACTAGAACCTTGTTATTATGTTCCTAGACTAATCAAAAATGTTATCTCGTTTGATTTGCTTATAGACTGTGGTTTTAACTATGTTATGAATAGCAAAGTGATTTCTTGTTTTTAAAATGATGTTTTATATTTTAAAGTTATTCCACAAAATGGTCTATATACGCTAAATCTAGATATTATCTCTGGCATTGTCGTTTAGGACATATAAACGAGAAACGCATAGAGAAGCTCCGAGATGACGGAATTCTAGAACCATTTGAGTTGGAGTCATATGATATTTGTGAATCTTGTTTGTCTGGTAAAAAGACAAAGCAGCCTTTCAACAGTGAGAATGAAAGGGCTAGTGAGTTACTGGGGATAATACACACAGATGTGTGTGGACCTTTTACTCCAGAGGCTAGAGGAGGATACCAGTACTTCATTACCTTTACCGACGACTTCAGTAGGCTCGGTTATGTCTATCTCATGAGACTTAAATCTGAAAGCTTTGACAAGTTCAAACAGTTTCAGAATGAAGTACAGAATCAGCTGGACAAGAAGATCTACTTCGGTCCGACCGAGGTGGTGAATACCTGAGTCAGGAATTCGACGATCGTTTGAAGGAATGTGGGATTGTTTCACAACTCACACCTCCGTATACGCCTCAGATGAATGGTGTGTCAGAAAGGATGAATCGTATATTTCTTGACATGGTACGATCAATGATGAGTCGGAGTTCATTGCCTTTGTCGTTTTGGGGGCACGCACTCGAGACAGCGGCGTTCATGTTGAATCGGGTTCTGACTAAATCGGTTGAAAAGACACCGTTCGAGGTATGGACGGGGAAAAAGCCCAAAATGTCTTTTCTCAAGGTTTGGGGATGTGAGGTGTATGTTAAGCGAACATTCACGGATAAACTCAATCCCAAATCAGATAAGTGTATCTTCGTGAGTTATCCCAAGGAAACCATGGGATACTATTTCTATAACCTAGATGAGAACAAAGTTTTTGTTGCTCGTAAAGGGGTGTTCTTGGAAGAGAAGTTTCTAAACTCAGAAAATCAAAGAAAAGAAATAGAGATTCAAGAAATTGAAGAGGAAGAGATAACACCACCACCGATAATCGAACCCGTGGTTCAACAGAGAATTGTTGAATCTCAACCCAAGTCTGTGGGTGAGGAGGAAATGCAAACACAAGACCTTCGCAGATCTAGTAGGCCTCGTCAAGAGCCAGATAGGTATCTAGGATTCCTTGTTGCTCAAGAAGAATGGGATCTTTTAGAACCCACCACCTACCAATATGTTGTCTCAGGTTTAGAATTTGAGAAATGGCTAGAAGTCATAAAGGCAGAGATGCAATCCTTGTATGACAACCAAGTTTGGAAGTTAGTGGATTTGCCTCAACACAACAAAGCTGTTGGGTGCAAATGGGTCTTCAAGAAGAAGACAGACATGGATGAAAAGGTGCATACCTTTAAAGCTGGCTAGTGGCAAAAGGTTTCATGCAAACTCATGGTGTTGACTATGATGAAACCTTTTCCCCCGTGGCAATGCTTAAGACTATTAGGATTCTTATGGTCATATCAGTGTATTTTGATTATGAGATATGGCAGATAGATGTCAAAACCGCCTTCCTTAACGGGAAGTTGACAGAGGACGTATAAATGGTACAACCGGATCGTTTTGCGGATTCAAAGAACCCTAATAAGGTATGCAAGCTGCTAAAATCCATTTATGGGTTAAAGCAAGCATCTAGAAGCTGGAACTTACACTTTGATAAGCGTATCAAAGAATTTGGTTTTATCAAAAGTGAGTTCGAGTCGTGTGTTTACACTAAATTCAGTGGGAGCGCGGTAACCTTCCTAGTCTTGTATGTGGATGACATACTGCTAATAGGAAACATTATACCAGTGTTACAAGGAGTAAAATCTTGGTTAGGTAAATATTTTCAGATGAAAGACTTGAGAGAAGCTGCTTATATACTAGGTATAAAGATCAATAGAAATAGATCTAAGCGGCTTATCGGACTTAGTCAAAGTACATACATAGACAAAGTCGTGAAAAGATTCAAGATGGATGAACCCAAGAAAGGATTTATTCCTATGCAATCTGGCGCGATTTTGAGCAAGGCTCTGTGTCCTGTGTCTAGTCAAGATCAGGACAAGATGAAATTGATACCATATGCTTCGGCAACAGGGTCAATCATGTATGCCATGTTATGTACTAGACCCGATGTTGCCTATTCTATTAGTGTCACGAGTAGATATCAGCAAAATCATGGTGAAGCTCATTGGGTAGCTGTCAAGAATATTCTCAAGTACCTGAGAAGGACAAAAGACATATTCCTAGTTTATGGAGGTTTTATGGATGAGCTTAGTGTGACTGGTTACACTGATACATGTTTCCAGACCGACAGGGACGACTTTAGGTCGCAATCAGGATTTGTCTTTACCCTAAACGTAGGAGCCATATCTTGGAAAAGTAAGAAGCAAGATACAATAGCAGATTCGACTACAGAGGCAGAGTATATTGCGGCAAGTTATGCAGCAAAGGAAGCTATCTGGCTGAAGAATTTGATCTCGGATCTTAGAGTTGTTGCCAGTATCTCTAGACCGATCGATATATTCTGTGACAACTCTGGAGCTGTGGCGCAAGCTAAAGAGCCAAGAGACCATAAGCGGACTAGGCATGTACTCAGGAAATATCACCTCATCCGAGAGATTATTGGAAGAGATGATATTCGACTGCAAAAGATACCGACGGACGACAACGTTGCTGACCCGTTGACGAAGCCGCTAGCTAGAGCTGAGCATGAGAGGCATGCGAGTTCTATAGGAATGCAGTACTTAGAACATAGCAGCTAGTTCAAGTTTTTGATTATTACTATAGATGTAACTTGAAACTTTTTTATTATGTATTTACATTTCATGGGATTGAAATAGGAGGTATTTACATAATTGTTTCTTGTTGTCTATTATTAGCATGTTTTAACCTATCCATGACAAGTCAAGTGATGAATTGTCTAAATGCCCGTAGCTACTTAATGTAGTTGGAGCTACATTAGGGAGGTTTAATTAAACGGTATATTATAACGAAACTATTGAATGAATTTAATTAGATTCTTAAAAACTATTTTAATAATCAAACCTTCCCTAAGAAACAATGTTTATAAATATTAAGTCCATGCAAATTAAATCTCATTCAATAAGTTATTAAACAAATTATAAATTGGAATATATAACCTCCATAAAATTTCAATTTAAATATTCTATCATATAACAAATATTATAATTTAAGTATTTGAGATTTCGTAAAATTAAAACTCGTAAACCTGATAACATGTAACCCAAATTTATAAGCACTCATATAAGTAAATTAAAAAGTTTCATTTATTACATATTTAACATTACCTTACTTTGAACTCTTAAAATTTAAGCAATAGAAAATTATTAATATAATCTTGAATAACCTTACATATTTTTTAAAACACACTTCATTCAAATCAACACAATTCACAAAGTCAATGATATGTTTTCATTATCTTTTTAGTAAGTATAGATTTTTTCTTATTCTATTGTTTTTAAAAATATTTTAGAAATTACCGAAAGAATCGATTGATAATAAAGAAATAAATAAAATGAGAAAGGGGGAAAGAAAATGAATATGATCCGAATGGAAGTTATTCGATGTCATCATAGTGCGTGAATTTTATACCTTACATTACCGAAAATGGACATTTTATCGAGTATAAATTACTTATCGTTGCCGCATTGCGCATGTAAGATGCTAGTGTGTGTGTGTATATATATACATACATACATATATATATATATATATATATATATATATATATATATATATATATATATATATATATATATATATAGGGTAAGGATCCAATAGAAACAGTTTTAAAATGCGCGACGGTAGAAACACTGCATCTTCTCTATAAAATCGTTGCATCCAACTTTAAATCATTGCATCTTATTTAAAAACGTAGATTTCTCTTAAAACCAGTGCATCTTACATGAATTATACGGTGGATTTTCATTTAAAAACCAATGCATCTTATCTAAAAACCATTGCATCTAATATAAAATCGTTGCATCTTATCTAAAAATATTGCATCTAATATAAAATTTATTATTTATTATTATTTATATAAAATATACTTAATATAAATCATGATTCTCATCCCAAACAGCCTTTAAACAAACAATCATGTTTTTAAAGTAATAGTAGCAAGACATTTAAAATAAAAAAGAAACTATATATATTAATTAAATATTACAAAATCTATTTCTACCATTTAAGGTTTTTGCCAATTGTGGAAAAGTGATAAGGAGTATATATATATTAATTCAGCCGTCGTTATTGACTTTATATTGCAAAAAAATAGTGATTTAGTCGCAAATGCATTTGTTGCAAACCGTCCGCACTCGTTCGCAATCATGGAACGTTCGCATTTGATCTCTTGATATATATATATATATATATATATATATATATATATATATATATATATATATATATATATATATAGGGGAGGAATAAACTAAAAAGAGCAAAAAAAAACTAAAAAAAGTAACGAGAAATCTTAATTATACAATAATACACAATAAAAATCATGTTCCTAAAAAAAGTGGCTTTTTTATTTTCTATTAATTATAAAAAAATGCAAAAAAGGGTATAATTGACTTTTTAAATATTCAGTTTTCTCATATTTAAGCAACATTCTCCAAAAAAACAGATTTGTTTTAAAAAAAAGGTTCTCCAGAATTATTTTGATGAACATTTATTGAAAAAAGGTTCTCCGGATTTATGCACTAAAAGATATTTAATTATACAATAATACACAATAAAAATCATCAAATACATAATATCTTGATGAATGCATAACAAAATAAAACAAATAGCATGATGCACAGAATCATAAAAAAAGATACAGATAACTTGATTAATGCATAATAAATAAAATGATGCACAAAATCATATTAGATACAAAAAGAATATACATAACAAATACACAGACTACGACATTAATCTACATCAAACAAACCGGGCACCATAATTGCGACGCTGGGATGAGTCACGGCAACCAATGGTGGGGCGACGGTGGATTCCGGTACTGGGGTGATGGGGGTTTTTCGAGTCGGGATACATATCTTCTCCGACGCTGCCCATGCTGCTACAGTGACAATCGCCGACATCCCCTCATACGAGAAAACCTAATCCTCCACCGCTGCACGTGTGAAATCGCCGCCCTGGATGTACGAAGCCCCTGCCTTCGCCTCATAAACTGCTTCGCATCACAACCGCCACCTTGTAGCGTCCTTACAACCGCCGACTTACATCTCGCCTATGAAATTACCAATGCTATTGCGATGTTCACCAAATAGAGGAAATGAAGCAGTGGTGCTTGGCGGCTCAGAAGAAATAATAGGCGTATCCCTGTTTTGTGCATCGATAGATGAGACGAATAGGACGGCTAGTGCTATCGATGAATGGGATGACTAGTAAAAATAATTAGGGTTTGGGTGAGAAGCAGATAACGTTGGGGTAGCGGGGGAGGAGAGAGAGTTTTATATTTTTTGAAACTACCTATTTTACCTTTTTACCATTTATGTCACGTGTCAATCCCACAATTCTTTCTACTCTTTTTATTTTATTTGATCCTGATTCTCTCTCTCTCTCTATACATATATATATATATATTGGAGGGTTCATGCGAGAACCGTTGTTAGTGCGAGAACCGCGAGAACCAATCTCAGCCGTTCCTTGGATATGGGAAGTATCATGGATGAAGAGCGTGGAGGGATAGGGTGTGGCAGGGTGCATGTAAGAAATTCATGGGTGGGCAATGACATTGAAGGAGGGGGAATTGGACGGCTTAGATTGGTTCTCGCGGTTCTCGCGGTTCTCGCGCTAACAACGGTTCTCGCATGAATTTTTTTCTATATATACATATACACACACACACACACACACTAGCATTGTACACTCACAATGCGGTGGCGGCGAACACTTTGTGTTCGATAACATGTTGATTTCAACAATGTAAAGGTATGAATGTATGATACTCACATAATGCGGTGTGAGCAAATATTTTCTAATCAACAACATATTCATATTCTTTTAACTCTTTCTATTATCTTTATTTCTAGTACTTTTCCCTTAAACTCTTTTATTAATTAAAATAATTTTAGAAGAACAATAAAAATAAGAAAAAAAATATAAAAATAACTACATAGAAAAATATTCTATTTTTGAAAATTTTGTTGGTGTCATATTTGATGAGTTGTTAATTGTAATTACCATTAATTAGTTGAGGTAATTTAGGAGATAATTGATTGGGTATTGCTATAAGAGTTTGTACTATTTGCAAAAAAATATATACTACTTATAATTAAGTAGTCTTAAAATTTTTAAGAGAGAGAATATTAAATGCTTTATAATATAGTATATATATGGAAGAGTTCAAACGAGAACTGTTTTTCGTACTAGAACTGCGAGAACCAATCATAGCCGTTGATTGGATAAGTGAAATTCATGTATGTAGAGCGTGAGGGGATCAAGTGTGGCAGAGTGCATGCGAGGAATTCATGGGTGGGTGATGACATTAAAAGAGGAGGAATTGAATGACTCAGATTGGTTCTCGCAGTTCTCGTTTGAACTTTTGTATATATATATATATATATATATATATATATATATATAGGGGAGGGTTCCATTGAGAACCGATATTAATGCGAGAACCGCGAGAACCAATCTTAGCCGTTGATTTGATAAGTGGAATTCATGGTTGGAGAGCGTGAGGGGATCAAGTGTGGCAGGGCGTATGTGAGGAATTCATGGGTCGACAATAACATTGAAAGAGGGGGAATTGGACGGCTCAGATTGGTTCTCGCAATAAAAATGGTTCTCAATGGAACTTCTTCCTATATATATATATATATATATATATATATATATATATATAGGAAGAAGTTTCATTGAGAACCATTTTTAGTGCGAGAACCGCGAGAACCAAACTAAGCCGTCCAATTCCCCTCTTTTCAATGTCATTGTCTACCCATGAATTCCTCACATACACCCTGCCACACTTGATCCCCCCACGCTCTTTATTCATGAATTCCACTTATCAAATCAACGGCTAAGATTGGTTCTCGCGGTTCTCGCACTAAAATCGGTTCTCAATGGAACTCTCCCCTATATATATATATATATATATATATATATATATATATATATATATATATATATATATATATAACTCTATCTTAAACACGGTTTATGTATCTTAGTCCATTCTGTACATCTAAAAAACATTTCATTTAGATGATAGATTTTGAGATGTTGAAAGTTATACCATATTCTTCTTTTCCTAATATCTTTGTCGGACTCCAATTGATAATACAATCTATTAGAAGTATTTTTCCTCTGTTTAGAAGTCTTGAAAATAACAGTTTATATATATTTATTATTATATTTGGATATCTTACTGTTTTAAAGTTGAATGGACAAGTGCACACAAATTTGAAACAAATGACTGCATATTATAATAATACTAACAAGTTACATGTACCCGTGAGTTGAAACTAGGTATTATACGATGAACAAAATAAAAAACTTATATCAAAACACATATAATTCAAAAATAAAACGAAAAAAATTAAACGACTACGATTGTATTGCGCTACTAATTTAAATCTAAAAGATTCAAGTTTTATATTTAAACTATATCAAACATAACCAATATAATTTTAATGCGTTATTTTGTTTAAATACAAATCGGACAAAGTTTTATATATCACATCATATCAAAGGTGGTGTTTGCATCTCCACACCCTTTTCACCATCATATATTGCCTACAACCTTTTTAAGTCTTTTTATAAAGAAACTTGAAGTTCACCTATAACCAAATCCAGTTTCTCATTACAATATTAAGTAATAAAAAACAAAAAGGTAAATTGAGTTGTCGGTGTTTACTACGTACTCCTTAAACATCTAAGATAGAGCAGTCAATTATCTCGTATTTTGATTTTACCCCATGTCTAACTGGTTAATTTTCTTATAGAATGAATATGTCATAGAATATGATAAAATTGTTATCATTTATGTTCTAAAATCAATTTATTGACCATTATAATTATATTTTGTTTAAATGAAGAGTTTAATTCACCAAAATGTATTTAACTTGTAATATTTTGTTATTTTATGTATCGAACTTTAGTTTTATTGTGTGCTTCAAACATTTAATTTGTCGTTATTGTATGGATTAAATTTTCTATTGTATGTAATAAACTTAATTTTTTTTATTTTTTGTGCATCCAAAATACATACAATAACAATGAATGATAATATTGATACACACAATAATAACCTTTTAAGTACAATACACATAATAGCAAAACATGAAAAATTAAATATATTTTGATTAACGAAATTATTAAATGAATCCCAAGTCGTAACTTGATATTTCCAATTACTACTAATCCAACCAAATATTAGGAGACAATTTGTCTAAATTCCTATTAAAACATGGACTTGTGGCACTTTGTAATCTATTCATAAGTTTGAACACGAAACCATCCTAAACATTGAAAATAACATGACAACAAGACAAGCAAGACTACTCATGTTTTCCTATAAACTCTAAGTAAAGTTCTCTTTCATCTCGATCCAAGATGAAATATAACTAAAAAAATGTTTCATTTATTCCTTAAAAACTAGAAAAAAATATAAATGCTTCAACCTCGGGAAATCCACAAAAACAAAAACAAATTTAATCATAGAAAATAAAAAGAAAGAACAATTAGTCAAAATCATGGCAAAACAAAAACTGTATTTTAGCATTGTTGATCGTATAGGAGTTACATTTATTATTTGATTAATTTATTCAGACAAAAAAAAATGATGACATACTTGGGATTCCTAACTATTCATTGATTAATATTTCACTATTGTGATTTTGCCCACACGTTGTACCGAGTTGTGATAGCATATTTTAAAAACATATATGTTTATACATGCAATTGTAGATACATTTATGAATGACATAAGTAGAGATATCAAATTAGGAGTCAATATGTTTGTGCATGCAATTGTAGAGATATTTATGCATTACATTTGGAATAGAACCATTCTAAACTGGATAAACAAAATAAAAGTAAAAAAAATATTATTAGTAGTATGTCCTTGAATATGTAAAAGGTGTTTCAAAAGGTGGTGTTTATATATCCACACCCTTTTCACCATCATATATTGCGTACAACCTTTTTAATACTTTTTATAAGGAAACTTGAAGTTCACCTATAACCAAATCAAGTTTCTCAGTACAATATTAAATAATAAAAAATAGAAAGGTAAACTGAGTTGCCGGTGTTTACTACGTACTCCTTAAACATCTAAGATAGAGTAGTCAATTATCTCGTATTTTGATTTTATCCAATGTCTAACTGTTAATTTTCTTATAGAATGAATATGTCATAGAATATGATAAAATTGTTATCATTCATGTTCTAAAATCAATTTATTGACCATTATAATTATATTTTGTTTAAATGAAGAGTTTAGTTCACCAAAATGGATTTAACTTGTAATATTTTGTTATTTTATGTATCGAACTTTAGTTTTATTGTGTGCTTCAAACATTTAATTTGTCGTTATTGTATGGATTAAATTTTCTATTGTATGTAATAAACTTAATTTTTTTTATTTTTTGTGCATCCAAAATACATACAATAACAATGAATGATAATATTGATACACACAATAATAACCTTTTAAGTACAATACACATAATAGCAAAACATGAAAAATTAAATATATTTTGATTAACGAAATTATTAAATGAATCCCAAGTCGTAACTTGATATTTCCAATTACTACTAATCCAACCAAATATTAGGAGACAATTTGTCTAAATTCCTATTAAAACATGGACTTGTGGCACTTTGTAATCTATTCATAAGTTTGAACACGAAACCATCCTAAACATTGAAAATAACATGACAACAAGACAAGCAAGACTACTCATGTTTTCCTATAAACTCTAAGTAAAGTTCTCTTTCATCTCGATCCAAGATGAAATATAACTAAAAAAATGTTTCATTTATTCCTTAAAAACTAGAAAAAAATATAAATGCTTCAACCTCGGGAAATCCACAAAAACAAAAACAAATTTAATCATAGAAAATAAAAAGAAAGAACAATTAGTCAAAATCATGGCAAAACAAAAACTGTATTTTAGCATTGTTGATCGTATAGGAGTTACATTTATTATTTGATTAATTTATTCAGACAAAAAAAAATGATGACATACTTGGGATTCCTAACTATTCATTGATTAATATTTCACTATTGTGATTTTGCCCACACGTTGTACCGAGTTGTGATAGCATATTTTAAAAACATATATGTTTATACATGCAATTGTAGATACATTTATGAATGACATAAGTAGAGATATCAAATTAGGAGTCAATATGTTTGTACATGCAATTGTAGAGATATTTATGCATTACATTTGGAATAGAACCATTCTAAACTGGATAAACAAAATAAAAGTAAAAAAAATATTATTAGTAGTATGTCCTTGAATATGTAAAAGGTGTTTCAAAAGGTGGTGTTTATATATCCACACCCTTTTCACCATCATATATTGCGTACAACCTTTTTAATACTTTTTATAAGGAAACTTGAAGTTCACCTATAACCAAATCAAGTTTCTCAGTACAATATTAAATAATAAAAAATAGAAAGGTAAACTGAGTTGCCGGTGTTTACTACGTACTCCTTAAACATCTAAGATAGAGTAGTCAATTATCTCGTATTTTGATTTTATCCAATGTCTAACTGTTAATTTTCTTATAGAATGAATATGTCATAGAATATGATAAAATTGTTATCATTCATGTTCTAAAATCAATTTATTGACCATTATAATTATATTTTGTTTAAATGAAGAGTTTAGTTCACCAAAATGGATTTAACTTGTAATATTTTGTTATTTTATGTATCGAACTTTAGTTTTATTGTGTGCTTCAAACATTTAATTTGTCGTTATTGTATGGATTAAATTTTCTATTGTATGTACTAAACTTAATTTTCTTTTAATTTTTTGTGTATCCAAAATACATACAATAACAATGAATGATAATTTTGATACACACAATAATAACCTTTTAAGTACAATTCACATAATAGCAAAACATGAAAAACTAAATATATTTTGATGAACGAAATTATTAAATGAATCCCAAGTCGTACCTAGATATTTCCAATTACTACTAATTCAACGAAACATGAGGAGACAAATTGTCTAAATTCCTATTAAAACATGGACATGTGGCACTTTTCTAACCTATTCATAAGTTTGAACACACTACAAGGAAATCAGGAATCAGAAACGGATTTTTCACGAACCAAATTCCGTCGGAAATTTTCAACGTATTTCCCACGCATTTGAATCAGAAAACTGATTTTCAACAAATTTCCCACGGATTCCGTGGGAAAATACTAGGAAATCCGAGGGAAGTGGTTTTCCCACGAAGCTTTTAGCCCCGGTCGATTCCGTGGAAAATCCAAGAGAAACATCGGTTTCCACGGATTTTCTAGTGATTCGTCCCACAGAAAAAGGGATGATGTGTTGTAGTGACACGAAACCATCCTAAACATTGAAAATAACATAACAACAAGATAAGATAGACTACTCATGTTTTCCTATAAACTCTAAGTAAAGTTCACTTTCATCTCGATCCAAGATCAAATATAACTAAAAAAATGTTTCATTTATTCCTTGAAAACTAGAAAAATATAAATGCTTCAACTAGGGGAAATCCACAAAAACAAAAACAAATTTAATCATAGAAAATAAAAAGAAAGAACAATTAATCAAACTCATGGCAAAACAAAAACTGTATTGTAGCATTGTTGATCGTATAGGAGTTACATTTCTTATTTGATTAATTTATTCGGACAAAAAAATGATGACATACTTGGGATTCCTAATTATTCATTGGTTGATATTTCACTATTGTGATTTTGCCCACACGTTTTACCGAGTTGTGATAACATATTTTAAAAACATATATGTTTATACATGCAATTGTAGAGATATTTATGAATGACATAAGTAGAGATATCAAATTAGGAGTCAATATGTTTGTACATAAAATTGTAAAGGTATTTATGCATTACATATGGAATACAACCATTCTAAACTAGATAAACAAAATAACAGTATAAAAGTATTATTGGCAGTCTTTCCTTGAATATGTAAAAGGTGTTTCAAAAGGTGGTGTTTGCATCTCCACACCTTTTTCACCATCATATATTGCGTACAACCTTTTTAAGCCTTTTTATAAGAAAACTTGAAGTTCACCTATAACCAAATCCAGTTTCTCAATACAATATTAAATAATAAAAAACAAAAAGGTAAATTGAGTTGTCGGTGTTTACTACGTACTCCTTAAACATCTAAGATAGAGTTGTCAATTATCTCGTATTTTGATTTTACCCCATGTCTAACTAGTTATTTTTCTTGTAGAAAGAATATGTCATAGAATATGATAAAATTGTTATCATTCATGTTCTAAAATCAATTTATTGACCATTATAATTATTTTGTTTAAATGAAAGGTTTTGTTCACCAACATGTATTTAACTTGTAATATTTTATTATTTTATGTAAGACACTTTAGTTTTATTGTGTGTTTCAAACATTTAATTTGTCGTTATTGTATGGATTAAATTTTCTATTGTATGTACTAAACTTAATTTTCTTTTATTTTTTGTGTATCCAAAATACATACAATAACAATGAATGATAATTTTGATACACACAATAATAACCTTTTAAGAACAATACACATAATAGCAAAACATGAAAAACTAAATATATTTTGATGAACGAAATTATTAAATGAATCCCAAGCCGTACCTTGATATTTCCAATTACTACTAATTCAACGAAACATTAGGAGACAAATTGTCTAAATTCCTATTAAAACATGGACTTGTGGCACTTTTCTAACCTATTCATAAGTTTGAACACACTACAAGAAAATCAGGAATAAGAAACGGATTTTTCACGGACCAAATTCTGTCGGAAATTTTCAACGGATTTCCCACGCATTTGAATCGGAAAACCGATTTGCAACAAATTTCCGACGGATTCCGTGTGGAAATCCTAGGAAATCCGAGGGAATTGGTTTTCCCACGAAGCTTTTAGCCACGGTCGATTACGTGAAAAATCCGAAAGAAACATCGGTTTCCAATGGATTTTCTAGTGATTCGGCCCACAGAAAAAGGGATGATGTGTTGGAGTGACACGAAACCATCCTAAACATTGAAAATAACATGACAACAAGACAAGCAAGACTACTCATGTTTTCTTATAAACTCCAAGTAAAGTTCACTTTCATCTCCATCCAAGATCAAATATAACTAAAAAAATGTTTCATTTATTCCTTTAAAACTAGAAAAATATAAATGCTTTAACTAGGGGAAATCCACAAAAACAAAAACAAATTTAATCATAGAAAATAAAAAGAAAGAACAATTAATCAAACTCATGGCAAAACAAAAAACTGTATTGTAGCATTGTTGATCGTATAGGAGTTACATTTGTTATTTGATTAATTTATTCGGACAAAAAAATGATGACATACTTGGGATTCCTAATTATTCATTGGTTGATATTTCACTATTGTGATTTTGCCCACACGTTTTACCGAGTTGTGATAACATATTTTAAGAACATATATGTTTATACATGCAATTGTAGTGATATTTATGAATGACATAAGTAGAGATATCAAATTAGGAGTCAATATGTTTGTACATAAAATTGTAGAGGTATTTATGCATTACATATGGAATAGAACCATTCTAAACTGGATAAACAAAATAAAAGTATAAAAGTATTATTGGCGGTCTTTCCTTGAATATGTAAAATGTGTTTCAAAAGGTGGTGTTTGCATCTCCACACCCTTTTCACCATCATATATTGCGTACAACCTTTTTCAGCCTTTTTATAAGAAAACTTGAAGTTCACCTATAACCAAATTCAGTTTCTCAATACAATATTAAATAATAAAAAACAAAAAGGTAAATTGAGTTGTCGGTGTATACTACGTACTCCTTAAACATCTAAGATAGAGTTGTCAATTATCTCGTATTTTGATTTTACCCCATGTCTAACTGGTTATTTTTCTTGTAGAAAGAATATGTCATAGAATATGATAAAATTGTTATCATTCATGTTCTAAAATCAATTTATTGACCATTATAATTATATTTTGTTTAAATGAAAGGTTTTGTTCACCAACATGTATTTAACTTGTAATATTTTATTATTTTATGTAACACACTTTAGTTTTATTGTGTGTTTCAAACATTTAATTTGTCGTTATTGTATGGATTAAATTTTCTATTGTATGTACTAAACTTAATTTTCTTTTATTTTTTGTGTATCCAAAATACATACAATAACAATGAATGATAATTTTGATACACACAATAATAACCTTTTAAGAACAATACACATAATAGCAAAACATGAAAAACTAAATATATTTTGATGAACGAAATTATTAAATGAATCCCAAGCCGTACCTTGATATTTCCAATTACTACTAATTCAACGAAACATTAGGAGACAAATTGTCTAAATTCCTATTAAAACATGGACTTGTGGCACTTTTCAAACCTATTCATAAGTTTGAACACACTACAAGAAAATCAGGAATAAGAAACGGATTTTTCACGGACCAAATTCTGTCGGAAATTTTCAACGGATTTCCCACGCATTTGAATCGGAAAACCGATTTGCAACAAATTTCCGACGGATTCCGTGTGGAAATCCTAGGAAATCCGAGGGAATTGGTTTTCCCACGAAGCTTTTAGCCACGGTCGATTACGTGAAAAATCCGAAAGAAACATCGGTTTCCAATGGATTTTCTAGTGATTCGGCCCACAGAAAAAGGGATGATGTGTTGGAGTGACACGAAACCATCCTAAACATTGAAAATAACATGACAACAAGACAAGCAAGACTACTCATGTTTTCTTATAAACTCCAAGTAAAGTTCACTTTCATCTCCATCCAAGATCAAATATAACTAAAAAAATGTTTCATTTATTCCTTTAAAACTAGAAAAATATAAATGCTTGAACTAGGGGAAATCCACAAAAACAAAAACAAATTTAATCATAGAAAATAAAAAGAAAGAACAATTAATCAAACTCATGGCAAAACAAAAAACTGTATTGTAGCATTGTTGATCGTATAGGAGTTACATTTGTTATTTGATTAATTTATTCGGACAAAAAAATGATGACATACTTGGGATTCCTAATTATTCATTGGTTGATATTTCACTATTGTGATTTTGCCCACACGTTTTACCGAGTTGTGATAACATATTTTAAAAACATATATGTTTATACATGCAATTGTAGTGATATTTATGAATGACATAAGTAGAGATATCAAATTAGGAGTCAATATGTTTGTACATAAAATTGTAGAGGTATTTATGCATTACATATGGAATAGAACCATTCTAAACTGGATAAACAAAATAAAAGTATAAAAGTATTATTGGCGGTCTTTCCTTGAATATGTAAAATGTGTTTCAAAAGGTGGTGTTTGCATCTCCACACCCTTTTCACCATCATATATTGCGTACAACCTTTTTCAGCCTTTTTATAAGAAAACTTGAAGTTCACCTATAACCAAATTCAGTTTCTCAATACAATATTAAATAATAAAAAACAAAAAGGTAAATTGAGTTGTCGGTGTATACTACGTACTCCTTAAACATCTAAGATAGAGTTGTCAATTATCTCGTATTTTGATTTTACCCCATGTCTAACTGGTTATTTTTCTTGTAGAAAGAATATGTCATAGAATATGATAAAATTGTTATCATTCATGTTCTAAAATCAATTTATTGACCATTATAATTATATTTTGTTTAAATGAAAGGTTTTGTTCACCAACATGTATTTAACTTGTAATATTTTATTATTTTATGTAACACACTTTAGTTTTATTGTGTGTTTCAAACATTTAATTTGTCGTTATTGTATGGATTAAATTTTCTATTGTATGTACTAAACTTAATTTTCTTTTATTTTTTGTGTATCCAAAATACATACAATAACAATGAAAGATAATTTTGATACACACAATAATAACCTTTTAAGAACAATACACATAATAGCAAAACATGAAAAACTAAATATATTTTGATGAACGAAATTATTAAATGAATCCCAAGCCGTACCTTGATATTTCCAATTACTACTAATTCAACGAAACATTAGGAGACAAATTGTCTAAATTCCTATTAAAACATGGACTTGTGGTACCTATCTAACCTATTCATAAGTTTGAACACACTACAAGAAAATCAAGAATCAGAAACGGATTTTTCACCGACCAAATTCTGTGGGAAATTTTCAACGGATTTCCTACGCATTTGAATCGGAAAACCGATTTGCAACAAATTTCCGACGGATTCCGTGGGGAAATCCTAGGAAATCCGAGGGAAGTGGTTTTCCCACGAAGCTTTTAGCCACGGTCGATTACGTGAAAAATCCGAAAGAAACATTGGTTTCCAATGGATTTTCTAGTGATTCGTCCTACAGAAAAAGGGATGCTGTGTTGTAGTGACACGAAACCATCCTAAACATTGAAAATAACATGACAACAAGACAAGCAAGACTACTCATGTTTTCCTATAAACTCTAAGTAAAGTTTACTTTCATCTCGATCCAAGATCAAATATAACTAAAAAAATGTTTCATTTATTCCTTGAAAACTAGAAAAATATAAATGCTTCAACTAGGGGAAATCCACAAAAACAAAAACAAATTTAATCATAGAAAATAAAAAGAAAGAACAATTAATCAAACTCATGGAAAAACAAAAACTGTATTGTAGCATTGTTGATTGTATAGGAGTTACATTTATTATTTGATTAATTTATTCATACAAAAAAAATGATGACATACTTGGGATTCCTAATTATTCATTGGTTGATATTTCACTATTGTGATTTTGCCCGCACGTTGTACCGAGTTGTGATAACATTTTTTTAAAAACATATATGTTTATACATGCAATTGTAGATATATTTATGAATGACATAAGTAGAGATATCAAATTAGGAGTCAATATGTTTGTACATGCAATTGTAGAGATATTTATGCATTACATATGGAATAGAATCATTCTAAACTGGATAAACAAAATAAAAGTATAAAAGTATTATTGCCAGTCTGTCCTTAAATATGTAAAAGGTGTTTCAAAAGGTGGTGTTTGCATCTCCACACCCTTTTTACCATTATATATTGCGTACAACCTTTTTAAGCCTTTTTATAAGAAAATTTGAAGTTCACCTATAACCAAATCCAGTTTCTCAATACAATATTAAATAATAAAAAACAAAAAGGTAAATTGAGTTGTGGGTGTTTACTACGTACTCCTTAAACATCTAATATAGAGTAGTCAATTATCTCGTATTTTGATTTTACCCCATGTCTAACTGATTATTTTTCTTGTAGAAAGAATATGTCACAGAATATGATAAAATTGTTATCATTCATGTTCTAAAATCAATTTATTGACCATTATAATTATATTTTGTTTAAATGAAAGGTTTAGTTCACCAAAATGTATTTAACTTGTAATATTTTATTATTTTATGTATCGGACTTTAGTTTTATTGTGTGTTTCAAACATTTAATTTGTCGTTATTGTATGGATTAAATTTTCTATTGTATGTACTAAACTTAATTTTCTTTTATTTTTTGTGTATCCAAAATACATATAATAACAATGAATGATGATTTTGATACACATAATAATAACCTTTTAAGTACAATACACATAATAGCAAAACATGAAAAACTAAATATATTTTGATGAACGAAATTATTAAATGAATCCCAAGCCGTACCTTGATATTTCCAATTACTACTAATTCAACGAAACATTAGGAGACAAATTGTCTAAATTCCTATTAAAACATGGACTTGTGGCACTTTTCTAACCTATTCATAAGTTTGAACACACTACAAGAAAATCAGGAATCAGAAACGGATTTTTCACGGACCAAATTCTGTCAGAAATTTTCAACGGATTTCCCACGCATTTGAATCGGAAAACCGATTTTCAACAAATTTCCCACGGATTCCGTCGGAAAATCCTGGGAAATCCGAGCGAAGTGGTTTTACCACGAAGCTTTTAGCCACGGTCGATTCCGTGAAAAATCCGAAAGAAACATCGGTTTCCAATGGATTTTCAAGTGATTCGTCCCACAGAAAAAGGGATGCTGTGTTGTAGTGACACGAAACCATCCTAAACATTGAAAATAACATGACTACAAGACAAGCAAGACTACTCATGTTTTCCTATAAACTCTAAGTAAAGTTCACTTTCATCTAGATCCAGGATCAAATATAACTAAAAAAATGTTTCATTTATTCCTTGAAAACTAGAAAAATATAAATGCTTCAACTAGGGGAAATCCACAAAAACAAAAACAAATTTAATCATAGAAAATAAAACGAAAAAACAATTAATCAAACTCATGGCAAAACAAAAACTGTATTGTAGCATTGTTGATGGTATAGGAGTTACATTTATTATTTCAACTAGGGGAAATCCGCAAAAACAAAAACAAATTTAATCATAGAAAATAAAAAGAAAAAACAATTAATCAAACTCATGGCAAAACAAAAAATGTATTGTTGCATTGTTGATCGTATAGGAGTTACATTTATTATTTGATTAATTTAGCGAGACAAAAAAAATGATGACATACTTGGGATTCCTAATTATTCATTGGCTACAACCTTTTTAAGCCTTTTTATAAAGAAACTTGAAGTTCACCTATAACCAATTCCAGTTTCTCATTACAATATTAAGTAATAAAAATCGAAAAGGTAAATTGAGTTGTCGGTGTTTACTACGTACTCCTTAAACATCTAAGATAGAGCAGTCAATTATCTCGTATTTTGATTTTACCCCATGTCTAAGTGGTTAATTTTCTTATAGAATGAATATGTCATAGAATATGATAAAATTGTTATCATTTATGTTCTAAAATCAATTTATTGACCATTATAATTATATTTTGTTTAAATGAAGAGTTTAATTCACCAAAATGTATTTAACTTGTAATATTTTGTTATTTTATGTATCGAACTTTAGTTTTATTGTGTGCTTCAAACATTTAATTTGTCGTTATTGTATGGATTAAATTTTCTATTGTATGTAATAAACTTAATTTTTTTTATTTTTTGTGCATCCAAAATACATACAATAACAATGAATGATAATATTGATACACACAATAATAACCTTTTAAGTACAATACACATAATAGCAAAACATGAAAAATTAAATATATTTTGATTAACGAAATTATTAAATGAATCCCAAGTCGTAACATGATATTTCCAATTACTACTAATCCAACCAAATATTAGGAGACAATTTGTCTAAATTCCTATTAAAACATGGACTTGTGGCACTTTGTAATCTATTCATAAGTTTGAACACGAAACCATCCTAAACATTGAAAATAACATGACAACAAGACAAGCAAGACTACTCATGTTTTCCTATAAACTCTAAGTAAAGTTCTCTTTCATCTCGATCCAAGATGAAATATAACTAAAAAAATGTTTCATTTATTCCTTGAAAACTAGAAAAAAATATAAATGCTTCAACCTCGGGATATCCACAAAAACAAAAACAAATTTAATCATAGAAAATAAAAAGAAAGAACAATTAGTCAAAATCATGGCAAAACAAAAACTGTATTTTAGCATTGTTGATCGTATAGGAGTTACATTTATTATTTGATTAATTTATTCAGACAAAAAAAAATGATGACATACTTGGGATTCGTAACTATTCATTGATTAATATTTCACTATTGTGATTTTGCCCACACGTTGTACCGAGTTGTGATAGCATATTTTAAAAACATATATGTTTATACATGCAATTGTAGATATATTTATGAATGACATAAGTAGAGATATCAAATTAGGAGTCAATATGTTTGTACATGCAATTGTAAAGATATTTATGTATTACATTTGGAATAGAACCATTCTAAACTGGATAAACAAAATAAAAGTAAAAAAGTATTATTAGTAGTCTGTCCTTGAATATGTAAAAGGTGTTTCAAAAGGTAGTGTTTATATCTCCACACACTTTTCACCATCATATATTGCGTACAACCTTTTTAATACTTTTTATAAGGAAACTTGAAGTTCACCTATAACCAAATCAAGTTTCTCAGTACAATATTAAATAATAAAAAACAGAAAGGTAAACTGAGTTGCCGGTGTTTACTACGTACTCCTTAAACATCTAAGATAGAGTAGTCAATTATCTCGTATTTTGATTTTATCCAATGTCTAACTGTTAATTTTCTTATAGAATGAATATGTCATAGAATATGATAAAATTGTTATCATTCATGTTCTAAAATCAATTTATTGACCATTATAATTATATTTTGTTTAAATGAAGAGTTTAGTTCACCAAAATGGATTTAACTTGTAATATTTTGTTATTTTATGTATCGAACTTTAGTTTTATTGTGTGCTTCAAACATTTAATTTGTGGTTATTGTATGGATTAAATTTTCTATTGTATGTACTAAACTTAATTTTCTTTTAATTTTTTGTGTATCCAAAATACATACAATAACAATGAATGATAATTTTGATACACACAATAATAACCTTTTAAGTACAATTCACATAATAGCAAAACATGAAAAACTAAATATATTTTGATGAACGAAATTATTAAATGAATCCCAAGTCGTACCTAGATATTTCCAATTACTACTAATTCAACGAAACATGAGGAGACAAATTGTCTAAATTCCTATTAAAACATGGACATGTGGCACTTTTCTAACCTATTCATAAGTTTGAACACACTACAAGGAAATCAGGAATCAGAAACGGATTTTTCACGAACCAAATTCCGTCGGAAATTTTCAACGTATTTCCCACGCATTTGAATCTGAAAACTGATTTTCAACAAATTTCCCACGGATTCCGTGGGAAAATACTAGGAAATCCGAGGGAAGTGGTTTTCCCACGAAGCTTTTAGCCCCGGTCGATTCCGTGGAAAATCCAAGAAAAACATCGGTTTCCACGGATTTTCTAGTGATTCGTCCCACAGAAAAAGGGATGATGTGTTGTAGTGACACGAAACCATCCTAAACATTGAAAATAACATAACAACAAGACAAGATAGACTACTCATGTTTTCCTATAAACTCTAAGTAAAGTTCACTTTCATCTCGATCCAAGATCAAATATAACTAAAAAAATGTTTCATTTATTCCTTGAAAACTAGAAAAATATAAATGCTTCAACAAGGGGAAATCCACAAAAACAAAAACAAATTTAATCATAGAAAATAAAAAGAAAGAACAATTAATCAAACTCATGGCAAAACAAAATCTGTATTGTAGTATTGTTGATCGTATAGGAGTTACATTTATTATTTGATTAATTTATTCGGACAAAAAAATGATGACATACTTGGGATTCCTAATTATTCATTGGTTGATATTTCACTATTGTGATTTTGTCCACACGTTTTACCGAGTTGTGATAACATATTTTAAAAACATATATGTTTATACATGCAATTGTAGAGATATTTATGAATGACATAAGTAGAGATATCAAATTAGGAGTCAATATGTTTGTACATAAAATTGTAGAGGTATTTATGCATTACATATGGAATAGAACCATTCTAAACTGGATAAACAAAATAAAAGTATAAAAGTATTATTAGGTGTCTTTCCTTGATTATGTAAAAGGTGTTTCAAAAGGTGGTGTTTGCATCTCCACACCCTTTTCACCATCATATATTGTGTACAACCTTTTTAAGCCTTTTTATAAGAAAACTTGAAGTTCACCTATAACCAAATCCAGTTTCTCAATACAATATTAAATAATAAAAAACAAAAAGGTAAATTGAATTGTCGGTGTTTACTACGTACTCCTTAAACATCTAAGATAGAGTTGTCAATTATCTCGTATTTTGATTTTACCCCATGTCTAACTGGTTATTTTTCTTGTAGAAAGAATATGTCATAGAATATGATAAAATTGTTATCATTCATGTTCTAAAATCAATTTATTGACCATTATAATTATATTTTGTTTAATGAAAGGTTTAGTTCACCAAAATGTATTTAACTTGTAATATTTTATTATTTTATGTAACACACTTTAGTTTTATTGTGTGTTTCAAACATTTAATTTGTCGTTATTGTATGGATTAAATTTTCTATTGTATGTACTAAACTTAATTTTCTTTTATTTTTTGTGTATCCAAAATACATACAATAACAATGAATGATAATTTTGATACACACAATAATAACCTTTTAAGAACAATACACATAATAGCAAAACATGAAAAACTAAATATATTTTGATGAACGAAATTATTAAATGAATCCCAAGCCGTACCTTGATATTTCCAATTACTACTAATTCAACGAAACATTAGGAGACAAATTGTCTAAATTCCTATTAAAACATGGACTTGTGGCACTTTTCTAACCTATTCATAAGTTTGAACACACTACAAGAAAATCAGGAATAAGAAACGGATTTTTCACGGACCAAATTCTGTCGGAAATTTTCAACGGATTTCCCACGCATTTGAATCGGAAAACCGATTTGCAACAAATTTCCGACGGATTCCGTGTGGAAATCCTAGGAAATCCGAGGGAATTGGTTTCCCACGAAGCTTTTAGCCACGGTCGATTACGTGAAAAATCCGAAAGAAACATCGGTTTCCAATGGATTTTCTAGTGATTCGGCCCACAGAAAAAGGGATGATGTGTTGGAGTGACACGAAACCATCCTAAACATTGAAAATAACATGACAACAAGACAAGCAAGACTACTCATGTTTTCTTATAAACTCCAAGTAAAGTTCACTTTCATCTCCATCCAAGATCAAATATAACTAAAAAAATGTTTCATTTATTCCTTTAAAACTAGAAAAATATAAATGCTTTAACTAGGGGAAATCCACAAAAACAAAAACAAATTTAATCATAGAAAATAAAAAGAAAGAACAATTAATCAAACTCATGGCAAAACAAAAAACTGTATTGTAGCATTGTTGATCGTATAGGAGTTACATTTGTTATTTGATTAATTTATTCGGACAAAAAAATGATGACATACTTGGGATTCCTAATTATTCATTTGTTGATATTTCACTATTGTGATTTTGCCCACACGTTTTACCGAGTTGTGATAACATATTTTAAAAACATATATGTTTATACATGCAATTGTAGTGATATTTATGAATGACATAAGTAGAGATATCAAATTAGGAGTCAATATGTTTGTACATAAAATTGTAGAGGTATTTATGCATTACATATGGAATAGAACCATTCTAAACTGGATAAACAAAATAAAAGTATAAAAGTATTATTGGCGGTCTTTCCTTGAATATGTAAAATGTGTTTCAAAAGGTGGTGTTTGCATCTCCACACCCTTTTCACCATCATATATTGCGTACAACCTTTTTCAGCCTTTTTATAAGAAAACTTGAAGTTCACCTATAACCAAATTCAGTTTCTCAATACAATATTAAATAATAAAAAACAAAAAGGTAAATTGAGTTGTCGGTGTATACTACGTACTCCTTAAACATCTAAGATAGAGTTGTCAATTATCTCGTATTTTGATTTTACCCCATGTCTAACTGGTTATTTTTCTTGTAGAAAGAATATGTCATAGAATATGATAAAATTGTTATCATTCATGTTCTAAAATCAATTTATTGACCATTATAATTATATTTTGTTTAAATGAAAGGTTTTGTTCACCAACATGTATTTAACTTGTAATATTTTATTATTTTATGTAACACACTTTAGTTTTATTGTGTGTTTCAAACATTTAATTTGTCGTTATTGTATGGATTAAATTTTCTATTGTATGTACTAAACTTAATTTTCTTTTATTTTTTGTGTATCCAAAATACATACAATAACAATGAAAGATAATTTTGATACACACAATAATAACCTTTTAAGAACAATACACATAATAGCAAAACATGAAAAACTAAATATATTTTGATGAACGAAATTATTAAATGAATCCCAAGCCGTACCTTGATATTTCCAATTACTACTAATTCAACCAAACATTAGGAGACAAATTGTTTAAATTTCTATTAAAACATGGACTTGTGGCACTTTTCTAACCTATTCATAAGTTTGAACACACTACAAGAAAATCAGGAATAAGAAACGGATTTTTCACCGACCAAATTCTGTGGGAAATTTTCAACGGATTTCCCACGCATTTGAATCGGAAAACCGATTTGCAACAAATTTCCGACGGATTCCGTGGGGAAATCCTAGGAAATCCGAGGGAAGTGGTTTTCCCACGAAGCTTTTAGCCACGGTCGATTACGTGAAAAATCCGAAAGAAACATCGGTTTCCAATGGATTTTCTAGTGATTCGTCCTACAGAAAAAGGGATGCTGTGTTGTAGTGACACGAAACCATCCTAAACATTGAAAATAACATGACAACAAGACAAGCAAGACTACTCATGTTTTCCTATAAACTCTAAGTAAAGTTTACTTTCATCTCGATCCAAGATCAAATATAACTAAAAAAATGTTTCATTTATTCCTTGAAAACTAGAAAAATATAAATGCTTCAACTAGGGGAAATCCACAAAAACAAAAACAAATTTAATCATAGAAAATAAAAAGAAAGAACAATTAATCAAACTCATGGAAAAACAAAAACAATATTGTAGCATTGTTGATCGTATTGGAGTTACATTTATTATTTGATTAATTTATTCTGACAAAAAAAATGATGACATACTTGGGATTCCTAATAATTCATTGGTTGATATTTCACTATTGTGATTTTGCCCGCACGTTGTACCGAGTTGTGATAACATTTTTTTTAAAACATATATGTTTATATATGCAATTGTAGATATATTTATGAATGACATAAGTAGAGATATCAAATTAGGAGTCAATATGTTTGTACATGCAATTGTAGAGATATTTATGCATTACATATGGAATAGAATCATTCTAAACTGGATAAACAAAATAAAAGTATAAAAGTATTATTGGCAGTCTGTCCTTGAATATGTAAAAGGTGTTTCAAAAGGTGGTGATTGCATCTCCACACCCTTTTTACCATTATATATTGCGTACAACCTTTTTAAGCCTTTTTATAAGAAAATTTGAAGTTCACCTATAACCAAATCCAGTTTCTCAATACAATAATAAATAATAAAAAACAAAAAGGTAAATTGAGTTGTCGGTGTTTACTACGTACTCCTTAAACATCTAAGATAGAGTAGTCAATTATCTCGTATTTTGATTTTACCCCATGTCTAACTGATTATTTTTCTTGTAGAAAGAATATGTCACAGAATATGATAAAATTGTAATCATTCATGTTCTAAAATCAATTTATTGACCATTATAATTATATTTTGTTTAAATGAAAGGTTTAGTTCACCAAAATGTATTTAACTTGTAATATTTTATTATTTTATGTATCGGACTTTAGTTTTATTGTGTGTTTCAAACATTTAATTTGTCGTTATTGTATGGATTAAATTTTCTATTGTATGTACTAAACTTAATTTTCTTTTATTTTTTGTGTATCCAAAATACATACAATAACAATGAATGATGATTTTGATACACATAATAATAACCTTTTAAGTACAATACACATAATAGCAAAACATGAAAAACTAAATATATTTTGATGAACAAAATTATTAAATGAATCCCATGCCGTACCTTGATATTTCCAATTACTACTAATTCAACGAAACATTAGGAGACAAATTGTCTAAATTCCTATTAAAACATGGACTTGTGGCACTTTTCTAACCTATTCATAAGTTTGAACACACTACAAGAAAATCAAGAATCAGAAACGGATTTTTCACGGACCAAATTCTGTCAGAAATTTTCAACGGATTTCCCACGCATTTGAATCGGAAAACCGATTTTCAACAAATTTCCCACGGATTCCGTGGGAAAATCCTGGGAAATCCGAGCGAAGTGGTTTTCCCACGAAGCTTTTAGCCACGGTCGATTCCGTGAAAAATCCGAAATAAACATGGGTTTCCAATGGATTTTCAAGTGATTCGTCCCACAGAAAAAGGGATGCTGTGTTGTAGTGACACAAAACCATCCTAAACATTGAATATAACATGACTACAAGACAAGCAAGACTACTCATGTTTTCCTATAAACTCTAAGTAAAGTTCACTTTCATCTAGATCCAAGATCAAATATAACTACAAAAATGTTTCATTTATTCCTTGAAAACTAGAAAAATATAAATGCTTCAACTAGGGGAAATCCACAAAAACAAAAACAAATTTAATCATAGAAAATAAAACGAAAAAACAATTAATCAAACTCATGGCAAAACAAAAACTGTATTGTAGCATTGTTGATGGTATAGGAGTTACATTTATTATTTCAACTAGGGGAAATCCACAAAAACAAAAACAAATTTAATCATAGAAAATAAAAAGAAAAAACAATTAATCAAACTCATGGCAAAACAAAAAATGTATTGTAGCATTGTTGATCGTATAGGAGTTACATTTATTATTTGATTAATTTAGCCAGACAAAAAAAATGATGACATACTTGGGATTCCTAATTATTCATTGGCTACAACCTTTTTAAGCCTTTTTATAAAGAAACTTGAAGTTCACCTATAACCAATTCCAGTTTCTCATTACAATATTAAGTAATAAAAAACAAAAAGGTAAATTGAGTTGTCGGTGTTTACTACGTACTCCTTAAACATCTAAGATAGAGCAGTCAATTATCACATATTTTGATTTTACCCCATGTCTAACTGGTTAATTTTCTTATAGAATGAATATGTCATAGAATATGATAAAATTGTTATCATTTATGTTCTAAAATCAATTTATTGACCATTATAATTATATTTTGTTTAAATGAAGAGTTTAATTCACAAAAATGTATTTAACTTGTAATATTTTGTTATTTTATGTATGGAACTTTAGTTTTATTGTGTGCTTCAAACATTTAATTTGTCGTTATTGTATGGATTAAATTTTCTATTGTATGTAATAAACTTAATTTTTTTTATTTTTTGTGCATCCAAAATACATACAATACCAATGAATGATAATATTGATACACACAAGAATAACCTTTTAAGTACAATACACATAATAGCAAAACATGAAAAATTAAATATATTTTGATTAACGAAATTATTAAATGAATCCCAAGTCGTAACTTGATATTTCCAATTACTACTAATCCAACCAAATATTAGGAGACAAATTGTTTAAATTCCTATTAAAACAAGGACTTGTGGCACTTTGTAATCTATTCATAAGTTTGAACACGAAACCATCCTAAACATTGAAAATAACATGACAACAAGACAAGCAAGACTACTCATGTTTTCCTATAAACTCTAAGTAAAGTTCTCTTTCATCTCGATCCAAGATGAAATATAACTAAAAAAATGTTTCATTTATTCCTTGAAAACTAGAAAAAAATATAAATGCTTCAACCTCGGGAAATCCACAAAAACAAAAACAAATTTAATCATAGAAAATAAAAAGAAAGAACAATTAGTCAAACTCATGGCTAAACAAAAACTGTATTTTAGCATTGTTGATCGTATAGGAGTTACATTTATTATTTGATTAATTTATTTAGACAAAAAAAAATGATGACATACTTGGGATTCCTAACTATTCATTGATTAATATTTCACTATTGTGATTTTGCCCACACGTTTTACCGAGTTGTGATAGCATATTTTAAAAACATATATGTTTATACATGCAATTGTAGATATATTTATGAATGACATAAGTAGAGATATCAAATTAGGAGTCAATATGTTTGTACATAAAATTGTAGAGGTATTTATGCATTACATATGGAATAGAACCATTCTAAACTGGATAAACAAAATAAAAGTATAAAAGTATTATTGGCGGTCTTTCCTTGAATATGTAAAATGTGTTTCAAAAGGTGGTGTTTGCATCTCCACACCCTTTTCACCATCATATATTGCGTACAACCTTTTTCAGCCTTTTTATAAGAAAACTTGAAGTTCACCTATAACCAAATTCAGTTTCTCAATACAATATTAAATAATAAAAAACAAAAAGGTAAATTGAGTTGTCGGTGTATACTACGTACTCCTTAAACATCTAAGATAGAGTTGTCAATTATCTCGTATTTTGATTTTACCCCATGTCTAACTGGTTATTTTTCTTGTAGAAAGAATATGTCATAGAATATGATAAAATTGTTATCATTCATGTTCTAAAATCAATTTATTGACCATTATAATTATATTTTGTTTAAATGAAAGGTTTTGTTCACCAACATGTATTTAACTTGTAATATTTTATTATTTTATGTAACACACTTTAGTTTTATTGTGTGTTTCAAAAATTTAATTTGTCGTTATTGTATGGATTAAATTTTCTATTGTATGTACTAAACTTAATTTTCTCTTATTTTTTGTGTATCCAAAATACATACAATAACAATGAAAGATAATTTTGATACACACAATAATAACCTTTTAAGAACAATACACATAATAGCAAAACATGAAAAACTAAATATATTTTGATGAACGAAATTATTAAATGAATCCCAAGCCGTACCTTGATATTTCCAATTACTACTAATTCAACCAAACATTAGGAGACAAATTGTTTAAATTTCTATTAAAACATGGACTTGTGGCACTTTTCTAACCTATTCATAAGTTTGAACACACTACAAGAAAATCAGGAATAAGAAACGGATTTTTCACCGACCAAATTCTGTGGGAAATTTTCAACGGATTTCCCACGCATTTGAATCGGAAAACCGATTTGCAACAAATTTCCGACGGATTCCGTGGGGAAATCCTAGGAAATCCGAGGGAAGTGGTTTTCCCACGAAACTTTTAGCCACGGTCGATTACGTGAAAAATCCGCAAGAAACATCGGTTTCCAATGGATTTTCTAGTGATTCGTCCTACAGAAAAAGGGATGCTGTGTTGTAGTGACACGAAACCATCCTAAACATTGAAAATAACATGACAACAAGACAAGCAAGACTACTCATGTTTTCCTATAAACTCTAAGTAAAGTTTACTTTCATCTCGATCCAAGATCAAATATAACTAAAAAAATGTTTCATTTATTCCTTGAAAACTAGAAAAATATAAATGCTTCAACTAGGGGAAATCCACAAAAACAAAAACAAATTTAATCATAGAAAATAAAAAGAAAGAACAATTAATCAAACTCATGGAAAAACAAAAACTGTATTGTAGCATTGTTGATCGTATTGGAGTTACATTTATTATTTGATTAATTTATTCTGACAAAAAAAATGATGACTTACTTGGGATTCCTAATAATTCATTGGTTGATATTTCACTATTGTGATTTTGCCCGCACGTTGTACCGAGTTGTGATAACATTTTTTTAAAAACATATATGTTTATATATGCAATTGTAGATATATTTATGAATGACATAAGTAGAGATATCAAATTAGGAGTCAATATGTTTGTACATGCAATTGTAGAGATATTTATGCATTACATATGGAATAGAATCATTCTAAACTGGATAAACAAAATAAAAGTATAAAAGTATTATTGGCAGTCTGTCCTTGAATATGTAAAAGGTGTTTCAAAAGGTGGTGTTTGCATCTCCACACCCTTTTTACCATTATATATTGCGTACAACCTTTTTAAGCCTTTTTATAAGAAAATTTGAAGTTCACCTATAACCAAATCCAGTTTCTCAATACAATAATAAATAATAAAAAACAAAAAGGTAAATTGAGTTGTCGGTGTTTACTACGTACTCCTTAAACATCTAAGATAGAGTAGTCAATTATCTCGTATTTTGATTTTACCCCATGTCTAACTGATTATTTTTCTTGTAGAAAGAATATGTCACAGAATATGATAAAATTGTTATCATTCATGTTCTAAAATCAATTTATTGACCATTATAATTATATTTTGTTTAAATGAAAGGTTTAGTTCACCAAAATGTATTTAACTTGTAATATTTTATTATTTTATGTATCGGACTTTAGTTTTATTGTGTGTTTCAAACATTTAATTTGTCGTTATTGTATGGATTAAATTTTCTATTGTATGTACTAAACTTAATTTTCTTTTATTTTTTGTGTATCCAAAATACATACAATAACAATGAATGATGATTTTGATACACATAATAATAACCTTTTAAGTACAATACACATAATAGCAAAACATGAAAAACTAAATATATTTTGATGAACAAAATTATTAAATGAATCCCAAGCCGTACCTTGATATTTCCAATTACTACTAATTCAACGAAACATTAGGAGACAAATTGTCTAAATTCCTATTAAAACATGGACTTGTGGCACTTTTCTAACCTATTCATAAGTTTGAACACACTACAAGAAAATCAAGAATCAGAAACGGATTTTTCACGGACCAAATTCTGTCAGAAATTTTCAACGGATTTCCCACGCATTTGAATCGGAAAACCGATTTTCAACAAATTTCCCACGGATTCCGTGGGAAAATCCTGGGAAATCCGAGCGAAGTGGTTTTCTCACGAAGCTTTTAGCCACGGTCGATTCCGTGAAAAATCCGAAATAAACATGGGTTTCCAATGGATTTTCAAGTGATTCGTCCCACAGAAAAAGGGATGCTGTGTTGTAGTGACACAAAACCATCCTAAACATTGAATATAACATGACTACAAGACAAGCAAGACTACTCATGTTTTCCTATAAACTCTAAGTAAAGTTCACTTTCATCTAGATCCAAGATCAAATATAACTACAAAAATGTTTCATTTATTCCTTGAAAACTAGAAAAATATAAATGCTTCAACTAGGGGAAATCCACAAAAACAAAAACAAATTTAATCATAGAAAATAAAACGAAAAAACAATTAATCAAACTCATGGCAAAACAAAAACTGTATTGTAGCATTATTGATGGTATAGGAGTTACATTTATTATTTCAACTAGGGGAAATCCACAAAAACAAAAACAAATTTAATCATAGAAAATAAAAAGAAAAAACAATTAATCAAACTCATGGCAAAACAAAAAATGTATTGTAGCATTGTTGATCGTATAGGAGTTACATTTATTATTTGATTAATTTAGCCAGACAAAAAAAATGATGACATACTTGGGATTCCTAATTATTCATTGGCTACAAACTTTTTAAGCCTTTTTATAAAGAAACTTGAAGTTCACCTATAACCAATTCCAGTTTCTAATTACAATATTAAGTAATAAAAAACAAAAAGGTAAATTGAGTTGTCGGTGTTTACTACGTACTCCTTAAACATCTAAGATAGAGCAGTCAATTATCACATATTTTGATTTTACCCCATGTCTAACTGGTTAATTTTCTTATAGAATGAATATGTCATAGAATATGATAAAATTGTTATCATTTATGTTCTAAAATCAATTTATTGACCATTATAATTATATTTTGTTTAAATGAAGAGTTTAATTCACCAAAATGTATTTAACTTGTAATATTTTGTTATTTTATGTATCGAACTTTAGTTTTATTGTGTGCTTCAAACATTTAATTTGTCGTTATTGTATGGATTAAATTTTCTATTGTATGTAATAAACTTAATTTTTTTTATTTTTTGTGCATCCAAAATAAGTACAATACCAATGAATGATAATATTGATACACTCAAGAATAACCTTTTAAGTACAATACACATAATAGCAAAACATGAAAAATTAAATATATTTTGATTAACGAAATTATTAAATGAATCCCAAGTCGTAACTTGATATTTCCAATTACTACTAATCCAACCAAATATTAGGAGACAAATTGTTTAAATTCCTATTAAAACAAGGACTTGTGGCACTTTGTAATCTATTCATAAGTTTGAACACGAAACCATCCTAAACATTGAAAATAACATGACAACAAGACAAGCAAGACTACTCATGTTTTCCTATAAACTCTAAGTAAAGTTCTTTTTCATCTAGATCCAAGATGAAATATAACTAAAAAAATGTTTCATTTATTCCTTGAAAACTAGAAAAAAATATAAATGCTTCAACCTCGGGAAATCCACAAAAACAAAAACAAATTTAATCATAGAAAATAAAAAGAAAGAACAATTAGTCAAACTCATGGCTAAACAAAAACTGTATTTTAGCATTGTTGATCGTATAGGAGTTACATTTATTATTTGATTAATTTATTTAGACAAAAAAAAATGATGACATACTTGGGATTCCTAACTATTCATTGATTAATATTTCACTATTGTGATTTTGCCCACACGTTGTACCGAGTTGTGATAGCATATTTTAAAAACATATATGTTTATACATGCAATTGTAGATATATTTATGAATGACATAAGTAGAGATATCAAATTAGGAGTCAATATGTTTGTACATGCAATTGTAAAGATATTTATGCATTACATTTGGAATAGAACCATTCTAAACTGGATAAACAAAATAAAAGTAAAAAAGTATTATTAGTAGTCTGTCCTTGAATATGTAAAAGGTGTTTCAAAAGGTAGTGTTTATATCTCCACACCCTTTTCACCATCATATATTGCGTACAACCTTTTTAATACTTTTTATAAGGAAACTTGAAGTTCACCTATAACCAAATCAAGTTTCTCAGTACAATATTAAATAATAAAAAACAGAAAGGTAAACTGAGTTGCCGGTGTTTACTACGTACTCCTTAAACATCTAAGATAGAGTAGTCAATTATCTCGTATTTTGATTTTATCCAATGTCTAACTGTTAATTTTCTTATAGAATGAATATGTCATAGAATATGATAAAATTGTTATCATTCATGTTCTAAAATCAATTTATTGACCATTATAATTATATTTTGTTTAAATGAAGAGTTTAGTTCACCAAAATGGATTTAACTTGTAATATTTTGTTATTTTATGTATCGAACTTTAGTTTTATTGTGTGCTTCAAACATTTAATTTGTCGTTATTGTATGGATTAAATATTCTATTGTATGTACTAAACTTAATTTTCTTTTAATTTTTTGTGTATCCAAAATACATACAATAACAATGAATGATAATTTTGATACACACAATAATAACCTTTTAAGTACAATACACATAATAGCAAAACATGAAAAACTAAATATATTTTAATGAACGAAATTATTAAATGAATCCCAAGTCGTACCTAGATATTTCCAATTACTACTAATTCAACGAAACATTAGGAGACAAATTGTCTAAATTCCTATTAAAACATGGACATGTGACACTTTTCTAACCTATTCATAAGTTTGAACACACTACAAGAAAATCAGGAATCAGAAACGGATTTTTCACGAACCAAATTCCGTCGGAAATTTTCAACGTATTTCCCACGCATTTGAATTAGAAAACTGATTTTCAACAAATTTCCCACGGATTCCGTGGGAAAATACTAGGAAATCCGAGGGAAGTGGTTTTCCCACGAAGCTTTTAGCCCCGGTCGATTCCGTGGAAAATCCAAGAAAAACATTGGTTTCCACGGATTTTCTAGTGATTCGTCCCACAGAAAAAGGGATGATGTGTTGTAGTGACACGAAACAATCCTAAACATTGAAAATAACATAACAACAAGACAAGATAGACTACTCATGTTTTCCTATAAACTCTAAGTAAAGTTCACTTTCATCTCGATCCAAGATCAAATATAACTAAAAAAATGTTTCATTTATTCCTTGAAAACTAGAAAAATATAAATGCTTCAACTAGGGGAAATCCACAAAAACAAAAACAAATTTAATCATAGAAAATAAAAAGAAAGAACAATTAATCAAACTCATGGCAAAACAAAATCTGTATTGTAGCATTGTTGATCGTATAGGAGTTACATTTATTATTTGATTAATTTATTCGGACAAAAAAATGATGACATACTTGGGATTCCTAATTATTCATTGGTTGATATTTCACTATTGTGATTTTGCCCACACGTTTTACCGAGTTGTGATAACATATTTTAAAAACATATATGTTTATACATGCAATGGTAGAGATATTTATGAATGACATAAGTAGAGATATTAAATTAGGAGTCAATATGTTTGTACATAAAATTGTAGAGGTATTTATGCATTACATATGGAATAGAACCATTCTAAACTGGATAAACAAAATAAAAGTATAAAAGTATTATTAGCAGTCTTTCCTTGAATATGTAAAAGGTGTTTCAAAAGGTGGTGTTTGCATCTCCACACCCTTTTCACCATCATATATTGCGTACAACCTTTTTAAGCCTTTTTATAAGAAAACTTGAAGTTCACCTATAACCAAATCCAGTTTCTCAATACAATATTAAATAATAAAAAACAAAAAGGTAAATTGAGTTGTCGGTGTTTACTACGTACTCCTTAAACATCTAAGATAGAGTTGTCAATTATCTCGTATTTTGATTTTACCCCATGTCTAACTGGTTATTTTTCTTGTAGAAAGAATATGTCATAGAATATGATAAAATTGTTATCATTCATGTTCTAAAATCAATTTATTGACCATTATAATTATATTTTGTTTAATGAAAGGTTTAGTTCACCAAAATGTATTTAACTTGTAATATTTTATTATTTTATGTAAGACACTTTAGTTTTATTGTGTGTTTCAAACATTTAATTTGTCGTTATTGTATGGATTAAATTTTCTATTGTATGTACTAAACTTAATTTTCTTTTATTTTTTGTGTATCCAAAATACATACAATAACAATGAATGATAATTTTGATACACACAATAATAACCTTTTAAGAACAATACACATAATAGCAAAACATGAAAAACTAAATATATTTTGATTAACGAAATTATTAAATGAATCCCAAGCCGTACCTTGATATTTCCAATTACTACTATTTCAACGAAACATTAGGAGACAAATTGTCTAAATTCCTATTAAAACATGGACTTGTGGCACTTTTCTAACCTATTCATAAGTTTGAACACATTACAAGAAAATCAGGAATAAGAAACGGATTTTTCACTGACCAAATTCTGTCGGAAATTTTCAACGGATTTCCCACGCATTTGAATCGGAAAACCGATTTACAACAAATTTCCGACGGATTCCGTGGGGAAATCCTAGGAAATCCGAGGGAAGTGGTTTTCCAACGAAGCTTTTAGCCACGGTCGATTACGTGAAAAATCCGAAAGAAACATCTGTTTCCAATGGATTTTCTAGTGATTCGTCCCACAGAAAAAGGGATGCTGTGTTGTAGTGACACGAAACCATCCTAAACATTGAAAATAACATGACAACAAGACAAGAAAGACTACTCATGTTTTCTTATAAACTCCAAGTAAAGTTCACTTTCATCTCCATCCAAGATCAAATATAACTAAAAAAATGTTTCATTTATTCCTTGAAAACTAGAAAATTATAAATGCTTTAACTAGGGGAAATCCACAAAAACAAAAACAAATTTAATCATAGAAAATAAAAAGAAAGAACAATTAATCAAACTCATGGCAAAACAAAAAACTGTATTGTAGCATTGTTGATCGTATAGGAGTTACATTTATTATTTGATTAATTTATTCGGACAAAAAAATGATGACATACTTGGGATTCCTAATTATTCATTGGTTGATATTTCACTATTGTGATTTTGCCTACACGTTTTACCGAGTTGTGATAACATATTTTAAAAACATATATGTTTATACATGCAATTGTAGAGATATTTATGAATGACATAAGTAGAGATATCAAATTAGGAGTCAATATGTTTGTACATAAAATTGTAGAGGTATTTATGCATTACATATGGAATAGAACCATTCTAAACTAGATAAACAAAATAAAAGTATAAAAGTATTATTGGCAGTCTGTCCTTGAATATGTAAAAGGTGTTTCAAAAGGTGGTGTTTGCATCTCCACACCCTTTTTACCATTATATATTGCGTACAACCTTTTTAAGCCTTTTTATAAGAAAATTTGAAGTTCACCTATAACCAAATCCAGTTTCTCAATACAATAATAAATAATAAAAAACAAAAAGGTAAATTGAGTTGTCGGTGTTTACTACGTACTCCTTAAACATCTAAGATAGAGTTGTCAATTATCTCGTATTTTGATTTTACCCCATGTCTAACTGGTTATTTTTCTTGTAGAAAGAATATGTCATAGAATATGATAAAATTGTTATCATTCATGTTCTAAAATCAATTTATTGACCATTATAATTATATTTTGTTTAAATGAAAGGTTTAGTTCACCAACATGTATTTAACTTGTAATATTTTATTATTTTATGTAACACACTTTAGTTTTATTGTGTGTTTCAAACATTTAATTTGTCGTTATTGTATGGATTAAATTTTCTATTGTATGTACTAAACTTAATTTTCTTTTATTTTTTGTGTATCCAAAATACATACAATAACAATGAAAGATAATTTTGATACACACAATAATAACCTTTTAAGAACAATACACATAATAGCAAAACATGAAAAACTAAATATATTTTGATGAACGAAATTATTAAATGAATCCCAAGCCGTACCTTGATATTTCAAATTACTACTAATTCAACCAAACATTAGGAGACAAATTTTTTAAATTTCTATTAAAACATGGACTTGTGGCACTTTTCTAACCTATTCATAAGTTTGAACACACTACAAGAAAATCAGGAATAAGAAACGGATTTTTCACGGACCAAATTCTGTCGGAAATTTTCAACGGATTTCCCACGCATTTGAATCGGAAAACCGATTTGCAACAAATTTCCGACGGATTCCGTGGGGAAATCCTAGGAAATCCGAGGGAAGTGGTTTTCTCACGAAGCTTTTAGCCACGGTCGATTACGTGAAAAATCCGAAAGAAACATTGGTTTCCAATGGATTTTCTAGTGATTCGTCCTACAGAAAAAGGGATGCTGTGTTGTAGTGACACGAAACCATCCTAAACATTGAAAATAACATGACAACAAGACAAGCAAGACTACTCATGTTTTCCTATAAACTCTAAGTAAAGTTTACTTTCATCTCGATCCAAGATCAAATATAACTAAAAAAATGTTTCATTTATTCCTTGAAAACTAGAAAAATATAAATGCTTCAACTAGGGGAAATCCACAAAAACAAAGACAAATTTAATCATAGAAAATAAAAAGAAAGAACAATTAATCAAACTCATGGAAAAACAAAAACTGTATTGTAGCATAGTTGATCGTATTGGAGTTACATTTATTATTTGATTAATTTATTCTTACAAAAAAAATGATGACATACTTGGGATTCCTAATAATTCATTGGTTGATATTTCACTATTGTGATTTTGCCCGCACGTTGTACCGAGTTGTGATAACATTTTTTTAAAAACATATATGTTTATATATGCAATTGTAGATATATTTATGAATGACATAAGTAGAGATATCAAATTAGGAGTCAATATGTTTGTACATGTAATTGTAGAGATATTTATGCATTACATATGGAATAGAATCATTCTAAACTGGATAAACAAAATAAAAGTATAAAAGTATTATTGGCAGTCTGTCCTTGAATATGTAAAAGGTGTTTCAAAAGGTGGTGTTTGCATCTCCACACCCTTTTTACCATTATATATTGCGTACAACCTTTTTAAGCCTTTTTATAAGAAAATTTGAAGTTCACCTATAACCAAATCCAGTTTCTCAATACAATAATAAATAATAAAAAACAAAAAGGTAAATTGAGTTGTCGGTGTTTACTACGTACTCCTTAAACATCTAAGATAGAGTTGTCAATTATCTCGTATTTTGATTTTACCCCATGTCTAACTGGTTATTTTTCTTGTAGAAAGAATATGTCATAGAATATGATAAAATTGTTATCATTCATGTTCTAAAATCAATTTATTGACCATTATAATTATATTTTGTTTAATGAAAGGTTTAGTTCACCAAAATGTATTTAACTTGTAATATTTTATTATTTTATGTAAGACACTTTAGTTTTATTGTGTGTTTCAAACATTTAATTTGTCGTTATTGTATGGATTAAATTTTCTATTGTATGTACTAAACTTAATTTTCTTTTATTTTTTGTGTATCTAAAATACATACAATAACAATGAATGATAATTTTGATACACACAATAATAACCTTTTAAGAACAATACACATAATAGCAAAACATGAAAAACTAAATATATTTTGATTAACGAAATTATTAAACGAATCCCAAGCCGTACCTTGATATTTCCAATTACTACTATTTCAACGAAACATTAGGAGACAAATTGTCTAAATTCCTATTAAAACATGGACTTGTGGCACTTTTCTAACCTATTCATAAGTTTGAACACACTACAAGAAAATCAGGAATAAGAAACGGATTTTTCACGGACCAAATTCTGTCGGAAATTTTCAATTGATTTCCCACGCATTTGAATCGGAAAACCGATTTACAACAAATTTCCGACGGATTCCGTGGGGAAATCCGAGGGAAGTGGTTTTCCAACGAAGCTTTTAGCCACGGTCGATTACGTGAAAAATCCGAAAGAAACATCTGTTTCCAATGGATTTTCTAGTGATTCGTCCCACAGAAAAAGGGATGCTGTGTTGTAGTGACACGAAACCATCCTAAACATTGAAAATAACATGACAACAAGACAAGAAAGACTACTCATGTTTTCTTATAAACTCCAAGTAAAGTTCACTTTCATCTCCATCCAAGATCAAATATAACTAAAAAAATGTTTCATTTATTCCTTGAAAACTAGAAAAATATAAATGCTTTAACTAGGGGAAATCCACAAAAACAAAAACAAATTTAATCATAGAAAATAAAAAGAAAGAACAATTAATCAAACTCATGGCAAAACAAAAAACTGTATTGTAGCATTGTTGATCGTATAGGAGTTACATTTATTATTTGATTAATTTATTCGGACAAAAAAATGATGACATACTTGGGATTCCTAATTATTCATTGGTTGATATTTCACTATTGTGATTTTGCCCACACGTTTTACCGAGTTGTGATAACATATTTTAAAAACATATATGTTTATACATGCAATTGTAGAGATATTTATGAATGACATAAGTAGAGATATCAAATTAGGAGTCAATATGTTTGTACATAAAATTGTAGAGGTATTTATGCATTACATATGGAATAGAACCATTCTAAACTGGATAAACAAAATAAAAGTATAAAAGTATTATTGGCAGTCTTTCCTTGAATATGTAAAATGTGTTTCAAAAGGTGGTGTTTGCATCTCCACACCCTTTTCACCATCATATATTGCGTACAACCTTTTTAAGCCTTTTTATAAGAAAACTTGAAGTTCACCTATAACCAAATCCAGTTTCTCAACACAATATTAAATAATAATAAAAAAAAGGTAAATTGAGTTGTCGGTGTTTACTACGTACTCCTTAAACATCTAAGATAGAGTTGTCAATTATCTCGTATTTTGATTTTACCCCATGTCTAACTGGTTATTTTTCTTGTAGAAAGAATATGTCATAGAATATGATAAAATTGTTATCATTCATGTTCTAAAATCAATTTATTGACCATTATAATTATATTTTGTTTAAATGAAAGGTTTAGTTCACCAACATGTATTTAACTTGTAATATTTTATTATTTTATGTAACACACTTTAGTTTTATTATGTGTTTCAAACATTTAATTTGTCGTTATTGTATGGATTAAATTTTCTATTGTATGTACTAAACTTAATTTTATTTTATTTTTTGTGTATCCAAAATACATACAATAACAATGAAAGATAATTTTGATACACACAATAATTACCTTTTAAGAACAATACACATAATAGCAAAACATGAAAAACTAAATATATTTTGATGAATGAAATTATTAAATGAATCCCAAGCCGTACCTTGATATTTCCAATTACTACTAATTCAACCAAACATTAGGAGACAAATTTTTTAAATTTCTATTAAAACATGGACTTGTGGCACTTTTCTAACCTATTCATAAGTTTGAACACACAACAAGAAAATCAGGAATAAGAAACGGATTTTTCACGGACCAAATTCTGTCGGAAATTTTCAACGGATTTCCCACGCATTTGAATCGGAAAACCGATTTGCAACAAATTTCCGACGGATTCCGTGGGGAAATCCTAGGAAATCCGAGGGAAGTGGTTTTCCCACGAAGCTTTTAGCCACGGTCGATTACGTGAAAAATCCGAAAGAAACATCGGTTTCCAATGGATTTTCTAGTGATTCGTCCTACAGAAAAAGGGATGTTGTGTTGTAGTGACACGAAACCATCCTAAACATTGAAAATAACATGACAACAAGACAAGCAAGACTACTCATGTTTTCCTATAAACTCTAAGTAAAGTTTACTTTCATCTCGATCCAAGATCAAATATAACTAAAAAAATGTTTCATTTATTCCTTGAAAACTAGAAAAATATAAATGCTTCAACTAGGGGAAATCCACAAAAACAAAAACAAATTTAATCATAGAAAATAAAAAGAAAGAACAATTAATCAAACTCATGGAAAAACAAAAACTGTATTGTAGCATTGTTAATCGTATTGGAGTTACATTTATTATTTGATTAATTTATTCTGACAAAAAAAATGATGACATACTTGGGATTCCTAATAATTCATTGGTTGATATTTCACTATTGTGATTTTGCCCGCACGTTGTACCGAGTTGTGATAACATTTTTTTAAAAACATATATGTTGATACATGCAATTGTAGATATATTTATGAATGACATAAGTAGAGATATCCAATTAGGAGTCAATATGTTTGTACATGCAATTGTAGAGATATTTATGCATTACATATGGAATAGAATCATTCTAAACTGGATAAACAAAATAAAAGTATAAAAGTATTATTGGCAGTCTGTCCTTGAATATGTAAAAGGTGTTTCAAAAGGTGGTGTTTGCATCTCCACACCCTTTTTACCATTATATATTGCGTACAACCTTTTTAAGCCAAATTAAATAATAAAAACAAAAAGGTAAATTGAGTTGTCGGTGTTTACTACGTACTCCTTAAACATCTAAGATAGAGTTGTCAATTATCTCGTATTTTGATTTTACCCCATGTCTAACTGGTTATATTTCTTGTAGAAAGAATATGTCATAGAATATGATAAAATTGTTATCATTCATGTTCTAAAATCAATTTATTGACCATTATAATTATATTTTGTTTAAATGAAAGGTTTAGTTCACCAACATGTATTTAACTTGTAATATTTTATTATTTTATGTAACACACTTTAGTTTTATTGTGTGTTTCAAACATTTAATTTGTCGTTATTGTATGGATTAAATTTTCTATTGTATGTACTAAACTTAATTTTATTTTATTTTTTGTGTATCCAAAATACATACAATAACAATGAAAGATAATTTTGATACACACAATAATAACCTTTTAAGAACAATACACATAATAGCAAAACATGAAAAACTAAATATATTTTGATGAACGAAATTATTAAATGAATCCCAAGCCGTACCTTGATATTTCCAATTACTACTAATTCAACCAAACATTAGGAGACAAATTTTTTAAATTTCTATTAAAACATGGACTTGTGGCACTTTTCTAACCTATTCATAAGTTTGAACACACAACAAGAAAATCACGAATCAGAAACGGATTTTTCACGGACCAAATTATGTCAGAAATTTTCAACGGATTTCCCACGCATTTGAATCGGAAAACCGATTTTCAACAAATTTCCCACGGATTCCGTCGGAAAATCCTCGGAAATCCGAGCGAAGTAGTTTTCCCACGAAGCTTTTAGCCACGGTCGATTCCGTGAAAAATCCGAAAGAAACATCGGTTTCCAATGGATTTTCAAGTGATTCGTCCCACATAAAAAGGGATGCTGTGTTGTAGTGACACGAAACCATCCTAAACATTGAAAATAACATGACTACAAGACAAGCAAGACTACTCATGTTTTCCTATAAACTCTAAGTAAAGTTCACTTTCATCTAGATCCAAGATCAAATATAACTAAAAAAATGTTTCATTTATTCCTTGAAAACTAGAAAAATATAAATGCTTCAACTAGTGGAAATCCACAAAAACAAAAACAAATTTAATCATAGAAAATAAAACGAAAAAACAATTAATCAAACTCATGGCAAAACAAAAACTGTATTGTAGCATTGTTGATCGTATAGGAGTTACATTTATTATTTGATTAATTTAGTGAGACAAAAAAATTGATGACATACTTGGGATTCCTAATTATTCATTGGTTGATGTTTCACTATTGTAATTTTGCCCGCACGTTGTACGGAGTTGTGATAACATATTTTAAAAACATATATGTTTATACATGCAATTGTAGAGATATTTATGAATGACATAAGTAGAGATATCAAATTAGGAGTCAATATGTTTGTACATGCAATTCTAGAGATATTTATGCATTACATATGGAATAGAATCATTCTAAACTGGATAAACAAAATAAAAGTATAAAAGTATTATTGGCAGTCTGTCCTTGAATATGTAAAAGGTGTTTCAAAAGGTGGTGTTTGCATCTCCACACCCTTTTCACCATCATATATTGCGTACAACCTTTTTAAGCCAAATTAAATAATAAAAACAAAAAGGTAAATTGAGTTGTCGGTGTTTACTACGTACTCCTTAAACATCTAAGATAGAGTAATCAATTATCTCGTATTTTGATTTTACCCCATGTCTAACTGGTTACTTTTCTTGTAGAGAGAATATGTCACAGAATATGATAAAATTGTTATCATTCATGTTCTAAAATCAATTTATTGACCATTATAATTATATTTTGTTTAAATGAAAGGATTAGTTCACCAAAATGTATTTAACTTGTAATATTTTATTATTTTATGTATCGGACTTTAGTTTTATTGTGTGTTTCAAACATTTAATTTGTCGTTATTGTATGGATTAAATTTTCTATTGTATGTACTAAACTTAATTTTCTTTTATTTTTTGTGTATCCAAAATACATACAATAACAATGAATGATAATTTTGATACACACAATAATAACCTTTTAAGTACAATACACATAATAGCAAAACATGAAAGACTAAATATATTTTGATGAACAAAATTATTAAATGAATCCCAAGCCATACCTTGATATTTCCAATTACTACTAATTCAACGAAACATTAGGAGACAAATTTTCTAAATTCCTATTAAAACATGGACTTGTGGTACCTTTCTAACCTATTCATAAGTTTGAACACACTACAAGAAAATCAGGAATCAGAAACGGATTTTTCACCGACCAAATTCTGTCGGAAATTTTCAACGGATTTCCCACGCATTTGAATCCGAAAACCGATTTTCAACAAATTTCCCACGGATTCCGTGGGAAAATCCTCGGAAATCCGATGGAAGTGGTTTTCCCACGTAGCTTTTAGCCACGGTCGATTCCGTGAAAAATCCGAAAGAAACATCGGATTCCAAAGGATTTTCTAGTGATTCGTCGCATAGAAAAAGGGATGCTGTGTTGTAGTGACACGAAACCATCCAAAACATTGAAAATAACATGACAACAAGACAAGCAAGACTACTCATGTTTTCCTATAAACTCTAAGTAGAGTTCTCTTTCATCTCGATCCAAGATCAAATATAACTAAAAAAATGTTTCATTTATTCCTTTAAAACTAGAAAAATATAAATGCTTCAACTAGGGGAAATCCACAAAAACATACACAAATTTAATAATAGAAAATAAAAAGAAAGAACAATTAATCAAACTCATGGCAAAACAAAAACTGTATTGTAGCTGTTGATCGTATAGGAGTTACATTTATTATTTGATTAATTTATTCAGACAAAAAAAAAATGATGACATACTTGGGATTCCTAATTATTCATTGATTGAAATTTCACTTTTGTGATTTTGCCCGCACGTTGTACCGAGTTGTGATAGCATATTTTAAAAACATATATGTTTATACATGCAATTGTAGAGATATGTATGAATGACATAAGTAGAGATCTCAAATTAGGAGTCAATATGTTTGTACATGCAATTGTAGAGATATTTATGCATTACATATGGAATAGAACCATTCTAAACTGGATAAACAAAATAAAATTATAAAACTATTATTGGCGGTCTGTCCTTGAATATGTAAAACGTGTTTGAAAAGGTGGTGTTTGCATCTCCACACCCTTTTCACCTTCATATATTGCGTACAACCTTTTTGAGCCTTTTTATAAGAAAACTTGAAGTTCACCTATAACCAAATCCAGTTTCTCAATACAATATTAAATAATAAAAAAGAAAAAGGTAAATTGAGTTGTCGGTGTTTACTACGTACTCCTTAAACATCTAAGATAGAGTAGTCAATTATCTCGTATTTTGATTTTACCCCATGTCTAACTGGTTATTTTTCTTGTAGAAAGAATATGTCACAGAATATGATAAAATTGTTATCATTCATGTTCTAAAATCAATTTATTGACCATTATAATTATATTTTGTTTAAATGAAAGGATTAGTTCACCAAAATGTATTTAACTTGTAATATTTTATTATTTTATGTATCGGACTTTAGTTTTATTGTGTGTTTCAAACATTTAATTTGTCGTTATTGTATGGATTTAATTTTCTATTGTATGTACTAAACTTATTTTCTTTTATTTTTTGTGTATCCAAAATACATACAATAACAATGAATGATAATTTTGATACACACAAAAATAACCTTTTAAGTACAATACACATAATAGCAAAACATGAAAAACTAAATATATTTTGATGAACGAAATTATTAAATGAATCCCAAGCCGTACCTTGATATTTCCAATTACTACTAATTCAACGAAACATTAGGAGACAAATAGTCTAAATTCCTATTAAAACATGGACTTGTGGTACCTTTCTAACCTATTCATAAGTTTGAACACACTACAAGAAAATCAGGAATCAGAAACGGATTTTTCACGGACCAAATTATGTCGGAAATTTTCAACGGATTTCCCACGCATTTGAATCGGAAAACCGATTTTCAACAAATTTCCCACGGATTCCGTGGGAAAATCCTGGGAAATCCGATGGAAGTGGTTTTCCCACGAAGATTTTAGCCACGGTCGATTCCGTGAAAAATCCGAAACAAACATCGGTTTCCAAAGGATTTTCTAGTGATTCGTCGCATAGAAAAAGGGATGCCGTGTTGTAGTGACACGAAACCATCCTAAACATTGAAAATAACATGACAACAAGACAAGCAAGACTACTCATGTTTTCCTATAAACTCTAAGTAGAGTTCTCTTTCATCTCGATCCAAGATCAAATATAACTAAAAAAATGTTTCATTTATTCCTTTAAAACTAGAAAAATATAAATGCTTCAACTAGGGGAAATCCACAAAAACATACACAAATTTAATCATAGAAAATAAAAAGAAAGAACAATTAATCAAACTCATGGCAAAACAAAAACTGTATTGTAGCTGTTGATCGTATAGGAGTTACATTTATTATTTGATTAATTTATTCAGACAAAAAAAAATGATGACATACTTGGGATTTCTAATTATTCATTGATTGAAATTTCACTTTTGTGATTTTGCCCGCACGTTGTACCGAGTTGTGATAGCATATTTTAAAAACATATATGTTTATACATGCAATTGTAGAGATATTTATGAATGACATAAGTAGAGATCTCAAATTAGGTGTCAATATGTTTGTACATGCAATTGTAGAGATATTTATGCATTACATATGGAATAGAACCATTCTAAACTGGATAAACAAAATAAATATAAAACTATTATTGGCAGTCTGTCCTTGAATATGTAAAAGGTGTTTGAAAAGGTGGTGTTTGCATCTCCACACCCTTTTCACCTTCATATATTGCGTACAACCTTTTTGAGTCTTTTTATACGAAAACTTGAAGTTCACCTATAACCAAATCCAGTTTCTCAATACAATATTAAATAATAAAAAACAAAAAGGTAAATTGAGTTGTGAGTGTTTACTACGTACTCCTTAAACATCTAAGATAGAGTAGTCAATTATCTCGTATTTTGATTTTACCCCATGTCTAACTGGTTATTTTTCTTGTAGAAAGAATATGTCACAGAATATGATAAAATTGTTATCATTCATGTTCTAAAATCAATTTATTGACCATTATAATTATATTTTGTTTAAATGAAAGGATTAGTTCACCAAAATGTATTTAACTTGTAATATTTTATTATTTTATGTATCGGACTTTAGTTTTATTGTGTGTTTCAAACATTTAATTTGTCGTTATTGTATGGATTAAATTTTCTATTGTATGTACTAAACTTATTTTCTTTTTCTTTTTTTGTGTATCCAAAATACATACAATAACAATGAATGATAATTTTGATACACACAAAAATAACCTTTTAAGTACAATACACATAATAGCAAAACATGAAAAACTAAATATATTTTGATGAACGAAATTATTAAATGAATCCCAAGCCGTACCTTGATATTTCCAATTACTACTAATTCAACGAAACATTAGGAGACAAATTGTTTAAATTCCTATTAAAACATGGACTTGTGGTACCTTTCTAACCTATTCATAAGTTTGAACACACTACAAGAAAATCAGGAATCAGAAACGGATTTTTCACGGACCAAATTCTTTCGGAAATTTTCAACGGATTTCCCACGCATTTGAATCCGAAAACCGATTTTCAACAAATTTCCCACGGATTCCGTTGGAAAATCTTGGGAAATCCGATGGAAGTGGTTTTCCCATGAAGCTTTTAGCCACGGTCGATTCCGTGAAAAATCCGAAAGAAACATCGGTTTCCAAAGGATTTTCTAGTGATTCGTCGCATAGAAAAAGGGATGCTGTGTTGTAGTGACACGAAACCATCCTAAACATTGAAAATAACATGACAACAAGACAAGCAAGACTACTCATGTTTTCCTATAAACTCTAAGTAGAGTTCTCTTTCATCTTGATCCAAGATCAAATATAACTAAAAAAATGTTTCATTTATTCCTTTAAAACTAGAAAAATATAAATGCTTCAACTAGGGGAAATCCACAAAAACATACACAAATTTAATCATAGAAAATAAAAAGAAAGAACAATTAATCAAACTCATGGCAAAACAAAAACTGTATTGTAGCTGTGGATCGTATAGGAGTTACATTTATTATTTGATTAATTTATTCAGACAAAAAAAAATGATGACATACTTGGGATTCCTAATTATTCATTGATTGAAATCTCACTTTTGTGATTTTGCCCGCACGTTGTACCGAGTTGTGATAGCATATTTTAAAAACATATATGTTTATACATGCAATTGTAGAGATATGTATGAATGACATAAGTAGAGATCTCAAATTAGGAGTCAATATGTTTGTACATGCAATTGTAGAGATATTTATGCATTACATATGGAATAGAACCATTCTAAACTGGATAAACAAAATAAAACTATAAAACTATTATTGGCGGTCTGTCCTTGAATATGTAAAACGTGTTTGAAAAGGTGGTGTTTGCATTTCCACACCCTTTTCACCTTCATATATTGCGTACAACCTTTTTGAGCCTTTTTATAAGAAAACTTGAAGTTCACCTATAACCAAATCCAGTTTCTCATTACAATATTAAATAATAAATAACAAAAAGGTAAATTGAGTTGTCGGTGTTTACTACGTACTCCTTAAACATCTAAGATAGAGTAGTGAATTATCTCGTATTTTGATTTTACCCCATGTCTAACTGGTTATTTTTCTTGTAGAAAGAATATGTCACAGAATATGATAAAATTGTTATCATTCATGTTCTAAAATCAATTTATTGACCATTATAATTATATTTTGTTTAAATGAAAGGATTAGTTCACCAAAATGTATTTAACTTGTAATATTTTATTATTTTATGTATCGGACTTTAGATTTATTGTGTGTTTCAAACATTTAATTTGTCGTTATTGTATGGATTAAATTTTCTATTGTATGTACTAAACTTAATTTACTTTTATTTTTTGTGTATCCAAAATACATACAATAACAATGAATGATAATTTTGATACACACAATAATAACCTTTTAAGTACAATACACATAATAGCAAAACATGAAAAACTAAATATATTTTGATGAACGAAATTATTAAATGAATCCCAAGCCGTACCTTGATATTTCCAATTACTACTAATTCAACGAAACATTAGGAGACAAATTGTCTAAATTCCTATTAAAACATGGACTTGTGGTACCTTTCTAACCTATTCATAAGTTTGAACACACTACAAGAAAATCAGGAATCAGAAACGGAATTTTCACGGACCAAATTCTTTCGGAAATTTTCAACGGATTTCCCACGCATTTGAATCCGAAAACCGATTTTCAACAAATTTCCCACGGATTCCGTTGGAAAATCTTGGGAAATCCGATGGAAGTGGTTTTCCCATGAAGCTTTTAGCCACGGTCGATTCCCTGAAAAATCCGAAAGAAACATCGGTTTCCAAAGGATTTTCTAGTGATTCGTCGCATAGAAAAAGGGATGTTGTGTTGTAGTGACACGAAACCATCCTAAACATTGAAAATAACATGACAACAAGACAAGCAAGACTACTCATGTTTTCCTATAAACTCTAAGTAGAGTTCTCTTTCATCTCGATCCAAGATCAAATATAACTAAAAAAATGTTTTATTTATTCCTTTAAAACTAGAAAAATATAAATGCTTCAACTAGGGGAAATCCACAAAAACATACACAAATTTAATCATAGAAAATAAAAAGAAAGAACAATTAATCAAACTCATGGCAAAACAAAAACTGTATTGTAGCTGTTGATCGTATAGGAGTTACATTTATTATTTGATTAATTTATTCAGACAAAAAAAAATGATGACATACTTGGGATTCCTAATTATTCATTGATTGAAATTTCACTTTTGTGATTTTGCCCGCACGTTGTACCGAGTTGTGATAGCATATTTTAAAAACATATATGTTTATACATGCAATTGTAGAGATATGTATGAATGACATAAGTAGAGATCTCAAATTAGGAGTCAATATGTTTGTACATGCAATTGTAGAGATATTTATGCATTACATATGGAATAGAACCATTCTAAACTGGATAAACAAAATAAAACTATAAAACTATTATTGGCGGTCTGTCCTTGAATATGTAAAACGTGTTTGAAAAGGTGGTGTTTGCATCTCCACACCCTTTTCACCTTCATATATTGCGTACAACCTTTTTGAGCCTTTTTATAAGAAAACTTGAAGTTCACCTATAACCAAATCCAGTTTCTCAATACAATATTAAATAATTAAAAACAAAAAGGTAAATTGAGTTGTCGGTGTTTACTACGTACTCCATAAACATCTAAGATAGAGTAGTCAATTATCTCGTATTTTGATTTTACCCCATGTCTAACTGGTTATTTTTCTTGTAGAAAGAATATGTCACAGAATATGATAAAATTGTTATCATTCATGTTCTAAAATCAATTTATTGACCATTATAATTATATTTTGTTTAAATGAAAGGATTAGTTCACCAAAATGTATTTAACTTGTAATATTTTATTATTTTATGTATCGGACTTTAGTTTTATTGTGTGTTTCAAATATTTAATTTGTCGTTATTGTATGGATTAAATTTTCTATTGTATGTACTAAACTTAATTTTCTTTTATTTTTTGTGTATCCAAAATACATACAATAACAATGAATGATAATTTTGATACACACAATAATAACCTTTTAAGTACAATACACATAATAGCAAAACATGAAAAACTAAATATATTTTGATGAACGAAATTATTAAATGAATCCCAAACTGTACCTTGATATTTCCAATTACTACTAATTCAACGAAAACATTAGGAGACAAATTGTCTAAATTCCTATTAAAACATTGACTTGTGGTACTTTTCTAACCTATTCATAAGTTTGAACACACTACAAGAAAATCAGGAATTAGAAACGGATTTTTCACGGACCAAATTCTGTCGGAAATTTTCAACGGATTTCCCACGCATTTGAATCGGAAAACCGATTTTCAACAAATTTCCCACGGATTCCGTGGGAAAATCTTGGGAAATCCGATGGAAGTGGTTTTCCCACGAAGCTTTTAGCCACCGTCGATTCCGTGAAAAATCCGAAAGAAACATCGGTTTCCAAAGGATTTTCTAGTGATTTGTCGCATAGAAAAAGGGATGTTGTGTTGTAGTGACACGAAACCATCCTAAACATTGAAAATAACATGACAACAAGACAAGCAAGACTACTCATGTTTTCCTATAAACTCTAAGTAGAGTTCTCTTTCATAGCGATCCAAGATCAAATATAACTAAAAAAATGTTTCATTTATTCCTTTAAAACTAGAAAAATATAAATGCTTCAACTAGGGGAAATCCACAAAAACAAACACAAATTTAATCATAGAAAATAAAAAGAAAGAACAATTAATCAAACTCATGGCAAAACAAAAACTGTATTGTAGCTGTTGATCGTATAGGAGTTACATTTATTATTTGATTAATTTATTCAGAGAAAAAAAATGATGACATACTTGGGATTCCTAATTATTCATTGATTGAAATCTCACTTTTGTGATTTTGCCCGCACGTTGTACCGAGTTGTGATAGCATATTTTAAAAACATATATGTTTATACATGCAATTGTACAGATATTTATGAATGACATAAGTAGAGATCTCAAATTAGGAGTCAATATGTTTGTACATGCAATTGTAGAGATATTTATGCATTACATATGGAATTGAACCATTCTAAACTGGATAAACAAAATAAAACTATACAACTATTATTGGCAGTCTGTCCTTGAATATGTAAAACGTGTTTGAAAAGGTGGTGTTTGCATCTCCACACCCTTTTCACCATCATATATTGCGTACAACATTTTTAAGACTTTTTATAAGGAAACTTGAAGTTCACCTATAACCAAATCCAGTTTCTCAATACAATATTAAATAATAAAAAAAAAGGTAAATTGAGTTGTCGGTGTTTACTACGTACTCCTTAAACATCTAAGATAGAGTAGTCAATTATCTCGTATTTTGATTTTACCCCATGTCTAACTGGTTAATTTTCTTGTAGAAAGAATATGTTATAGAATATGATAAAATTGTTATCATTCATGTTCTAAAATCAAATTGACCATTATAATTATATTTTGTTTAAATGAAAGGTTTAGTTCACCAAAATGTATTTAACTTGTAATATTTTATTATTTTATGTATCGGACTTTAGTTTTATTGTGTGTTTCAAACATTTAATTTGTCGTTATTGTATGGATTAAATTTTCTATTGTATGTACTAAACTTAATTTTCTTTTATTTTTTGTGTATCCAAAATACATACAATAACAATGAATGATAATTTTGATACACACAATAATAACCTTTTAAGTACAATACACACAATAGCAAAACATGAAAAACTAAATATATTTTGATGAACGAAATTATTAAATGAATCTCAAGTCGTAACTTGATATTTCCAATTACTACTAATTCAACGAAACATTAGGAGACAAATTGTCTTAATTCTTATTAAAACATCGACTTGTGGCACTTTTCTAACCTATTCATAAGTTTGAACACACTACAAGAAAATCAGGAATCAGAAACGGATTTTTCACCGACCAAATTTCGTAGGAAATTTTTAACGGATTTCCCACGCATTTGAATCGAAAAAGCGATTTTCAACAAATTTCCAACGGATTCCGTGGGAAAATCCTGGGAAATCCGAGGGGAGTGGTTTTCCCACGAAGCTTTTAGCCACAATCGATTCCGTGGAATATCCGAGAGAAACATCGGTTTCCCACGGATTTTCTAGTGATTCGTCCCACAGAAAAAGGGATGCTGTGTTGTAGTGACACGAAACCATCCTAAACATTCAAAATAACATGACAACAAGACAAACAAGACTACTCATGTTTTCCTATAAACTCTAAGTAAAGTTCTCTTTCATCTTGATCCAAGGTGAAATATAACTAAAAAAATGTTTCATTTATTCCTTGAAAACTAGAAAAATATAAATTCTTCAACTAGGGGAAATCCACTAAAACAAAAACAAATTTAATCATAGATAATAAAAAGAAAGAACAATTAGTCAAACTCATGGCAAAAAAAAAACTGTATTGTAGCATTGTTGATCGTATAGGAGTTACATTTATTATTTGATTATTTTATTCAGACAACAAAAATGATGACATACTTGAGATTTCTAACTATGCATTGATTGATATTTCACTATTGTGATTTTGCTCGCGCGTTGTACCGAGTTGTGATAGCATATTTTAAAACACATATATGTTTATACATGCAATTGTAGAGATATTTATGCATGACATAAGTAGAGATATCAAATTTGATGGTCCCATTTTTATACGGATGAAGCAATGCTAGTGATTTCGTGTGTGTTTGTGTGTATGTTTCGGTAGAGAAGAGAGAGCCGGGAACTTTAGAGAGAGAGAATACAAACACCCAAAGTTGATAATGCAAGGCTTAGTATTGAAATGTGGGGGAAATGCCTTTATATAGTATTTCCCCAACTTTGGTATAATTACATATTACACCATCACTTTAATATATCTAACAATCTCCCCCTAAGTGAGGTGTGTAATCATTCACAACAAACAAATACATTGAAATCTATTCGAAAGCTGATTTGTTGCGAATGCCGAAGGCCACTTGCCATTTTCTGATTTCCCTCCTGCTAGCCAATGCTTTCCTTATTTGATCTATTGCCTTGTATGCCTGGGAATGTTCTTCATCTGTGTAAGCTGCTCGGTTATCCCAAACCTTTTGATGAATTTTATGATGAAGGATTTTCAAGGTGCCGTCAGAATATGCATTAAGGTCGTCTAGTCTGATGAAAATCTTTTCGCCCTTTGTATTTTTGGAGACAACACCTCGAGAACCTTTAAAGTTTGGATGACCGTCATGGATTACTGTAAACTCTTCAAGCTGTTCTAGATCTGGATGATTCTGATTAGGCTTAAGAAGATTGACTTTCCGATAGTTGTTCTCAGCCCCGAGCTGGATATCGTGTTCCTCAAAGAATTCCATAAGATTTCTCATGTACCTCATTAACGCAACTCTACCAAATTCTTCATCAGGCCATTTTCCCTTTTTCTGGGAAAGGATGTCGAATAAGAAGCTAATGTCTTCGATGTTTACATACCTCAAATCTGCTTCGGTGAGAAAGTATGTGAGGTTGTTAGCTCTTTTGACGTAGAAGATGGCATATTTTATGTTGAAGTTGGTTTCGGTATACACACTGAGAAGGTCACTTATGGGATAATCTGATTTGATATCTTCTGGTTTGGTTTGTGAACGAGTGAGAATATGATCATATCTCCTTCTTTGTTTATCGTTCATGTTTCTCAGCTCGGGTGAGATAACCTCTATCAACTGACTGCTGAAGATTTCAGGAATTCGTTCTTCAAGATTGGCAGCGTTGACAAAGAAAGGTTTCCATATAGGGTTTTCTGTAGCATTCCTTGTGAACATATTCCCGACATCAAGACCAGGATCTCCACGATGCACTGGAGGAGCAGGTGGGACTGTGAAGCTTTCAGGCAATGGCCATTCTGATTCTGCTCTAAACTTTTCAGCTGCCTCTGCTTGTCTATTTCTTTCTAGTATGTCGGCAGCTGATTCTTGAAATCTACCAGGAGGAGGAGGGAATTGTTGGTGAACTTCAAAATTTAACCCACTGAGGACCCTGGAAACATCAAAGAGAGGCTTTGTCTTCTTTGGTTTCCTTCTTGCTTCTCTCCTAGAGATTGCTAACCTTTCTTTCCTTCTTTGAGCTAGTTCCCTATCACTAGGAATGTCATCAAAACGGTCTACAATTCTAGGTGAGTCTGGGCGCGTTGCAACCTCGACATATTCATCAATGCCGGCAAATAGTCTTATCATTTCTGGGTCATCAGTTTCCTCCTCCTGTTCATCGACCCTACCTTCTCCCAAATCCCTGACGGGTGAATTTCCTAGTGACCCATACAGCTCTTCCATCTCAGAATTGGAGCCACTAGACCAATTAACATTGTCAGCCTGGGATTGATCGAACGATAGTTCTCCTTCTTCGAGTTCTGTCGGCCTCAGTTCAGATTGTTGCTGGGGTACATAGAGTACGATTTGTTTGTCAGCATTCTCTTTCTGTTGTAGTTCAAAGACTTTATCGGCCATTAATGATTCGGATCTATATTGTTGACCCTTCTGGCTTCCAGATCCAGCAGAACCTGTACCTGTAGATAAGTATCTGCTCAATGATGGTACTGGTACAGTTGCGGCGGAGGGGGTTGTGATATATCTTCTTCTTTTCTCCCCCTCGGGACGATCATCAAGATCTTGATCATCCCGCCTCCTTTTTGACCCCTGAGCCTGGGCCTGACAGGTTTGTTCAAGTACTGTCAGCCGCTCAGTAACCTTTTGTAGAGAGGTATAGAAACCTCGAGTCACCCTATCTATCTTGCTGTTGACATCTTCATGAAACTCTGTAAAATCATCCAAGGAGATTCCCTGTGGATGTTGTTAAGCTTTGAGAGTATTCAGAAGGTCTTGATTATCAGCATCTGGCCTTTGTTCAATCAGTTTAGCATAGAGGATGCTTTTTAAGGCGTCGACTGATAGTGAAGTGACATCCGGTTGAGATTGAGGAGCCGTTGCTGGAAGACGAGCTGCTAGAAGATCTTCAATACGTGACAGCTGCTCAGTCTGTTCCCTGGAAGCCCTTTCAATCCGATCCAACTTTTGATTTGTCTCCTGCAATTGTTGGCGGATTGGAGACACGGCTTGTTGAATAGCAAGTTGAAGATCTGCACGTGTAACAAATCCGGAATCACTCAGATTACCGGTTGAGGTACCTGCCATAGAGGCAGAACCACCTACTGGAGCAGCATGGATGTAGGCTCCAGCAGGATTTCCTTCCGATCCTCGAATGGCACCTTGAGAGGTACCACCTACGGAAGTTGCGGAGACTTGTTGAGTCAACAAGCTCAGTGCATCTATAGTTACCTTGTGTTGTTCAAGATATGCGGATATCCGCGGCAAATCAAATCATGCACGAAGAGGAGTCGAGGACGAGGGAGGCAGTCCTCTGTGTTCAATAGGTCCAACGCCCAATTGGGGTTAACCTAGACTATGTGCTATTACCCTGTGCAATAAAGACGGTGTCTGTTGAGAGACACCGTAGTAGCTATGTGGGGCAGAAACTTGCACGGGTGAGATAACCGCGGCTTGTTCAATACGAGGCCCAACAGTGTCAGGCCCCATAGTAAATGTGGTTTCCCGGCTTTCTGGGTTGAGGGTTCCCTCAGCACTCATTTGTTCTTTTCTCACCTCCTCTCTGTCACTCGAACTTCTATCTACTTCTTCTTCATTACCAACTCCATATCCTGTGTATTGATCTGGGTTTAATAAAGAATCAGGAGTGACAGAGCCCACCTCAAAAGATACATCGGGTGATTGAGGAACGGGTGAGATGTCATGCTCAGGAGCAACCATCGCATTGCGAATGGTTGAGGTGGTGGAAAGTGGTATGACCAGACCACGAGTAGGAGAAGGTGGGGTTAGTTGAGGGGTATGGGTTTGGTCAGGGCTGATGGGATTGGGGTCGGTGATTTTCATGAAGGATGGGGTGCTATCAGTGGGTTGGTCAATTGGGTGCTCAGGGGTGCCCAAAGGGGATATATCTGTTTCGGGGTGAAGGGCACCACCTGGATGAGAAGCTGACTCGTCTTGGGAAGAACTGGATGACTCAGAAAAGTCAAGTCCAAGTTCGGTTAACACAGCTTGGGTACGGGTTGATACAGAGAGGGATTGGACAATGGATTGGATGACTGCTGGATCATAAGTATCTTCTCCCTCTCTACTCTCAGCACCTTCACCCACTTCACCTCCCATCTCTTGATTTTCCCTCATCACATCCCTCTCAGCATCTCCCATAGATGGTTGAGTCCTATCCTCTACATTCTCACCGGGTGCTACTCCCTCTTGGGTAGGTATGTCCGGCTCTGGTACAACCATAGAGGATATCCCTACTCTCTCCCTATATGTTCTCACTACAGCATTCTGCTCACAAAGAGCCAGCAGAGACTCAGGGAATGGTTTAGGAATAGGCATGTTGGTAGGAGCAGCAGGTTTAATAGATTGAAAGATTTTTGGAGTTACAGAAGGTAAACCTGCCCGGCGAGGAATTTCAGCATTCCTGTCCATCACATATTGTATGATCATCGGAAGGAAGCGATGGTAAGGCAGCAGATTAGCATCCTTCTTCTTTTGGGAATTCTTCCTTTGCATGGTTGCTTTTATGTCCTGGAAGAGAAGGAATGCATAATCCACATGCATATCAGCAGCAGCAGCAACGAAGATTTTTAGCTGGTTCTCCGTTGGAGACTCATACCCCGAGTGTTTTGGGGTGAGACACCTTTGCAGCACAGTCATAAAAATGTTATACATAGGGTGGAGACCTGTGCGTCTGAATTGGTTTTTGTGAATGAGCTCTCCAGCATAGCCCATTTGTCTGATAGCTGCCAGACATGTTTCTTCATCTGGGATTTCCTCGAAATCCGTTGCATATGGTCTACTGTTCGCTTTTGGCAGTCTGAAGATTGAGCGTAGACGACTGACCGGGATGTCTACATTAAACTCATCCACCTCAGCATGGATGACCTCCTGTCCTTTTTCGTTTATTCGTACATCACATGTCCTCCAGAATTGTTGAACATAAAGTTCAGGGACATGAGTGCCTGTAGTTGCAGGGTTGTAGGTTAGTAGGTGGTTCAGAGGGTGAATCTTGAGGATTTCAGTGACAATGGGGTGAGTGGGGGTTGTGAATTTTGTAAGATCAATATAGTGGTTGTTGGGGTGAGTTCTGGTGCTAAGAAACTCAGCCTGAGGCATTATCTCTTCTGGGTCACGAACAACTTGGGCCATTTTATCTGTACAAATAGAGAGAAACATTAAGGTACAGGTACAAGAATGAGATTAGAGATCAACAATTCTTATGAATTTTGGATCCAATGTGTGATATACAGAGTTGAGTATACATTGGACCAAGAATTTCAAGTGTCAAGTTTTTGATAAAAAATTGTCCAACTCTGGATGGCTTCAGTGTGAAGATATCAATTTGATGTGTTTAAAGATTATTGTTAGCCTCTTATTTCATTAAATGAACAATAATGAACACATTTGCAGCACTGAAGCACCCCCCATAAATCACTCTAACACCTCTTTTTAGGCCAAAAACCGAATCGTAGAGTGTGTTCATACCCCTCAAGAACACGAAGAACACTTTTTGAGTTTTTTGAAATATTTTTGCATCAAAGTGTTCCCCAAGTGTTCAAACGTCCCATCGCAAACTTGGTTTTATCAAACAAGGTTGTTTTATGTCCCAAACGTTCATTCTAAGTCTCGTAATCCTCATTCGTTTTCAGTGTTCTAAGGCCAAAAAGTACACTTTTAACTCAAAATCTTCAAAATACAAACCGTACAAGTTGTTACCTTAGTGATTTCGAGTATTTTGACACTAAAATATCAAATTTTGGCAGAGTAACGAGATGATTTGTATGTTAACGTAATCAAGAACTCGAGAGAACACTTTGTAAATTTTGAATAGCGTAAATGAAGAATGGCAACTGTTGGGGTAACTTATAGCAGTGTAAAAAGACACATGTCGAGCCCTGATTGCCTGGTGCAACGGTAAAAAAACGCGGCTGATAGAAGTTTGGATGCGGCTGATAAGAGTTTTCAATCGCATGCGATTCACACTGTGGTGTGTTAATCGCATGCGAATCAGCTTGGGTGTTAGAACCATGGCATCCGAATCGCATGCGATTCACACTATCTGAGCTTAATCGCGTTCGATTCAACCTTAGACTGAATAGCATGCGATTCACACTAACTTAGCTGAATAGCGTGCGATTCAACCTTTGTCCAAATCGTATGCGATTCACACTATCTTAGCTTAATCGCGTGCGATTCAACCTTAGACAACATTGCATTCGATTCACACTTGTTTCTCACAACCTTTTCACATGCAATTAAAACCTTTAACATTTGCATGCGATTCACTCACATAGCTTAATCGCATGCGATTGAGCTATTACTTGGAAAAATTTGAGATATCTGAATTTTGAGATTATGAAAGTGAAATTTTCAGATATGGTTGATGTGACACACTTCCCCTAGACTTTTGCATCTCTTTATGAGGAATTTTTCGAATGTTTTTAGAGAAAGTGTCTGTTGTCAAATTTCCCCCCTACACATGTGTAATATGTGTATGTGTATGAAATTCTTCCCCTACACATATGACACAGGTGTAGCATTATGAAGTCAAACCCCCTACACAAAGTGTCTTTTCTCTGTAGCGTGTGCATGATCTTTCTCCCTCTTGAAGAATGTAGTCGTTAGTTCTCCAGATCTATGGAATACAAATTAGAATTTCTGCATCCTGCAAGTACTTCATCACCGGTTTCTGTGATCACTGAGCATTTGTTCTTTTTAAATACAACCACCATGTCTTTGTCACAGAACTGACCGATGCTGAATAGGTTGTGCCCCAAGCCTTCTACGTAGGAGACTTTCTTGATTTCACATGTTTTTTCTCTATGTCTCCGTACCCCCATTATTGGTGCAACTTGGTCATTCCCAAAACGTACATTCCCGGAGTACTTAGGAACATAATTCTTGAGAAGACTTTTGTTGCCGGTCATATGTTTGGTACAGCCGGAGTCAAGGTACCACAAGTGAGGCACCTGCAAAAAGAGAATAAATCACGTTTAGGTCCCCATTTAGATATGGGTCCTTGATTGTTAGTCTCTAAGTTGGGTTGAGTAACAACTGTTGGTTTTGATGATGATGAAACTTCTAATGACCTATTCTTCGGTAACCAAATGGACTTAAGCTTTGGACGTGAAGGAATAGATTTGGAAGAAATTTGCTGAGAAGAAAGTTTCTGCACCACTGTTGGTTTGACAGCTGATGGAATCGGAGGTTTCGGATTCGGTAGAGTTGCGGAAGCGTTATATTTGCGAATCCATGGTTGAGAGGAATTCTTAAGAATTCTTTGTGGCCTCGGTGCATCAACTTGCTTTTGCTGAACTGGAGCACTGCGATTAGTAGGTTTTGCGATTCGTTGGATGGATGATGGCTTGGGTTTTGAAGGTTTGGAGATTTTTGAGGGGGAATTGCGAGAACGCTTTTGAGAATGCAAGTGTTTTTCCTGTGCAATCCAAGCCCTTTTAAATGCTTTATAGCCCTGCCGTCGGTAGACTTCTAGTTCCTTGATCGTGAGCAATCGTTTGGATTTGTTTAGACGTTTAAGTGCATGTGATTGACGAGTGGTGATCCACTGATGAATGATGTGTCCTTTTGAGTTTAAAAACGGGACACAGACTTGATTAGCATAAAAATCAGTCCAATCAGCACATGGCTTAATGCCTAAAGATTTTCGCAATTGATCATAACAACAATTAAATTCACAGTATCCATGAGTACAACCATCACTCATACAAAACATGGTAGAAGCAGTTTTGTCTTGTGAACCTGAATGATTACAAACAGACTCAAACATCAAAACCTTTTCACAGACAGGTTTCAAATTTGAACACCTCCTAGTGGATCTAGGAATTGCTCTTTTCCATGATGTATTTATTTCACACTTCTTGTTTCCAGCCTTCTTCACATCTGCAGCAGAGGGTAAAAGATTAGAATGAAGTCGTGGTCGACAGGCTGCAGCTCGTGATGATTCAGGTACGTCTAAGTGTACATGAGAAAGGGGATTGGAAGTGGACATTTGCTTTGGTTTGTAAATCTGTTTAAGCTTAAGATTTATCATGGATGACTTATTAACAAATTTTATCTCAGTTTTGACATTTTGAGAAGATGTAGACACATGTTTGGAACCTTCAATTCGTTCATCGAATATGGTTCCCTGTGGTGAGAAGGTAAATGGAGTGGGTGGTTCCAGTGCAGTTTCGACCTCTTTGATTCGTTCAAGCAATTCAAAATTTTCTTTGCATAAGTCATCAATGATCTTGCCATCAAGATTGAATACTGTTTGGAGACGCTTGTGGAGGATGGCGTTTTCTTGAAGTAGTGGAGAGGGTTCAGATTTGGTTTCTGATTGGAAGGCTGTGGTAAGGTCATCTTGAACTAGATGAGTGAAGCAAAACTCCTGTAAGGTTTGAAACCTTTGCTGTAATTCCTTGTGGGGAATGTATTCAACAGTGGGTTTTGGTGAAACAGGAGAGTAGAGTTCTTCATCAGAATAGACAGACGATGAAACATCAGAATCGGACGAGGAAGAGAGATTGGCAAGGTATGAGTCATTCAAATTAGAATAATCAAATGGAATTTCAGTTTTGACATTAAGAGTTCGTTTGAAATCTTCCTCTATTTGTGTCTCTTCTTGGCCAACAAAGACCATCCTTTGGGTAAGTCCTAACCCAAACAGATCAGCATTATATAATTGTTTGGACGTAATCCTTTTCAATTTGAAGCCAAGCCCATCGAAATTCCATCTGGAGAAAGGACGTTCCTTTTCTTTGTATTGAGAGATGGTATGTTCACTTTGATCACGTTTGGACAGAAGGTATTCAAGTTCATTGATTCTAGAGTAAAGAGTACTTCGTTCTTTCCTAAGTTCATTTTTGAGAATTTCTGAATCCTTTTCAGCACACTTACATTCTGCTTTGAGATCTAATATGGTGTTATTAGTCCTACTGGTTAATTCTAAAAGCTCAGATTCTTTTGCAGCTAATTGGTTCCTAAGGCTGATTAAGTCGTTATCTAACTTCTTAATTATTGTTTGTGCCTCCAATTTTTGAGTGTGTGAAACATCTTCTAGAACTTGATTTCTTGTGATTAAATCTAGTGCCTGACATTCTAACTCTTTTATGCGATTTAATATGGTTTGAATGTGTTTATGATTAATACCCATATTAAAGTTAGAGTTAGAATATACCTTCTCGCTTTCTGTATCAATGGACATCATCTCATTTGAGCTTGCCATGTTAAGTGTATTAAGTAAGAGATGATCGTTTACTTGTGAGAGGGTTTGGTTGTTCGAAAGCTTTACCAAAAAAATGATGAAAGAACAAAGTCTTATGAATTTCAACTTTGAATTAGATCTTGTAACGATTAAATTCAATTTTGAATTAAGTAGACTTTTAGGTAATGTAATTCACCTTTGAATTAACTTTGATTTAAATTAAATTTAATTATGAATTAGCTTGTTTTAATTAAGTTCAAATGTCCAAGTTCTTTCAGGTCAAGTCCAAAGAGTCAATCACTTGTCCAAGCTTTGGGAATCTGTTTTGTAGTCGTACGTGATTTGTCCAATCGATGCGAATGACTTCCTTAAAAGCAAATGCGCAATGATCTTAGTAATTTTTGAATATGAAGGCAATCGAATGCGATTCAAACCTGTAGTCTTAACACTTGGAAATCAAATGGTTAGTCCTGACAATCGAATGCGATTGCCAAAAGGAGTAAGCGAATTGAACTAATCGCGTGGAAATAATCTTTCAATAGAGTGCGATTCTCACTTTGAGTTTATAGTATGCGAATCAAGCTAAGTATCAATCGTGAATCAACTTGTTAATCGCGTGCGATTCAATAAGTTGTATCCGGCTGATAGGACTTTCAGGTAAAATTCGAGTGCGATTCCCATTTATGTGAATTCAAGAATCCTTTCTATCAAGTGCGAATCAACAACACTTATCAATCGCGTGCGAATCAACTTTTGACACTTCTCAATCGCGTGCGATTGATAGATTGCAACTTGTGACTAAGGCAGAATCCTATAAGCCGCACCAGGGTTTAATCGCATTGACTAATGAGCCCTGATGTGTCCTTGTCACATCTGATGGACTTTTCCCCTTAAGGTGTCTACCCACTTGTACTTTGATTGGATGGGTAGTACTCAAGTTTACTTGCTTGATAATTAAGTTTGGAAGAATTAAAAATTATTTTAAATATAAAAACGAGTTCTTCCTGTTCAAAACTGCATTTAAGTCTCAAGAACACATTAAATGTAAGATTTCCAGAAATTTAATGCTTTAAATCACGTGTTCATTACACTTTTAAACCTTTTTCTTTGAAGATTTGAGTACGGTTTTGAAGTGTGACCCAAGCAAAACTTATAAAACAGTAGTTCTTATCAAGAACAGCTCCGAAAAGAAGATAAAACTCTAAAATTTTATACCTTGAATGTGTTAAACCTTTTGGGAATGCTTGAACTTGCAGCTTTCTTCACTAGCTTTAACTCGAGATCTTCTTCTTTTCGAACTTTTCTTGTTCTTCTTTAAGATCTTTCGAACAATCAAAAGCCAAAAAAAACAAGTTTGGCTCTGATACCAATTGATGGTCCCGTTTTTATACGGATGAAGCAATGCTAGTGATTTCGTGTGTGTTTGTGTGTATGTTTCGGTAGAGAAGAGAGAGCCGAGAACTTTAGAGAGAGAGAACACAAACACCCAAATTTGATAATGCAAGGCTTAGTATTGAAATGTGGGGGAGATGCCTTTATATAGCATTTCCCCAACTTTGGTATAATTACATATTACACCCTCACTTTAATATATCTAACAAAATTAGGAGCCAATATGTTTGTACATGCAATTGTAGAGATATTTATGCATTACATATGGAATAGGAACCATTCTAAACTGGATAAACAAAATAAATGTATTATTGGCAGTCTGTCCTTGAATATGTAAAAGGTGTTTCAAAAGGTGGTGTTTGCATCTCCACACCCTTTTCACCATTATATATTGCCTACAACCTTTTTAAGCCTTTTTATAAGGAAACTTGAAGTTCACCTATAACCAAATCCAGTTTCTCAATACAATATTAAATAATAAAAAAACAAAAAGGTAAATTTAGTTGTCGGTGTTTACTACGTACTCCTTAAACATCTAAGATAGAGCCGTCAATTATCTCGTATTTTGATTTTACCCCATGTCTAACTGTTACTTTTCTTATAGAATGAATATGTCATAGAATATGATAAAATTGTTATCATTCATGTTCTAAAATCAATTTATTGACCATTATAATTATATTTTGTTAAATGAAGAGTTTAGTTCACCAAAATGTATTTAACTTGTAATATTTTGTTATTTTATGTATCGAACTTTAGTTTTATTGTGTGTTTCAAACATTTAATTTGTCTTTATTGTATGGATTAAATTTTCTATTGTATGTACTAAACTTAATTTTTTTTATTTTTTGTGTATCCAAAATACATACAATAACAATGAATGATAATATTGATACACACAATAATAACCTTTTAAGTACAATACACATAATAGCAAAACATGAAAAATTAAATATATTTTGATGAACGAAATTATTAAATGAATCCTAAGTCGAAACTTGGTATTTCCAATTACTACTAATCCAACCTAACATTAGGAGACAAATTGTCTAAATTCCTATTAAAACATGGACTTGTGGCACTTTGTAACCTATTCATAAGTTTGAACACGAAACCATCCTAAACAATGAAAATAACATGACAACAAGACTACTTATGTTTTCCTATAAACTCTAAGTAAAGTTCTCTTTCATCTCGATCTAAGATGAAATATAACTAAAAAAATGTTTCATTTATTCCTTGAAAACTAGAAAAATATAAACGCTTCAACTAGGGGAAATCCACAAAAACAAAAACAAATTTAATCATATAAAATAAAAATAAAGAACAATTAGTCAAACTCATGGCATAACAAAAACTGTATTGTAGCATTGTTGATCGTATAGGAGTTACATTTATTATTTGATTAATTTATTCAAACAAAAAAAATGATGACATACTTGGGATTCCTAACTATTCATTGATTGATATTTCACTATTGTGATTTTGCCCGCAAGTTGTGTAACACCCCAAAATGGGGTCTAGTTGTAAACTGTTATGCATGTAGCTTTAATAGTTGTACGTTGACTTTAACCGGTGTTTTGTTGTGAATTGTAGTATACATGTTGTTAAATGGTGTATTATGTGTTAATTGGTGTTTTAAACGTGAAATGGTGATTAATTGGTGTTAAATGTGGATAAAAATGTGGTATTAAGAAAAGTGTCATAAGTTGACCTAGGAGACAAATAGTTGAACGGTTTTAGATAATTGTTCCAAAAATATCTCTGTTAGTTGAAACGGATAAACCTAAGTCGTGTTTTAAGTTGAATAGGAGAACAAAATACTCGTGAAAGGTATTTGACCAACCAAGGTCGGTCCTTGGCTTTATCTTGTTGTTTCACAGGAACCAAAACACCCACAAACACACATACGCATACATACGTACGTAATAACATACACACACAAATCCTTGTTTTTTGGAGATAAAATTCGAGAAGTAATCTGTTGTTTGAAGTTTCCTTAGCTGATTTCAGAAGCAACTCCACCATACTCATCTGATTTGTAAGTGCTTTTGAAGCTTGAAACCTAGTTCTTGGTGTTCACATGTGTGTGGTGTCAAATTGAAGGTTTAGATGTGTTGTGGTATTGATTTCGTGTCCAAATCATGTTAGTAAGTTCATATGTATGTTAGACAACATGTATAAACACTTGAATATTGATTCAACATGATTTTTGAGTGAAAAACGCGTAAAATAGCTGCTGTGTTCGAACAGAGCAAGACCTTACTGTAACAGTAGTCCTTGCTGTCGCATGGGAAAATCCATCCGGTCGCAAGGAGGTTTGGAAGTCCCTGCGGTCGCAGGCAATGCGTCTTGCGGCCGTATGGAGTTGGTGTCATGGTTTACCACCTACGGGTGATGGAATGAAGCCTACGGGCGTAGGTACATAAATTACGGCCGCAGGAACCTTAAGAACAACCCTTCCGGTCGTAGGGATAATCCCTTGCGGCCGTAGGAGTGGGTTTTTGGACAGGGCCCTTGCGGTCGCATGGAAATCCCTTGTGATCGCATGGTGATGCCTTGCGATCGCAGGGGTGGTGCCTTGCGATCGCATGCTGTACTGTTAAGCTGACAACTTTGTAGTCTTGTGTTTTAAGCCTCATTAATTGTCGTTGATTGGTGTCTAAGCCTGAACCTAATGTGTTAGGTGATTCGGACGACTCTATGTGTTCTTGGGATTCCCGATTGCATATCTGCCTCTTGTAAACTCAAGGTGAGTACCGGTTTCCCATGAGTCTCAGTAGGTAAGTTATCGGTTGTACATGTTGACACGTGATTGGTGTATTGATACGTGAGACACGAGGTATGCTATGATAGAATTATACACGCATGCTTGTTTATCAGTATGAAAGATATTGCTGTGATTATATGCGCGCATGAACTGGATCCTTATTGGATCAACTATTTGTTTTTGAGATTTTGTCCAGACACTGAACGGGTGAACAACTGAGGTCAGTCAGGTAGATGGGTGATAATATCTGGCTGGGTTCCCAGGGACCTTAGGGGCTATCAATTGGGGAACTAACGCTACTCATGGGTATACTCTTGGATATGGTTCTGCAGGTCACCGTTCCTATATGGAATTGGGTTTCTTGCTTAGGCTGGAACTAGCATGATAGACAGAGTGTACCATGTGGACTGCTTTTCACTCCCCCACTTGTGCAATTGGTTGCGGCTGATTCCCCGTCTTGGGTTGTTGAGCGGGGCTAGCTACCCTGCGAGACACGACTCCTGCTAACATGATTGGCACGCCGCAAGATGATATGATTGCCTTGTGTGCTGTTCTTATACGTGATAGCCTGCTTATTGATGCTTATGCGTAATTGGTGCTTACTAGCTAGTTGTAGCTAACGGTGCAAGATTTTCCTTTTTCTGCAGGTTGATGCTAGAGGCCTAGTGAGGCGGGAACTGTTCGTAGTCTTTGGTTGTAATTATCTTTTGAGGAAAACGTTTGTTGTACACATGGATCCGATGGTAGGAACTAGTAGGTAACGCTTGTAGATTACGAACTTGGCTTATTCTTTTGATGTAATTAAATAGCCGAGTCAATTAACGTTGCTTTTGTAAATGGCGTTTAACTCTGCTTCACGCTTTAGATAATGGTAGTTAAAAAGTTTAAATTAACTCTAATTTTAAGCTCGTTAGAGGTGGCGTTACAAGTAGGTATCAAAGCCTAAGTTTGAGAAGTTGGGTACTTGTTTAAGTATTCAATCTCAAGCTTGGGCCCGACCATTGTTAAGTGTTCCTATCAGGGTAATTGGGGTTGAGTATGAGCGTTATGTGTTTACTGCTCAATGTGAACTAACATGTGTGTTAGAAATTGTCAAATAAATGGTGTACTAATTGTGGTCTACGTTTAAATAGTAATGTCACACCCCGCCAAGGCGGAAACGCGAAGTGTGACGGAAAGGAATCGTCATAACACATTGATACGTTAATAGAGATATATTAAATGCAAGGAATCAAACGTGTCACGACGTTCCCCAACACAAGAAGGGACTTGTGCCGTGTAAGGCCGGTATTCACGACCCTAAGTTCAAAGTATAACAATAGCGCATATGTAAAACCCACAACCCGGGGCAGGTGATACAGAGCATGCAAACTTGAAAAGTGAAATTAGTTCAGTTCTAAAATCTTAATAATAGATGATAAATGTCTTAAAGCCTTGGTAGCATTGAGTCAAGCTAAGGTCCGTCTAGAGTCTTCTAGTCTTCCTTAGATTGTAATATTAGCATTACCTGAAAATGAACACTCTAAAACGTCAACACAAAGGTTGGTGAGTTCGCAGGTTTTAGAGAAAATAATAGTTTTACCGAACATAGCATTGAGTTGGATTGTTTGCAACAATAATAGCAAGTCACAAGATCAAACTTTATAGAATATAAATGAACACCTCGATTGGATGAATAGTTGTGTTGTAGCATATAAAACCGAACCACAACGGTTCAATGTGTTGTAGCATATAAAACCGAACCACAATGGTTCAATGTGTTGTAGCATGTAAAACCGAACCTCAATGGTTCAAATGTGTTGTAGCATGTAAAACCGAACCTCAATGGTTCAAATGTGTTGCCTCCAACGAACTTTAGCCGGCCGGGAACATAAGTTGGGAATTTGTTGTCATAGCATACAAATGTTGTCCATACGGGTTCACAACCCATAGAAATATAGCATACAATGTTGTTAAACTAGGGTTACATCCCATAGTTAAATAGCATACAAATGTTGTCCATACAGGTTCTCAACCCATAGATAAATAGCATTCAATGTTGTTGTTGAACAGAGTTTAGATATCCGTTGTTGTTTAAGTATTCAATTGTCCTCAACTTATGATTTAATAAATCCATAGTTAGATAGCATGCAAAACATTGTATATCACAGAGGCAAATAAGTTTACCATAGATTGAAAGTAATGTAAACATATACGGAGTGTCATTTTCCCCCAAAACTTATACGAAAAAGGGGCTACGAAACTCACCTTGATTTCGATGGAGTTGACCTTGCAAAATACGAGTGTGGAAATCTACAAATAATTATAATACACATAAGCTTCATGTATAAGTGTTTAAACCTTCTAAGACAGCCTAAACACATGTGTAGTACTCCTAAAATGATCCTATGCCACAATGCACATCTCCTGGTTTACAACCCTAACTTTAACCAATTTTAAAGTGACTCAAATAACCAAAATAAAATCCTAAAATTTAAATGCAGAAAGCTCAACACCTTAACCTATCACTGGAATTTTCCCAAGATTTAATAGATTCACTACCTATTTTTAAAAAAATCCAAGAACTCGGCATTGACAGAAAACTAGTTATTACAGCGTAACAAAAAGTTCGAATTTTATAAAAATACCAAACGAAAATCAAAAATTATAAAATTTTTCCAGAAACCTCTAAACACAACAAGCTTGCTATCATAAGATTTTCAATCCAGAATTAGAAGGTTTGAGTCAAAAGAAAAATCGAAACTTTTTGGCACTGAATCTGCCGACAATGCAATCAGCTGCGCACCTAAACGGTAAAATCAAGTTGACCGATCAAACGAGCTCCAAAAATTACAAAACTTGGTTCCAGTGAAACTAGACTCGACGAAATACAACCTAGACGCAAAAACAGACGGAAAACACGAAGGATCGACTCCATTACAGCCTTACAAACAAACCCTAATTCGAAATCCAGAATCTGCTTTGAATCAAATCTCAACTTTAACACTAACAATGAACACTTTAATCCATACAAGTCCCAATCCATCACTTATAAACGTTTTTGAGGCCTCTTGGCAAGATCATGTGTATGTTTCTACCAGAAATCAAAATCAAAAGTAGTCTAGGACAAGATAGAAAGGATGATGGCTTACCTTGATTGCCAAAACTTGATCCTAGATGATCAAAACTTGGATTTCCTTGTGCCTTGATTGTGAAAAACGAAAATGGTGTGGGGAGGGTGTGAGGTCGACGGCTAGGGTATAGGGAGAGAGAGGGAGCCGATTTTTGTAGTGAGGATTAGGGTTAGGGTTTGGTTTAGGTATTTAAATGGGATTAGGATTAAGGTTTTAGTTTAAATTTCCAAATACTAGTTTATCTACTCTAAGGTTTTTTTTTTTTAAAAAAAAAAAAAACTTATCTATAAATATATATATATAATTCCGAAAATTTTAAAAATAAATATGGATATATATTATTATTATTATTATTACAATAAAAGTTGGCAAAATGTGGCTTTCTAGTAACATTATCTAAAAATATCTAACTAAACCCTAAAACAACTTAGGTTAAACCAAATTTTTCTATGATTTTCTAATACTACTAATATGCTATAAACGCTATATATAACCTAATATATAGAAACGGGCAAAATTTAAGAATTAAAAACATGTGGTCTCAAGAACTAACCGAAATTCGATGACGGATGTCACAAGTAAGTTGATTAGAAATGGCTGAGCGTCGAGCTACAACCGAAGAGCCTCTCAAGCAAATGGAGGATGAAGCCTCAAGTGTACGTCAGGAAGCTGAGGACGAGGCTTCTCAGCTTAACACCGAGCCGCTTAGGCACGATCAAGATCAGGCGGCGTATGTTAGACTACTTGAGGAGGAGCTCCGACTGACGAGGGAGCTACTACAGAACGCGATGGTTGGAAAGAAGCAAGAGAAGTGTTCCTATAAGAAGTTCATGTGTTGCGTGCCGAAGGTTTATGAGGGTAGTGATAATCCCTCTTAGACTATACGTTGGTTACGTGAGACAGATCAAGTCTTCGAATCTTGTGATTTTGAATATGAAAGTCGTGTTATGTACGATGTTCGACTGATAAAAGGGCGTGCTTTGGATTGGTGGGATACGGTGAAAGATACGTTAATCCAGGAGGTGATCGCTTCTCTGACTTGGGAGCAGTTATCTGAGAAATTGAAGGCCGAGTACTGCACAGATTATGATCTAGAGAGGATGGAAAACGAGTTCAATAGTCTCCGTAAGGGGGACAAACCAATAGAGGACCTTATCAACACTTTTACAAATAAGGTGAGATTTATTCCGCATTTGGTGACTGACGAGAAAGCTTAGATACGGAAGTTTGTGAATAAGTTGCCACTTGATTACCGTGCTCATGTGAGAGTTGCCGCTACTATGGATCGGGCGTTTGAGATAGCCCGACTGGTTGATGGGGATCGTCGTTAGAGTAAGGGGGATCATACTGGTGAGGGTCAGAAAAGGAAGTTTCAGCAGTTTTCAAAATCGGGTACTTCAAAGGGGCATACATCAACTGGTGGGAAGCCTGATTCTTCGAAGAAGGCTAAGTTTGAGGGTTCGTGGTGTTCTCAGTGCCATACCTACCATACCGGTGATTGTTCAAAGGCTACTACCAGATGTTTTAGATGTGGTCAGAAAGGGCACTCAGTGACAGAGTGCGATTTTAAAGAGAACGTCTGCTACAAGTGCCATAAGCCAGGGCACAGGATTTCTGATTGTAGGTCAAAGTTAGACGCTGGAGCTGGGAGATCTGCCTCAGGGCAGAAGAAAGATAACGCTCCCCGTGCTAAAGGGCGGGCGTTTCAGATGACGAAGGAAGAGGCGAAGGGTGCTGGGGACGTGATTACGGGTACTTTTCTTATTAACTCTACCCCAGCATGCGTATTGTTTGATTCTGGAGCTACATATTCTTTTGTGTCTATATCTTTCTGTGATAAACTGTAAACGCCTGTATCTGTGTTGTCTGAGCCCATAAGAGTAGAGACTGCTAGTGGTAAAGTAGTTCCAGTTGTAGATAATGTCCCTCAAGCGGTTATTGATATCGACGGGAGTAGTTTTCCTGTTTCTCTTCTTTTAATGCCGATTGCGGGATTCGATGTTGTGATTGGGATGGATTGGCTTAGCAAGCTAAACACTGAGATTTTTTGTTCCAAGAAGTTGATTAAAGTTCCTTTACCTGACGAGTCATATGCTGTGGCTCGTGGCGAAAGGCGAAAGTCAGATATTCCTATTATCTCTTTGATGAAAGCAAGAAAGTCGGTTTCGAAAGGCTGCGATTGTTATCTAGCCCATGTGATTGACGCTAAATTGGAGAAACGTGTTGTTAGTGATATTCTGGTGGTGACCGATTATCCAGAGGTATTTCCTGATGAGTTTCCTAGGTTACCGCCAGTTAGAGATGTTGAATATCGTATTGATCTTGTTCCGGGGGCTACCCCTGTGGCTAAAGCTCCATATCGTCTTGCTCCTTCCGAGGTTCGCGAGATGATGATGCAGATTTAGGAGTTGCTTGGCAAAGGCTTCATTCGCCCGAGTTCTTCTCCGTGGGGTGCTCCGGTACTATTCGTGAAAAAGAAAGATGGGAGGATGAGAATGTGTATTGATTACCGGGAGCTGAATAAGCGAACGGTAAAGAGCAAGTATCCTCTGCCACGGATAGATGATTTGTTTGATCAACTGCAGGGAGCAACTTGCTTCTCAAAGATTGATCTGCGGTCGGGATATCACCAAGTGTTGGTTGCCGACGAAGATATTCCAAAGACGGCTTTCCGCACTCGTTATGGTCATTATGAGTTTTTGGTGATGCCTTTCGGCTTAACCAATGCTCCTGCTGTTTTCATGGACCTGATGAATCGGGTTTGTCGTCCTTTTCTTGATAGAGCGGTGATTGTGTTTATTGACGATATTCTTATCTACTCTAAGACTGAAGCTGAACACGAGTCGCATTTGCGAGAGGTTCTCGAAACTCTCAAACGGGAGAAGCTTTACGCTAAATTCTCGAAGTGTGAATTCTGGTTGCGAGAAGTTCATTTTCTTGGTCACGTGATCTGTAGCGATGGGGTGAAATTTGACCCGGCGAAAGTCAAAGCGGTTATGAATTGGGGAATTCCTCGAACTCCTTCTGAAGTTAGAAGTTTTCTTGGCTTAGCTGGTTACTATCGGCGGTTTATCCGCGACTTTTCTAAACTTGCAGTTTCTTTGACTAAACTAACTCGCAAAGGTGTTGCATTTGTTTGGGCGGAAGCTCAAGAACAAGGGTTTCAGTTTTTGAAACAGCTACTATGCGAAGCTCCAATACTTTCCTTGCCAGATGTATCTGAAGATTTTATTGTTTGTTGTGCGAAGCTCCAATACTTATTTTATTGTTTACTTTGATACAGCGCGATAAAGTAATTGTCTATGCTTTAAGGCAATTGAAACCTCATGAAGGCAACTATCCTACTCATGATCTTGAGTTGGCAGCGGTGGTGTTTGCATTGAAATTGTGGAGACACTATCTCTATGCACCAAGTGTGTGGTCTGCACAGATCACAAGAGCCTACAATACGTTTTCACGCGGAAAGAACTCAATATGAGACAACGCAGATGACTCGAGTTGATAAAAGATTATGATTGTGAAATTCGCTACCATCCTGGTAAGGCCAATGTGGTGGCGGATGCTTTGAGTTGCAAAAGCTCATCTGTAGACGTAAAGTTCATGAAGCTCACTGTCGTTTCTGATATCATTGCTCGATTGAAGGAAGCACAGCAAGTGATGTTGCAAGATGATAACCTGAAAACAGAAACGATAAAGAAGCTGAAAGATCAACTTGTTGATGATACTCGCGGACTTAAGACTTTTCAGTCTCGCTTATGGGTGCCGCTCCATGGTGGTAATCGTGAGCTGATACTACAGGAAGCTCACAAGTCTAGGCTGTCGGTTCATCCGGGCAGCACAAAGAAGTATCATGACTTAAAGGCATTATACTGGTGGCCTACTTGGAAACTAGACATTGCTTCCTTTGTGGAGAAATGTCAAATCTGTGTACAAGTTAAGACAGAACATCAGAAGCCTTACGATAGTCTACAGCATCTTGAGTTCCCTGAGTGGAAGTGGGATCACATCACGATGGATTTTGTGACAAAATTACCGAAGACCCTGAGGGGTCATGACACGATTTGGGTCATTGTCGACCGGTTGACCAATAACGCTCATTTTCTAGCTATCAGCTAGTCTGCTCCGCTGGAAAAGCTGGCAAAGTTGTATGTAAATGAAGTGGTGTCACGCCATGGTTTGCCATGTTCGATCGTATCTGATCGTGATGCGCGTTTTGCTTCACATTTTTGGCAGAGCTTACAGCACGAACTTGGTACTCGTGTTCACTTGAGCACGGCGTATCACCCACAGACAGATGGCCAGTCAGAGAGAATGATTCAGACATTAGAGGACATGCTTCACGCATGTGTTCTCGAATTTGGTGGTGCGTGGGATTCTCACTTGCCGTTGGTCGAGTTTGCTTATAATAACTCGTACCACTCCAGTATAGGGATGCCACCTTATGAGATGCTTTATGGGAGGCGTTGTCGTACTCCCACGTGTTGGTTAGAGCCCGGTGAAAAGCATTTTACTGGACCTAAAATTGTGCAGATTACATCAGATAAAGTGAAGATTGCGCTGGAAAAGCTTACAGCAGCCCGTGATAGACAAAAAGTATATGCTGACCCTAATCGCATACCCGTTGCATTCCAGGAGGGCGATCGGGTGTTCCTGAAAGTTTCTCCGTGGAAGGGTGTGATTCGTTTTGGTAGAAAGGGTAAATTGAGTCAGCGTTACATTGCTCAGTTTCGGATCATTCCCAAAGTTAATGAAAAAACTGTTACCCTTGAGTTGCCTCCAGAGCTATCTGGAATTCACAACACGTTCAACGTGTGTTATCTGCGTAAGTGTAAAGTGGAGGAGAACCAGATTCTGTCTCTGCAAGAATTGAAGGCTGACGCTTCAAAGCGCCTAGTTGAAGAACCTGTCGAGATACTTGGTTCTAAAACCAAGAAGTTGCGCAAAAAGATGATCAAACTGGTGTTAGTCAAATGGAAGCATAACCTGGGTTCGAACATGACTTGGGAGACGGAAGAAGAAATGAAATCTCGATACCTTCATTTGTTTGTAGACGATCAGATTCCGAGGACGTAATCTTCTTAAGGGGGTAGATTTGTAACACCCTAAAATGGGGTCTAGTTGTAAACTGTTGTACATGTAGCTTTAATAGTTATACGTTGACTTTAACTGGTGTTTGTAGTTAATTGTAGTATACATGTTGTTAAATGGTGTATTATGTGTTAATTGGTGTTTTAAACGTGAAATGGTGATTAATTGGTGGTAAATGTGGATACAAATGTGGTATTATGAAAAGTGTCATAAGTTGACCAAGTAGACAAATAGTTGAATGGTTTTAGATAATGGTTCCAAAAATATCTCTGTTAGTTGAAACGGATAAACCTAAGTCGTGTTTTAAGTTGAATAGGAGTACAAAATACCCATGAGGGGTATTTGACCAACGAAGGTCGATCCTTGGCTTTATCTTGTTGTTTCACACGAACCAAAACATCCACAAACACACATACACGTACATACGTACGTAATAATATACACACACAAATCCTTATTCTTTTGGATATAAAATTCGAGAAGTAATATGTCGTTTGAAGTTTCCATAGCTGATTTCAGAAGCAACTCCACCATACTCATCTAATTTGTAAGTGCTTTTGAAGCTTGAAACCTAGTTCTTGGTGTTCACAAGTGTGTGGTGTCAAATTGAAGGTTTAGATGTGTTGTGGTATTGATTTCATGTCCAAATCATGTTAGTAAGTTCATATGTATGTTAGACAACATGTATAAAAACTTGAATATGGATTCAACATGATTTTTGAGTGAAAAACGTGAGAAATAGCTGTTGTATTCGAACAGAGCAAGACTTATTGTAACAGTAGTCCATACGGTCGCATAGGAAAATCCATGCGGTCACAAGGAGGTTTGGAAGTCCCTGCGGTCGCAGGCAATGGGTCTTGCGGCTGTATGGAGTTGGTGACATGGTTTACCACCTACGGGTGATGGAATGGAGCCTACGGGCGTAGGTACATAACCTACGGCCGCAGGAACCTTAAGACCAACCGTTGCGGTCGTAGGGATAATCCCTTGCGACCGTAGGAGTGGGTTTTTGGGCAGGGCCCTTGCGGTCGCAAGGAAATCCCTTGCGATCTCATGGTGATGCCTTGCGATCGCAGGGGTGGTGCCTTGTGATCGCATGCTGTACTGTTAAGCTGACAGCTTTGTAGTCTTGTGTTTTAAGCCTCGTTAATTGTCGTTGATTGGTGTCTAAGCCTGAACCTAATGTGTTAGGTGATTCGGACGACTCTGTGTGTTCTTGGGATTCCCGATTGCATATCTGCCTCCTGTAATCTCAAGGTGAGTACCGGTTTCCCATGATTCTCAGTAGGTAAGTTATCGGTTGTACATGTTGACAAGTGATTGGTGTATTAATACGTGAGACACGAGGTATGCTATGATAGAATTATACACCCATGCTTGTTTATCAGTATGAAAGATATTGCTGTGATTATATACGTGCATGAACTGGATCCTCATTGGATCAACTATTTGTTTATGAGATTTTGTACGAACACTGAACGTGTGAACAACTGAGGTCAGTCAGGTAGATGGGTGATAATATCTGGCTGGGTTCCTAGGTCCTTAGGGGCTATGAATTGGGGAACTAACGGTACTCATAAGTGTACGCTTGGGTATGGTTCTGCAGGCCACCGTTCCTCTATGGAATTAGGTTCCTTGCTTAGGCTGGAACCAGCATGATAGACAGAGTGTACCACGTGGACTGCTTTTCGCTCCCCCACTGGTGCAATTGGTTGCGGCTGATTCCCCAGCTTGGGTTGTTGAGCGGGGCTAGCTACCCTGCGAGACCCGACTCCTGCAGACATGATTGGCGCGCCGTAAGATGATAGGATAGCCTTGTGTGCTGTTCTTATACGTGATAGCCTGCTTATTGATGCTTATGTGTAATTGGTGCTCACTAGCTAGTTGTAGCTAACGGTGCAAGATTTCCCTTTTTCTGCAGGTTGATGTTAGAGGCCTAGTGAGGCGGGAACTGTTGGTAGTCTTTGGTTGTAATTATATTTTGAGGAACACATTTTTAGTAAATATGAATCCGATGGTCGGAACTAGTAGGTAACGCTTGTTGATTACGAACTTGGCTTATTCTTTTGATGTAATTAAATAGCCAAGTCAATTAAAGTTGCTTTTGTAAATGGCTTTTAACTCCGCTGCACGCTTTTGATAATGGTTGTTAAAAAGTTTAAATTAACTCTAATTTTTAGCTCGTTAGAGGTGGCATTACAAGTAGGTATCAGAGCTTAAGTTTGAGAAGTTGGGTACTTGTTTAAGTATTCAATCTCAAGCTCGGGCCCGACCATCGTTAAGTGTTCCTATCAGGGTAATTGGGGTTGAGTATGAGCGTTATGTGTTTACTGCTCAATGTGAACTAACTTGTGTGTTAGAAATTGTCAAATAAATGGTGTACTAATTGTGGTCTACGTTTAAATAGTAAGTTGATTAGAAATGGCTGAGCGTCGAGCTGCAACCGAAGAGGCTCTCAGGAAAATGAAGGACGAAGCCTCAAGTGTACGTCGAGAAGCTGAGGACGAGGCTTCTCAGCATAACACCGAGCCGCTTAGGCACGATCAAGATCAGGCGGCGTATGTTAGACTACTTGAGGAGGAGCTCCGACTGACAAGGGAGCTGCTACAGAACGCGATGGCTGGAAGGAAGAAAGATAAGTGTTCCAATAAGAAGTTCATGTCTTGCGGGCCGAAGGTTTATGAGGGTAGTGATAATCCCTCTGAGACTATACGTTGGTTATGTGAGACAAATCAAGTCTTCGAATCTTGTGATTGTGAATATGAAAGTCGTGTTAAGTACGCTGTTCGACTGTTAAAAGGGCGTGCTTTGGATTGGTGGGATACGGTGAAGATACGTTAAGCCAGGAGGTGATCGCTTCTCTGACATGGGAGCAGTTCTCTGAGAAGAAGGCCAAGTACTACACAAATTATGATCTAGAGAGGATGCAAAACGAGTTCAATAGTCTCCGTAAGGGGGACAAACTAGTAGAGGAACTTATCAATGCTTTTACAGATAATGTGAGATTTATTCCGCATTTGGTGACTGACGAGAAAGCTAAGATGTGAAAGTTTGTGAATATGCTGTAACTTGATTACTTTGCTCATGTGAGAGTTGCCGCTACTATGGATCGGGCGTTTGAGATAGCCCGATAGGTTGATGGGGATTGTCATCAGAGTAAGGGGGATCATACTGCTGAGGGTCAGAAAAGGAAGTTCCAGCAGTTTTCAAAATCGGGTACTTCAAAGGGGCATACGTCAAGTGGTTGGAACCTGATTCTTCGAAGAAGGCTAAGTTTGAGCGTTCATGGTACTCTCAGTGTCGTACCTACCATACCCGTGATTGTTCAAAGGCTACTACCCGATGTTTTAGATGTGGTGAGAAAGGGCACTCGGAACTAGTACGTAACGCTTGTAGATTACGAACTTGGCTTATTCTTTTGATGTAAATAAATAGCCGAGTCAATTAACGTTGCTTTTGTAAATGGCGTTCAACTCCGCTGCACGCTTTTGATAATAGTAGTTAAAAAGTTTAAATTTACTCTAATTTTAAGCTCGTTAGAGGTTGCGTTACACGTTGTACCGAGTTGTGATAACATATTTTAAAAACATATATGTTTATACATGCAATTGTAGAGATATTTATGCATGACATAAGTAGAGATATGAAATTAGGAGTCAATATGTTTGTATATGCAATTGTTGAGATATTTATGCATTACATATGGACTAGGAACCATTCTAAACTGGATAAACAAAATAAAAGTATAAAAGTATTATTGGCCGTCTGTCCTTAAATATGTAAAAGGTGTTTCAAAAGGTGGTGTTTGCATCTCCACACCCTTTTCACCATCATATATTGCGTACAACCTTTTTAAGTCTTTTTATAAGGAAACTTGAAGTTCACCTATAACCAAATCTAGTTTCTCAATAAAATATTAAATAATAAAAACAAAAAGGTAAATTGAGTTGTCGGTGTTTACTACGTACTCCTTAAACATCTAAGATAGAGTACTCAATTATCTCGTATTTTGATTTTACCCCATGTCTAACTGATTATTTTTCTTGTAGAAAGAATATGTCATAGAATATGATAAAATTGTTATCATTCATGTTCTAAAATCAATTTATTGACCATTATAATTATATTTTGTTTAAATGAAAGGTTTAGTTCAGCAAAATGTATTTAACTTGTAATATTTTATTATTTTATGTATCGGACTTTAGTTTTATTGTGTGCTTCAAACATTTAATTTGTCGTTATTGAACGGATTAAATTTTCTATTGTATGTTCTAAACTTAATTTTCTTTTATTTTTTGTGTATCCAAAATACATACAATAACAATGAATGATAATTTTGATACACACAATAAAAACCTTTTAAGTACAATACAAATAATAGCAAAACATAAACTAAATATATTTTGATGAGTGAAATTATTAAATGAATCCCAAGTCGTAACTTGGTATTTCCAATTACTAGTAATTCAACAAAACATTAGGAGACACATTGTCTAAATTCCTATTAAAACATGGACTTGTGGCACTTTTCTAACCTATTCATAAGTTTGAAAATCAGGAATCACAAATGGATTTTTCACCGACCAAATTCCGTCGGAAATTTTCCACGGATTTCCCACACATTTGAATCAGAAAACCGATTTTCAACAAATTTCCCACGGATTCCGTGGGAAAATCCTGGGAAATCCGAGGGAAGTGGTTTTCCCACGAAGCTTTTAGTCAAACTCATGGCAAAACAAAAACGGTATTGTAGCATTGTTGATCGTATAGGAGTTACATTTATTATTTGATTATTTTATTTAGACAAAAAAAATGATGACATACTTGGGATTCCTAACTATTCATTGATTGATATTTTACTATTGTGATTTTGCCCACGCGCTGTACCGAGTTGTGATAGCATATTTTTGGGAACCAAAACACCCACAAACACACATACACGTACATACGTACGTAATAATATACACACACAAATCCTTATTCTTTTGGATATAAAATTCGAGAAGTAATATGTCGTTTGAAGTTTCCTTAGCTGATTTCAGAAGCAACTCCACCATACTCATCTAATTTGTAAGTGCTTTTGAAGCTTGAAACCTAGTTCTTGGTGTTCCCAAGTGTGTGGTGTCAAATTGAAGGTTTAGATGTGTTGTGGTATTGATTTCATGTCCAAATCATGTTAGTAAGTTCATATGTATGTTAGACAACATGTATAAACACTTGAATATGGATTCAACATGATTTTTGAGTGAAAAACGTGAGAAATAGCTGTTGTATTCGAACAGAGCAAGACTTTATTGTAACAGTAGTCCATGCTGTCGCATGGGAAAATCCATGTGGTCGCAAGGAGGTTTGGAAGTCCCTGCGGTCGCAGGCAATGGGTCTTGCGGCCGTATGGAGTTGGTGACATGGTTTACCACCTACGGGTGATGGAATGAAGCCTACGGGCGTAGGTACATAACCTACGCCCGCAGGAACCTTAATGTGTTAGGTGATTCGGACGACTCTGTGTGTTCTTGGGACTCCCGATTGCATATCTGCCTCCTGTAATCTCAAGGTGAGTACCGGTTTCCCATGAGTCTCAGTAGGTAAGTTATCGGTTGTACATGTTGACACGTGATTGGTGTATTGATACGTGAGACACGAGGTATGCTATGATAGAATTATACACCCATGCTTGTTTATCAGTATGAAAGATATTGATGTGATTATATGCGCGCATGAACTGGATCCTTATTGGATCAGCTATTTGTTTATGAGATTTTGTCCGGACACTTAACGGGTGAACAACTGAGGTCAGTCAGGTAGATGGGTGATAATATTTGGCTGGGTTCCCGGGTCCTTAGGGGCTATGAATTGGGGAACTAACGGTACTCATGAGTATACGCTTGGGTATGGTTCTGCAGGCCACCGTTCCTCTATGGAATTAGGTTCCTTGCTTTGGATGGAGTCAGCATGATAGACAGAGTGTACCACGTGGACTGCTTTTCGCTACCCCACTGGTGCAATTGGTTGCGCCTGATTCCCTGGCTTGGGTTGTTGAGCGGGGCTAGCTAACCTGCGAGACACGACTCCTGCTGACATGATTGGCGCGCCACAAGATGATAAGATAGCCTTGTGTGTAGTTCTTATACGTGATAGCCTGCTTATTGATGCTTATGTGTAATTGGTGCTCACTAGCAAGTTGTAACTAACGGTGCAAGATTTCCCTTTTTCTGCAGGTTGATGCTAAAGGCCTAGTGAGGCGGGAACTGTGTTGTAACACCCTAATTTAGGGCTTAGTTGTACACAGTTGTACCTTATATTTGTATAGTTGTACGTTGATATTAACCAAGTTGTTTAAGTTGTTTTATTGATAAATTGTTGTTATTTGTTGGTACCCTTGGTTATGTGGTTAAAGTTGGAAATGTGTCGTTAATAGACAGAGTTGGTAATTTGTTGAACGGTTTCAAATAATGATTCTGAAAATATCTCCGTTAGTTGAAACGGATAAACCTAAGTCGTGTTTTAAGTTGAATAGGAGAACGAAATACCCTCGTGGGGTATTAGACCCACTTGGGTCGGTTTAAGGGTTCTTATCCCCTGTTGCTTCTTTCAAACACACAAAACACATACAACATACATACATACGTACCTAAGTCTCTCTACACACATACAAACTTTGTGATTTGAAGAAGAAGTTAAGAGAGGAAGCTGAATCAAGGGACTCATAAGTTGAATTCAAGTCCAACTTTGTTGTACTTCTTCTTGATTGTAAGTGATTTTAAGCTTAAAACCTAGTTTTCGGTTTTGTAAAGGAGATGACCCATTTGATTGGATTCAAGTGGGTTTTGGTATTGATTTTGTATCAAATATGTGTTTCTAAGTTCATTAGTATCTTAGAAATGAGGTATAAGCAATCAAAACTGGATTCAAGTCGATTTTTAGCACCAAAACTCGAAGAACAGCTTCTGTCGGAAAACAGAGCTGATGGTCACTGTAAATTGGTGCTTACTACCGCAAGGGGAAGGCCTTGCGACCGTAAGCTGTTTTGTTGTCCCTTGCGGTCGCATGCATGGGTCTTGCGGTCGCAAGTGGGAGTTGTAATGGTTTACCGTCTAAGGACGAAGAAAAGATACTTGCGGTTGTAAGTACATAACTTGCGATCGTAAGCCCTCAAGATACCACCCTTGCTGTCGTATGGCTATGTCCTTGCGATCGCAGCTGGTGTGGTTTGGGTAGGACCCTTGTGGTCGCAAAGTAAACCCTTGCGGTCGCAAGTGGGGTGTTTAAGAGGACCCTTGCGGCCGCATGGATATGTCTTGCGACCGCAAGTGTTATTGTTTTGTTGGCAACTTTGTTTTATTGTGGTTTAAGTCTCGTTGGTTATCGTTGTTTGGTTTCTAAGCCTGACCCTAATGTGTTAGGTGATTCGGACGACTCCGTGTGCTCCTGGGATTCCTGAATTCATATTTGTCTCCTCTGATTTCGAGGTGAGTACCGGTTTTCCCATGAGTCTCGGTAAGTAGCGTTGTCTGTTGTTTGTTGAAATATGTTGTCGATGTCGCACACGTGCGTATGAGGAATGTTATGCCATGTTGTTGTATATTGTTGCCATGCTAAGTTGCTTTACACGTTAGTTATGAATCGCATGCGTATAGTTGAACCCACTACGGGTTGTAGTTGTATATTTGGTACTGGTCCGGACTGATGTTGGCATGGTTAAGGTCAGCTTTCTTCCGGAAGGCTGGATCCCTTTGACGGAATAACGGGGATCAACGGTACCGGGTGTGCAGCACGCCGGGGTGGTCTTGCAAACCGCCGCTCCTTAACGTGAGTTGGGATCTTAGCTTTCGTTGAGATCCGAGTTGTTGAGCTTCGAGCTTCGTAACGCGTTTGGTGGACTGCTCTTCGCTCCCCTACCATTGCGGATAGTTGTAGCTGATGGTCCCTAGTTGGAATCGTTGAGCGGGGCTTTTCCCCCTGCAAGATATGATTCCTACTAACTCGTTGGCGCGACGGTGTATGTTAGGATAGCCTTATGTGCTGTCCCGTAGTTGGGATAACCTGCTTATTGATGCTTTTGTTTTAATCTGTGCTCACTAGCTAGTTGTACCTAACGGTGCCTGAATTTACCTTTTTGCAGATGCGAAGTAGTTGGCCTGGTGAGGCGGGACTGTTGGTAGTTGTTGTACATATCTTTTGGGGAACACTGTTCGTTGTAATTGTGTGATCCGATGGTCGGTGTGTGTCGGTTTAGTTGGGTAACACGCGGTGGTATTTTGGACTTGGTTTTTGGTGTTGAAATTTTACTTTACCAAGTCAGATAAACATTATTATCTTTTGTAAAACGTGGTTACTTCCGTTGCTGGCTTTTTTTATATAAGTTTAAAAAGCTTAAATTTTCCCTAATTTTAAGCGCGTGAAAACCAATGTTACTAGTAGGTATCAGAGCCTAAGTTTGAGGAATTGGGTACTCGTAGGAGTATTCAATCGCAAGCTCGGGCCCGACCATCGTTAAGTGTTCCTAGTTGGGTATTTGGGGTTGAGTATGAGCGTTATGTGGTAGTTGCATGTGTAAATTAACTTGTAGCGTTAGTAGTTGTTGAATAAGTAGAATACTAAATGTTGTTCCCATGTGTAGTAAGTTGACATAGAATGGTTGAGCAACGAGTTAATACTGAAGAGGCTCTTAAGCGTATGGAGGATGAAGCTTCGATCGTTCATCCTGAAGCTGAGGAGGGATCTGCTCCGCATAATTACGAGCCGTTAAGGCAAGATCCAGAACAAGCAGCGCGTATTACACGTCTGGAGGAAGAGCTCCGACTTACAAGGGAGCTGTTGTTAGCGGCTGTGCAAGGACGTAAACTAGAGAAGTGTTCGTTTAAGAAATTCTGTTCTTGCGGTCCGAAAGAATTTGAGGGCGGTGATGGTCCTTCAGATACCGTGAGGTGGCTTAGAGAAACCGAGGAGGTGTTCGATTCTTGTGATTGTGAAGCGGAGCTTTGTGTCAAATACACGGCACGGATGTTGAAGGGTAGCGCGTTGTTCTGGTGGGATTCAGTGAAAGCGACGTTGAGTAAAGAGGTTGTTGCTGCCATGACATGGGAGCAGTTTACGGAGAAAGTAACGACACGGTATTGTACAGATTATGATATGGAGAAGATGGAAAGAGAGTTCAACGCTCTTAGTAAGGGAGACGGGTCGGTGGATGTTCTGATCCAAGCCTTTATTGATAAAGTGAGGTTTATTCCTAGCTTGGCGACGGATGATGCTGCGAAAATGAGAAAGTTTGTGGGAAAGTTGCCTGCCGATTATCGCGCTCTCGTTAGAATGGCTGGGAGTTTAGATCGAGCGTTTGAAATAACTCGACAGATTGAAGATGATCGTACTCAGGGTAAGGATGACCGAGCTGGTGAAGGTCATAAGAGGAAGTTTCAACAATCCTCAAAGCCGGGTCCTTCTAAAGGAAAATCTGTTGCTGGTGGGAAGTTTGATTCCCAGAAGAAGCCGTGGGTGGATCGTCCGTGGTGTGCAACTTGCCGTACGTATCACAGTGGTGACTGTTCTAAAGCCACTGCTCGATGCTTACGGTGTGGACAGAAGGGGCACGTGTTTGCCGAGTGTGAGTTCAAGGAGGATGTTTGTTACAAGTGCCATAAGCCAGGGCACATAATATCTCATTGCCGGTCAAAGCAAAGTACCGGTGCTGGTGGATCTGCCTCTGGGCAGAAGAAAGATGGTGCTCCTCGAGCCAAAGGACGAGCCTTTCAGATGACGGACGAAGAGGCCAAAGGTGCTGGGGACGTGATAACTGGTATATTTCTTGTTAATTCTGCCCCAGCATGTGTATTGTTTGATTCTGGAGCTACGTATTCTTTTGTATCTGTCTCTTTTTGTGATAAACTGCAAATGCCTGTATCTGTACTATCTGAGCCAATAAGAGTAGAGACTGCTAGTGGTAGAGTAGTTCCCGTTGTTGATAATGTCCCTCAAGCGGTTATTGATATCGACGGGAGTAGTTTTCCTGTTTCCCTTCTTCTTATGCCGATTGCGGAATTCGATGTTGTAATTGGGATGGATTGGCTTAGCAAGCTGAACGCTGATATTTTCTGTTCCAAGAAGTTGATTAAAGTCCCTCTACCTGACGGGTCATATGCTGTGGCTCGCGGTGAAAGACGCAAATCGGATATTCCTGTCATCTCTCTGATAAAAGCGAGAAAGTCAGTTTCAAAAGGTTGCGAGTGTTATCTGGCACATGTGATTGATGCTAAATTGTAGAAACGTGTTGTTCGTGATATTCCGGTGGTGACCGATTATCCAGAAATGTTCACTGATGAGTTGCCAGGGTTACCACCAGTTAGAGACGTTGAATATCGTATTGATCTTGTTCCGGGGGCTACCCCTGTGGCCAAAGCTCCGTATCGTCTTGCTCCTTCCGAGGTTTGCGAGATGATGACACAAATTCAGGAGTTGTTAGACAAAGGCTTTATTCGCCCGAGTTCTTCTCCCTGGGGTGCTCCAGTTTTTTTACGTAAAGAAGAAGATGGGACGATGAGAATGTGCATAGATTACCGGGAGCTGAATAAGTGAACGGTAAAGAATAAGTATCCTTTGCCGAGGATAGACGATTTTTTTGATCAACTGCAGGGAGCGACGTGTTTCTCAAAGATTGATCTGCGGTCGGGATATCATCAAGTATTAGTTGCTGACGAAGATGTTCCTAAGACGGCTTTCCGTACTCGTTATGGTCATTACGAGTTTTTGGTGATGCCTTTTGGCTTAACCAATGCTCCTGTTGTTTTCATGGACCTGATGAACCTGGTTTGTCGTCCTTTTCTTGATAAGTCGGTGATCGTGTTTATTGACGATATTCTCGTTTATTCTAAAACCGAAGCTGAACACGAGTTGCATCTGCGACAAGTCCTTGAAACTCTTAAACGAGAGAAGCTTTATGCTAAATTCTCGAAGTGTGAATTCTGGTTGCGAGAAGTTCATTTTCTTGGTCACGTGATTTGCAGCGATGGCGTGAAGGTTGATCCAGCGAAGGTTGAGGCGGTGATGAATTGGGGAGTTCCCCGAACTCCTTCTGAAGTTAGAAGCTTTCTTGGCTTGGCTGGTTATTATCGGCGGTTTATCCATGACTTTTCTAAGCTTGCAGGTCCTTTGACCAAACTAACTCGCAAGGATGTTGTATTTGTTTGGGCGGAAGCTCAAGAACAAGCGTTTTAATCTCTGAAACGGCTATTGTGCGAAGCTCCAATTCTTTCGTTGCCAGACGGATCTAAAGATTTCGTTCTTTATTGTGATGCTTCGTACGCCGGATTGGGGTGTTTGCTGATGCAGCGTGATAAAGTGATTGCCTACGCTTCAAGGCAATTGAAACCTCATGAAGGCAACTATCCGACTCATGATCTTGAGTTGGCAGCTGTGGTGTTCGCGTTGAAATTGTGGAGACACTATCTTTACGGTACCAAATGTGTGGTTTGCACAGATCACAAGATCCTACAATATGTCTTCATGCAGAAAGAGCTCAATATGAGACAACGTAGATGGCTCGAGTTGATAAAAGACTATGATTGTGAAATTCGCTACCATCCTGGTAAGACCAACGTGGTGGCGGATGCCTTGAGTAGAAAAAGCTCTTATGTAGATGCAAAGTTCATGAAACTTACTGTGGTTCCTGATATCATTGTTCGGTTAAAGGAAGCGCAACAAGTGGCATTGCAAGATGACAATCTGAAAGCTGAGTTGATGAGAAAGCTGAAAGATCAACTTGTTGACGATACCCGTGGATTAAAGACTTTCCAGTCTCGCGTATGGGTGCCACTTCATGGTGGTAATCGTGATCTGATACTGCAAAAAGCCCATAAGTCTAGGCTGTCTGTTCATCCGGGCAGCACAAAGATGTATCACGACTTGAAAGCGTTGTATTGGTGGCCACCATTGAAAAGAGACATTGCCTCTTTGTAGAGAAATGTCAAATCTGCGCGCAAGTCAAGACAGAACATCAGAAGCTTTATGGCAATCTGCAGCAACTTGAGATTCCAGAGTGGAAGTGGGATCACATTACGATGGACTTTGTGACAAAGTTGCCGAAAACCCTCAGAGGTCATGATGCAATTTGGGTCATTGTCGACCGATTGACCAAGAGTGCTCATTTTCTAGCTATCAGCGAGTCTACTCCGTTGGAAAAGCTAGCAAAGTTGTATGTGAATGAGGTGGTATCACGCCATGGTTTTCCATGTTCTATTGTATCTGATCGGGATGCGCGATTTGCTTCCCTTTTTTGGCAGAGTTTGCAAAGCGAACTTGGTACTCGTGTTCACTTTAGCACGGCATATCATCCGCAGACAGATGGCCAGTCAAAGAGAACGATTCAGACGTTGGAGGACATGCTTCGCGCATGTGTTCTCGAGTTCGGTGGTGCGTGGGATTCTCACTTTCCTTTGATCGAGTTTGCTTACAACAACTCGTATCACTCCAGTATTGGGATGCCTCCATACGAGATGTTATACGGGAGGCGTTGTCGCACACCGACATGTTGGCTCGAGCCCGGTGAGAAGCAATTTGCCGGACCCGAGATCGTTCAGATTACAGCTGATAAAGTTAAAGTCGCTCGTGAAAAGTTGAAAGCCGCTCGTGATAGACAAAAGGTATACGCAGATCCAAAACATAGACCTGTTGAATTCAAGGAGGGCGAACGAGTATTCTTAAAGATCTCTCCTTGGAAGGGCTTTATTCGGTTTGGTCGGAAGGGTAAGTTGAGTCCGCGATATATTGGTCCATTTAAAATCCTTCGTAAGGTTAACGACCAGACGATGTCACTTGAGTTACCGCCAGAGCTTTCTGGAATCCATAACACGTTTAACGTGTGTTACCTGCGTAAATGCAAAGTGGAGGAGAACCAGATTCTGCCTCTGCAAGAGTTGAAAGTAGACGTTTCAAAACGTCTTGTTGAAGAACCTGTTGAAATACTTGGTTCAAAGATCAAGAAGTTACGCAGAAAGATGATAAAGCTAGTTTTGGTCAAGTGGAAGCACAACCTAGGTTCGAACATGACCTGGGAGACCGAAGACGACATGCGATCTAGATACCATCACTTGTTTGTGGACGATCAGATTCCAAGGACGGAATCTTCTTAAGGGGGGTAGATTTGTAACACCCTAGTTTAGGGCTTAGTTATACACAGTTGTACCTTATGTTTGTATAGTTGTATGTTGATATTAACCAAGTTGTTTAAGTTGTTTTGTTGATAAATTGTTGTTATTTGTTGGTACCCGTGGTTATGTGGTTAAAGTTGGAAATGTGTCGTTAATAGATAGAGTTGGTAATTTGTTGAACGGTTTCAAATAATGATTCCGAAAATATCTCCGTTAGTTGAAACGGATAAACCTAAGTCGTGTTTTAAGTTGAATAGGAGAACGAAATACCCTCGTGGGGTATTAGACCCACTTGGGTCGGTTTAAGGGTTATTATCCCCTGTTGCTTCTTTCAAACACACAAAACACATACAACATACATACATACGTACCTAAGTCTCTATACACACACACACACTTTGTGATTTGAAGAAGAAGTTAAGAGAGGAAGCTGAATCAAGGGATTCATAAGTTGAATTCAAGTCCAACTTTGCTGTACTTCTTCTTGATTGTAAGTGATTTTAAGCTTAAAACCTAGTTTTCGGTTTTGTAAAGGAGATGACCCATTTGATTGGATTCAAGTGGGGTTTGGTATTGATTTTGTGTCAAATATGTGTTGCTAAGTTCATTAGTATCTTAGAAATGAGGTATAAGCAATCAAAGCTGGATTCAAGTCGATTTTTAGCACCAAAACTCGAAGAACAGCTTCTGTCAGAAAACAGAGCTGATGGTCACTGTAAATTGGTGCTTGCGGCCGCAAGGGGAAGGCCTTGCGACCGCAAGCTGTTTTGTTATCCCTTGCGGTCGCATGCATGGGTCTTGTGGTCGCAAGTGGGTGTTGTCATGGTTTACCGTCTAAGGACGAAGAAAAGATACTTGCGGTTATAAGTATATAACTTGCGATCGTAAGCCCTCAAGATACCATCCTTGCGGTCGTATGGCTATGTCCTTGCGATCGCAAGCTGGTGTGGTTTGGGTAGGACCCTTGCGTTTGCAAGGTAAACCCTTGCGGTCGCAAGTGGGGTGTTTAAGAGGACCCTTGCGGCCGCATGGATATGTCTTGCGACCGCAAGTGTTATTGTTTTGTTGGCAGCTTTGTTGTATTGTGGTTTAAGTCTCGTTGGTTGTCGTTGTTTGGTGTCTAAGCCTGACCCTAATGTGTTAGGTGATTCGGACGACTCCGTGTGCTCCTGGGATTCCCGAATTCATATTTGTCTCCTCTGATTTCGAGGTGAGTACCGGTTTTCCCATGAGTCTCGGTAAGTAGCGTTGTCTGTTGTTTGTTGAAATTTGTTGTCGATGTCGCACACGTGCGTATGAGGTATGTTATGTCATGTTGTTGTATATTGTTGCCATGCTAAGTTGCTTTACACGTTGGTTATGAATCGCATGCGTATAGTTGAACCCACTACGGGTTGTAGTTGTATATGTGGTACTGGTCCGGACTGATGTTGGCATGGTTAAGGTCAGCTTTCTTCCGGAAGGCTGGATCCCTTTGACGGAATAACGGGGATCAACGGTACCGGGTGTGCAGCACGCCGGGGTGGTCTTGCAAACCGCCGCTCCTTAACGTGAGTTGGGATCTTAGCTTTCGTTGAGATCCGAGTTGTTGAGCTTCGAGCTTCGTAACGCGTTTGGTGGACTGCTCTTCGCTCCCCTACCATTGCGGATAGTTGTAGCTGATGGTCCCTAGTTGGAATCGTTGAGCGGGGCTTTTCCCCCTGCAAGATATGATTCCTACTAACTCGTTGGCGCGACGGTGTATGTTAGGATAGCCTTATGTGATGTCCCGTAGTTGGGATAACCTGCTTATTGATGCTTTTGTTTTAATCTGTGCTCACTAGCTAGTTGTACCTAACGGTGCCTGAATTTACCTTTTTGCAGATGCGAAGTAGTTGGCCTGGTGAGGCGGGACTGTTGGTAGTTGTTGTACATATCTTTTGGGGAACACTGTTCGTTGTAATTGTGTGATCCGATGGTCGGTGTGTGTCGGTTTAGTTGGGTAACACGCGGTGGTATTTTGGACTTGGTTTTTGGTGTTGAAATTTTACTTTACCAAGTCAGATAAACATTATTATCTTTTGTAAAACGTGGTTACTTCCGTTGCTGGCTTTTTTTATATAAGTTTAAAAAGCTTAAATTTTCCCTAATTTTAAGCGCGTGAAAACCAATGTTACTAGTAGGTATCAGAGCCTAAGTTTGAGGAATTGGGTACTCGTAGGAGTATTCAATCGCAAGCTCGGGCCCGACCATCGTTAAGTGTTCCTAGTTGGGTATTTGGGGTTGAGTATGAGCGTTATGTGGTAGTTGCATGTGTAAATTAACTTGTAGCGTTAGTAGTTGTTGAATAAGTAGAATACTAAATGTTGTTCCCATGTGTAGTAAGTTGACATAGAATGGTTGAGCAACGAGTTAATACTGAAGAGGCTCTTAAGCGTATGGAGGATGAAGCTTCGATCGTTCATCCTGAAGCTGAGGAGGGATCTGCTCCGCATAATTACGAGCCGTTAAGGCAAGATCCAGAACAAGCAGCGCGTATTACACGTCTGGAGGAAGAGCTCCGACTTACAAGGGAGCTGTTGTTAGCGGCTGTGCAAGGACGTAAACTAGAGAAGTGTTCGTTTAAGAAATTATGTTCTTGCGGTCCGAAAGAATTTGAGGGCGGTGATGGTCCTTCAGATACCGTGAGGTGGCTTAGAGAAACCGAGGAGGTGTTCGATTCTTGTGATTGTGAAGCGGAGCTTTGTGTCAAATACACGGCACGGATGTTGAAGGGTAGCGCGTTGTTCTGGTGGGATTCAGTGAAAGCGACGTTGAGTAAAGAGGTTGTTGCTGCCATGACATGGGAGCAGTTTACGGAGAAAGTAACGACACGGTATTGTACAGATTATGATATGGAGAAGATGGAAAGAGAGTTCAACGCTCTTAGTAAGGGAGACGGGTCGGTGGATGTTCTGATCCAAGCCTTTATTGATAAAGTGAGGTTTATTCCTAGCTTGGCGACGGATGATGCTGCGAAAATGAGAAAGTTTGTGGGAAAGTTGCCTGCCGATTATCGCGCTCTCGTTAGAATGGCTGGGAGTTTAGATCGAGCGTTTGAAATAACTCGACAGATTGAAGATGATCGTACTCAGGGTAAGGATGACCGAGCTGGTGAAGGTCATAAGAGGAAGTTTCAACAATCCTCAAAGCCGGGTCCTTCTAAAGGAAAATCTGTTGCTGGTGGGAAGTTTGATTCCCAGAAGAAGCCGTGGGTGGATCGTCCGTGGTGTGCAACTTGCCGTACGTATCACAGTGGTGACTGTTCTAAAGCCACTGCTCGATGCTTACGGTGTGGACAGAAGGGGCACGTGTTTGCCGAGTGTGAGTTCAAGGAGGATGTTTGTTACAAGTGCCATAAGCCAGGGCACATAATATCTCATTGCCGGTCAAAGCAAAGTACCGGTGCTGGTGGATCTGCCTCTGGGCAGAAGAAAGATGGTGCTCCTCGAGCCAAAGGACGAGCCTTTCAGATGACGGACGAAGAGGCCAAAGGTGCTGGGGACGTGATAACTGGTATATTTCTTGTTAATTCTGCCCCAGCATGTGTATTGTTTGATTCTGGAGCTACGTATTCTTTTGTATCTGTCTCTTTTTGTGATAAACTGCAAATGCCTGTATCTGTACTATCTGAGCCAATAAGAGTAGAGACTGCTAGTGGTAGAGTAGTTCCCGTTGTTGATAATGTCCCTCAAGCGGTTATTGATATCGACGGGAGTAGTTTTCCTGTTTCCCTTCTTCTTATGCCGATTGCGGAATTCGATGTTGTAATTGGGATGGATTGGCTTAGCAAGCTGAACGCTGATATTTTCTGTTCCAAGAAGTTGATTAAAGTCCCTCTACCTGACGGGTCATATGCTGTGGCTCGCGGTGAAAGACGCAAATCGGATATTCCTGTCATCTCTCTGATAAAAGCGAGAAAGTCAGTTTCAAAAGGTTGCGAGTGTTATCTGGCACATGTGATTGATGCTAAATTGTAGAAACGTGTTGTTCGTGATATTCCGGTGGTGACCGATTATCCAGAAATGTTCACTGATGAGTTGCCAGGGTTACCACCAGTTAGAGACGTTGAATATCGTATTGATCTTGTTCCGGGGGCTACCCCTGTGGCCAAAGCTCCGTATCGTCTTGCTCCTTCCGAGGTTTGCGAGATGATGACACAAATTCAGGAGTTGTTAGACAAAGGCTTTATTCGCCCGAGTTCTTCTCCCTGGGGTGCTCCAGTTTTTTTACGTAAAGAAGAAGATGGGACGATGAGAATGTGCATAGATTACCGGGAGCTGAATAAGTGAACGGTAAAGAATAAGTATCCTTTGCCGAGGATAGACGATTTTTTTGATCAACTGCAGGGAGCGACGTGTTTCTCAAAGATTGATCTGCGGTCGGGATATCATCAAGTATTAGTTGCTGACGAAGATGTTCCTAAGACGGCTTTCCGTACTCGTTATGGTCATTACGAGTTTTTGGTGATGCCTTTTGGCTTAACCAATGCTCCTGTTGTTTTCATGGACCTGATGAACCTGGTTTGTCGTCCTTTTCTTGATAAGTCGGTGATCGTGTTTATTGACGATATTCTCGTTTATTCTAAAACCGAAGCTGAACACGAGTTGCATCTGCGACAAGTCCTTGAAACTCTTAAACGAGAGAAGCTTTATGCTAAATTCTCGAAGTGTGAATTCTGGTTGCGAGAAGTTCATTTTCTTGGTCACGTGATTTGCAGCGATGGCGTGAAGGTTGATCCAGCGAAGGTTGAGGCGGTGATGAATTGGGGAGTTCCCCGAACTCCTTCTGAAGTTAGAAGCTTTCTTGGCTTGGCTGGTTATTATCGGCGGTTTATCCATGACTTTTCTAAGCTTGCAGGTCCTTTGACCAAACTAACTCGCAAGGATGTTGTATTTGTTTGGGCGGAAGCTCAAGAACAAGCGTTTTAATCTCTGAAACGGCTATTGTGCGAAGCTCCAATTCTTTCGTTGCCAGACGGATCTAAAGATTTCGTTCTTTATTGTGATGCTTCGTACGCCGGATTGGGGTGTTTGCTGATGCAGCGTGATAAAGTGATTGCCTACGCTTCAAGGCAATTGAAACCTCATGAAGGCAACTATCCGACTCATGATCTTGAGTTGGCAGCTGTGGTGTTCGCGTTGAAATTGTGGAGACACTATCTTTACGGTACCAAATGTGTGGTTTGCACAGATCACAAGATCCTACAATATGTCTTCATGCAGAAAGAGCTCAATATGAGACAACGTAGATGGCTCGAGTTGATAAAAGACTATGATTGTGAAATTCGCTACCATCCTGGTAAGACCAACGTGGTGGCGGATGCCTTGAGTAGAAAAAGCTCTTATGTAGATGCAAAGTTCATGAAACTTACTGTGGTTCCTGATATCATTGTTCGGTTAAAGGAAGCGCAACAAGTGGCATTGCAAGATGACAATCTGAAAGCTGAGTTGATGAGAAAGCTGAAAGATCAACTTGTTGACGATACCCGTGGATTAAAGACTTTCCAGTCTCGCGTATGGGTGCCACTTCATGGTGGTAATCGTGATCTGATACTGCAAAAAGCCCATAAGTCTAGGCTGTCTGTTCATCCGGGCAGCACAAAGATGTATCACGACTTGAAAGCGTTGTATTGGTGGCCACCATTGAAAAGAGACATTGCCTCTTTGTAGAGAAATGTCAAATCTGCGCGCAAGTCAAGACAGAACATCAGAAGCTTTATGGCAATCTGCAGCAACTTGAGATTCCAGAGTGGAAGTGGGATCACATTACGATGGACTTTGTGACAAAGTTGCCGAAAACCCTCAGAGGTCATGATGCAATTTGGGTCATTGTCGACCGATTGACCAAGAGTGCTCATTTTCTAGCTATCAGCGAGTCTACTCCGTTGGAAAAGCTAGCAAAGTTGTATGTGAATGAGGTGGTATCACGCCATGGTTTTCCATGTTCTATTGTATCTGATCGGGATGCGCGATTTGCTTCCCTTTTTTGGCAGAGTTTGCAAAGCGAACTTGGTACTCGTGTTCACTTTAGCACGGCATATCATCCGCAGACAGATGGCCAGTCAAAGAGAACGATTCAGACGTTGGAGGACATGCTTCGCGCATGTGTTCTCGAGTTCGGTGGTGCGTGGGATTCTCACTTTCCTTTGATCGAGTTTGCTTACAACAACTCGTATCACTCCAGTATTGGGATGCCTCCATACGAGATGTTATACGGGAGGCGTTGTCGCACACCGACATGTTGGCTCGAGCCCGGTGAGAAGCAATTTGCCGGACCCGAGATCGTTCAGATTACAGCTGATAAAGTTAAAGTCGCTCGTGAAAAGTTGAAAGCCGCTCGTGATAGACAAAAGGTATACGCAGATCCAAAACATAGACCTGTTGAATTCAAGGAGGGCGAACGAGTATTCTTAAAGATCTCTCCTTGGAAGGGCTTTATTCGGTTTGGTCGGAAGGGTAAGTTGAGTCCGCGATATATTGGTCCATTTAAAATCCTTCGTAAGGTTAACGACCAGACGATGTCACTTGAGTTACCGCCAGAGCTTTCTGGAATCCATAACACGTTTAACGTGTGTTACCTGCGTAAATGCAAAGTGGAGGAGAACCAGATTCTGCCTCTGCAAGAGTTGAAAGTAGACGTTTCAAAACGTCTTGTTGAAGAACCTGTTGAAATACTTGGTTCAAAGATCAAGAAGTTACGCAGAAAGATGATAAAGCTAGTTTTGGTCAAGTGGAAGCACAACCTAGGTTCGAACATGACCTGGGAGACCGAAGACGACATGCGATCTAGATACCATCACTTGTTTGTGGACGATCAGATTCCAAGGACGGAATCTTCTTAAGGGGGGTAGATTTGTAACACCCTAGTTTAGGGCTTAGTTATACACAGTTGTACCTTATGTTTGTATAGTTGTATGTTGATATTAACCAAGTTGTTTAAGTTGTTTTGTTGATAAATTGTTGTTATTTGTTGGTACCCGTGGTTATGTGGTTAAAGTTGGAAATGTGTCGTTAATAGATAGAGTTGGTAATTTGTTGAACGGTTTCAAATAATGATTCCGAAAATATCTCCGTTAGTTGAAACGGATAAACCTAAGTCGTGTTTTAAGTTGAATAGGAGAACGAAATACCCTCGTGGGGTATTAGACCCACTTGGGTCGGTTTAAGGGTTATTATCCCCTGTTGCTTCTTTCAAACACACAAAACACATACAACATACATACATACGTACCTAAGTCTCTATACACACACACACACTTTGTGATTTGAAGAAGAAGTTAAGAGAGGAAGCTGAATCAAGGGATTCATAAGTTGAATTCAAGTCCAACTTTGCTGTACTTCTTCTTGATTGTAAGTGATTTTAAGCTTAAAACCTAGTTTTCGGTTTTGTAAAGGAGATGACCCATTTGATTGGATTCAAGTGGGGTTTGGTATTGATTTTGTGTCAAATATGTGTTGCTAAGTTCATTAGTATCTTAGAAATGAGGTATAAGCAATCAAAGCTGGATTCAAGTCGATTTTTAGCACCAAAACTCGAAGAACAGCTTCTGTCAGAAAACAGAGCTGATGGTCACTGTAAATTGGTGCTTGCGGCCGCAAGGGGAAGGCCTTGCGACCGCAAGCTGTTTTGTTATCCCTTGCGGTCGCATGCATGGGTCTTGTGGTCGCAAGTGGGTGTTGTCATGGTTTACCGTCTAAGGACGAAGAAAAGATACTTGCGGTTATAAGTATATAACTTGCGATCGTAAGCCCTCAAGATACCATCCTTGCGGTCGTATGGCTATGTCCTTGCGATCGCAAGCTGGTGTGGTTTGGGTAGGACCCTTGCGTTTGCAAGGTAAACCCTTGCGGTCGCAAGTGGGGTGTTTAAGAGGACCCTTGCGGCCGCATGGATATGTCTTGCGACCGCAAGTGTTATTGTTTTGTTGGCAGCTTTGTTGTATTGTGGTTTAAGTCTCGTTGGTTGTCGTTGTTTGGTGTCTAAGCCTGACCCTAATGTGTTAGGTGATTCGGACGACTCCGTGTGCTCCTGGGATTCCCGAATTCATATTTGTCTCCTCTGATTTCGAGGTGAGTACCGGTTTTCCCATGAGTCTCGGTAAGTAGCGTTGTCTGTTGTTTGTTGAAATTTGTTGTCGATGTCGCACACGTGCGTATGAGGTATGTTATGTCATGTTGTTGTATATTGTTGCCATGCTAAGTTGCTTTACACGTTGGTTATGAATCGCATGCGTATAGTTGAACCCACTACGGGTTGTAGTTGTATATGTGGTACTGGTCCGGACTGATGTTGGCATGGTTAAGGTCAGCTTTCTTCCGGAAGGCTGGATCCCTTTGACGGAATAACGGGGATCAACGGTACCGGGTGTGCAGCACGCCGGGGTGGTCTTGCAAACCGCCGCTCCTTAACGTGAGTTGGGATCTTAGCTTTCGTTGAGATCCGAGTTGTTGAGCTTCGAGCTTCGTAACGCGTTTGGTGGACTGCTCTTCGCTCCCCTACCATTGCGGATAGTTGTAGCTGATGGTCCCTAGTTGGAATCGTTGAGCGGGGCTTTTCCCCCTGCAAGATATGATTCCTACTAACTCGTTGGCGCGACGGTGTATGTTAGGATAGCCTTATGTGATGTCCCGTAGTTGGGATAACCTGCTTATTGATGCTTTTGTTTTAATCTGTGCTCACTAGCTAGTTGTACCTAACGGTGCCTGAATTTACCTTTTTGCAGATGCGAAGTAGTTGGCCTGGTGAGGCGGGACTGTTGGTAGTTGTTGTACATATCTTTTGGGGAACACTGTTCGTTGTAATTGTGTGATCCGATGGTCGGTGTGTGTCGGTTTAGTTGGGTAACACGCGGTGGTATTTTGGACTTGGTTTTTGGTGTTGAAATTTTACTTTACCAAGTCAGATAAACATTATTATCTTTTGTAAAACGTGGTTACTTCCGTTGCTGGCTTTTTTTATATAAGTTTAAAAAGCTTAAATTTTCCCTAATTTTAAGCGCGTGAAAACCAATGTTACTAGTAGGTATCAGAGCCTAAGTTTGAGGAATTGGGTACTCGTAGGAGTATTCAATCGCAAGCTCGGGCCCGACCATCGTTAAGTGTTCCTAGTTGGGTATTTGGGGTTGAGTATGAGCGTTATGTGGTAGTTGCATGTGTAAATTAACTTGTAGCGTTAGTAGTTGTTGAATAAGTAGAATACTAAATGTTGTTCCCATGTGTAGTAAGTTGACATAGAATGGTTGAGCAACGAGTTAATACTGAAGAGGCTCTTAAGCGTATGGAGGATGAAGCTTCGATCGTTCATCCTGAAGCTGAGGAGGGATCTGCTCCGCATAATTACGAGCCGTTAAGGCAAGATCCAGAACAAGCAGCGCGTATTACACGTCTGGAGGAAGAGCTCCGACTTACAAGGGAGCTGTTGTTAGCGGCTGTGCAAGGACGTAAACTAGAGAAGTGTTCGTTTAAGAAATTATGTTCTTGCGGTCCGAAAGAATTTGAGGGCGGTGATGGTCCTTCAGATACCGTGAGGTGGCTTAGAGAAACCGAGGAGGTGTTCGATTCTTGTGATTGTGAAGCGGAGCTTTGTGTCAAATACACGGCACGGATGTTGAAGGGTAGCGCGTTGTTCTGGTGGGATTCAGTGAAAGCGACGTTGAGTAAAGAGGTTGTTGCTGCCATGACATGGGAGCAGTTTACGGAGAAAGTAACGACACGGTATTGTACAGATTATGATATGGAGAAGATGGAAAGAGAGTTCAACGCTCTTAGTAAGGGAGACGGGTCGGTGGATGTTCTGATCCAAGCCTTTATTGATAAAGTGAGGTTTATTCCTAGCTTGGCGACGGATGATGCTGCGAAAATGAGAAAGTTTGTGGGAAAGTTGCCTGCCGATTATCGCGCTCTCGTTAGAATGGCTGGGAGTTTAGATCGAGCGTTTGAAATAACTCGACAGATTGAAGATGATCGTACTCAGGGTAAGGATGACCGAGCTGGTGAAGGTCATAAGAGGAAGTTTCAACAATCCTCAAAGCCGGGTCCTTCTAAAGGAAAATCTGTTGCTGGTGGGAAGTTTGATTCCCAGAAGAAGCCGTGGGTGGATCGTCCGTGGTGTGCAACTTGCCGTACGTATCACAGTGGTGACTGTTCTAAAGCCACTGCTCGATGCTTACGGTGTGGACAGAAGGGGCACGTGTTTGCCGAGTGTGAGTTCAAGGAGGATGTTTGTTACAAGTGCCATAAGCCAGGGCACATAATATCTCATTGCCGGTCAAAGCAAAGTACCGGTGCTGGTGGATCTGCCTCTGGGCAGAAGAAAGATGGTGCTCCTCGAGCCAAAGGACGAGCCTTTCAGATGACGGACGAAGAGGCCAAAGGTGCTGGGGACGTGATAACTGGTATATTTCTTGTTAATTCTGCCCCAGCATGTGTATTGTTTGATTCTGGAGCTACGTATTCTTTTGTATCTGTCTCTTTTTGTGATAAACTGCAAATGCCTGTATCTGTACTATCTGAGCCAATAAGAGTAGAGACTGCTAGTGGTAGAGTAGTTCCCGTTGTTGATAATGTCCCTCAAGCGGTTATTGATATCGACGGGAGTAGTTTTCCTGTTTCCCTTCTTCTTATGCCGATTGCGGAATTCGATGTTGTAATTGGGATGGATTGGCTTAGCAAGCTGAACGCTGATATTTTCTGTTCCAAGAAGTTGATTAAAGTCCCTCTACCTGACGGGTCATATGCTGTGGCTCGCGGTGAAAGACGCAAATCGGATATTCCTGTCATCTCTCTGATAAAAGCGAGAAAGTCAGTTTCAAAAGGTTGCGAGTGTTATCTGGCACATGTGATTGATGCTAAATTGTAGAAACGTGTTGTTCGTGATATTCCGGTGGTGACCGATTATCCAGAAATGTTCACTGATGAGTTGCCAGGGTTACCACCAGTTAGAGACGTTGAATATCGTATTGATCTTGTTCCGGGGGCTACCCCTGTGGCCAAAGCTCCGTATCGTCTTGCTCCTTCCGAGGTTTGCGAGATGATGACACAAATTCAGGAGTTGTTAGACAAAGGCTTTATTCGCCCGAGTTCTTCTCCCTGGGGTGCTCCAGTTTTTTTACGTAAAGAAGAAGATGGGACGATGAGAATGTGCATAGATTACCGGGAGCTGAATAAGTGAACGGTAAAGAATAAGTATCCTTTGCCGAGGATAGACGATTTTTTTGATCAACTGCAGGGAGCGACGTGTTTCTCAAAGATTGATCTGCGGTCGGGATATCATCAAGTATTAGTTGCTGACGAAGATGTTCCTAAGACGGCTTTCCGTACTCGTTATGGTCATTACGAGTTTTTGGTGATGCCTTTTGGCTTAACCAATGCTCCTGTTGTTTTCATGGACCTGATGAACCTGGTTTGTCGTCCTTTTCTTGATAAGTCGGTGATCGTGTTTATTGACGATATTCTCGTTTATTCTAAAACCGAAGCTGAACACGAGTTGCATCTGCGACAAGTCCTTGAAACTCTTAAACGAGAGAAGCTTTATGCTAAATTCTCGAAGTGTGAATTCTGGTTGCGAGAAGTTCATTTTCTTGGTCACGTGATTTGCAGCGATGGCGTGAAGGTTGATCCAGCGAAGGTTGAGGCGGTGATGAATTGGGGAGTTCCCCGAACTCCTTCTGAAGTTAGAAGCTTTCTTGGCTTGGCTGGTTATTATCGGCGGTTTATCCATGACTTTTCTAAGCTTGCAGGTCCTTTGACCAAACTAACTCGCAAGGATGTTGTATTTGTTTGGGCGGAAGCTCAAGAACAAGCGTTTTAATCTCTAAAACGGCTATTGTGCGAAGCTCCAATTCTTTCGTTGCCAGACGGATCTAAAGATTTCGTTCTTTATTGTGATGCTTCGTACGCCGGATTGGGGTGTTTGATGATGCAGCGTGATAAAGTGATTGCCTATGCTTCAAGGCAATTGAAACCTCATGAAGGCAACTATCCGACTCATGATCTTGAGTTGGCAGCTGTGGTGTTCGCGTTGAAATTGTGGAGACACTATCTTTACGGTACCAAATGTGTGGTTTGCACAGATCACAAGATCCTACAATATGTCTTCATGCAGAAAGAGCTCAATATGAGACAACGTAGATGGCTCGAGTTGATAAAAGACTATGATTGTGAAATTCGCTACCATCCTGGTAAGACCAACGTGGTGGCGGATGCCTTGAGTAGAAAAAGCTCTTATGTAGATGCAAAGTTCATGAAACTTACTGTGGTTCCTGATATCATTGTTCGGTTAAAGGAAGCGCAACAAGTGGCATTGCAAGATGACAATCTGAAAGCTGAGTTGATGAGAAAGCTGAAAGATCAACTTGTTGACGATACCCGTGGATTAAAGACTTTCCAGTCTCGCGTATGGGTGCCACTTCATGGTGGTAATCGTGATCTGATACTGCAAAAAGCCCATAAGTCTAGGCTGTCTGTTCATCCGGGCAGCACAAAGATGTATCACGACTTGAAAGCGTTGTATTGGTGGCCGCCATTGAAAAGAGACATTGCCTCTTTGTAGAGAAATGTCAAATCTGCGCGCAAGTCAAGACAGAACATCAGAAGCTTTATGGCAATCTGCAGCAACTTGAGATTCCAGAGTGGAAGTGGGATCACATTACGATGGACTTTGTGACAAAGTTGCCGAAAACCCTCAGAGGTCATGATGCAATTTGGGTCATTGTCGACCGATTGACCAAGAGTGCTCATTTTCTAGCTATCAGCGAGTCTACTCCGTTGGAAAAGCTAGCAAAGTTGTATGTGAATGAGGTGGTATCACGCCATGGTTTTCCATGTTCTATTGTATCTGATCGGGATGCGCGATTTGCTTCCCTTTTTTGGCAGAGTTTGCAAAGCGAACTTGGTACTCGTGTTCACTTTAGCACGGCATATCATCCGCAGACAGATGGCCAGTCAGAGAGAACGATTCAGACGTTGGAGGACATGCTTCGCGCATGTGTTCTCGAGTTCGGTGGTGCGTGGGATTCTCACTTTCCTTTGATCGAGTTTGCTTACAACAACTCGTATCACTCCAGTATTGGGATGCCTCCATACGAGATGTTATACGGGAGGCGTTGTCGCACACCGACATGTTGGCTCGAGCCCGGTGAGAAGCAATTTGCCGGACCCGAGATCGTTCAGATTACAGCTGATAAAGTTAAAGTCGCTCGTGAAAAGTTGAAAGCCGCTCGTGATAGACAAAAGGTATACGCAGATCCAAAACATAGACCTGTTGAATTCAAGGAGGGCGAACGAGTATTCTTAAAGATCTCTCCTTGGAAGGGCTTTATTCGGTTTGGTCGGAAGGGTAAGTTGAGTCCGCGATATATTGGTCCATTTAAAATCCTTCGTAAGGTTAACGACCAGACGATGTCACTTGAGTTGCCGCCAGAGCTTTCTGGAATCCATAACACGTTTAACGTGTGTTACCTGCGTAAATGCAAAGTGGAGGAGAACCAGATTCTGCCTCTGCAAGAGTTGAAAGTAGACGTTTCAAAACGTCTTGTTGAAGAACCTGTTGAAATACTTGGTTCAAAGATCAAGAAGTTACGCAGAAAGATGATAAAGCTAGTTTTGGTCAAGTGGAAGCACAACCTAGGTTCGAACATGACCTGGGAGACCGAAGACGACATGCGATCTAGATACCATCACTTGTTTGTGGACGATCAGATTCCAAGGACGGAATCTTCTTAAGGGGGGTAGATTTGTAACACCCTAGTTTAGGGCTTAGTTATACACAGTTGTACCTTATGTTTGTATAGTTGTATGTTGATATTAACCAAGTTGTTTAAGTTGTTTTGTTGATAAATTGTTGTTATTTGTTGGTACCCGTGGTTATGTGGTTAAAGTTGGAAATGTGTCGTTAATAGATAGAGTTGGTAATTTGTTGAACGGTTTCAAATAATGATTCCGAAAATATCTCCGTTAGTTGAAACGGATAAACCTAAGTCGTGTTTTAAGTTGAATAGGAGAACGAAATACCCTCGTGGGGTATTAGACCCACTTGGGTCGGTTTAAGGGTTATTATCCCCTGTTGCTTCTTTCAAACACACAAAACACATACAACATACATACATACGTACCTAAGTCTCTATACACACACACACACTTTGTGATTTGAAGAAGAAGTTAAGAGAGGAAGCTGAATCAAGGGATTCATAAGTTGAATTCAAGTCCAACTTTGCTGTACTTCTTCTTGATTGTAAGTGATTTTAAGCTTAAAACCTAGTTTTCGGTTTTGTAAAGGAGATGACCCATTTGATTGGATTCAAGTGGGGTTTGGTATTGATTTTGTGTCAAATATGTGTTGCTAAGTTCATTAGTATCTTAGAAATGAGGTATAAGCAATCAAAGCTGGATTCAAGTCGATTTTTAGCACCAAAACTCGAAGAACAGCTTCTGTCAGAAAACAGAGCTGATGGTCACTGTAAATTGGTGCTTGCGGCCGCAAGGGGAAGGCCTTGCGACCGCAAGCTGTTTTGTTATCCCTTGCGGTCGCATGCATGGGTCTTGTGGTCGCAAGTGGGTGTTGTCATGGTTTACCGTCTAAGGACGAAGAAAAGATACTTGCGGTTATAAGTATATAACTTGCGATCGTAAGCCCTCAAGATACCATCCTTGCGGTCGTATGGCTATGTCCTTGCGATCGCAAGCTGGTGTGGTTTGGGTAGGACCCTTGCGTTTGCAAGGTAAACCCTTGCGGTCGCAAGTGGGGTGTTTAAGAGGACCCTTGCGGCCGCATGGATATGTCTTGCGACCGCAAGTGTTATTGTTTTGTTGGCAGCTTTGTTGTATTGTGGTTTAAGTCTCGTTGGTTGTCGTTGTTTGGTGTCTAAGCCTGACCCTAATGTGTTAGGTGATTCGGACGACTCCGTGTGCTCCTGGGATTCCCGAATTCATATTTGTCTCCTCTGATTTCGAGGTGAGTACCGGTTTTCCCATGAGTCTCGGTAAGTAGCGTTGTCTGTTGTTTGTTGAAATTTGTTGTCGATGTCGCACACGTGCGTATGAGGTATGTTATGTCATGTTGTTGTATATTGTTGCCATGCTAAGTTGCTTTACACGTTGGTTATGAATCGCATGCGTATAGTTGAACCCACTACGGGTTGTAGTTGTATATGTGGTACTGGTCCGGACTGATGTTGGCATGGTTAAGGTCAGCTTTCTTCCCGAAGGCTGGATCCCTTTGATGGAATAACGGGGATCAACGGTACCCGGTGTGCAGCATGCCGGGGTGGTCTTGCAAACCGCCGCTCCTTAACGTGAGTTGGGATCTTAGCTTTCGTTGAGATCCGAGTTGTTGAGCTTCGAGCTTCGTAACGCGTTTGGTGGACTGCTCTTCGCTCCCCCACCATTGCGGATATTTGTAGCTGATGGTCCCCAGTTAGAATCGTTAAGCGGGGCTTTCCCCCTACAAGATATGATTCCTATTGACTCGTTGGCGCGACGTTGTATGTTAGGATAGCCTTATGTGCTGTCCCGTAGTTGGGATAATCTGCTTATTGATGCTTATGTGTTAATCTGTGCTCACTAGCTAGTTGTAGCTAACGGTGCCTGAATTTACCTTTTTGCAGATGCGAAGTAGTTGGCCTGGTGAGGCGGGACTGTTGGTAGTTGTTGTACATATCTTTTGCGGAACACTGTTCGTTGTAATTGTGTGATCCGATGGTCGGTGTGTGTCGGTTTAGTTGGGTAACACGCGGTGGTATTTTGGACTTGGTTTTTGGTGTTGAAATTTTACTTTACCAAGTCAGATAAACATTATTATCTTTTGTAAAACGTGGTTACTTCCGCTGCTGGCTTTTATTATATAAGTTTAAAAAGCTTAAATTTTCCCTAATTTTAAGTGCGTGAAAACCGGTGTTACAGTAGTCTTTGGTTGTAATTATCTTTTGAGGAACATGTTTGTTGTACATATGGATCCGATGGTCGGAACTAGTAGGTAACGCTTGTTGATTACGAACTTGGCTTATTCTTTTGATGTAATTAGATAGCCGGGTCAATTAACGTTGCTTTTGTAAATGGCGTTTAACTCCGCTGCACACTTTTGATAATGGTAGTTAAAAAGTTTAAAGTAACTCTAATTTTTAGCTCCTTAGAGGTGGCGTTACAAGTAGGGATCAGAGCCTAAGTTTGAGAAGTTGGGTACTTGTTTAAGTATTCAATCTCAAGCTCGGGCCCGACCATCGTTAAGTGTTTCTATCAGGGTAATTGGGGTTGAGTATGAGTGTTATATGTTTACTGCTCAATGTGAACTAACTTGTGTGTTGGAAATTGTCAAATAAATGGTGTACTAATTGTGGTCTACGTTTAAATAGTAAGTTGATTAGAAATGGCTGAGCATCGAGCTACAACCAAAGAGGCTTTCAAGCAAATGAAGGATCAAGCCTCAAGTGTACGTCGAGAAGCTGAGGATGAGGCTTCTCAGCATAACACCGAGCCGCTTAGGCACGATCAAGATTAGGCGGCGTATGTTAGACTACTTGTAGAGGAACTCTGACTGACGAGGGAGCTGCTACAGAACACGATGGCTAGAAAGAAGCAAGAGAAGTGTTCCTATAAGAAGTTGATGTCTTGCAGGCCGAAGGTTTATGAGGGTAGTGATAATCCCTCTGAGACTATACGTTGGTTACGTGAGACAGATCAAGTCTTCGAATCTTGTGATTGTGAATATGAAAGTCGTGTTAAGTACGATGTTCGACTGTTAAAAGGGCGTGATTTGAATTGGTAGGATACGGTGAAAGATACGTTAAGCCAGGAGGTGATCGCTGCTCTGACTTGGGAGCAGCTCTATGAGAAATTGAAGGCCAAGTACTGCACAGATTATGATCTAAAGAGGGTGGAAAACGAGTTCAATAGTCTCCGTAAGGGGGACAAACTAGTAGAGGACCTTATCAACGCTTTTACAGATAAGGTGAGATTTATTCCGCATTTCGTGACTGACGAGAAAACTAAGATGCGGAAGTTTGTGAATATGCTGCAACTTGATTACCGTGCTCATGTGAGAGTTGCCGCTACTATGGATCGGGCGTTTGAGATAGCCCAATAGGTTGATGGGGATCGTCATCAGAGTAAGGGGGATCATACTGCTGAGGGTCAGAAAAGGAAGTTCCAGCAGTTTTAAAAATCGGGTACTTCCAAGGGGCATACGTCAACCGGTGGGAAGCCTGATTCTTCGAAGAAGGCTATGTTTGAGGGTTCGTGGTGCTCTCAGTGCCGTACCTACCATACCAGTGATTGTTCAAAGGCTACTACCCGATGTTTTAGATGTGGTCAGAAAGGGCACTCGGAACTAGTAGGTAACGCTTGTAGATTACGAACTTGGCTTATTATTTTGATGTATTTAAATAGCCGAGTCAATTAACGTTGCTTTTGAAAATGGCGTTTAACTCCGTTGCACGCTTTTGATAATAGTTAAAAAGTTTAAATTAACTCTATTTTAAGCTCGTTAGAGGTGGCGTTACACGTTGTACCGAGTTGTGATAGCATATTTTAAAAACATATATATTTATACATGCAATTGTAGAGATATTTTTGCATGACATAAGTAGAGATATGAAATTAGGAGTCAATATCTTTGTACATGCAATTGTAGAGATATTTATACATTACATATGGAATAGGAACCATTCTAAACTAGATAAACAAAATAAAAGTATAAAATTATTATTGGTCGTCTGTCCTTGAATAAGTAAAAGGTGTTTCAAAAGGTGGTTTTTGCATCTCCACACCCTTTTCACCATCATATATTGTGTACAACCTTTTTAAGCCTTTTTATAAGGAAACTTGAAGTTCACCTATAACGTAATCCAGTTTCTCAATACAATATTAAATAATAAAAAACAAAAAGGTAAATTGAGTTGTCGGTGTTTACTACGTACTCCTTAAACATCTAAGATAGAGTAGTCAATTATTTCGTATTTTGATTTTACCCCATGTCTAACTGATTATTTTTCTTGTAAAAAGAATATGTCATAGAATATGATAAAATTGTTATAATTCATGTTCTAAAATCAATTTATTAACCATTATAATTATATTTTGTTTAAATGAAAGGTTTAGTTCACCAAAATGTATTTAACTTGTAATATTTTGTTATTTTATGTATCGGACTTTAGTTTTATTGTGTGCTTCAAACATTTAATTTGTCGTTATTGTATGGATTAAATTTTCTATTGTATGTACTAAACTTAATTTTCTTTTATTTTTTGTGTATCCAAAATACATACAATAACAATGAATGATAATTTTGATACACACAATAAAAACCTTTTAAGTACATTACACATAATAGCAAAACATGAAAAACTAAATATATTTTGATGAACGAAATTATTAAATGAATCCCAAGTCGTAACTTGGTATTTCCAATTACTACTAATTCACAAAACATTAGGAGACAAATTGTCTAAATTCCTATTAAAACATGGACTTGTGGCACTTTTCTAACCTATTCATAAGTTTGAGCACACTACAAGAAAATCAGGAATCAGAAACGGATTTTTCACCGACCAAATTCCGTCGGAAATTTTCCACGGATTTCCCACACATTTGAATCAGAAAACCGAATTTCAACAAATTTCCCACGGATTCCGTGGAAAAATCCCGGGAAATCAGAGGGAAATGGTTTTCCCACGAAACTTTTAGCCACGGTCGATTCTGTGGAAAATCCGAGAGAAACATCGGTTTCCCACGGATTTTCTAGTGATTCGTCCCACAGAAAAAGGGATGTTGTGTTGTAGTGACATGAAACCATCCTAAACATTCAAACTAACATGACAACAAGACAAACAAGACTACTCATGTTTTCCTATAAACTCTAAGTAAAGTTCACTTTCATCTCGATCCAAGGTGAAATATAACTAAAAAAATGTTTCATTTATTCCTTGAAAACTAGAAAATATAAATGCTTCAACTAGGGGAAATCCACTAAAACAAAAACAAAGTTAATCATAGATAATAAAAAGAAAGAACAATTAGTCAAACTCATGGCAAAACAAAAACTGTATTGTAGCATTGTTGATCGTATAGGAGTTACATTTATTATTTGATTAATTTGTTTAGACAAAAAAATGATGACATACTTGGGATTCCTAGCTATTCATTGATTGATATTTCACTATTGTGATTTTGCCCGCGCGTTGTACCAAGTTGTGATAGCATATTTTAAAAACATATATGTTTATACATGCAATTGTAGAGATATTTATGCATGACATAGTAGAGATATGAAATTAGGAGCCAATATGTTTGTACATGCAATTGTAGAGATATTTATGCATTACATATGGAATAGGAACCATTCTAAACTAGATAAACAAAATAAAAGTATTATTGGCAGTCTGTCCTTGATTATGTAAAAGTTGTTTCAAAAGGTGGTGTTTGCATCTCCACACCCTTTTCACCATCATATATTGCCTACAACCTTTTTAACCCTTTTTATAAGGAAACTTGAAGTTCACCTATAACCAAATCCAGTTTCTCAATACAATATTAAACAATAAAAACAAAAAGGTAAATTGAGTTGTCGGTGTTTACTACGTACTCCTTAAACATCTAAGATAGAGTAGTCAATTATCTCGTATTTTGATTTTACACCATGTCTAACTGTTTAATTTTCTTGTAGAATGAATATGTCATAGAATATAATAAAATTGTTATCATTCATGTTCTAAAATCAATTTATTGACCATTATAATTATATTTTGTTTAAATTAAGAGTTTAGTTCACCAAAATGTATTTAACTTGAAATATTTTGTTATTTTATGTATCGGACTTTAGTTTTATTGTGTGCTTCATACATTTAATTTGTCGTTATTGTATGGTTTAAATTTTCTATTATATGTACTAAACTTAATTTTTTTTTGTGTAACCAAAATACATACAATAACAATGAATGATAATTTTGATACACACAATAATAACCTTTTAAGTACAATACACATAATAGCAAAACATGAAAAGTTAAATATATTTTGATGAACGAAATTATTAAATGAATCCCAAGTTGTAACTTGGTATTTCCAATTACTACTAATTCAACCAAACATTAGGAGACAAATTGTCTAAAATCCTATTAAAACATGGACTTGTGGCACTTTGTAACCTAGTCATAAGTTTGAACACACTACAAGAAAACCAGAAATCAGAAACGGATTTTTTACGGACCAAATTCCGTCGGAAATTTTCAACGGATTCCGTGGGAAAATCATGGGAAATCCGAGGGAAGTGGTTTTTCCACGAAGCTTTTAGCCACGGTCGATTCCGTGGAAAATCTGAGAGAAACATCAATTTTCCACGGATTTTCTAGTGATTGGTCCGAGAGAAAAAGGGATGCTATGTTGTAGTGACACGAAACCATCCTAAACGTTGAAAATAACATGACAACAAGACTAACAAGACTACTCATGTTTTCCTGTAAGCTCTAAGTAAAGTTCTCTTTCATCTCGATCCAAGATGAAATATAACTAAAATAATGTTTCATTTATTCCTTGAAAACTAGAAAAATATAAATGCTTCAACTAGGGGAAATCCACTAAAACTAAAACAAATTTAATCATAGATAATAAAAAGAAAGAACAATTAGTCAAACTCATGGCAAAACAAAAACTGTATTGTAGCATTGTTGATCGTATAGGAGTTACATTTATTATTTGATTAATTTATTCTGACAAAAAAAATGATGACATACTTGGGATTCCTAGCTATTCATTGATTGATATTTCACTATTGTGATTTTGCCCGCGCGTTGTACCGAGTTGTGATAGCATATTTTAAAAACATATATGTTTATACATGCAATTGTAGAGATATTTATGCATGACATAAGTAGAGATATCAAATTAGGAGCCAATATGTTTGTACATACAATTGTAGAGATATTTATGCATTACATATGCAATAGGAACCATTCTAAACTGGATAAACAAAATAAAAGTATTATTGGCAGTCTGTCCTTGAATATGTAAAAGGTGTTTTAAAAGGTGGTGTTTGCATCTCCACACCCTTTTCACCATTATATATTGCCTACAACCTTTTTAAGCTGTTTTATAAGGAAACTAAAAGTTCACCTATAACCAAATCCAGTTTCTCAATACAATATTAAATAATAAAAAACAAAAAGGTAAATTGAGTTGTCGGTGTTTACTACGTACTCCTTAAACATCTAAGATAGAGTAGTCAATTATCTCGTATTTGATTTTACCACCAGTAGAAAAACGCGATTTTGTCACACCAAAAATGTGTGACAATATGCGTATAGTCACACTTGCTTATTCAACGCATGTGTGACCAAAGGTCGAATGACCATAGGTCGTAAATGTGTGCCCATATACTTATTAAAGGTAAGCATAAATGTGTATGTGTGACTATTGTTCATGTAATGGCCACATGAATTTAATGTTTGTGTGGCGTTTTCTAATATTTAGTCACATAGTTGTAATTAAAAAGTGACCAAATGTGTTAAAATGTGTGACCGTATGCTTTTTAAAGTCCAGTGAATGTATATTTCGTGTGACCATTGTGTGATATTTGAGTGACGTTTTGTAATATTCAGTCGCACAGGGCATTTTAATTTTGATGATTTAGTATCATAGTTGTAATTAAAAAGTGACCAAATGCGTGTGACTGTTGTTCACCCAATGGTCACATGAATGTAATATTTGTGTGGCGTTTTGAAATATTGAGTCACACAAAGCATTTTAATTTTGAGGATCTAGCCATATAGTTCTAATTAAAAAGTAACCAAATGTGCTAAAATGTGTTACCATATGCTTTTAAAGTCAAGTGAATGTCTATTTCGTGTGACTATTGTTCACCCAAACGTCAGATGAATTTAATATTTGTGTGACGTTTTGTAATATTCAGTCACACAAAGCATTTTAATTTTGAGGATTTTGTCATATAGTTGTAATTAAAAAGTGACCAAATGTGTTAAAATGTGTGACCATATGCTTTTTAAAGTCAAGTAAATGTGTATTTCGTGTGACTATTGTTCACCCAATGGTCACATGAATGTAATGTTTGTGTGACGTTTTGTAATATTCACTCACACAAGGAATTTTAATTTTGAAGAGTTAGTCACGTAGTTGTAATTAAAAAGTAACCAAAAGTGTTTAAATGTGTGACCATATGCTTTTTTAAGTCAAGTAAATGTGTATTTCGTGTGACTATTGTTTACCCAAACATCACATGAATTTAATATTTGTGTGATGTTTTGTAATATTCAGTCACACAAGGTATTTTAATTTTGAGGATTTAGTCACATAGTTGTAATTAAAAAGTGACCAAATGTGTTAAAATGTGTGACCATATGCTTTTTAAAGTCAAGTGAATGTCTATTTCGTGTGACTATTGTTCATCCAATGGTCACATGAATGTAATGTTTGTGTGGCGTTTTGTAATATTCAGTCACAAAAGGTATTTTAATTTTGAGGATTTAGCCACATAGTTGTAATTAAAAAGTGACCAAATGTGCTAAAATGTGTGACCATATGCTTTTTAAAGTCAAGTGAATGTCTATTTCGTGTGACAATTGTTCACCCAATCGTCACATAAATTTAATATTTGTGTGACGTTTAATAATATTCAGTCACACAAGGCATTTTAATTTTGAGGATTTAGTCACATAGTTGGAATTAAAAAGTGACCAAATGTGTTTAAATGTGTGATCCTATGCATTTTAAAGTCAAGTAAATGTGTATTTCGTGAGACTATTATTCACACAATGGTTACATGAATGTAATGTTTGTGTGGCGTTTTGTAATATTCAGTCACACAAGTCATTTTAATTTTGAGGATTTAGTCACATAGTTGTAATTAAAAAGTGACCAAAAGTGTTTAAATGTGTGACCATATGCTTTTTAAAGTCAAGTAAATGTGTATTTCGTGTAACTATTGTTCACCCAATGGTCACATGAATGTAATGTTTGTGTGGCGTTTTATAATATTCAGTCACATAACGCATTTTATTTTTCAGGATTTAGTCATATAGATGTAATTAATAAGTGACCAAAGGTGTTTAAATGTGTGACCATATGTATTTTAAAGTCAAGTAAATATGTATTTCGCGTGACTATTGTTCAGCCAATGGTCACATGAATTTAATTTTTGTGTGGCGTTTTGTAATATTTAGTCACACAACGAATTAGAAAACAGTGACCGAAAGTGTTAATAAGTGTGACCATATTATGTGAGGGCACCTTTTAGTCACATTTAAGAAATCAATAATTTGTGTCACAGTATGAATTTTATATATATATATATATATATATATATATATATATATATATATATATATATATATATATATATATATTATATAGACAAGGGTTAATGCTACAAGGGTTTTATTTGCGAAAAGTGTGAGAAGCGTTTTCGACCGTTAGATTAGTAAGTTAATGGTTAAGATTGATTATGGCAATTATGTAATTAAAGTATATTATTAGGATATTCATATATAACTAGAAGGGACGTAAATATCATTTTAACCAAAAAAAACCACAACCCTAATCTTTCTCTATATCTACGGTGATTCTCCATATCTCCCTTAACCAGATCGGAACTTTCTGTTTGATATTCCAACAACTCCTGCTGTAACATTCATCCACTGCAGCATTAAACTAGAATAGATCGTAATCAACAGAGCGTTTCTGGTCGTCTTCCACGTGAAGCATTCAACCACCGCATAGCCGTTCAAAGTCGATATCCGTCAGAGTGAACCATCTCCGACAGACGGCCGACAAGAAGATCTACACCATCGACAGCTGCAACGAGAAGATCTACACCCTTACCGCCTATCATACGGCGAACTCCCGGATCAAGAGACGGTGGCTGCTATTGTTGACGGGGAGGGTTGAAGCGTTTGCGACGGGGATATCCCGGAGCAACAAACGGTGGCTGGATAATTTCAAGATTGTGAATCCAAAAGTCCCCGATCCAAGTTTTTTTTTGTTTCAAAAGTTGGTATATTTCAATATTTTTTTCGTCTGACTTGTTTTTTCTTTCTTTTGATTTTTGCGACCTCTTTTCAATTAATGTGGAAAGTTCTTTATTTTGATTCAATTTTATGTTAAATCAAAATTTTGGATTTCCATTAAACTTTTGAATTACGATCTGTAAACTCACGATCTAATTAAGTTTCTTTTTTTTTAGTTTTTTATGAGATTATAATTCGAAATTCGTTTTGGGTTGCAATTGAAGCATATGTCTTTTTTATCGTTATTCTTGAAACTCTCATTAGTTTATGGGATGAATATGCAAGGAAAATGTAACTAGTATGTTTGTTCATTACTGATGAACATTTGGGTCGTTTTAAATTTTCTTAACTAAAGGATTGTGCTTTTGGTTAGATGTTCACAGCCGTCGTTTCAGATTTTTGTTTCGGATCTGTCGCCGAGAACAAAATATGGGTAAAAGTCCAATTTTTGCATAATTGAAGCCATGAATCATCGATTTTACATGGTCCATCCTCTATGCAACAGTGGGTATTTAATATAGGCTTAGTTGAACACCACGTATTTATTCACCGATGATTACCATTTTTTTATTTTTTATTCTCAGTTTGTGGGTTTTAATTGTATGTTAATTGGGGTTGAATCTAAGTTGGAGTTTTGGTATATACTGTTGAACACTGTTTAGTTTTGTTAGACAAATGGGTTTTTGAATACCTGTGTTTTTGGTAAACAGTCGCCCGGGCCTGGTCACATTGAATACTGTTTATTATCAAACTTGTATATTATTCGATTTATTCAATATTGAATGTTGTAATTTATCTTAAAACCTGTATAATTTAACTCTGTTCATTATCGAACACATAATTTAAATAAGAAGCAGTAAAAATTTTCAATAGCCAAAATATTGTAAATCGTTGTATTCATTAATATATACAATACACCTAACGAAAATTTGTAAGTTGTGTTCAGCATTGTACACCGTATTTAATAATAAAATAGAAGTAAGTTCTATAAATTTGTGTTCAACAATGTACACCGTGTTTTAATAAGGAGAGATAAGGATGAATATTTATAAAAAAATCCTGGAGAAAATAAGGAGGAGAAAAAATAGGGATTGGTTAATTAAAATTAAATTAAAAAACTAAAGAAATTGGTAAAAGACCTTATTACCCTTTTGAATTAAAAAACAAATAACAAAAAACTAGTGGCCCAGAACGCTTCTCACACTTTTCGCAAATAAGGCCTTTTTCGCATGAACCCTCCCCATATTATATATATATATATATATATATATATATATATATATATAACAAAAAAACACTAATTCGAATTACACAACAAAATTGGAATGTATATAAGTAAACGAAATACATAATCGTAATAAAATTAAATTGTACACTATCATACTTTTATTGAGTTATACATTTAACAATCACAAATCTAAATTTTTTTTACTCTTCAAGTTGGGCCTCGCTTTTTTTGTAATGTTATCGGTTGTCACATAAACACCTTGGTGCTTTGTTTGTAATTTAGGTGCAACTGTGTTCTCGCCAATCTTCTCTACCGTATTTGGTGGTGTAATTTCCTATAGGAAATAAAATCCGCATGTATCAAACATTACATTAAATATGAAGAATACTATATATAGGTAGGTTGATAAAACAGATACCGTTGCATCAAAAATAACTTGTTCCATTGGCCATGCGAAAAATCCTCCTACTGCGTCCTTGACTGTTTTGAAACCATTCTTTCTAACCTCCGGTATGCATGCTACATCCACTAACGATTGGTCAATTGAAATCTGTAGCAATTCTTTTGAAGTGGTGCGTTATGAAGAGTTTGTTTTCCATCAGTCTTGTATACAGTTCCCAAAGCAATAACACTTGTTCTCTTTGAGTGCCACAACTTACACTTAATTTCCTGAAAAACATGATAAGAACAAGACAACTACACAACACAGAATGATCCGCTGATGCAACAAATTAAGATCTATCAGCTATTTAAACTACATAATATAATAAATAAATGATCAGCTAGACAAGACACAATGATCAGGTGATAGAACAACACACCTAATCACACAAACATACAATATATGAACATGTGGAAATACATACTTGTACCGGTGGTGGAGATATATTTTCTTACGATTCAGAGTCTCAACGTCGAGACGTGTTTCTTTGTGATCCAGGCTTTTTTTAGATTTGACAGTTTTAACATTTTCCTATATGTATAAAACAAGTTAATTAAATGCGACATGTATGTAAAATTCAAAAATCACAGGGGGATATATACAGGGTAGATGTTTTATTACTTACAATTGTTTCCAGTTCGTTGTTAGAAGTTGTAAGTCCATTAGACTTCTGAATGCTCGCTTCCATCTCACATACAACATCATCACTTAACGGTGTTTTGCCTCCATCTCCATTAGACAGCTACAACAGAAATTAAGAAATGCATTTGTTAGCAACACACAATGTAAATGTTAGCATAATTGGCAAAAAGTCTTTCCTTTGATGTCAAAGACCGTATCATCTCCTCTTGTGCCTTCAACTGACCACTCAGATGAGCAAGCATTCCTTTTGTTTCTGTCACCTCGTTGGACAAATTCTGGATTACTACTTCCTTTTCTTGACGCTCACGTCTCTCATTATCGAGTTGACATTCAAGTAACGCAATTTTTTCATCTAATGCTTGTCTGTTTCGAGGAAGATCAAAGTACTTATTGTATGTCACTCCACCTCCAACTCCTCTTGCATAACCTCCCTTTTCCTTACCAAATACAACTGTCAGGGCATCGGTGCCCTGAGCAACCTGCAAGGTTCCTTCTTTGATCTTGTCCTCAGTATCAATCTGCATATATGGATAATAAGTTATTATATATATCAAACTAAACATAAAGTGATAATAAAATATGCAGTCATACTTACAATTTTATCTCCTACTGATTTAGTCTCATCATCTGCAAAATTTCCTGATTAGTTTAGCCTTCCTTTCAACCACATTATAGAACGTGGGGGTTCTTCATCAGGTTGGATTTCTTTATTTTTTTATCTTATAAACATCAAATACATACAAAATGTAAAGTTAAACCATTTTATTTTCAAATACGTAATAAATTATAATATATTATAACAGTTTACCATTTTCTCTTTGACATGTACGTATCCATTTTCGTCCCATTGTATGCTGATAAACAGACTTGGAATGCGCCGTTTTAGTTGCAACTGACTTTTCCTAATTACAACATAAATGCATTAGGTGTTTAGATGCAAACACAAAAGTATGAAAAGATATGGACTTAAATAAAAAATGACAAATTAAAACCTGGTATTCCTCTGAGCTCGTATACTTCACAAAAGCGACCCATGCTGGGGCTTCAACACTCGCACTATATTTTGCCGGGACTTCATTTAATTTTGAAGGTGTATTTTGATTGGGCAATATGTATGTTTGTCTCATTTTCCTTCTGAAATTCCTTAGAAGTCCATCAAGACGATGCATTATTAAGTTTCTACGACTCTCGTGAACATCAAAAAATTGCTGCAAAAAATAATCAACATGTTGGTGCATAATTATAAATCCCTAGTTCTTATCAATCCAATACATACATATTTACTTGAAATGTTAATTCAAATATGTTTTGATTAATGATTTGCATGTTTATATATTCTAAGTGTTTCCTTATATTTGTTTTAAGCTTACAAGTACTTAGTCATGTGTTGATATGTGTTTGGAAGTTTAAGTATGAGTGAAGGTCATCACGTGCGTGATGATACTCACTACGTGCGTAGTAGATCTCACTACGTGCGTGGTGAGGTGGTCGATTAAAGTTAAATTAATTATCATTAAAACACCCGGTACGTGCGTACTGGACTAACTACGTACGCAGTGCAGAGCATTACGTGCGTAGTGGAAATTAATTAAGGAAATACGCGTTTTCCATACTATAAATACTGATTAACTTCATATTAGCGAGGGGAATGGTCAGTAATCGTCCGTAATCGCATATAACTACCGGAAATCGACATTAAGCCTCAGTGAGCCTTCGTAATCGTACATTTTCGCGAACTTAGTGTTAATCTCGAATCCAAGGGCAGCCTTAAGCATTCTGTGTGAGTTCTTAGAGTTGTTCTTCGTCTTTCTCTGTGTGTTCTTCGTGTTAACTGTGTGCCGGACACCTAAGCAGATCTTAGAATCCTTAGGAGATTTGGGAAATAGATATTTCGCACTATTTCTCATCCTAGACCAGTCCTTGCATTAGGGTGTTTTAGTTTAGAACCCCCACGGTCCTACAAAGTGGTATCAGAGCCTTGTGCTTTGATTGATCACTTTTCCTTAGGTTTCGTGATCTAGGTGTCGTTTAGGCTTGTTAGCTTTGTCCTTTTTCCGTGTTTTATCGGTCGTTTTAGTCGAAAACAGGTCTTTTTTTGCGTTAAAAAGGTTTGTTTTTACGTAAATTAAACTTAATCGTTGCAGTTTAATCGTGCGAAGTGCCTTTCATTACGTGCGTATTGATCTTCAGTGCGTGCGTAGTGGGTGGTTGGTCCTCTAGAATCTTCGGTAGCCTGTGTGTCTGCGCGTGCGTAGTGGGTCATCAACACGTGCGTAGTGATTCTCACTTCGTACGTATTGAGTCTGTGTGTCAAATATTTTCCTAAAAAACAATTTACTTGTTTCGTACGTAGTCAAGTCACTTCGTGCGTATTAGGTCCCCATTCCGTACGTACCTAAGACTGTGTGATCTTTTGTCAGTCCGTACGTAGTACAGTTTACTACGTGCGTAGTGTGTTCACTTCTTGCGAACCAATCTCACTTCGTGCGTAGTGTTTACGTTTGTTTTAGGCTTTAATCATAATGTCTGACATGAGTGCTATGGCTGCCAAACAAACCATAACTGCCCTAAGTAACTTAATTATGGATAATGAACAAGGAGGTATTAACAAAGTGCCTAGATTGTTAACCATGGAAGACTACCCATTCTGGAAACCACGTTTTGAAATATTTATCGATGGGGTTGATCCACGGTTGCACCGGGCCATTTCTGCTGATTATGTCGTGCCTAAAGGTGAAGGGAATATCGAAGTTCCCTATGATCAGATGAGTGACGATCAGAGGAAGGCTTATGATGCTGAGAAGAAAGCCTACTCTTATTTGATCCAAGCCATTCCTAATGAGATCTTCCACCAGTTCCGAAGGTATAGAACGTCACGTTCCTTGTGGAATGCACTTCAAAAGAGGAACGAGTGGAATGCATCTCTGAAAGAGCTCCAGGCCTCACAGTTGAGAAAGGAGTTTGACCATTTCACTTCATACGTAAATGAAAAGCTTCCAGATCTGATCAACAGATACAACCATCTTCTCAGTGAAATGGATAGTTTGGGGGTGCCGATCTCAGACAGACAACAAGTAGAGACTTTGTCCAAGGCATTACCCAAAAGCTGGAGGCCGTTCATTATGATTCTTAAAAATGGTGAAGGTTTTGAGGGCATGGATCTGAATGACTTTATTACTAAGCTGAAAGAGCATGAACAGGAGGAGCAAAATCTGGACAGATTGAGCAGCTATGTGCAAAATCCCTCATTATACTGTACTAGACCCATTGGTTCTCCAGTCACTTCATCAAATGCTCCACTGCAGACAGCCTTTACATCTAACGTTTGTTCTTCAAGCAAGTCTGCTCCTGAAACTACAAGTGGACCACCATATTCTGCTCCTTCAAGCAAAACGTCTATGCCTGCCTTAAACACTGAGCATTTCAAGCATGGCAGCACTGAAGAAGTAAAGGAGCATATGGGAATGCTTAGTGCTTTGGTCACATCATATGATGATCTGCTAAAGGGTAAAATCGGAAATGCCTACCTGACTCAGGAAGATTATGACCAGATAGACAATGATGAAATGGAAAGACAGGACATTCTGTGGTCCTATGCTAATCTGGTAAGGAGAGCAAAGGCTTTGGTCAAGAGAACTGGGATGCAGATTACAGCAACTAAGGATACAAAGCTGGGCTTCGACAAATCAGCTGTAACCTGCTACAACTGTGGCGAAAAGGGTCATTTTGCAAGAGAATGTGAAAAGTCAAAGAACTCAGGACCCAAGTATCCATTCAGGACATCTCCTGGAAAATCATCAACTTCCACTACCCCAAAGAAAGCTGAAACATCCCATGAGGGATCATCTAAGGCAATGGTGGTTGTTCAGAAAAATGAGGGAATAGACTGGTCAGTGCACTTTCAAGATAATGATGCTTTCGAAGTTGCTGAGACCAACCTGGCAAGTGTTCAAGACCTGAATGACGATTCACAGTCTGAGGCAGACAGTGTCCACGACGTTTGTGATAATGAGTTTGTACTGCCCACTGATGAGCATAATGTCAAATCAGCTTCAGTGCCAGCTGCCGAACCAACGCCAGTGATTGTTTAAACTAAATCAGAAGATCTTAAGGCGTGCATGACTGGCAAACCTGCTGATTCAAAGGTAAGTAACAATTCTGGCATTCCTTGTGCTTCGTGCAATGACTATGTGCAAAATATTTTATCTTTGAAATCTCAAGTCAGTGATCTTACCTCTAAATTGCATGAAAATTCAATCATTAAAGGTAGGGAAAAGACACTAAAAGATAAAATTGAAAGCCAGAACAAACAGATTAGAGAACTAGAGGTAGCATTGCTAAACAAACAGGATGCCATAGTTTTCTACATCAATCAGATAGATACACTGAAGCGAGATCTTGCTAGTTCTAAGGTAGATTATGAGACTTTAAATCAGAAACTGAAAAGTTATTCAACTTCATCTTATCTTTTTGAGCACATAATCGACCGGAGACCTCAAGGTTCCGATTCAGAGAAAGACAAAAAGGCATACATTAAATGTCCACCACCAGTTTTGAACCAATTGGTGAAAACAGATGTCTTTTCTGAAGCTGACCAACTTCCTCCTAAGGTTGATCAATTTGTTGCATCAACCTCAACATCTGATTTAAAGTTAAAAGGGAAAGTTGGTGAGCCTCAGAAGAAAGAAGTCAAACAAGAAGAAAAGCCTGAATTTGGTATGAGAAAACTTAAAGGTAATTCTTCTGGACAAGGCACGTTAATGAAAAATGTGCAAGCAGCACTCCGAACCATAGAAAAGGAGGGTGCAAAGTCTCCTGCAACCCGTCCTTATGAGGAAGTTAAAATTTTGCCAAAACAATGTGGTTTAGGAGTAGAATCAAAATGTCAAGTTGAGCAAAAAGTGCCACATAATCCTGGAAAACATCAGTCAAACAGGATTTCTTATGTGTGCAGGAGACCTGGTCACCTCAGTTATGAGTGTGATCAGCATCAACAGAGCTGCAGAGGGAAAGTTGATTTTCCTGAAAATTTTCAGAAAAATAAAACGTTTAATCAAAATAATCAAAAATCAACTGCCCTTCATCAGCTCAAAAGGACTGTTGGGGAAAATTCTAGTAAACCCAAAAGTTTCGAGGTTAGTCAGATGGGGAAGGAACCACTTCATAAGGTGATCAATGCTTCTAGTGTTTATCACAAGGCTACTCCCCGTCAAGACTTTAAATGGATCAATAAACCCGAATCTAAAATGTCAAATAGTCTAGATACCAATGTAGACTCCAAAGCTACTGGTATTTGGATTAACATACCAATTGTTGGAGAAGATGGGAAACCCATGACAATTCGGGCTTAGGTTCCTAATGCTAAGTAACTTTTTACTTTTTGTGCAGGGTACCCAGGTTTTTGTTCTTAGTGAATGAAAACGGGATGAAAACCAAGTGTGAGGTTATCTCTGATGATGCAACTTAATGCCTTTCTCAGATTTGTGCCTGTGTGGCTATTTTCTGTGTGTTTATTTTCTTTGTCTGTGTGTCTCTGTTCTTGGTATTTATTTCTTTTAGTATTTTAGGGGGAGATAGGTGCAACATAGAAAATACAAAAAAAATCAGAAAAACATAGAAAATACAAAAAAAAATCAGAAAAACATAGAAAATACAAAAAAAAAAATCAGAAAAACATAGAAAATACAAAAAAATCAGAAAAACATAGAAAATACAAAAAAATCAGAAAAACAAATATGAGAAGTTGATCCAACTCAAATGGAAAATGATGGTAGACTGGCTTTCAATACAAAGTATGTCTAGTAAAATTAGGACTGAAGGCATGTACATATTCTTGAGAAAACTGTCTGGAAATTTGAGTCAAATCAGATAAGAAACAGATGGCATGTAAGACATATGATGAGAGTCTAGGCTGATAAGTGGTTATGCATGTGGAAATCCATCAAAGATTCAAACTATCAAGACATTCCAAGTCTACAAGTCAATAACAGTTGAGACTAACTTAGTCTGGTGCACACACCTGTTACCATGCCAAATGTGTTTAGATGGCAATGAGCAAAATGTAAAAAGAGGGTGAAAAATCGACCCCAATCTGAGATGTCAAAAGAAATAGATACATAGATCAATTAGTGTTGAATTGTCAAAGAGCATAAAATGCAGTGACAAAAGCTCAACAGTAAGATCTATTAGTGTTGAATTGTCAAAGAGCATAAAATGCAGTGACAAAAGCTCAACAGAAAGATCTATTAGTGTTGAATTGTCAAAGAGCATAAAATGCAGTGACAAAAGCTCAACAGAAATTATCAAAAGAGGTGAAAAATTGACCTCCATGTCAAAGAGCATAAAATGCGTTGACAAAATCACAAAGCACATAAGCATGGTGGTTGGGTATTCAAGTTGTGCATCCTACTGAGTGAGTCAAAACACTGTGAGATTTTAAAAGAGACAGTCTTAACCATGTACCCATTCTAGATAATCAGAAAATGTTGAAATCAAATCTGTCATTATCTGAGGAAAGTTAGATTGACAGACATAAATTGAGAGAGTATGTTTGTGTCTAAGGTTCTGAAATGAATGATAACTAAGTATAGATGTGCTGGTACTGATTCCATCTTGGAACATTCTCACAAAAAGATTTAATTTCAGTAATTTGAATTTTTGCAAATCTCTTTAGTGTTTTCATTTCTGTCTCTTAGTTTTTAGAATTTAATTTGTTAACAGTCTGCATTTTCATTTTCTTTATATTCAGAAAAATACAAAAAGATTTCAGGTGTGTTCTTATCTCTTGGTGTGTTTCTTGTGTTTTCGTGTGCTTAAAAGTTTTTGATTTGCATTGAAGTTACTAACCGTTGTGTGCTGAGTACAGGATCGTCAAGGAAATTTCAATTTTTTTATATGAGAAACTCAATTCGCACGAAGTGACAGTACCTCGCACGAACTGGATGGCACAACGTGCGTAGTGCAGTCATACTTCACAGTCAAAGGTCAAGAGGTAAAGTGAAGTCCAATTCGCACGTGGTGAGGTCCATTGCGTGCGAAGTGAAGTGTCACTTTAGGTGTGCACTTCAGGCAGCAACATGCGAAGTGATCTCACTTCACACGGAGTGAAATAGGGTATATAAGTTGGTTCCGTGCGTATTCGTCATTACGCATTCATACTTTCTACAGTACACTCCATTCTCTCTTGATTTTGATTCTGACTTTTGTGTTGAAAGAGTTATTCGTTTCATTCGTGTGATTCGCTTTTGTGTTGTGATCATTTTGGTATGTTTTTCGCTTCAATCCAACGGTTGGATCTCGAGTTATAATCGATTCTATGTGTGAAAAAAGAAACTCAAAATGTTAAAACTGGATCTAAAGTTATGGTCTTGAAGTTACTAACTGTTTATTGTTGAGTGCAGTACTAACAGTATCAAGATTCGCATGTGAGGATTTCAGATCATGCGTAATGAAGCCTCTGCGCACGAGTTACAACTTACCACGTGCGTAGTGCAGGTAAGGGCATAACGAAAGGTATTCTTATATTTGTCTGCTTTGTGCATTTTGCTTTGTGTTTGCTTAGTGCAAGTTTTGTTGATAGAACTAGGTCTTAGGGGGAGTTTGTTGGTGCATAATTGTAAATCCCTAGTTCTTATCAATCCAATACATACATGTTTACTTGAAATGTTAATTCAAATGTGTTTTGATTAATGGTTTGCATGTTTATATATTCTAAGTGTTTCCTTATATTTGTCTTAAGCTTACAAGTACTTAGTCATGTGTTGATATGTGTTTGGAAGTTTAAGTATGAGTGAAGGTCATCACGTGTGTGATGATACTCACTACGTGCGTAGTGGATCTCACTACGTGCGTGGTGAGGTGGTCGATTAAAGTTAAATTAATTATCATTAAAACACCCGGTACGTGCGTACTGGACTAACTACGTACGCAGTGCAGAGCATTACGTGCGTAGTGGAAATTAATTAAGGAAATACGCGTTTTACATACTATAAATACTGATTAACTTCATATTAGCGCGGGGAATGGTCAGTAATCGTCCGTAATCGCATATAACTACGGAAATCGACCTTAAGCCTCAGTGAGCCTTCGTAATCGTACATTTTCGCGAACTTAGTGTTAATCTCGAATCCAAGGGTAGCCTTAAGCATTCTGTGTGAGTTCTTAGAGTTGTTCTTCGTCTTTCTCTGTGTGTTCTTCGTGTTAACTGTGTGCCGGACACCTAAGCAGATCTTAGAATCCTTAGGAGGTTTGAGAAATAGATATTCCGCACTATTTCTCATCCTAGATCAGTCCTTGCATTAGGGTGTTTTAGTTTAGAACCCCCACGGTCCTACACAACACAATGTTGTAAATTAGTTTCACATAATGTAAATGCAGAAGGATAAAGGTAGTTATATCATGTGTACCGTGATTTCATCCCAAAGTATATCTCTTGCTTCTGGACCCACCTTCTTCCAGGATAAAATCTTCAAACCTATATGCTCACGAACCACGTCTCCGAAAAAACTTATAAACAATGCTCTATTTGGCTCTGATATCCTATTCATCGCATCGAAGGTTACCAGAAGTTTTGGTCCACCAAGTTGGCCATATTCTTTGCGAAACTTGGATAACCTGGTTATGCCCCTCTTAACTATAGGTTTGTCAATCAGAGAGTTTTTGTTGTTATGATCTTCCCATCTCATCGTCAGTGTAATCCTCTGATACATATCCAAGAATGTTGTCACCCATATCATGATTAAGAAGATGATGGTCCTGATCATCGACTTGAGCAATTTCCATATTTCTTGAGTAGAGATTTGTAAAAGGGAAATATTAAAATTGTTAATTAGTTGTTTAGGAATCAATCGAACAGGAAAGAGTTTAAAATTTTCAATTGATTTTTTGTTATAGAATATATACAACACGTCTTCATGACTGGTAAAAATGTGTTAACAAATTCAAATAATTGGTTGCCGGGAGAACGAAAGTTTTGAATTTTTTTCATTCCCTAATCGGCAATAATCGAAATTTAAGGAAACTGAATAGTCAGAATTGCCTTTTTTTGAAATTTCAGGAAACTGAATTGCCTTTTTTTGAAAGTAAAGTTGAAAATTTTGGCTCCAAAGGCCTAATTAAATAAGAATTTAATTTTTTACAAGGCATAATTAACAATATTTAAAAATTTCAGGTGACTTTAATCTATAATATATAAAATTTTAGATAATATAATTATAAAATTAATTTTAGATAATATAAAATTTAGACAATCGGTAATTAACATGGGTCATGGGTCACGTGTATTGGTTTATGACTAAGAACAAGACAGTAATATGGTTCATGTGTAATATGGTTCATGTTCATGTGTCATGGGTACTACCACCGTGACGGTGACAATTGGTAATTCATAAGTGTCATGGGTCACGGTTAATTAATATGGTTCATGTGTCATGGTTGGGTTTAGGGTTTAGGGGGGTTATGACTAAGAATAAGACAATAATATGGTTCATGTGTAATATGTTTCATGTTCATGTGTCATGGTTACTACCACCCTGACCGGTGACAATCAGTAATTAATAAGTGTCATGGGTCACGGTTACCCTAAACCCTAACCATGACACATTAACCATATTAATTAACCGTGACCCATGACACTTAACCCGTAACCATATATGACCAATAAACCCATAGCCATAACCATAACACATAACACCTAAACCATAAACCCGTAAAACTTAACCACTAACCATATATGCTCGAGCAATAAACCCATAACCATAACCCCTAAACCATAAACCAATAAGACTTAACCACTAAGTAGGACCAATTAACCCAAAACCATAATCATAACACATAACCCCTAAACCATAAACCCATAACTCTTAACCACTAACTAGGTTCAGTTAACTCATAACCATAACCCATAATTAACCCCTAAGCCATAAACCCATACCACTTAACCCCTTGTAGGACCGTGGGGGGTTCTAAACTAACACCCTAATGCTAGGACAGATCTAGGATGAGAAATAGTGCGAAATATCTATTTCCCAAACCTCCTAAGGATTCAAAGATCTGCTTAGGTGTCCGGCACACAGTAATCACGAAGAACACACAGAGAAAGATGAAGAACAACACTAAGAACTCACACAGAATGCTTAAGGCTGCCCTTGGATATGAAATTAACACTAAGTTTACGTTTTTTTTCGAAGGTATCTCTGATTTCAAAGGCTTATATCTGATTATGGACGATTATGGACGATTCCCCAATGATTATGAAGGCTTCTCCTTGACTATCCGTGCCTCCTTTAGATAATACGCGGTTAACACCTATTTATATGAACAGAAAACGCGGTATTTATGTTAAACACGTTTCTGCCTTAATTAACTTCCACTACGCACGTGATGCAGTGCACTGCGCACGTAGTTAATCCAGTACGCACGTACCGGGTGTTTTAATGATATTCAATTAAACTTTAATTATCTACTTCACTACGCACGTAGTGAGATCCACTACGCACGTGGTGACCTTCACTTATACTTAAACTTCCAAACACAAATCAACACATAACTAAGTACTTGTAAGCTTAAGATAAACATAAGTAAACACTTAGAATGAATAAACATGTAACCATAAGTCAAAACATGATCAAATCTGATTGACCAGAACTAGGGATTTACATTTATGCACCAACAAACTCCCCCTAAGACCTAGTTCTGTCAATAAAATGCTCAGAATCATACCTGCACTACGCACGCTGTAAACCGTGCGTAGTGGCTCCATTTCGCACGCGATGAAATCCTCATATGTGAAACTTGTTACTTTTCGTACTGCACTCAGCAATAAAATATCAGTAACTTCAAGGCAACTAATAAACATTTAAGCACATCAAAACAGCAAGAACCTTTAAATATAAAACAAAACACACCGAAAGAAGTTAGACCACACCAAAAATCTTTTTGTATTTTTCTGAATAAAAAGAAAATGAAAAAACAGACTGTTAACAAATTAAACCCTAAACACTAAAGAGATTTGCAAAAAATTATATTACTGAAATTAAATCTTTTTGTGAGAAGGTTCCAAGATGGAGTCAGTACCAGCACATCTATACTTAGTTATCATTCATTTCAGAACCTTAGGCACAAACATACTCCCTCAAATTCTGTCTGCCAATCTAACTTTCCTCAGATAATGACAGATTTAATTTCAACATTTTCTGATTATCCAGAACTGAGTACATGGCTAAGACTATCTCTTTTTAAAATCTCACAGTGTTTTGACTCACTCAGTAGGTTGAACAACTTGAATACCCAACCACCATGCTTATGTGCTTTGTGATTTTGTCAACGCATTTTACTGCTCTTTGAAATGGAGGTCAATTTTTCACCTCTTTTGATAATTTCTGTTGAGCTTTTGTCACTGCATTTTTATGCTCTTTGACATGGAGGTCAATTTTACACCTCTTTTGATAATTTCTGTTGAGCTTTTGTCACTGCATTTTATGCTCTTTGACAATTCAACACTAATAGATCAATGTATCTATTTCTTTTGACATCTCAGATTGGGGTCAATTTTTCACCCTCTTTTTACATTTTGCTCATTGTCATCTAACACATTTGGCATGGTAACAGGTGTGTGCACCAGACTAAGATAGTATCAACTGTTATTGACTTGTAGACTTGGAATGTCTCGATAATTTGAATCTTTGATGGATTTCCACATGCATAACCACTTATCAGCCTAGACTCTCATCATATGCCTTACACGCCATCTGTTTCTTATCTGATTTGACTCAAATTTTCAGACAGTTTTCTCAAGAATATGTACATGCCTTCAGTCCTAATTTTACTAGACATACTTTGTATTGAAAGCCAGTGTACCATCATTTTCCATTTGAGTTGGATCAACTTCTCATTATTGTTTTTCTGGTTTTTTTTTTATTTTCTACGTTTTTCTGATTTTTTTGTATTTTCTATGTTTTTCTGATTTTTTTGTATTTTCCATGTTTTTCTGATTTTTTTTGTATTTTCTATGTTTTTCTGATTTTTTTTGTATTTTCTATGTTTTTCTGATTTTTTTTGTATTTTCAATGTTTTTCTGATTTTTTTGTATTTTATATGTTTTTCTGATTTTTTTTTTATTTTCTATGTTTTTCTGATTTTTTTGTATTTTCTATGTTTTTCTGATTTTTTTGTATTTTCTATGTTGCACCAATCTCCCCCTAAAAATACTAAAAGAAATAAATTACAAGAACAGAGACACACAGACACAGAAAATAAACACACAGAAAATAGACACACAGACACATATACGAGAAAGACATTAAGTTGCATCATCAGAGACGACCTCACACTTGGTTTTCATCCCGTTTTCATTCACTAAGAACAAAAACCTGGGTTTATCAAATGCCTTTGTATACAGGTCTGCCTTTTGAAATTCAGTTTGAATAGACAAAACGTCAATTAGTTTCTTTTCCCAGCAGTCCCGTATAAAATGATATTTGATACCAATATGCTTGGTCTTGGAGTGCTGTACTGGATTTTTAGTGATAGATATGGCAGCAGTATTATCAACATAAATAGGGGTAGTAGAAATTTTCAAACCGTAGTCCCGTAGCTGTTGTTGAATCCAGACGACCTGAGAACAGCAACTTGCCGCCGAAATATATTCAGCTTCACACGTAGAGAGAGCAACCGCAGTCTGCTTCTTACACTGCCACGTGACAAGACGCGATCCAAGAAATTGACATCCTCCAGAAGTAGATTTGTGATCCTTTTTGCAACCACCATAGTCTGAATCACTGTAGGCTTTCAAATCAAAATTATCATCACAAGGATACCACAATCCTAGGTTAGGAGCATCCTTCAGATAACGAAAAATCCTCTTGACAATAGTCAGATGCTTGATATTAGGCTCGGATTGATATCTTGCCATCAGGCATGTGGCGAACATGATATCTGGTCTGGATGCTGTGAGGTACATCAGTGAACCAATCATAGCTCGGTAAAGAGATTCATTCACTAACTCCCCCTCAGTGTCTGGAGAGATACTGTGATTTACTGGAAGAGGTGTCGCAGCAGGCTTCTCAGTAGACATTTCGAACCGGGCGAGAATATCAGCAACATATTTAGTCTGATGTAGAAAAATCCCTGTCTCTGTCTGCTCCACTTGAAGTCCCAAGAAAAACTTGATCTCTCCCATCGAACTCATTTCAAACTTCTCTTTCATAATCCTTGCAAATTCTTCACACATAATTGGATTTGGAGAACCGAAAATGATATCATCCATGTATACCTGAACCAATATCAAGTTTTTATCTTCACCCTTGATGAACAGCGTTTTGTCAATGGTCCCTCGCTTGTACCCATTGTCGATCAGATATTGAGAGAGGGTCTCGTACCATGCTCGCGGTGCTTGATGTAGACCATATAAAGCCTTATTCAGTAAGAAAACTTTGTCTGGATGAAGGGGGTCTACAAACCCCGGAGGTTGATTAACATACACTGTTTCCTGAATTTCCCCGTACAGGAACGCACTTTTAACATCCATTTGATAGACTTTAAAGCGTTTATGCGAAGCAAAGGCTAGAAAAAGTCGTATAGCTTCCAACCGAGCGACTGGAGCAAACACATCTGTGTAGTCTATGTCAGGAATTTGTCTGAAACCCTGAACTACTAGCCTTGCCTTGTTCCTGACAATCACTCCCTGATCATCCTGTTTGCATTTCAGAACCCATCTGTAGCCAAATGACTTGGCACGTTTTGGTCTGTTAACTAAGCGCCAAACATTCAACTTCTTGAATTGAAGTAGTTCTTCTTGCATTGCATTAATCCAAGAATCGTCTTTGAGCACCTCAATATGATCTTTTGGTTCAATCTGTGATAGAAATCCGGAACATAGACATTGTGCAAAATCCACAGACTTGACCAAATTAGCTCCCAGATCTGAAAAGTCTTCCACCTGTTGCAGTCCAGTGGACTCTTGAGAGAGAGATCCTGATACATTTGCCACCTGTCTCCTGGTTTGAACATGAGAAGTAGGATCACCAATAATTTGTTCAGGAGGATGGTTTCTATCAATTCTGCTAGATCTCTGCAACTGAGCCTCAACATTAGTTTCCAAATTTGTAACCACGGGTGTCTCTTCAAATGTTAAAGTGTGGTTATTTGAGGAACTGTCAACACCCTGTGAACCCTTGTCCGGTGGGGTATGTGGCTCATCTTCAGAGTCTGATTCAGCATCACTATGCGTCGACGTGTGAGTACTAGAAGGCGGATTTGGTGTGGTGCCCTCAGAGGAGTTCTGCAGGTCATACAACATCTGAATTGATATATCATCTTCTAGAGCTACTGGTGGCAGATTAAACGAGTCAAATAGGTTATCATAATCAAATAACCAAGCATCACCAGTTTTTGTAGGAACCAAGGTATTCCTTTGCACATCCACCTCAAACCATTCTTCCACACAGTGAGTTGTTAAGTTGAAAACACGCTTATTTGGAACACTGCACCCCAAGAAATGTCCCTTCTCGACCTTGGAACTGAATTTACCTTCGGCTTCTCTTTTTAACATTGTGCAGGGAGCACCAAAAGGCTCAAGATGACTTATATTAGGTTTCCGGTTGTTCAGCAGTTGATAACATGTCTTTCCCAATCGTTTGACCACTAAGACCCGGTTAAGTGTGTAACAGGCATTAGCAACTGCTTCGTTCCAAAACCGTACGGGCAAAGCAGAATCAGCAAGCATGGTGCGTGCTGCTTCTATTAAGGTCCGATTCTTTCTCTCAGCAACTCCATTCATTTGAGGAGTGTATGCTGCGCTGAACTGATGCTGGATACCCTTCTCATTACATAGCTTCTCCATCTTCTGATTCTTGAACTCTGTTCCATTATATGATCTAAGTTTCCGGATCTTCAGTTTGTAGATGGTCTCTAACTTGTTGATCATTATCTCTAATGTCTCAAAGGTCTCAGACTTATCCTTTAAAAAGAAAACCCAGGAAAATCTTGAGTAATCGTCTGTTACCACCAGACAGTACCTATCTCCATGGATGCTCTTGTACTTCACAGGACCAATTAAATCCATGTGAAGTAGTTCAAGCGGAATTGAGATGGAGTTGTACTTTTTCAGCTTGTGGGATTTCTTCGTCTGCTTTCCCATTTTACATGAAATACATTTGTCTGGTAAATGGAAGCTTTTCAAGTTTACTCCCTGAACAAGATCATGATGAACCAGATGATTCATTTTTCTCAAACTCAAATGGCACATTCTCTTGTGCCATAACATGGAATCCTTCTCAGTTGCTTTTGATAAAAAAACACTGGTGCTCAACCTCTTTTACCGAAGCTTTTGACATGTCCAGGACATATAGATCATTATGTCTTGGAGTTGACATTAAAATCATATCTTCGGGAATCAGAAATTCCTTCTTCAGAATATAGCATTTTTTGTCATCAAACATCACCTTAAACTCCTTATCACAAATTTGAGAGACTGACAGCAAGTTGTTTGCTAGCTGCTCAACATAGTTGACTCTGTCAAAGCTCACTCTCCCATTAGACAAGAAACCTTGAGCTGTGATGTGACCTCCTTTATCACCTGTGAAACTTACATACCCTCCTTTTATTTTTCTGACATTTGAAAGCAGGCTCAGATCGCCTGTCATGTGCCTGGATGCTCCACTGTCTACAATCCACGTGTTATAGCCGCGGGCACCCTGCACAAAGAGTAAAAAGTTAGTTAGCATTAGGAACCCATGCCCGAATGGTCATGGGTTTCCCATCTTCTCCAACAATTGGCATGTTAATCCAAATACCAGTAGCTTTGAAGTCTGCATTGGTATCTGAACTATTTGACATTTTAGATTCGGGTTTATTGGTCCATTTTAAGTCTTGACGGGGAGAAGCCTTGTGATAAACACTAGAAGCATTAACCACCTTATGAAGTGGTTCCTTCCCTTTTTGACAGACCTCGGGACCTTTGGGTTTAACAAATGTTTCCCCAACAGTCCTCTTGATCTGAATGGATTGAGTTGATCTTTGATTATTTTGATTAAACATTTTGTTCCTTTGAAAATTTTCAGAAAAAGAATCAACGTTCTCATTACAGCTCTGTTGTTGCTGATCACACTCATAACTGAGGTGACCAGGTCTCCTACAAACATAGCAAATCCTGTTTGACCACGTTGTTTGGGCAGGATTTTAACTTCCTCATAAGGATGGGTTGCAGGAGACTTTGCACCCTCCTTCCCTATTGTTCTAAGTGCTGCTTGGACATTTTGCATTAGAGTGTCTTGTCAAGTAAAATTGCCTAAAAGTTTTCGCATTCCAGGTTCAGGCATTTCTTCTTGTTTAACCTCTTTCATCTGAGGCTCACTAACTACCCCCTTCATTTTTAAATCAGGTTTTGAGGTTGAAGCAGAAGATTCATCAACCTTAGGAGGAAGTGAGTCAGCTTTAGAGAAGACATCTGTTTTCACCAGTTGATTTAACACAGGTGGTGGACATTTGGTATACTGCTTTTTGTCCTTTTATAAATCGGAACCTTGAGGTTTTCGGTCTATTATGTGCTCCAATAGGTAAGATGAAGTTGAATAACTTTTAAGTTTCTGGTTTAGAGTTTCATAATCTACCTTAGAGCTAGCAAGATCCCGTTTCAGAGTGTCAATTTGATTGATGTAAAAAACTATAGCATCCTGCTTATTTAACAAAGCTGCCTGTAATTCTCTAATCTGCCTATTTTGACTTTCAATTTTGTCTTTTAAAGTCTTTTCTCTTCCTTTAATAAGTGTGTTCTCATGCAGTTTAGAGGTGAGCTCAGCAACTTGAGATTTCAGCGATACTATGTTTTGTACATAATCATTGCACGAAGCACAGGAAAGGCTAGAAATGTTACTTACCTTTGAGTCAGCTTGTCCAGTCATGCACGCCTTAGGATCTTCAGATTGAGATTGAACAGTCACTGGCGTTGGTTCGGCAGCTGGCACTGAAACTGGTTTGACATTGTACTCATCAGTATGCATCACTGATTCTTCCTTACTGGCAACAAATTCATCATCAGCTTCCTGCACACTATCTGCTTCAGATTGTGACTCATCATTCAGTTCTTGAACACTGGCCAAGTTGGTCTCTGCAACCTCAAAAACATCATTATCTTGAAAGTGTACGGACCAGTCTATCCCCTCATCTTTCTGTACAACCACCATTGCCTTAGATGATTCCTCATGAGATGTTTCAGCTTTCTTTGGAGTAGTGGAAGTTGAAGATTTCCCAGGAGATGTCCTGAAAGGATACTTGAGTCCTGAGTTCTTTGGTTTTTCACACTCCCTTGCAAAATGTCCCTTTTCGCCACAGTTGTAACAGGTTACAGCTGATTTGTCAAAGCCCAGCTTTGTATCCTTAGTCGCTGTAATCTGCATCCCTGTTCGTTTAACCAAAACTTTTGCTCTCCTCACAAGGTTGGCATAGGACCATAAAATGTCCTGTCTCTCCATTTCATCATTGTCAATCTGCTCATAGTCTTCTTGAGTCAAATAGGCATTTCCAATTTTGCCTTTAAGCAGATCATCGTAGGAAGACACCAACACACTGAGCATCCCCATGTGCTACTTTACTTCTTCAGTACTACCATGCTTGAAATGTTCAGTGTTTAAAGCAGGTAATATTGATTCCGACTTTTTGCTTGAAGGAGCAGAATACGGTGGTCCACTTGTAGTTGCAGAACTGGTTGACCCACTGACACTTGAAGTAAATGGAGTCTGCAACGGAGCATTTGACGAGGTTGCAGGAGAAGGAATGGATCCAGAGCAGTACAAGGAAGGATTCTGAACATAACTACTCAATCTATCTAGATTTTGTTCCTCCTTTTCATGCTCTTTTAATTTGGTGATGAAGTCATTGAGGTCCATACCCTCAAAACCTTTACCATTTTTCAAGATCATTATAAACGGCCTCCAGCTCTTTGGTAATGCCTTAGATAAAGTCTCTACTTGCTGTCTCTCAGATACTTGCACACCTAGGCTATCCAACTCACTCAGAAGATGGTTATATCTGTTAATCAAATCAGGAATCTTTTCATCTCTGTAAGATGTGAAGTGATCAAACTCTTTACGTAACTGTGAGGCCTTAAGCTCCTTTAATGATGCATTCCATTCGTTCCGTTTCTGTAAAGCATTCCACAAAGAATGTGACGTTCTATATCGTCGGAAAGGGTGGAAGATCTCATTTGGAATGGCTTGGATCAGATAAGAATAAGCTTTCTTCTCAGCATCGTATGCTTTCCTCTGATCGTCACTCATCATATCATAGGGAACTTCAATATTCCCTTCGCCCTTAGGAACAAAGTAGTCAGCAGATATAGCCCGGTGCAGCCTTGGATCAATCCCATTAATAAAAATTTCAAAACGTGGTTTCCAAAATGGGTAGTCTTCCATGGTTAATAGACGAGGTACTTTGTTTATTCCAGCTTGTTCATTGTCCATAATTAAATTACTTAGAGCAGTTATAGTTTGTTTGGCAGCCATTGCACTCATGGCAGACATTATGAAAAAGACCTAAAACAAACTCACGCACTACGCACGAAGTTAGGATAACACGTATGGAGTGAAAACACAACGCACGTAGTTGAATGTACTACGCACGGAATGAAAAACTTTCACACAAACTCAGGTACGTACGGAACGGATACCTAGTACACACGAAATGGATGCACTACGTACGTAATGAGTAAATTATTTTTCAAGAAACGATTCAACACTAAGAATCAATACGTGCGGAGTGTAGGTCACTACGCACGTGATGATTACGCACCACACACGGACAGAACACGGGTTATGGAAAATTCTAGAACACGAAGGACAGACTACGCACGGACTGCTGAGCTATACGTACGTAATGCGAGACACTACGCACGTGTAAACTTCAATGATTAGGAACTAATTTACGTAAAAACACAAATCTTTTAACGCAAAAACAACCTTATTTCGACTAAACGTACGATAAAATACCGAGAAAACGACAAAACTAACAATCCTGAAAGACCAAAACGACACCTAGATCATGAAACCTAAGAAAAAATGATCAATCAAAGCACAAGGCTCTGATACAACTTTGTAGGACCGTGGGGGGTTCTAAACTAACACCCTAATACTAGGACTGATCTAGGATGAGAAATAGTGCGGAATATCTATTTCCCAAACCTCCTAAGGATTCAAAGATCTGCTTAGGTGTCCGGCACACAGTAATCACGAAGAACACACAGAGAAAGACGAAGAACAACACTAAGAACTCACACAGAATGCTTAAGGCTGCCCTTGGATATGAAATTAACACTATGTTTACGTTTTTTTTCGAAGGTATCTCTGATTTCAAAGGCTTATGAAGGCTTATATCTGATTATGGACGATTATGGACGATTCCCCAATGATTATGAAGGCTTCTCCTTGACTATCCGTGCCTCCTTTAGATAATACGCGGTTAACACCTATTTATATGAACAGAAAACGCGGTATTTATGTTAAACACGTTTCTGCCTTAATTAACTTCCACTACGCACGTGATGCAGTGCACTGCGCACGTAGTTAATCCAGTACGCACGTACCGGGTGTTTTAATGATATTCAATTAAACTTTAATTATCTACTTCACTACGCATGTAGTGAGATCCACTACGCACGTGGTGACCTTCACTTATACTTAAACTTCCAAACACAAATCAACACATGACTAAGTACTTGTAAGCTTAAGATGAACATAGGTAAACACTTAGAATGAATAAACATGTAACCATAAGTCAAAACATGATCATATATGATTGATCAGAACTAGGGATTTACATTTATGCACCAACACCCCTAACCATGACCAAAAAAACACATAACCCCTAAACCATAAACCTATAACATTTAACCCTTAGCCATGACCAATAAACCCATAACCATAATACATAATTAACCACTAAACCATAACTTATATCGGTTAACCCTAATAGTTTACCATAACCAATTACCCATAAGCATAAATTTTAACTCCTAACCGTAACCTATATATGTTAATCTATAATACTTTACCATAACCCATGAGCCATAACCATATATAACACATATCCGTTGTATAGTTAATTGATTATAACCCATGACCCATATATAACCATAACCCATAATAGTTGACCACAATCATAACCCATATCCGTTAACCCATAATAGTTGACTACAATCATAACCCATATCCGTTAAACCGTAATAGTTGACCCCAATGGTAACCCATATCTGTTAAACCATAATAGTTGTCCATAACCATAACCGTTAACCTGTAATATTTGACCATAACCCATGACACATAACCATAACCCATATCCGTTAACCCGTAACTGTTTACCGTATGCAAATCATAAACCCTAACCCCCATAAATGGATACTGAATTTCCTGAAATCATCTTCATCTTCGTCCCCAAAAAGTTAAACGCCACACATGATTATTGTGTTCAATCGTTGAAATCATCGTTATGAATCATTCAAGAAGGGTTATGTTTATGCCATTTGTTTACGTCAATTACATATGTCTGTATACAGTTTCTGACTTTTGTATTATGTTTATGCCATTTGTTACAGAAAATCAATAAGACTTGGTAAGCCTAGAAGATATTTAGGTGTAGCTAAAGAAGTGCCAGTTCAAGAAGTGCCAGTTCCAGTGGAAGATCTAATTCATGTTGCTGGGGTTGTTGAAGTCGTAGTACAAGTTAAAGTTGAAGAGCCAATTCAAGGTGAAGATGATAAGGCAGCTGAAGAGGTTAATCCAGTTCGAGAAATTAAGACCAGAAGAAGAAGTCAAAGACTGTTGCTCAAAAATCTGAATAAAAGTCATGATGGTGTACCAGGAAGTTCCAAAGAGAATGTGATTATTTAGACTAGTATGGTAGTTGATGTGTCTATCTTTTCTGGATGATTTTTGTTTGTACATGTTAAACAATGGTTTCTTTTTTAAACTGAAATCACAACAGTTCCTATCCAGAAAATGGAAATTAATTTTGGCTTTTAGTATGATACTTAACTCTCTTATGTTTTAGTTATCTAAATATGGTATATGAACATGGTATTATAATCTATTTCTTTTGCTTCATTCATTTCAAGTCTTTTCTGTGAAGCTAAAAGTCAGTATTACATTTATCAAAATGGAAAAGTCAGTATTCCATTTAATCAGACAGAAAAGTCAGTATTCCATTTATCATGTTTGACTATCAAAAGTCAGTATTACATGAATAATAGTTTCACAGTTTGACTATCAAAAGTCAGTATTCCATGTATAATTTAATTTGTTCCATTTTCATGTAAGAGTTCATAGGAAACTACATTTAATTAAGTCAGTCACAAACAGTAATTAAGTCATTCACAATCTAAATATATTCATATACCAAAAAAAGTATTGGATTACATTCACAAACAGTATTTAGTGATTCACAATAAATAACCATGGAAGTTGACTATCAAAAGTCAGTATTCCGTAAACAAACTTTACAATTGAATAACCATGGAAGTTGAGTATCATTCAACATGGCAAGAGCTTCCGGTTTCCTCTCAAAGCCTTCTGCCATCTTCATCATCCCCAACAAAAACTTTGCATCCTTCTGTCATAAGGCAGATGCATTTTGAAGCATCTCCATCCCTAACCTCTTCTGTGTTCTTCATCAAAGTTGAACAGTTTCATCTGAAATGTATAACACAAAAGTCAATAATACAAAAATTAATAAATTAAATTTTAAAAACTTAACTTTCAATAACACAAACAGTAAATGTACACACAAGGTTTAAATGTACGTACCATTCCATCTCTATACATCACGTTTACGTTTCCAGCTGCTTTACATCTGATGATCAGTTGATGTCTATTCTCACTAAACCAGAACCTACGACTGAATAAACTCTCTACTTCAATATGTTTGTAGACCTCTTCGCTATCAGAGGCCTCAAAAATATTTATTTCTTAATGTACAAGTTAACAATATTACCAAATAGATGAAAAAATAGACAGATTGTATTAGAAACTTACAGGCATTTCACTTTCAAACAATCGATGGCAGAGACTTTCCCTAATTGTGTAATTATTTTCTCAATAACCGCCATTGGAAGATCAGTTAATGTTGTTTCTCTTACTTCAATTTTTTGCCGTTTGTTTGATGAAGTAGATGCTTCCATGGTGATCGTTGAAAATGACTGGTGATTCTAGGGTTTGAAACTGTTTGGGTTGTTTTTTTAGGATCAAAAGATGGTCTACAAACGCCGATCACTGAAACGACGTGCAGTGGGGAAATATGGCGCCTAGACTGTGTAGTGCGTAAAATTACTTTATTGCCCTTATAAATAAAATGCTATATTTGATTAGTAAGGGTATTTTTGTAAACACACGTAATTCAAACAAATAATCTTCTTTGACTATCAAAAGTCAGTATTCCATTATCAATTATCATAGTTTCATAGTTTGACTATTATAAATTAGTATTCCATTTATCATAATTCCATTTTCATTCACAAACAATAATTAAATCATTCACAAACATGGTTTCATACTTTGATTATCAAGCATTTTTCATTCATAAGTCAGTATTCCATTTTTCATTCACAAGCATTTTTCATTCATAAGTCAGTTATTAAAAGTTAGTTTGACTATCAAAAGTCAGTATTCCATTTTTCATAGTTTCATAGTTTGATTATCAAAAGTCAATATTACTAGCAAACAGTAATCAAATCATTCACAAACATTAATAAAGTCATTCACAATCTAATGATCGATCATATATATATATATATATATACCAAAAAGATTATTGGATTACAATATTCCCAAACAGTATTTAATTTACTCATTCACAATCTAGCTAATAGTGTATTCCTAATATTCTAGCAAATTTAACAAAACAAGCTATCCAACAGCAAACTTTACAATCGAAGACCCATGGAATGTCATCATCAAAACCCCTATCTAGAATAATTAGCCTTGAATGATCAATACGGTGGTCGGGACAACCGAAATTGTACAAACTGAAATGTATTTCTTGTAAATCCGCCCACTGAAACCTCATTATGACTTCTATTATGCGTAAGGTTCGCTTCAAAATCTGAGCTCTATCGGAAGGGAAGGCATCATTCAACATGCCAATAGCTTCCTCTTTAAGGCTGATGTCATCGCCTTCTCCCATCTTCATGATCCCTAGAACAAACTTTGCATCCATTTGTCCTAAGGCAGATGCATTCTCAAGCATCTCCTTCCCTACCCTCTTTTGTTCCTCTTCATCAAAGTTGAATACATTCATCTGAAATGTACGTATAACACAAAATTCAAAAAAACAAAGTTTAATAAAATGTATAATTAAACTTAATTACTTCAATATATAACAAACAGTAAATATACATATATATATCATTTCATCTCTATACATTATGTTTGGGTTTCATGCTGCTCTACATCTGTTGACGAGCTGACTTCTACCCTGGCTAAACAACCTACTCCTCACCCTTTGTATACTTTCTACTTCCATTCTTCTGTAGACCTCTTCGCTATTAGAGGCCTCAAAAAAAGCGTGGCTACTGTAATAATTAAGATACACAAAAAATTTATTTCTTAATGTACAAGTTAACAATATTACCAAATAGATGAAAAAATAGACAGATTGTGTTAGAAACTTACATGCATTTGTACCGCACACAAATCGATGGCAGAGACGGCCCCCAAGTGTGCAAAAATTATCTCCATAACTCCCAAAGGAAGATCACTTAATGTTGTTTCTCTTTTTTCAGCTTTTTGCCGTTTGTTTGAAGTAGATGCTTCCATTGTGATCGTTCAAAATGACTAGTGATACTAGGGTTTGAAACTGTTTGGGTTGTTTTTTTGGAGGATCAAAAGAACTTTTGCAAACGCCGATTACTGAAACGACGTGCAGTGGGGAAATATGGCACCTAGACTGTGTAGTGTGTAAAATTACTTTATTTCCCCTTATAAATAAAATGCTATATTTGATTAGTAAGGGTATTTTTGTAAAAACACTTAATTCAAACAAACACAAGCTTCTTTGAAAAATCAACTGGTGAGAGTAAATAATCTTTTTCTTTTTAAATTAAACACACATTAATTACGGATAATTCTTTTATCCGTTTTGTCTCTAATTAAATACGCCGCAAAGGGTATACGATATTCGAATGCTTCAATCCCTAAATTTCCATCTGTTTCATCTAGTTTAATTCTTCTCAATTTCTTGTTCTTTGACATTTTTAAACATGGACAAGTCTTGGATGGGTACAAATAGGACCGTGAGACCTTATTTTAAAGGAGTATCAGAGTTTATTAATTACGCATTGCAGAACGTGACGAAGATGAGGAACGCTGACCCACGAGTGAATAAACAACATCTAAAAAGGCCATGTCCGTGTTCCAAATGTTTAAACCACATAGAGCATAAAGTGGAGGAAGTGCATCACCATTTGTTCAGCAATGGGATTGATCTAAACTACACGAAGTGGATTAAACATGGGGAAAAGGATGAGCCATCAACAAGTAGGGCAAAACCTGACAATGTTACAGCAGAGTTTGTTGAAAACACGGAATTTGGTTCACAAATTCCAACAGATGGACCAGAAACAGTAGAAATGGTTAATGCTACTAAAGATAATTTAAATGAGGAAGACCATGTCAAGTTTCAAGAACTATTATTAGAAGCAGAGAAGCCACTTTACAAAGGATGTCCTGACTTTACAAAGTTTTCTACAATAGTCCAACTACTCAACTTAAAGAGCAAGTACGGATGTTCAAATAAGTTCTTTACTGAGTTACTAGGATTGTTAAAAAAAGATGCTCCCTGATGGTAACGAATTGGTGGGAAACACTTATGAGGCCAAAAAAATTATGAAATTGATAGGGCCAGGATACAGAAAGATACATGTATGTATCAACAACTGCCTTCTTTACTGGAAGGAGGACGAGAAATTGACTGTGTGTCGAACTTGTGGGATATCAAGATGGAAGATGGATAATAAGACACATAAAGTGTACGAAAACATTCCAGTAAAGGTAATGTGGTACTTCCCAGTTATACCAAGACTGTAATGACTCTTCAAGATACAAAGTATTTCAAAAGACTTAAGATGACATGCGACAACGAGGATAACAGATGGTGTTTTACGTCACCCGGCAGATTCACAGGCATGGCGTATCAAGAAGTCTACGGTTAGGAATATCGGCTGATGGAGTTGACGTCAACAGAGGAAATAAGCATCACAGTGTATGGCCAGTCTTAACTGTCATATACAACCTTCCTCCATGGTTGTGCATGAAAAGAAAGTTTATCATTCTTTCGGTATTAATATCAGGATACCCGGAAAATGATATTGATGTTTTTTTGGAACCTTTAGTTGATGATCTGCAATGCTTATTCGAGGAAGGTGTTGATACATATGATGCTTCCACAAAAGAAAACTTTAATCTACGTGCCGTTGTGTTATGGACAATAAATGATTACCCTGCACTTGGTACATTATGTAGCTGCCCATGCAGTGGATTCAAAGATTGCGTAGTATGTGGGAAAGATACATATTGTGTTAGATTTCCTACCTCATAAAAACAAAGTCATGCTGGTCACAGACAATATCTACCATATAACCATCCGTTCAGAAAGCAAAAGAAGGCGTTTAATGGACAATAAGAATTTGGCCGCTCTCCAAATCCAATGACCGGGGAACAAATATACAACAAGGTACAACATATTAAAAATAAGTGGGGAAAAGGAAAACAAACAAAAAAATAAGACATCAGAAAACCAAGAAGATATGAGAGGCAGAGGTGGGAATATTCAAAAGCAGAAAAGAAAAAGAAAACAAGCAGAGGGTAGTTCAAGCCAAGTAAATGAAGAAAACGGTGCATATTGGAAGAAATTCAACATTTGGTATCAATAACTTAGGTATTGGAGGCATAATTCTGTTCAACAATGTATTGATTTCGTGCATATAGAAAAGAATGTTGGTGAGAGTCTAGTCGGAACTTTGCTAAATGATCCGGGAAAGACAAAAGATGAACTGAATGCTTGATTGGATCTGGTTGAGTTGGGTATAAAACCAGAGTTGTTTGCTAGGCAAGAAGCAGACAAAACAACACTATCTCCAGTAGGTTACACATTAACGAATGATGAAAATGACATATTTTGTGAAACATTATATAACATCAGGGTACCACAAGGCTATTGTTCAAATTTCTCTAGTTTGATCAGCCTAAAGGATAAGAAGCTCATTGACCTTAAATCGCATGACTATCACATGCTAATGCAAGAGTTTTTGCCCATTGCAATTTGTTCAATAATGCCTCAAGCCACACGATATGCTATTATCAGGTTTTGCTTTTTCTTTAAATCGATATGTAGCAAAGAAATCACATTACAATAACTAGGTAAGATGCAAGAAGAACTCTGTGTGACACTGTGCCTTCTGGAGAAATTCTTCCCTTCGTCATTTTTTGATATTATGGTCCATTTGACTGTGCACCTAACTAGGGAGGTAAAATTATGTGGTCAAGTATGCTTTCGGTGGATGTATCCCTTAGAAAGATGTATGAAGGTTATTAAAGGACATGTACGAAACAGAAATAGACCAGAGGGATGCATTCCTGAGGAGACTATTGCAGAAGAAACAATTGAGTTTTTCAGCGGGGAGGTGATCCTCACACAACAAATTTTAGTCATGCACAACAATGTTATGCAGCATCAACATGTACTATGTGTAGTAACTGCTTGTACATTGTTGTGCATGACTAAAATTTGTTGTGTGAGGATCACCTCCCTTTTCAGCGAATATGAAAAATCAATGAAAACTATTGGTATCTCACCTGATAAACATGAAACTGATGAAGATGAGGAAGGAAAACCAATTATGGCAGGAAAATTAAGTGAAGTTTCTACGGAACTCTTTCAGAAAGCACATTTGTATGTAATACATAATACAGATGAAATTGTACCGTATATTGAGTAAGTATTACTAACACATGTCTATTTTGTTACTTATAATGTTCTATCATATATAATAATTAATCAAACACCTTGTTTCAGGAGACACAGGCAACTTTTGAATATAGAAAACCCGGGTAAACGAATAGCATTGCTGGAGAATGAGCACGATAAATCTTTTGCTAATTGGTTACGCAATGAGGTAATCCGTATGTTATTTATAGTTGTTGCTTGTTGTTCTTTAATTTTGAAGCTCATATATACTTGTAATATATTAATAAAATTCAGGTTGAGAGAGAGTTAGTGATCTCCAAAGAAAGTGTATCAGAAATCGTAAGGTGGATTTCATATGGACCACGCGCCACCGTAGTTAAATACGACGCATATAACATCAATGGGTATGCATTTCGTACAAAATCTCGTGATGGCAGGGTTTACTAGAACTGTAGGGTTAGTGTTGAGGCAATAGATCTGCACATATCCAAAGAAGTTGCAACCACAAGACAAAGATTTTATTATGGGGTTTTACAAGAAATATGGGTACTAGATTATCGTTTTAGGAAAATTCTTCTTTTCAAATATGATTGGGTTAATCATAGAGCTAGTGGAGTCAAATGCGATACTAATCTTGGTTATACATTGGTTGACCTGAATAATTTAGGCCACAAGGTTGATCTGTTCATATTAGCCTCACAAGAACGACAAGTATTTTATGTGAAAGATCAGCTAGATAAAAACTGTCTATTGTCTTTCAAACACCTCCCAAGAATTACAAAGATACATATGACGAAGTCGATGAGGAATTTAGTACTGTCATTCACCCGCACAATGATAACATATTGCCACATGTAGATCGACGTGACTTGGGTAATGAATCACGAGACGATTACTATCAAACTGACTGTGGCGGTATTGTTATACGCAAATTGAAGTGAACAATCTCTTGGTGAAGTTGGCACACTCTAAAGTTTATTGTATTTTTTGCTTAACTCATATAGATAATAAATTGTATCTTTTTAGTACATATATTGCCATTTATTATTTGCAAATTACCATAATATATTCGAAATCTGTTGATCATAACAGAAACAAAATATTAGATTTATAACAGTTCCCATTTTATCTGTGTCAAGTCAAGAAAACGGCAATTGACTTCAAAATAATTCACATTTTGACTATCTAAAGTCAAAATTCGGGGAAATGGGATATTAATCGGGTCAATTCAGTCTAAATAATTCATACTGTTTTAGCGCCTTTTTCACCGTATTTTTGCCCGCACTTTTACCTTTATTTTTTGGTATTTATAAGCCTTCTAATATATTGCATCTGTTACATGAAGATACATCCTCTCCATCTATTATAAATATTTCATCTTCAATCTGTTTCACGAAAATACTGCCCTTTCATCTGATTTCATACCCAAAAAATTGGATGTTCCTAAATCGCAAAACCCTTGAAAGCGCAACAGAAAAAAATACACAAACTTTAGTTTCTTGATGAAGAGGTTGATCAATACATCTTGAAGGACAAGAAAAGACTTGCAGATGTTGAAATGGCTATTGCCGATATTCAGATGAACATAGACGAATTGAATCTCCGCATTTCTCAGATTAATTCTCAATCAAAGATTTCGGTTTTCGACAGGGCCCATATTGACTTTCTTAATTCTCAATTGGCTCATCACACAAGTATGTATGCTACGAATAACCAATTACGTGAGCAGACTATCAAGTCTCTTGACTCTCAAAACCTGTACTCTGATGGGCTTGTTGATTATCTAGATTAGTTTTTTTTTATTTTTTATTATATGTCTCTTGATGTAATGTTTTGAAAATTCACAGATGTTAATCAATGAATATTGCCTGTTGTTTGCTGTAATATTCGTTGTTTGTGTAGTTCAGTTGAAAACTAACAACATCCTCTTTTGAACTAACCAAAACAATTCCCAATTTCGAACTCAAAACAATTCCAATTTTGACTTTACAAGATTTCCCATTTTGACTATCTAAAGTCAAACTTGGGTGAAATGAATTATGAATATTTTTAATTTATTTACAATATGTATTGGATTTTGGCTACACTTAACTAATGTGTGACAAACTCAACTCTATGATTTAGACAAATAAATAATTACTTCAAGTGACCATATATAGACTCATGATTTTGACACACAGACACTTAATATGTCTCTAAATATTAAATTTAATTAACTGTTTAATTTTGAAAACACACGATAAACTTTAGTCACAATGTATAAGTTATGTGACCATATGTACCGTATTTTGGCTACACATAATCATGTGTGACAAACTCGATTCTATGATTTAGACACATAAACAATTACTTCATGTGACCATATGTAGAATCATGATTTAGACACACAAACACTTAATGTGACCATAAACAGCATTTAGATACACATTTGTCATGATGTGAGGCTATTATAAAGCCATATAGTCACACATGATCGTGCTAGATATAAATGTGACTATATACTTTACCTTTTGGCGCCGTTAAATTTAGACACACATACTAAGTTGCGTGACCATATGTACGATTTTGGCTACACTTAACACATGTGTGACAATTTCGAATCTATGATTTAGACACATAAACAATTAGTTCATGTGACCATATGTAGAATCATGATTTAGACACAAAAACACTTAATGTGGCCATAAACAACATTTAGATACACATTTGTCATGATGTGTGGCTATTATAAAGCCATATAGTCACACATGATCGTGCTCGAAATAAATGTGACTATATACTTTACCTTTTGGCGCCGTTAAACTTTAGACCCACATAATATGTTGCGTGACCATATGTACGATTTTGGCTACACTTAACACGTGTGTGACAATTTTGAATCTATGATTTAGACACATAAACATCTATTTCATGTGACCATATGTAGAATCTTGATTTAGACACACAAACACTTAATGTGGCCATAAACAGCATTTCGATACACATTTGTCATGATGTGTGGCTATTATAAAGCCATACAGTCACACTTGATCGTGCTATAAATAAATGTGACTATATACTTTATCTTTTGGTGCCGTTAAACTTTAGACACACATAATAAGTTGCGTGACCATATGTACGATTTTGTCTACACTTAACAAATGTGTGACAATTTTGAATCAATGATTTAGACATATAAACAATTATTTCATGTGACCATATATGGCATTTAGTCACAGTAATTCAAGTGTGTGACAAACTTTTGACACAATAAATTATGTGTGTGACCATTTATGGCATTTAGTCACGTTTTCCAAATTCATATGTGGATAAATAATCAGCCAAAAAATAGTTGTAACCTTTAGCCACATAAATATTTGAATGTGTGGCGATACATTACCGAATGGTCACACGATGTGAGTTCATAAGTGGCTAACTAATAACGAGGAACTTATTTTAGTACCTTTAGTCACATAAAAATTCGAACGTGTGGCTGTTTAATTCTGACTATGTGTGACCAAATCGCAGATTTGTACTAGTGTACCCCATGTCTAACTGGTTAATTTTCTTGTAGAATGAATATGTCATAGAATATGATAAAATTGTTATCATTCATGTTCTAAAATCAATTTATTGACCATTATAATTTTATTTTGTTTAAATGAAGGGTTTAGTTCACCAAAATGTATTTAACTTGTAATATTTTGTTATATTATGTACCGGACTTTAGTTTTATTGTGTGCTTCAAACATTTAATTTGTCGTTATTGTATGGATTAAAATTTCTATTGTATGTACTAAACTTAAATTTTTTTATTTTTTGTGTATCCAAAATACATACAATAACAATGAATGATAATTTTGATACACACAATAATAACCTTTTAAGTACAATACACATAATAGCAAAACATGAAAAGTTAAATATATTTTGATGAACGAAATTATTAAATGAATCCCAAGTCGTAACTTGGTATTTCTAATTACTACTAATTCAACCAAACATTAGGAGACAAATTGTCTAAATTCCTATTAAAACATGGATTTGTGGCACTTTGTAACCTATTCATAAGTTTGAACATGCTACAAGAAAATCAGGAATCAGAAACGGATTTTTCACGGACCTAATTCCGTCTGAAATTTTCAACGGATTTCCCACACATTTGAATCAGAAAACCGATTTTCAACAATTTCCCACGGATTCCGTGAGAAATTCCTGGAAATCCGAGGGAAGTGTGTTAGAACTGTATTATTGTAATAGAATAGGAGTTCTACAATACTTGAGGGTGCTTATTGTAAATATACCTTATAGGTATATAAGCCTTGTGCTAGACAAGGAAATGAAAGGATTGCACACAACTCTTGAAATAAACTATGTGTGTTTTAAGGTGAAATGAGATTCTCTCTCAACCTATCATAGTTACATATTGCAATCCTTCAATCTACCGCTTGTTTATCTCCATCAAAGTGGTTTTCCCACGAAGCTTTTAGCCACGGTCGATTCCGTTGAAAATCCGAGAGAAACATCACTTTCCCACGGATTTTCTAGTGATTAGTCCGACAGAAAAAGGGATGTTGTGTTGTAGTGACACGAAACCATCCTAAACATTGAAAATAACATGACAACAAGACAAACAAGACTACTCATGTTTTCCTATAAACTCTAAGTAAAGTTCTATTTCATCTCGATCCAAGATGAAATGTAACAAAAAAAATGTTTCATTTATTACTTGAAAACTAGAACAATATAAATGCTTCAACTAGGGGAAATCCACTAAAACAAAAACAAATTTAATCATAGATAATAAGAAGAAAGAACAATTAGTCAAACTCATGGCAAAATAAAAACTGTATTGTAACATTGTCGATCGTATAGGAATTACATTTATTATTTGATTAATTTATTCTGACAAAAAAAATAATGACATACTTGGGATTACTAACTATTCATTGATTGATATTTCACTATTGTGATTTTTCCCGCGTGTTGTACCGAGTTGTGATAGCATATTTTAAAAACATATATGTTTATACATCCAATTGTAGAGATATTTATGCATGACAGAAGTAGAGATATCAAATTAGGAGCCAATATGTTTGTACATGCATTTATAGAGATATTTATGCATTACATATGGAATAGGAACCATTCTAAACTGAATAAACAAAATAAAAATATTATTGGCAGTCTGTCATTGAATATGTAAAATGTGTTTCAAATGGTGGTGTTTGCATCTCCACACCCTTTTCACCATCATATATTACCTACAACCTTTTTGAGCCTTTTTATAAGGAAACTTGAAGTTCACCTATAACCAAATCGAGTTTCTCAATACAATATTAAATAATAAAAAACAAAAAGGTAAATTGAGTTGTCGGTGTTTACTACGTACTCGTATTTTGATTTTACCCCATGTCTAACTGGTTATTTTTCTTGTAGAATGAATATGTCATAGAATATGATAAAATTGTTATCAATCATGTTCTAAAATCAATTTATTGACCATTATAATTATATTTCGCTTAAATGAAGGGTTTAGTTCATCAAAATGTATTTAACTTGTAATATTTTATTATTTTATGTATTGAAGACTTTAGTTTTATTGTGTACTTCAAACATTTAATTTGTCGTTATTGTATGGATTAAATTTTCTATTGAATGTACTAAACTTAATTTTTTTTATTTTTTGTGTATCCAAAATACATACAATAACAATGAATGATAATTTTGATACACACAATAATAACCTTTTAAGTACAATACACATAATAGCAAAACATGAAAAGTTAAATATATTTTGATGAACGAAATTATTAAATGAATCCCAAGTCGTAACTTGGTATTTTCAATTACTACTAATTCAACCAAACATTAAGAGACAAATTGTCTAAATTCCTATTACAACATGGACTTGTGGCACTTTGTAACCCACTAGTACAAATCTGCGAAATGGTCACACATAGTCAGAATTAAACGGCCACACGTTCGAATTTTTATGTGACTAAAGGTACGAAAATAAGTTCCTCGTTCTTAGTTAGCCACTTATGAACTCGGATCGTGTGACTATTCGGTAATGTATCACCACATATTCAAATATTTATGTGGCTAAAGGTTACAACTATTTTTTGGCTGATTATTTAGCCACATATGAATTTGGAAAACATGACTAAATCCCATAAATGGTCACACACTTAATTTATTGTGACAAAAGTTTGTCACACACTTGAATTACTGTGACTAAATTCCATAAATGGTCACATGAAATAATTGTTTATGTGTCTAAATCATAGATTCAAAATTGTCACACATGTGTTAAGTGTAGCCAAAATCGTACGTATGGTCATGCAGCTTATTATGTGTGTCTAAAGTTTAACGGCGCCAACAGGTAAAGTATATAGTCACATTTATTTCTAGCACGATCGTGTGAGACTATATGGCTTTATAATAGCCACACATCATGACAAATGTGTATCTAAATGTTGTTTATGGCCACATTAAGTGTTTGTGTGTCTAAATCATGATTCTACATATGGTCACATGAAATAAATGTTTATGTGTCTAAATCATAGATTCAAAATTGTCACACATATGTTAAGTGTAGCCAAAATCGTACATATGGTCACGCAACGTATTATGTGTGTCTAAAGTTTAACGGCGCCAAAAGGTAAAGTATAAAGTCACATTAATTTCTAGCACGATCTTGTGTGACTATATGGCTTTATAATAGCGACACATCATGACAAATGTGTATCTGAATGCTGTTTATGGCCACATTAAGTGTTTATGTGTCTAAATCATGATTCTACATATGGTCACATGAACTAACTGTTTAAGTGTCTAAATCATAGATTCGAAATTGTCACACATGTGTTAAGTGTAGCCAAAATCGTACATATGGTCACGCAACTTAGTATGTGTGTCTAAATTTAACGGCGCCAAAAGGTAAAGTATATAGTCACATTTATTTCTAGCACGATCATGTGTGACTATATGGCTTTATATTAGCCACACATAATGACAAATGTGTATCTAAATGCTGTTTATGGCCACATTTTTTGTGTCTAAATCATGAGTCTACATATGATCACATGAAGTAACTGTTTATGTGTCTAAATAATATAATCAAGTTTGTCACACATGATTATGTATTGCCAAAACACGGTACATATGGTCATATAACTTATACATTGTGACTAAAGTTTATCGTGTGCTTTCAAAATTAAACAGTTAATTAAATTTGATATTTAGACCCATATTAAGTGTCTGTGTATCTAAATCATGAGTATATATATGGTCAGCTGAAGTAATTATTTGTGTGTCTAAATCATAGAGTTGAGTTTGTCACACATGAGTTAAGTGTAGTCAAAATCCAGTACATATGGTAGCATAAATTAAAAATATTCATAATTCATTTCCCCACAAGTTTGACTTTAGATAGTTAAAATGGGAAATCTTGTAAAGTCAAAATTGGAACTGTTTTGAATTCGAAATTGGGAATCGTTTTGGTTAGTTCAAAAGAGGATGTTGTTTGTTTTCAATTGAACTACACAAACAACGAATATTACAGCAAACAACAGACAATATTCATTGAACATCTGTGAATTTTCAAAATATTACATCAAGAGACAGATAATAAAAAAGAAAAAAAAACTAATCTAGATAATCAACAAGCCCATCAGAGTACAAGTTTTGAGAGTCAAGAGACTTGATAATCTACTCACGTAATTGGTTATTCGTAGCATACATACTTGTTTGATGAGCCAATTGAGAATTAAGAAAATCAATATGGGCCCTGTCGAAAACCGAAATCTTCGATTGAGAATTAATCTGAAAAATGCGGAGATTCAATTCGTCTATATTCATCTGAATATCGGCAATATCCATTTCAACATATGCAAGTCTTTTCTTGTCCTTCAAGATGTATTGATCAACCTCTTTCATCAAGAAACTAAAGTATGTGTATTTTTTTTTCTGTTGCGCTTTGAAGGGTTTTGCAATCCAGGAACATCCATTTTTTGGGAATGACATCAAATGAAAGGGCAGCATGTTCGTGAAAATTATGAAAGATGAAATATTTATAATACATGGAGAGGATGTATCTTCGTGTAACAGATGCAATATATTGGAAGGCATATAAATACCAAAAATTATAGGCAAAAGTTCGGGAAAAAATACGGTGAAAAAGGCGCTAAAACAGTATGAAACATTTTGACTGAATTGACGTGATTAATATCCCATTTCCCCGAATTTTGACTTTAGATAGTCAAAATGTGAATTATTTTGAAGTCAGTTGCCGTTTTATTGACATGACACAGATAAAATGGGAATTTTTGTAAATCTAATATTCTGTTTCCATTATGATCAACAGATTTCGAATATATTATGGTAATTTGCAAGTAATAAATGGCAATATATGTACTAAAAAGATACAATTTATTATTATCTATATGAGTTAAGCAAAAAATACAATGAACTTTAGATTGTGCCAACTTCACCAAGAGATTGTTCACTTCAATTTTCATATAACAATACCGCCACAGTCAGTTCGATAGTAATCATCTCGTGATTTATTACCTAAGTCACGTCGATCTACATGTGGCAACATGTTATCATTGTACGGGTGAATGACAGTACTAAATTCCTCACGACTTCGTCATATGTATCTTTGTAATTCTTGGGAGGTGTCTTAAAGACAATAGACAGTTTTTTATCTAGCTGATCTTTCACATAAAATACTTGTCGTGCTTGTGAGACTAATATGAACGGATCAACCTAGTGGCCTAAATTATTCAGGTCAACCAATGTATAACCAAGATTAGTATCGCGTTTGACTCTACCAGCTCTATGATTAACCCAATCACATTTGAAAAGAAGAATTTTCCTGAAACGATAATCTAGTACCCATATTTCTTGTAAAACCCCATAATAAAATCTTTGTCTTGTGGTTGCAACTTCTTTGGATATGTGCAGATCTATTGCCTCAACACTAACCCCACAGTTCTGGTAAACCTTGCCATCACGAGATTTTATATGAAATGCATACCCATTGATGTTATATGCGTCGTATATAACTATGGTGGCGCGTGGTCCATATGAAATCCACCTTACGATTTCTGATACACTTACTTTGGAGATCGCTAACTCTCTCTCAACCTGAATTTTATTAATTTATTACAAGTATATATGAGCTTCAAATTTAAGGAATAACAAGCAACAACTATAAATAATATACGGATTACCTCATTGCGTAACCAATTAGCAAAAGATTTACTGTGCTCATTCTCTAGCAATGCTATTCGTTTACTCGGGTTTTCTGTTTCCAAAAGCATGTCTGTGTTGCCTGAAACATGGTGTTTGATTAATTATTATATATGATAGAACATTATAAGTTTCAAAATAGACATATGTTTGTAATACTTACTCAATATACGGTATAATTTCATTTGTATTCTGTATTACATACAAATGTGCTTTATGAAAGAGTTCCGCAGAAACTTCACTTAATTTGCCGGCCGACATTGGGTTTCCTTCCTCGTCTTCATCAGTTTCATGTTTATCAGGTGGGATACCAATAGTTTTCATTGATTTTTGATATTCGCTGAAAAACTCAATTGTTTCTTCTGCAATAGTCTCCTCAGCAATGTATCCCTCTGGTCTATTTCTTTTTCGCACATGTCCTTTAATAACCTTCATACATCTTTCGAAGGGATACATCCACCGAAAGCATACAGGACCACATAATTTTACCTTCCTAGTTAGGTGCACAGTCAAATGGACCATAATATCAAAAAATGACGGAGGAAAGAATTTCTCTAGAAGGCATAGTGTCACACAGAGTTCATCTTGCATCATACCTAGTTCTTGTAATGTGATTTCTTTGCTACATATCGATTTAAAGAAAAAGCAAAACCTGATAATAGCATATCGTGTGGCTTGAGGCATTATTGAACAAATTGCAATGGGCAAAAAACTCTTGCATAAGCATGTGATAGTCATGCGATTTAAGGCCAATGAGCTTCTTATCCTTTAGGCTGACCAAACTAGAGAAATTTGAATAATAGCCTTGTAGTACCCTGATGTTGTATAATGTTTCACAAAATATGTCCTTTTCATCATTCGTTAATATGTAACCTGCTGGAGGTAGTGTTGTTTTGTCTGCTTCTTGCCTAGCAAAAAACTCTGGTTTTATACCAAACGCAACCAGATCCAATCGAGCATTCAGTCCATCTTTTGTCTTTTTCGGAACATTTAGCAAAGTTCCAACAAGACTCTCACCAATATTATTTTCTATATGCATGAAATCAATACAATGTTGAACATAATTATGCCTCTAATACCTAAGTTTTCGATACCAAATGTTGAATTTCTTCCAATACGCACCGTTTTCTTCATTTACTTGGCTTGAACTACCCTCTGCTTGTTTTCTTTTTCTTTTCTGCTTTTGAATCTTCCCACCTCTACCTCTCGTATCTTCTTGGTTTTCTGATGTCTTATTGTTTGTTTATTTTCCTTTTCCCCACTTATTTTCAATATGTTGTACGTCGTTGTATATTTGTTCACCGGTCATTGGATTTGGAGAGCGGCCAAATTCTTGTTGTCCATTAAACGCCTTCTTTTGCTTTCTGAACGGATGGTTATATGGTAGATATCGTCTGTGACCAACATAACTTTGTTTAATCCACTTCGTGTAGTTTAGATCAATCCCATTGCTGAGCAAATGGTGATGTACTTCCTCCACTTTATGCTCTATGTGGTTTAAACTTTTGGAACACGGACATGGCATTTTTAGATGTTGTTTATTCACTCGTGGGTCAGCGTTCCTCATCTTCGTCAAGTTCTGCAACGCGTAATTAATAAACTCTTATACTCCTTCAAAGTCTCATGGTCCTATTTGTAGCCATCTAAGACTTGTCCATGTTTCAAAATGTCAAAGAACAAGAAATAGAGAAGAATTAAACTGGATGAAACAAATGGAAATTTAGGGATTGAAGCCTTCGAATATCGTATACTCTTTGCGGCGTATTTAATTAGAGAATAAACTGTTAAAAAAAATTCTCCGTAATTCATGTGTGTTTAATTTAAAAAGGAAAAGATCATTTACTCTCACCGGTTGATCTTTCAAAGAATATTGTGTTTGTTTGAATTAAGTGTTTTTACAAAAATACCCTTACTAATCAAATATAGCATTTTATTTATAAGGGGCAATAAAGTAATTTTACACACTACACAGTCTAGGCGCCATATTTCCCCACTGCACGTCGTTTCAGTTATCGGCGTTTACAGACGATCTTTTGATCCTCCAAAAAAACAACCCAAACAGTTTCAAACCCTAGTATCACTAGTCATTTTCAATGATCACAATGGAAGCATCTACTTCAAACAAACGGCAAAAAACTGAAAAAAGAGAAACAACATTAAGTGATCTTCCTATGAGAGTTATGGAGAAAACTTTTGAACACTTGGGGGCCGTCTCTGCCATCGATTATGTGCGGTACAAATGCATGTAAGTTTCTAACACAATCTATCTATTTTTTCATCTATTTGGTAATATTGTTAACTTGTACATTAAGAAATAAATTTTGTGTATCTTAATTACTACAGTAGCCACACTTTTTTGGAGGCCTCTAACAGCGAAGAGGTCTACACAAGAATGGAAGTAGAAAGTATACAAAGGGTGAGGAGTGGGTTGTTTAGCTAGGGTAGAAGTCAGCTCGTCAACAGATGTAGAGAAGCAGGAAACCCAAACATCATGTATAGAGATGGAATGGTATATATACGTACATTTACTGTTTGTTATATATGAAGTAGTTAAGTTTAATTTTACATTTTATTAAACTTTGTTTTTTTTTTAATTTTGTGTTATACGTACATTTCAGATGAATGTATTCAACTTTGATGAAGAGGAACAAAAGAGGGTAGGGAAGGAGATGCTTGAGAATGCATCTGCCTTAGGACAAATGGATGCAAAGTTTGTTCTAGGGATCATGAAGATGGGAGAAGGCGATGACATCAGCCTTAAAGAGGAAGCTATTGGCATGTTGAATGATGCCTTCCCTTCCGATAGAGCTCAGATTTTGAAGCGAACCTTACGCACAATAGAAGTCATAATGAGGTTTCGGCGGGCGGATTTGCAAGAAATACATTTCAGTTTGTATAATTTCGGCTGTCCCGACCACCGTATTGATCATTCAAGGCTAATTATTCTAGATAGGGGTTTTGATGATGACATTCCATGGGCCTTCAATTGTAAAGTTTGCTGTTGGATAACTTCTTTTGTTAAATTTGCTAGAATATCAGGGATACACTATTAGCTAGATTGTGAATGAGTAAATTAAATACTGTTTGGGAATATTGTAATCCAATACTTTTTTTGGTATATATATATATATATATATGTATGTATGTATGATCGATCATTAGATTGTTAATGACTTTATTAATGTTTGTGAATTATTTGATTACTGTTTGCTAGTAATACTGACTTTTGATAGTCAAACTGTGAAACTATGAAAAATGTAATACTGACTTTTGATAGTCAAACTGACTTTTAATTACTAACTTATGAATGAAAAATGCTTGTGAATGAAAAATGGAATACAGACTTATGAATGAAAAATGCTTGATAATCAAAGTATGAAACCATGTTTGTGAATGATTTAATTACTGTTTGTGAATGAAAATGGAATTATGATGAATGGAATACTAACTTATAATAGTCAAACTATGAAACTATGATAATTGATAATGGAATACTGACTTTTGATAGTCAAAGAAGATTTTGTTTGTTTGAATTACGTGTTTTTACAAAAATACCCTTACTAATCAAATATAACATTTTATTTATAAGGGCAATAAAGTAATTTTACGCACTACACAGTCTAGGCGCCATATTTCCCCACTGCACGTCGTTTTAGTGATCGGCGTTTGCAGACCATCTTTTGATCCTCCAAAAAAACAACCCAAACAGTTTCAAACCCTAGAATCACCAGTCATTTTCAACGATCACCATGGAAGCATCTACTTCATCAAACAAACGGCAAAAAACTGAAGTAAGAGAAACAACATTAACTGATCTTCCAATGGCAGTTATTGAGAAAATAATTACACGCTTAGGGAAAGTCTCTGCCATCGATTGTTTGAAAATGAAATGCCTGTAAGTTTCTAATACAATCTGTCTATTTTTTAATCTATTTGGTAATATTGTTAACTTGCACATTAAGAAATAAATATTTTTTGTGTATTACGTATAGTTGCCAAACATTATTGGAGGCCTCTGATAGCGAAGAGGTCTACAAACATATGGAAGTAGAGAGTTTATTCAGTCGTAGGTTCTGGTTTAGTGAGAATAGACGTCAACTGATCATCAGATGTAGAGCAGCGGGAAACACAAACGTGATGTATAGAGATGGAATGGTTCGTACATTCGTTTAAACCTTGTGTGTACATTTACTGTTTGTTTTATTGAAAGTTAAGTTTTTTAAATTTAATTTATTAATTTTTGTATTATTAAGTTTTGTGTTATACATTTCAGATGAAATTGTTTAACTTTGATGAAGAAGAACAAAAGAGGTTAGGATGGAGATGCTTCAAAATGCATCTGCCTTAGGACAGAAGGATGCAAAGTTTGTGTTGGGGATGATGAAGATGACAGAAGGCTTTGAGAGGAAACCGGAAACTCTTGCCATGTTGAATGATGTCTTCCGTTCCGATAGAGCTCGGATTGTGCCACCGATATTAGATAGGATACGAAGCATCTTGGATTTTCGGCAGGAAGATTTGAAACCAGAACAATTCTATGGAGGCCTTCTAACATGTACCGAGCACAAAATTCTTTCAACCCTTCCTCTACATAGGGGTTTTTACCATTCACAAGCATGGTTATTTGACTGTAATGTTTGTTTATGGGACATTTGTTATGTTAACTTTGCTAGAATATTTAGGATTTACTATGGTTAGATTGTGAATGATTAAATACTTTTGGTGAATGTAATTAATACTTATTTTGGTATATGATATATCACTACATTCTGAATGACTTAATTACTGTTTGTGAATGATTTAATCATTGTTTGTGAATGACTTAAATACTGTTTGGTAGGAACTGTTAGTGAACTCAGTTGCATGATTTAATTATTGTTTCAGAATGACTTAAATGGAATTCTGACTTTGGATAGTCAACTTCCATGGTTATTCAATTGTAAAGTTTGTTTACGGAATACTGACTTTTGATAGTCAACTTCCATGGTTATTTATTGTGAATCACTAAATACTGTTTGTGAATGTAATCCAATACTTTTTTTGGTATATGAATATATTTAGATTGTGAATGACTTAATTACTATTTGTGACTGACTTAATTAAATACAGTTTAATATGAACTGTTACACGAAAATGGAACAAATTAAATTATACATGGAATACTGACTTTTGATAGTTAAACTGTGAAACTATTATTCTTGTAATACTGACTTTTGATAGTCAAACATGATAATTGGAATACTGACTTTTCTGTTTTGTTAAATGGAATACTGAATTTTCTGTTTTGATAAATGTAATACTGACATTTAGCTTCACAGAAAAGACTTGAAATGAATGAAGCAAAAGAAACAGATTATAATACCATGTTCATATACCATATTTAGATAACTAAAACATAAGAGAGTTAAGTATCATACTAAAAGCCAAAATTAATTTCCATTTTCTGGATAGAAACTGTTGTGATTTCATTTAACAAAAGAAACCATTGTTTAACATGTACAAACAAAAAACATCAAGAAAAGATAGACACATCAACTACCATACTAGTCTAATATAATCACATTCTCTTTGGAACTTCTTGGTACACCATCATGACTTTTATTCAGATTCTTGAGCAACAGTCTTTGACTTCTTTTTCTGGTCTTAATTTCTCGAACTGAATTAACCTCTTCAGCTGCCTTATCATCTTCATCTTGAATTGGCTCCTCAACTTTAACTTGTACTATGACTTTAGTAACCTCAGCAACCCCAGCAACATGAATTGGATCTTCCACTGGAACTGGCACTTCTTTAGCTGCACCTAAATATCTTCTAGGCTTACCAAGTCTTATTGATTTTCTGTAACAAATGGCATAAACATATTACAAAAGTCACAAATAGTAAACAAACATATGTAATTGGCGTAAACAACTGGCATAAACATAACCCTTCTTGAATGATTCATTGACTGAATACAATAATTTTGTGTGGAATTTAATTAACTTTTTGGGAACGAAGATGAAGAGGATTTGAACGAACTACATTATCCGTCTTATGGGGGTTAGGGTTTATTATATGGTACAATGACTCAACACAGGAGATAAAGAAGAAAAATCGATCAACATTCTTACCTCATAACGATGATTTCAACGATTGAACACAATAATCGTGTGTGGCGTTTAAATTTTTGGGGAGAAGATGAAGATGATTTTAGGAATTTCAATATCCGTTTATGGGGGTTAGGGTTTATGATTTACATATACGGTAAACAGTTACGGGTTAACAGATATGGGTTATGGCTATGGGTCATGGGTTATGGTAAAATATTACAGGTTAACGGTTATGGTTATGGTCAACTATTATGGTTTAACGGATATGGGTTACGATTGGGGTCAACTATTACGGTTTAACGGATATGGGTTATGATTGTAGTCAACTATTATGGGTTAACGGATATGGGTTATGATTGTGGTCAACTATTATGGGTTATGGTTATATATGGGTCATGGGTTATAATCAATTAACTATTCAATGGATATGGGTTATATATGGTTATGGCTCATGGGCTATGGTAAAATATTACAGATTAACGGATATAGGTTACGGTTAGGAGTTAAAATTTATGCTTATGGGTAATTGGTTATGGTAAACTATTAAGGTTAACCGATATAGGTTATGGTTTAGTGGTTAATTATGTGTTATGGTTATGGTTATGGGTTTATTGGTCATGTGTCATGGCATATGGTCACACATTTAAACACTTTTGGTTACTTTTTAATTACTACTATGTGACTAAATCCTCAAAATGAAAATGCCTTGTGTGACTGAATATTACAAAACGCCAAACAAACATTACATTCATGTGACCATTGGGTAAACAATATTCACACGAAATACACATTTACTTGACTTTAAAAAGCATATGGTCACATATTTAAACACTTTGGGTCACTTTTTAATTGCAACTATGTGACTAAATCCTTAAAATTAAAATGCCTTGTGTGAGTGAATATTACAAAACGCAACACAAACATTACATTCATGTGACCATTGGGTGAACAATAGTCACACGAAATACACATTTACTTGACTTTAAAAAGCATATGGTCACACATTTAAACATATTTGGTCACTTTTTAATTACAACTATGTGACTAAATCCTCAAAATTAAAATGCCTTGTGTGACTGAATATTACTGTGGGAAAATGATCTCATCAGTTAAGATTTGATGAGACAAAGTTAAGTTTGTAAGATAAGTTCTAAATACAACTTAAACAGAATTATGAAGCTTAGTCAGACTGAACATTTATAGTGATTCAGACTGAGTATAAGCTGAGCATATGCTCGACCAACTTAGACTATATCTTAGAAAGATTATCAATGTGCTTGATAAGCTGTGTATGTCACCTAAGATATATTGAGCTTTCAGCTTGATGTGTTTCAAGCTGAATGACTCAGCGTGAATACTAAGTCAGCTCAACAGAGTTGCTAAATAAGTTCTAGCTAACTCTTAGGACTTCTAAGGATGAGTTTATTAATATACATGTTAGTTGATGTTGGTTTTCGTGTTTGTTCTCGAAGAACTCAGCTTGATGAGTTTCAAGTTGAGTAACTCAGTCCGAGCAAGAAGTCAGCTTAAAGAAAATTTAAATATGTTTTAAACTTATCTTTTAACTCTCTACACCTTCAGGAAGGATAAGAAGACTCCAGAATCAAGATTGAAGATTCAAGATTCAAGATTCAAGATTCCGAGTTATCCGATAGTTAGTTACCAAATTAGGATTAGTCCAGTTTGTTAGGAACCGTAGGAATAGGATTATAAATACTTATCTCCTGATAAGTTTAGAGGTACGACTCAGAAACAACAACGACGACTAAGTGTTGCAGAGCCAAATACCTCACCTCAACCGTATGTGTTATGATTCTTGAATCACTATTGGTCAGTTCAACGTGATCAAGATATTCACAGATTGCCAAGCTATTCGTGTGTTCGAATACTCACATTAGTTGTGAGATTGGTAAGTTTTCAATCTGTGATTAAATCCTGTTTAGAGAGTCGTCAGTATCTATAATCATAAGTTGATTATAGATAACTAAGTTTGAAAGATCGAGAGATTTATATTAGGTGTTTACATATCAAGAGTTTCTTACTTGATAGAGTCTGTATTTATCTTCTTATTAATGAAAAGAAAAGCATTCGATTGTCGTTTGATTTACTTTGTGTAACACTTTTCTTTGATTTATTCAATTTCCGCAGAAAGGATATTCAACCCCCCCTTATACACATCTGTTGCTTGTTGTTATTCTCACCAAGGGACCAACAACTGGTATCAGAGCAGGCTGAACAATTTCATAAGTTGAAAGTTCAAGATTCTGAGAAAGTTTACAATGTCTACAAGCAACAATTCTTCAAACTTTCCACAGATGTCTGCCAAAGGCTGTCCCGTATTTGATGGATCTGACTATCCTATGTGGAAATTCAGAGTCATGTTGTTTCTCAAGTCCATTGACAATCGTATGTCCGATGTCATTATCAAAGGACCAATAATCCCCAAGATCTCTGCTGTTGTCAGTGATACATCCGCTGATAAAACAGACAAGAGTGAAAAAGAGGTAAGGAAGCCTGTTGCATCCTAGATAGATGAAGATTGGAAACTGTTCAATCTGGATGACAAGGCTAAAAGTGTTCTGGCAAATGCACTGACTAACGAGATCTTGCACATAGTGACTGGGTGTCAATCTGCAAAAGAGATCTGGGATACTCTAAGTGTTACATATGAGGGCACAGATCTGGTCAAACAGCAGAAGAAGAACCATCTGAACAGATCATATGAAAACTTCTTCTCAAATAAGAATGAAATCTTGGCTGATGTGTTTACCAGGTTTCATTGCTTGATTAATGACCTGCAAAGTGTAGGCATTAAGAAGGATGAAGCTGAACTCGTGCTGAAATTTCTGTATGTGTTACCAGAAAAGTTCAATGAAGTAACTACAACACTGAGGGCTGGAGGAACATTACCTGTGTACAATGTTGGGAAAATGATCTCATCAGTCTAGATTTGATGAGACAAAGTTAAGTTTGTAAGATGTATTCTACGTATAACTTAAACAGAATTATGAAGCTTAGTCAGACTGAACACTTATAGTGATTCAGACTGAGTATAAGCTGAATGTAAACTAAGCATATGTTCGACCAGTTTATACTATACCTTAGTTAAATTATTAATGTGTTTGATAATATGTGTATGTCACATAAGGTATATATCGAGTATTCAGCTTGATGTGTTTCAAGCTGAGTGACTCAGTTTAGAAGCAGAGTCAGCTCGACAGAGTTACTAAATATGTTTTATTTAACTCTTTGGACTTCTAAGGATGAGTTAATAATTATACATGTTAGTTCATGTTTGTTTTCGAGTGTGTTCTCGAAGAACTCAGCTTGATGAGTTTCAAGCTGAGTAACTTAGCCCGACTAAAGAAGTCCGTCTAAGAGAATTTAAATGTGTTTTAAATTCTGTTTTAACTCTCTATATCTACGGCGCGGATAAGAAGACTCCAGAATGAAGATTGAAGATTGAAGACTCAAGCTAAGAAGATTCAAGATTCCGAGTTATCCGATAGTTAGTTAGCAGATTAGGATTAGTCCAGGTTGTTAGGAACCGTAGCAACAGGATTATAAATACTTATCTCCTGATAAGTTTAAAGGTACGACTCTGGAACAAGTTACAGAGCCAAAAACCTCACCTCACCGTATGTGTTACGATTCTTGAATAATTGTTTGTAAGTTCTACGTGATCAAGAAACTCACAGATTGCCAAGTCATTCGTGTGTTCGAATTGTCACATCAGTTGTGATATTGGTAAGTAATCATTAGTTGATTCAATCTGTGAAAATCCTGTTTAGAGAGTCGTCAGTATCTATAATCATAAGTTGATTATAGATAGCTAAGTTTGAGAGATTGAGAGATTTATATTAGGTGATTATATATCAAGAGTTGCTTACTTGATAGTTACTGTAATCATCTTCTTATTCAAAGCATTGTAATCATCTTCATATTAATAAAAGCATTCGACTAGTTGTGGTTTGATTTGTTGTGTGTAACAGTTTTATTTGATTTGTTCATTTTCTGCAGAAAGTGTATTCAATCCCCCCTTCTACACACTGTTGCTTGTTGTTATTCTCACCAAGGGACCAACAACTGGTATCAGAGCGGGCTGAACGATTTCATAAGTTGAAAGTTCAAGATTCTGAGAAAGTTCAAAATGTCTATAAGCAACAATCCTTCAAAATTTCCACAGATGTCTGCCAAAGGTTGTCCCATATTTGATGGATCTGACTATCCTATGTGGAAGTTCAGAGCCATGCTATTCCTCAAGTCCATTGTCATTCGTATGTTCGATGTCATTACCAAAGGACCTATCATCCCCAAGATTCCTGCTACTGTCAGTGATACGTCTCCTGGCAAAACTGAAAAGGAAACAAGAAAGCCTATTGCATCCTGGACTGATGAAGATTGGAAACTCTTCAATCTGGATGACAAGGCAAAAAGTGTTCTGGCAAATGCCCTGACCAACGAAATCTTGCGTACTGTGACTGGGTGTCAATCAGCAAAAGATATTTGGGACACACTGAGTGTTACATATGAGGGCACGGATCTGGTCAAGCAGCATAAGAGAAGTCATTTGAATAGATCTTATGAAAACTTCTTTTCAAAGAAGAATGAAACCTTGTCAGATTTGTTCACAAGGTTTCACTGTTTGATAAATGACCTACTAAGTGTGGGTGTAAAGAAAGATGAAGCTGAACTTGTGCTGAAATTTCTAGATGTGTTACCAGAGAGTTTTAACGATGTAACTACAGCACTGAGGGCTGGAGGAACACTGCATGTGTACAACCTACAGTCCATTTATGGGTTCTTGATAAATCATGAACAGATCACTGAACACAAGAGAACTTCTCAACAACTACTCAAGGAGTATTTAGATAAAACTGAAATTGCATTGGTTGCACAGAAAAAGAAGAAAAGTTCCAAGACACTGGTTGTTGAGTCTGAGACTGAGTCAGAATCTCAAGCTGACCACTCAGACTCAGACTCAAGTGATACTGATGATGTTCAGAATATCACTGAGCAAATGGCAATGTTAGCCAGACATTTGAGAATAGCTCAAAGGGGAAGAGGAAGATCTGACAAGGGCAAAGGGAAGAGTTCCTTTGATCCCAAGAATGTTGTGTGCTTCAACTGTCAGAAGAAGGGACATATTGCTGCTGAGTGCAGATCAAAGAAGGTGGAATCAACATCAGTTGTTGATAAGAATGCTTACAGAGCTGATAAATACAAGAAGAAATATACTCAGCTCAAGAAAGGAAGGCCAGAAGACAAACCCAGTGCAAAAGGATTATATGCTGAAACCTGGGATACAGAATCATCTACCTCAGATGATGATGTATGTCTGATGGCTCAAGAAGATGAAGAGTTGGAATTAGATGAGGTTGATTATGGTCTGTCCGAGTCAACATTTAACGCTGACATGAAGGAAGCTGAGGAAAACATCAAGCTTAGTGATTGGGATCCTGCTTCCATGTACAAGGTCAGTAATTTCAACTCTTATACTGATGAGGAAAAGGGTCTTGCTTTTGATTTTCTGCTGAATGATTTCAAGACCGTCCTTAAGTCTCAAAATGACCTCAAAGATGAGATAACTAAACTCAAGAATGAGATTAAGGAAAATAAGTCTCTCATTGATGTTGGTAAGAAAGCACAATGTGATCTTGAATGTCAGAGGCACATTAATCAACTTCTTACTGAAGAACTTCAGGAAGCTAAAGACAAGGCTGACCAACTTCAAAAGGTCACTGAGTCTTTGTGTAAGTCATTAAAGCTTGCTGAAAAGTGCATAAACCAACAGATACCTAAACAGGTAAAGGCTGTACTTGGAGGTGACTATCAAACAGCAGCTTATGTAGCTGATGATGAGATAGCAAGTACAGACTCTGAGGAGGACAGACAACTGATTGAGTCTCAGAAATCAGCCTCAGAGAACAAACATGGTCAGAACCTGAGATACAATATGTTTGTAAAGGCAAAAGGTTATGACAAGGAGTGCTCAACATCAAAACAGTATGGTAAGTCTGTGGTGGACAGACTAGGCACTCAGTCTGTTCAAAGAACTTCGGTCATAGAAAGGCTTAATCCAAATCCTTTCAAAAGACAAAATTCTCTTTCTGGCTCGGAGAGAAGTTACAAGAACAGAAAGACCACTGTAAGTCAGAGGTCAAAACACGACAATGGTAAGTCCAAATTTGTGGATCTTGGTAAGTCCAAGAATATCAACAGTGGTAAGTCCAAACCTGTTGAAACTGGTGAGTCCAGCAGACATGACAAAGGTAAGTCCAAAGTCATGGAAAAGAAGGTTGTTAGTCAATCTTCTCATCAAAAGGATAACAAACAGAGACCTGACAAAGGTAAGTCCAAAGTCACTAATCACCAGGCGAATCAACTTGCTAAGAAAGTTGAAAAGTTATCCACAACATATAATCCTAAAACTGAGAGTAAGTTCTCACAAGGATTATTGGACACTCTACCTCCTGTAATCATTGGAAGAAGGAGATGCTACAAGTGCAGAAGTAGAGGTCATGAGGCTAAGGACTGTGATGCAGAAATCTCAAGGCCTGAACAAGAATAAGCTGATCAGCCTACACAGGACTCAGCTCCTGCTCAAGCTGAACAGTCAGTTCAACAAGACGGAGATGCTAAGTGCTCCTCATCTGAAACCACAAAGAAGTGGGTTCCCAAACAAAACTAATGTGTTTAGTTTTCATATCATGTGCAGGGTTCAAGTAAATGGTACTTGGATAGTGGATGCTCAAGGCACATGACTGGGTATAAAGGACTTCTTAGTGATTTCCAAGAAGATAAAGGTCCTAAAGTAACATTTGGAGACAACTCACATGGAAGAACTAAAGGCTATGGAAAGATGGAAGCTGGCAAAGTTACATTCCAGAGAGTTGCCTATGTCAAAGGTCTCAAACACAACCTGATTAGTATCAGTCAATTGTGTGATGAAGATAATGTTGTTACTTTTAGGAAGAAAGCAGGAACAATCTATAATGCTAAGGAAAAGCCTGTATTAATAGCTAAAAGCGAAAGAGATGTGTATCTACTTGATCATAATTCTACTGATCCCTATACTGAAACCTGCTTGTATTTCAATTCTGTTCCTAAGCTGAGTTGGTTATGGCATAAACGTTTATCTCATTTAAATTTTAAAAATATAAATATGTTGTACAAATCTATGTGAATGACATTATCTTTGGTTCTACCAATGAATCTCTGTGTGAGTGGTTTTCTAAAATAATGTCACAAAAGTACAAGATGAGTATGATGGGTGAGATGACATACTTCCTAGGCCTACAAATTCAACAAAAGCCTGATGGAATATTCATCAATCAAAGCAAGTATGTTCTTGATTTGATAACGAAATATGGTTTTGATTCAAGTTCAACCATGAAAACACCCATGTCACCAGCTGTCAAGCTAAGTAAAGACTCAGATGGTAAGTCTGTGTGTCAGTCTACCTATAGAGGAATGATAGGTTCATTGCTCTATTTGACAGCTAGTAGACTTGATATCATGTTTGCTACATGTTTGTGTGCAAGATATGAGGCAGATCCTAAAGAATAACATCTTCAAGCTGTGAAAAGGATCTTTGGGTACCTTAAAGGTACACCAAATCTAGGTCTTTGGTACCCAAAGGACTCTGGATTTGAATTAGTTGGTTTTTCAGACGCTAACTATACTTGGTGCAAGTTAGATTGAAAATCCACAACTGGAGATGTCAATTGCTTGGAGGTAAACTAGTAAGCTGGACTAGTAAGAAACAGAACTCAGTGGCTACTTCAACTGCTGAAGCTGAGTATGTTGCAGCAGGTAGTTGTTGTGCTCAAATCTTGTGGATGCAGCATCAGCTTCAGGACTTTGGTATGAGTTTCAAAAAAACTCCTATCATATGTGATAACCAAAGCGGTATAGCCATCACTTACAAGTTACAATCCAGTCTTCCACTCAAGAACCAAGCACATTGAAATTAGACATCACTTCATCAGGGACATCGTGAAAAAAGGTAAAGTTGACATTAAATTTATTTCCACTGATGACCAACTAGCAGATATATTTACTAAACCACTTGATGAGAAGAGGTTTATGTATCTGCTAAGTAACTTGTGTATGCTCAACCCCTAGCTAAGTGTCTAGAATCTGAGTTTTCAGTCTGACAAAGACTAAGTGTCTTAAGCTTAGTGCACAGTTTATGAATAAGTTTTCATAAACTGAATCTTATCAAGCTGAACAATGAGTTCTTTTGTTTGGTGAGTTCCAAACTTTTTCTGTCTACTTAGTGTAGTTTAAAGGATATAGTTTGAGTTAGTCTCAAACAAAATGACTGTCACTGAGACTGAGCTATGTGCTTAACTCAGACTGTGTGATTGGTTCACACGTTTGGTAGGTTCCAAACATTCTTTAACTACTCAGTGTGGTTCAAAGGTTCGTTTGAGTCAGTCTCAGACGAAACTGACTTAGTGTCATTGCCCATGAGTTGTGTGCTTTACTCAAACTGAGTTTCAAACTCAAGCTGAGTGCACATCTCAAGCTGAGTGATTGAATCAAGCTAAGTGCTTGAGTTAAACTGATTAATAAGTTTACTCGGCTTGGTGTGTCCAACATCATGTTTAATTACTCAATGTTATTATTTCATGATTACTGCGTATTTGAGTTAGTCTCAAATCTCGTATTATACTAACCTGTGTATAAGTATAATACATCAGTGTATATAATCTTATTGTAAATCAATATTATTATATTACATTAGTTTCCGTTGGAAGATGATACGTTCTACCTGTTTACTGTTACATCAAAATTTTACGGCATAAATGTTAAAAAGGGGATTTCTAACGGTAACTTCTCTCTCTCCTCGGAAAGGTATATATATCGATCACATTCGGATTAGAGGGTTTACGCTTACAATCCAGACTTCTCAACTTCTCAAATACCTTTCACTTTCTTTGCTAAGTGCAATTCTCTGTTCAATCGAGTTCGAAACCCAAACTTGCTCAGTGCGACGCTCTTTGCTCTGTGCAACGACATTTTTACTCAGTGTAATTTTCAAGCTTTCACGATGGAAGGAACCACTCTTATTCTAAGTGATAGAATGGTTAGGGTGTTGCTTTAAAAAAAAATGGATTGCCGCTGATCAAAATTAATAATCAGCGTGCCTGCCTTGCTATTCCTCCGAGGAAACAGGGCAGAGGTTATGAAACTTGGACAGCCTACATCCGGAAATGCCCTTTGGCATTTGCCTTCATTAGAGCACCTGTTCATATTGCTCCACAGCACCTTTTGGAGTTCTGGTACAAATGCACCTTCAACCAGAACAGAGGAGAGATCACAGGCACTGTTCTTAATGGCGATAGAACAGTGCCTCTCACGGTTCAACGGCTAAGGGATGTTCTTCAACTCCCTGTTCAAGATGTGTTCGAGCCAACCGTGACTAGACAAATGGCGAGATCAGTTCTACCTCAAATGGGTCACCCTCAAACTGATGGGGTGATTAAAAAGGCCACTTTCCCAACCAGCTGGGGCTTCACGGTTTCCATAGTGGTACGTTCACTGGGGATTAAGGTTGGAGGCTTGGATCAAGTTAACAAGTTTGAAATGGAGCTGATGTACAACATGTTCTTCGACAGACGCATCGATTATGCATAACTCATATTCAACGAGCTCAAAGTCCAAGTACTGAAGAACACTAGGGACCTCCATGTACCATTCGTAAGGTACTTGTCCTTGGTGCTTGAAGCTGAGTTGGGGGATTTATATGAAGCTGGATGGGATGTGTTCCCTGTTCCAACTCTCAGTCCCAAGATGTTCAACAATGACATCTTCCCTGAGCAAGAGGGTCTTAGTGGTCCAATGCTCTTAGTGGCTGAGGGAGTTTCATCTGCAAGTGGAGATGAGGGATCACCTCAAGGGGGAGCTTCCTACACTGACACGGAGGTTCAAGCTGAGCACTCTGCTCAAGCTGAACCAGCAACCATTGAACCTGCTTCTGGTAAGACCTCTCCACTCTCTCTTTCTTCTCATTTTTCTCCATCCACCTTTGGAGATAAGACTGTAGTGAAACCAACTCAGTCTAACCCATCTCCTCCACCTTCATTCCATCAACAATCCCACTCTGATGCCACCCCTATTTTGCCCACTACTGCTAGGGAGAATATCCTAACATACCAAAGAAAAACTGCCATAGGTGGTGTCACTCCTAAAGGCATCACTGGAGCTGAGATCACATTGATCCCTCCACAGGCAGGAGTTGAGGGGGAGACGCCTTCTCTTAAGGTGTCAACCTTAAGGCTCATATCAACCCAACAGCCAATACCGGGTGTGGTGTCTACTCAGCCCACACTTACTCGAGCCATGGGAGAGCCTGTTACTCTGCCTGAGCAGACACACTCAGGTTACATTGAAAGAGTGACCAATCCCCACAATCACCCCCCTCTAAACCAATTAGCCAACCACCAACCCATACACTTCACATCTCGAGCCCAATAACTTCTCTTCACTTCTCACACCCTCTTGCACGACCTGCCAATGAGTCATCTTCAAACCAGGATGAATTACAGGGCCCAAACTCTGGCGCAGATGAGTTTGAAGGTATACACCAACCTTCGGATGATGCAACCAACGCCTTCTCTCCAAATAAACCTGCCTCCTCAGGCATCCAGCAGCTGAAGGACTATGTTGCTACTCAGTTTGATCTCTTTCACCTCAAGCAGAAGAAGTATAAAAGAAAAATCTATCAAAGGCTTGAAAGACTGTCAAAGAATGTCAAGGAAATTGCCTCTGAGGTTGCTGCTCTTCAACAATTGAGAACTTCTACCCCTGTTGATGATGACAAAAAGGGGGAGAAGGAATCTGTTAATGCTGAAGCTGAAGCTGAGTTAGTTCGAGCTGAAGCTGAAGCGTTACTAGTACTAACTTCAGGAGCAAAGAGGTAAGCTCAGACTGAGGGGGAGCAGGAAGGAAATAAGGAGGATGAACCTGCGGCCAAGAAACAAAAGATATCAGAATCTGAGTTTGAAGCTGACGAGGGTTCTGAAACTGAGCAGGAAACTGAAGAAGAAAAGGCTACGAGAGAATTAATCGAGATGCTAGAGCAAGAAGAAGCAAATGAGCTCAATATCTCTGTAGCTGAATTAAAAGAAGAGAAAAGAAAAAGAGCAACTGGATCAAGAAAAAGAAAAATTAAGGAAAGCTTTAGCTGAAGCTGAAGCTAACTACAATGGTCCAAGACCTAATCCTATCCCATATTCTGATGCTGCAATACAAGAATGCTACTTCAGAAGAAACATCAGTGAAGATATCAAAAGCATGACCTTGAGCAGAGTCAATGCAGTTGTCATCCTCAACTTTGAATTTGAAAATGGATCAACAATGGGGATGGACCTGAGATACGTTCACCGAATGGGTTTTATAGAATGGAATAGAATTTTGATGATGCTCAAAAGGTTCAAACGAAGTCAAATCAAGCATGAGATCTTTACTGAAGTTTCAAAGCTAATAAAGAGGGATGAGGAGCTGAGATATGTTCCAGTTCCTGGTCCACAATGGGAGAAGTTGTTTGATATACCTGAAGGTGTGGAGTTCACAGAGAATAAATTTATTGACACACCAGTTCAGGGATTTTTGTTTAAGGATCAGGGAGGTAATCCTAGCTTTATCAAGTTTAATGAGATATGTTATTTGAAAGCTAAGGATGCCGTATACATAAGAAGTTGTTGTGGAAGTGATGATTCAAATCAGCTCTTGAAATACAAGCTGAATAAACTAATCAAAGTTCATCACAAAGAATTCAGAGGAAGTGAAGAAGCTGAAAAGTTACTATATGAAGTAACCAAAGAAATTATCAACTGGGAGCTTCAACATCCTGAGTTTATAAAATAGATTAGTTCTAATATTTTTTGTAAGCACTATGCGTGCATGATCTAAGTAATCAACAACTTTTGTATTATGATTAGTACAATTAATACAAGTATAAAGTTTGATATGTTCAACTGTGTTGTGATGTGTTCCTATTCATAAGTCTGATAAGTTCAGCAAAAATGAATAACATATAAGTTCTTATTCATTTATGTAATTAGTTAGTGTGTTCAACTCAAAAGTTGGTTTGCTCCACTTATAATTGATAAGTTCAATTGAAATTGATATGTTCAATAAATATTTGATCAGTTCAAATAGAAAAATCTTAATAAGTTTAAGACTTAAGACATAATTCTGTTAAACAAACTTACTAACTGTTTGATGGTTTTGTCATCATCAAATAGGGGGAGTTTGTTGGGAAAATAATCTCATCAGTCTAGATTTGATGAGACAAAGTTAAGTTTGTAAGATGTGTTCTACGTATAACTTAAACAGAATTATGAAGCTTAGTCAGACTGAACACTTATAGTGATTCAGACTGAGTATAAGCTGAATGTAAACTGAGCATATGTTCGACCAGTTTATACTATATCTTAGTTAAATTATTAATGTGTTTGATAATCTGTGTATGTCAGATAAGGTATATGTCGAATATTAAGCTTGATGTGTTTCAAGCTGAGTGACTCAGCTCAGAAGCAGAGTCAGCTCGACAGAGTTACTAAATATGTTTTATTTAACTATTTGGACTTCTAAGGATGAGTTAATAATTATACATGTTAGTTCATGTTTGTTTTCGAGTGTGTTCTCGAAGAACTCAACTTGATGAGTTTCAAGCTGAGTAACTCAGCCTGACTAAAGAAGTCAGTCTAAGAGATATTAAATGTGTTTTAAATTCTGTTTTAACTCTCTATATCAACGGAGCGGATAAGATTGAAGACTCAAGATAAGAAGATTCAAGATTCAAGATTCCGAGTTATCCGATAGTTAGTTAGCAAATTAGGATTAGTCCAGTTTGTTAGGAACCGTAGCAACAGGATTATAAATACTTATCTCCTGATAAGTTTAGAGGTACGATTCTGGAACAAGTTACAGACCCAAAAACCTCACCTCACCGTATGTGTTATGATTCTTGAATCATTGTTTGTAAGTTGTGATATTGGTAAGTAATCATTAGTTGATTCAATCTGTGAAAATCCTGTTCAGAGAGTCGTCAGTAACTATAATCATAAGTTGATTATAGATAGCTAAGTTTGAGAGAGTGAAAGATTTATATTAGGTGATTATATATCAATAGTTGCTTACTTGATAGTCATTGTAATCATCTTCATATTTATAAAAGCATTCGACTAGTTGTGGTTTGATTTATTGTGTGTAACACTTTTATTTGATTTGTTCAATTTCCGCAGAAAGTGTATTCAACCCCCCCCCCCCCTTCTACACACTGTTGCTTGTTGTTATTCTCACCAAGGGACCAACATACAACCTACAGTCCATATATGGGTTCTTGCTCAATCATGAACAGATCACAGAACACAAGAGAACTTCTCAATAACAACTTAAGGAGTCCTTGGATAAAGCAGAGATTGCATTAGTTGCACAGAAGAAAAAGAAAAGTTCCAATGCATTAGTTGTTGAATCTGAGACTGAGTCAGAATCTCAAGCTGACCACTCAGACTCAGACTCATGTGATACTGATGATGTTCAGACTATCACTGAGCAGATGGCCATGCTAGCTAAACGTTTGAGAATATCTCAACGGGGAAGAGAAAGATTTGAAAGGGGCAAAGGGAAGAGTTCCTTTGATCCCAAGAAGGCTGTGTGCTTCAACTGTCAGAAGAAGGGACACATTGCTGCTAAGTGCATATTAAAGAAGGAAGAATCAGCATCAGTTGCTGATAAGAATGCTTACAGGGCTGATAAGTATAAAAAGAAATATACTCACCTAAAGAAAGCAAAGCCAGAAGACAAAGGACTTTAAGCTGAAACTTGGGATACTAAATCATCTACCTCATATGATGATATATGTCTAATGGCTCAAGAAGATGATGAGTTTGAAATTGACCAAGTTGATTATGGTTTGTCCGAGTCAACTTTTGAAGCTGATATGAAGGAAGCTGAGGAAAACAGCAAGCTCAGTGATTGGGATCCTGCTTCCATGTATAAGGTCAGTAATTTCAACTCTTACACTGATGAAGAAAAGGGTCTTGCCTTTGACTATTTGCTAAATGATTTCAAGACCATCCTTAAGTCTCAAAAGGACCTTAAAGCTGAGATATCTAAACTGAAGAATGAGATTAAGGAAAATAAATCTCTCATTGATGTTGGTAAGAAAGCACAGTGTGATCTTGAATGTCAAAGACACATTAATAAACTTCTAAGTGAAGAACTTCAGGAAGCTAAAGTTAAAGCAGACTAACTTTAAAAGGTCTCTGAGTCTTGGTGTAAGTCATCAAAGCTTGCTGAAAAGTGCATAAACCAACAAATTCCTAAACAGGTACAAGCTGTACTCGGAGGTGACTATAAAATAGCAGCTTATATAGCTGATGATGAGATTGCAAGTACAGATTCTGAGGAGGATAGACAACGGATTGAGTCTCAGAAGTCAGCCTCAGAGAAAAGACATGATCCATACTTGAAATACACTATGTTTGTGAAAGCTAAAGATCATGGAAATGATTGCTCAACATCTAAACAGCATAGTAAGTCTGTGCTAGACAGATTAGGCACTCAGCCTATTCAAAGAACTTCAGTCATAGAAAGGCTTAACCCAAATCCTTTCAAAAGACAACATTCTTTATCTGGCTCGGAGAGAAGTTACACGAATAGGAAGACCACTGTAAGTCAGAGGTCAAATCACAACAATGGTAAGTCCAAAGTTGTAGATCTTGGTAAGTCCAAGAAGATCAACAGTGGTAAGTCCAAACATGTTGAAACTGGTAAGTCCAGTAAGCATGACAAAGGTAAGTCCGAGGTCATGGAAAAGAAGTTTGTTGGTCAAGCTTCTAATCAAAAGGACAACAAACAAAGATCTGACAAAGGTAAGTCCAAAGTCAGTGAGCACCAAGTGAATCAACTTGCAAAGAAAGTTGAAAAGTTATCCACTACATATAATCCCAAGACTGAGAGCAAGTTCTCACAAGGATTATTAGACACTCTACCTCCTGTAATCATTGGAAGAAGGAGATGCTACAAGTGCAGAAGTAGAGGTCATGAGGCTAAGGATTGTGATGTTGAAATCTCAAGGCCTAAACAAGAACAGGCTGATCAGCCTACACAGGACTCAGCTCCTGCTCAATCTGAACAGTCAGTTCAACAAGATGGAGATGCTAAGTGCTCCTCATCTGAACCCACCAAGAAGTGGGTTCCCAAACAAAACTAATGTGTTTAGTTTTCATATCATGTGCAGGGTTCAAGTAAATGGTACTTGGATAGTGGATGCTCAAGGCACATGACCGGGTGGAAAGGACTTCTTAGTGATTTCCAGGAAGATGAAGGTCCTAAAGTAACTTTTGGAGATAACTCCCATGGAAGAACTAAAGGCTATGGGAAGATTCATGCTGGTAAGGTGACTTTCCAAAAGGTTGAATATGTTAAAGGTCTTAAACACAATCTAATCAGTATCAGCCAGTTGTGTGATGAAGACAATATAGTTACTTTTAGGAAGAAAGCAGGAATAATATACAATGCTAAGGGAAAGCCATTATTAATAGCTAAAAGAGAAAGAGATGTGTATCTACTTGATCTTAATTCTGCTGATCCCTATACTGAAACCTGCTTGTATTCCCAATATGTTCCTAAGCTGTGTTGGTTGTGGCATAAACGATTATCACATTTGAATTTTAAAAATATAATTATGTTATCCAATAATGAGTTTGTCTCTGGATTACCAAAGATCACATTTGTCATGGACAAATTGTGTTCGGCTTGTGATCAAGGGAAACACCACAAAGGGTCCTTTAAATCAAAGCAAAAATTTTCAATAACAGACCCACTACATATGTTGCATATGGATCTGTTTGGACCTATAAGTACTCCAAGCCTAAGTGGCAAGAGGTTCACACTGGTGATAGTATATAAGTTCTAACGATTCACCTGGGTAATATTCCTTAAAGCCAAAAGTGAGGCTGCCCTGGAGATAATAAGTTTTATCAAACAGGAAGAGTTCCAAAAAGGTAAGTCTGTAAAGCAACTCAGAAGTGATCATGTGACTGAGTTCATAAATTCTACCCTTGAAAGCTTCTGTGAACAAAAGGGAATATTACAAAATTTCTCATCTGTCAGAACTCCCCAACAAAATAGAGTTGCTGAGTGGAGAAATAGAACCCTAATTGAGGCTGCTAGACCAATGTTGTGTGAGGCAGGATTGAAACTCTATTTTTGGGATGAAGCTGTCAATATAGCCTGTTATACTCAAAATAGATCAATCATTGTCAAAAGACATGGTAAAACATCATATGAGATGTATAAATCTAGAAAGCCTAATATAGGTTATTTCCATGTCTTTGGTTCAAAATGCTATGTGCTGAATCAAAGAGATCAGCTCCATAAGTTGGAACCCAAAGCTGATCCTGAAATATTTGTTGGTTATTCATCAATCTCCAAATCATACAGAGTGTATAACACTAGGAGAAAGGCCATAGAAGAATCAATTCATGTCTCATTTGATGAAGACAGTTTTGATCAAGCTGAGAAAAGACAAGTTGACTCGGTCAGTCTGAGTGAGCTTGAAAGGCCCGAGGAAAACAATATGTCAAATCCCATGTATGTTAGGAGATGATAGTGATGATTATGTGTGTTTATCAAAGAAATCATCACAAGCTCCAAGAAAATCTCGAGCTTCGAAGGGTGATGAGTTCATCAACCCCTTTGGAACTGAAGTCACTGAGACTGAAGATCTTAGTGATCATCACTCTGTTGACACTGCTGCTGTTGAGACTGAGGAGATAAGTTCACCTCAGGAATCTGCACATCACTCAGATCCAGAACCAGATTCTCCAACTACAACATTCAAATTCCTCAAAGATCATCCTCTGGATCAGATCATTGGAAATGTCCAAGAAAGTGTTATGACCAGATCAAAGGCTACAACTAACTATGTTGCATACTTTGGTTTTCTATCTCAAATTGAACCAAAGAAGACTGAAGAAGCCTTAGAGGATGAGGATTGGAATGAAGCTATGCAAGAGGAATTGAATGAATTTGAAAGAAATAAGGTCTGGAGCCTTGTCCCTGCCCCTAAAGATCATTCAATTATAGGCACTAAGTGGGTCTATAGAAATAAAATGGACAAGGATGGAGTGATAGTTAGGAACAAAGCCAGGCTAGTAGCACAAGGGTATAAGCAAGAAGAAGGTATTGATTATGATGAAACTTTTGCCCATGTTGCTAGAATTGAAGCCATAAGGCTGTTCCTGGCTTATGCAGCATATAAAGACTTCAAAGTCTATCAAATGGATGTGAAGAGTGCTTTCCTAAATGGAAAACTTCAGGAGGAAGTCTATGTGAAACAACCTCCTGGCTTTGTCAGTTCAAAGTTTCCACATCATGTCTATAAGTTGGACAAGGCTTTGTATGGTCTCTAACAAGCTCCAAGAGCTTGGTATGACACACTGTCCACTTATCTACTATCAATGGATTTCACCAGAGGTAGTATAGATAAGACACTCTTTATTAAAAAGAGTAAAGGACAGGTAATTCTTGTACAAATCTATGTGGATGACATTATTTTTGGCTATACTAATGAATCTCTGTGTGAATGGTTCTCCAAAATAATGTCACAAAAGTACAAGATGAGTATGATGGGTGAGATGACTTATTTCCTAGGCTTACAAATTCAACAAAAGCATGATGGAATATTCATCAATCAAAGCAAGTATGTTCTTGATTTGATAAAGAAATATGGTTTGATTCAAGTTCAACCATGAAAACACCCATGTCACCGGCTGTCAAGTTGAGCAAGGACTCAGATGGTAAATCTGTGTGTCAGTCTACCTATAGAGGAATGATAGGTTCATTGCTCTATCTGACAGCTAGTAGACCTGATATCATGTTTGCTACATGTGTTTGTGTGAGATATCAGGCAGATCCTAAAGAATCACATCTTCAATCTGTGAAAATGATCTTTAGGTACCTTAAAGGTACACCAAATCTAGGCCTTTGGTATCCAAAGGATTCTGGATTTGAGTTAGTTGGTTTTTCAGATGCTGACTATGCTGGGTGCAAGTTAGATAGAAAATCAACAACTGGAGGATGTCAACTGCTTGGAGGGAAGTTAGTAAGCTGGACTAGTAAGAAACAGAACTCAGTGGCTACTTCAACTGCTGAAGCTGAATATGTTGCAGCAGGAAGCTGTTGTGCTTCAATCCTATGGATGCAGCATCAGCTCCAAGACTTTGGTATGAGTTTCAAGAAAACTCCTATCTTCTGTGATAATGAAAGTGCTATATCCATAACTTACAATCCAGTCTTCCACTCAAGAACCAATCATATTGAAATTAGACATCACTTCATCAGGGACATCGTGGAAAAAGGTAAAGTTGACATTACATTTATCTCCACTGATGACCAATTAGCAGATATCTTTACTAAACCACTTGATGAGAAGAGGTTTATGTATCTGCTAAGTGAATTGGGTATGCTCAACCCCTAGCTAAGTGTCTAGAATCTGAGTTTTCAGTTTGACAAAGACTAAGTGTCTTAAGCTGAGTGCACAGTTTATAAATAAGTTTTCATAAACTGTATAACCTGTCAAGCTAAATGATGAGTTCACATGTTTGGTGAATTCCAAACATATTTTAACTTCTTAGTGTAGTTATGATATAGTTTGAGTCAGTCTCAAACATAAATGACTAATTGTCATTGAGTCTGAGCTATGTGCTTAACTCAAACTGTGTGATTGGTTCACACGTTTGGTAAGTTCCAAACATATTTTACCTACTTAGTGTAGCTAAATTACATGTTTAAGTCAGTCTTAAACATACATGACTGAGTGTCATTAAGCCTGAGCTGTGTGCTCTACTCAAGCTGAGTACCAATCTCAAGCTGAGTACCAATCTCAAGCTGAGTGCTCAACTCAAGCTAAGTGTTTGAATCAAGCTGAGTGCTTGACATAAACTGAGTAATAAGTTTACTCAGACTTGGTATGTCCAAAATTTGATTTAATTACTATGTGTGATTAGGTCATTGCGCATTATGTTTGAGTATGTCTCACATTTTTCAGTTACGCTGATTATGTATCGTGTAACATAACAAGTGAAAGTTATATTATTGTAAGTCAGTCATATAATTCTTTAAAGTTATGCGTTGGAAGATGATATGTTTCATCTCAATCACTGTTCCATTGCGCCGTGAATTTGTTACGTGTAACGGACAAAAAGGGATTTCAAACGGTAACTTTTCTCTCTCTTCGGAAAGGTATATATAACGACCCAAACCGATTTTCGGAGGTTTACGCTTACAATTCGCAATTCTAAACCTCTCCTTCACTTACATTCCTTTCACAAACGCCTCCAATTTCTCAGTGCAATCTCTCGTTCATCTCTTTTCTAAACCCTAATCGCTCAGTGCGACTTTTAAAGTTACTCAGTGTTACTCAAGTTTTATTCGACGATGGACGGAATCATTCTAAATCTCGGTGATAGGATGGTTAGAGGTGCTACGTTAAAAAACAACGGAATGCCAGTTCTTAAAGTAAACAATCAACGTGCATGTTTGGCAATCCTTGAACGTAAGAGGAACAGAGGCTATGAAGCCTGGGTGGATTATATCCGAAAATGCCCTCTGGAATTTGCTTTCACTGGAGCACCACTACATGTTGTTCCACAACACTTATTGGAGTTCTAGTACACTTACATTTATGAACAGAACAGGGGAGAGATCGCTGGCACTGTTCTAAATGGGGATAGAATAGTTGTCATAACTATACAGCGGCTAAGGGATGTTCTTCAACTTCCTGCAAGTGATGTATTCGAAGCTGCTATTACTAGGCAAGTGGCGAGGTAAGTCCTACCCAGCATGGGTCACCCGCAGACTGAGGGTGTTATAAAGAAGGCCACTTTTCCTACTGGTTGGGGCTTCTTGCTGTCCACGGTGATCTGTTCACTAGAAACTAAGATTGGAGGCCTGGATCAGGTGAATGAGTTCGAGATGCAGCTGCTCTACAACATGTACCATGCCAGAAATATGGATTATGCACTGCTCATCTTCAACGAGCTCAAAGCCCAAGTGGTGAAGACACCAAGGGATCTCCATGTACCATTCATACGGTATCTATCCCTAGTGGTGGAAGCTGAGTTTGGAGAACAACATTATGAAGCTGGACAGGATGTGTTCCCTGCCCTAGCACTCAGCTCAAAGATGTTCAACAATGACATCTTCCCAGAGCAGGAGGGTCTGAGTGAGCCTATGCTACTGATAGCTGAGGCAGCTTCATCAGAAAGTGACGAAGAGGGATCCAATCATGGGGGAGCTTCTCAAGCTGACACAGAGGTTCAAGCTGAGTACTTTGCTCAGGCTGAACCAGCAAATATTGAAGCTGCTTCTTGTAAGACCTCTCCACTTTCTCTTTCTTCTCATTATTCTTCATCCACTTTTGAAGATAAGGCTGTGGTGAACCCAACCTAGTCTACCCTATCTCCTCCACCTTCATTCCATCTACAATCCCACTCTGAAGCCACCCCTAGTATGCGTACTACTGCTAGGGAGAATATCCGAACCTATACAAGAAAAACTGCCATAGGTGGTGCCACTCCTAAAGGCATCACTGGAGCTGAGATCACTTTGATCCCTCCAGAGGGGGAGATGCCTACTCTTAAGGTGTCAACCTCGAGGCTCATTTCAACCCAACAACCTAAGTCAGGTGTGGTGTCTACTCAGCCCACACTCTCTAGTGCCATGGGAGAGCCCGTTATTGTGCCTAAGCAGACACACTTAGGTAACATTGAATATATGACCAATCCCCAGGGTCAATCACCCCCTCCAAACCAATCAGCCAACCACCAACCCATACACTTCACATTTTTAGCCCTATTACTTCTCTTCACTTCTCACACCCACACGCACGACCTGTCAATGTTTCATCTTCAAACCAAGGTGATTCACAAGGTCCAAACTCTGGTGCAAATGAGTTTGAGGGTATAAACCAACCCTTGGATGATGCACCCAAATTCCAACCTTCTCAGGCTGACTTGGATGATTTAATGAATTTCTTTAAAAGTCAGTTTGACAAGTTGCACCTCAAGAGAAAGCAGACTAAGAAGGATATGCTGATGATTCTAGATTCTCTGGACGAGGAGGTGCTGCATTTAAAATCTGCTGTCGCTGCCCTTCAACAACAAAATCCTTCAACTCCTGTTGATGATGACAAAAAGGGGGAGAATGTTCAAAAGGCTGAAGCTGAGTCAGTCTAAGCTGAAGCGTTACTACTATTGGCAAAGGGAGCATATCAGATTGAGGGGGAGAAAGAAACAGAGAAAGAACCTAAGCTGACTGAGAAAGTAAAAGGTAAAAGACCAGTAGTGGTCAGCTCAGATGAATCAGAAACCCCTCAGCAGAAAAGACAAAAGATGATTCTAAGTGAATCAACCTCAGATGAAGACTCTGCGGATAAAATGACACTAGAAGAAAGAGCTTCTCTGCTGGCAGTAAGGAGATTAGAACAAGAAGATGCTGACCAGCTTGGGATATCTATCGAAGAATTAAGAAGAAGACAATTGGATGCTCAAGCTGTGTTAGTTGATGAGAAATTAGCAAGAGAACAGGCCTGGGCTGAGCAAATCAGAAACCAGAATGAGGAATTAGCTAAACTGAAGCTGCCTATTGTGCCCAAGGAAGAAGAGGTAGAAGAACCTCCTGTTCAAGATCAACAAGAGAAGGAGAACATAACTCAATGTTATACAAGAACCTACTTCTCTTCTCAGATTGATTCACTTAAGTTGAGTTCAGTTCAAGGGATTATCATCATGGAGTTCGTCTTAAAGAATGGTGAACCACTTTCTCTGGAGCTGAATCAACTTCATAAACTGGGATATGAAGAGTGAAAGCAAGTGGCCATCCTCATCAAGCAGATGGAGAAGTCCTCGGCCAGGAATCAAGTTAAAGACGAGATCTTAAGGCTACTTGCAATAGCTGATGCGATGCAAATCATACCTAGATCTGAGATAGCTACCCTACTGACTTCTTTTCATAAGGTTGGAAAGAAGAAACAAACAAAGCCAGCTGGATTAGCGAATACAGATAAGTGCAGTCTTAATCTTCCAGAAGGAATGAAACTCAAAAGGAATACATATGTGGAAGAGCCTCAGAAAGGTTTCATGTACTTAGACTGAAATGGAGAACAATGCTTCTAGTCTGATGCAAACATCTACACATGTAGGGTATCTCAAGTGTTTGCTCGGAGACAAATTGTGGAAAAGACTGAACATACTGCAAGGTTCAGATACAGAATAAACAGAGCAATCAGATCTCAAAAGGATCAGCTTCAACACTTACCTAATCTGCAAGAAATCCTTGAAGAAATCAACAAGGAGATCAAAGAGTTTGAAGAGCTGCATCCTGAATAGATTAGTTCTATTATATATTAGATTAGTTATAATATTTTTGTAAGCACTTAGTGTGCATGATCTATATGATCAATTTTTTTGTATTATGATTAGTTCAATTAATACAAGTATAAGTTTGATATGTTCAACTGTGTTATGATATGTTCATAATTATTTGTCTGATAAGTTCAGCTTGAATGAATAAATGATTAGTTCTTATTCATTAATATATTTAGTTGGTGTGTCCAACTAAAAGTTGGTTTGTTCCACTTATAATTGATAAGTTCAATTAATATTTGATTAGTTCAAAAATAAAATCTTAATAAGTTTGAGATTTAAAACATAATTATGTTAAACAAACTTGATAACTGTTTGATGGTTTTCTCATCATCAAATAGGGGGAGTTTGTTGGGAAAAAGATCTCATCAGTTAAGATTTGATGAGACAAAGTTAAGTTTGTAAGATAAGTTCTAAATACAACTTAAAACAGAATTATGAAGCTTAGTCAGACTGAACATTTATAGTGATTCAGACTGAGTATAAGCTGAGCATATGTTCGACCAGCTTAGACTATATCATAGTAAGATTATCAATGTGTTTGATAAGCTGTGTATGTCACCTAAGATATATTGAGCTTTCTGCTTGATGTGTTTCAAGCTGAGTGACTCAGCGTGAATACTGAGTCAGCTCAACAGAGTTGTTAAATAAGTTCTAGCTAACTCTTAGGACTTCTAAGGATGAGTTTATTAATATATATGTTAGTTCATGTTGGTTTTCGAGTTTGTTGTCGAAGAACTCAGCTTGATGAGTTTCAAGCTGAGTAACTCAGTCCAAGGAAGAAGTCAGATTAAAGAAAATTTAAATATGTTTTAAATTTATCTTTTAACTCTCTACATCTACGGGAAGGATAAGAAGACTCCAGAATCAAGATTGAAGATTGAAGATTCAAGATTCAAGATTCCGAGTTATCCGATAGTTAGTTAGCAAATTAGGATTAGTCCAGTTTGTTAGGAACCGTAGGAACAGGATTATAAATACTTATCTCCTGATAAGTTTAGAGGTACGACTCAGAAACAACAACGACGACTAAGTGTTGCAGAGCCAAATACCTCACCTCAATCATATGTGTTACGATTCTTAAATCACTGTTGGTCGGTTCAACGTGATCAAGATATTCACAGATTGCCAATCTGTTCTTGTGTTTGAATACTCACATTAGTTGTGAGATTGGTAAGTTTTCAATCTGTGATTAAATCTTATTTAGAGAGTCGTCAGTATCTATAATCATAGGTTGATTATAGATAGCAAAGTTTGAAAGATCGAGAGATTTATATTAAGTGTTTACATATCAAGAGTTGCTTACTTGATAGAGTCTGTAATCATCTTCTTATTAATGAAAAGCACAGCATTCGATTGTGGTTTGATTTACTTTGTGTAACACTTTTTTTTGATTTGTTCAATTTCCGCAGAAAGTGTATTCAACCCCCCCCCCCCTTTCTACACATCTGTTGCTTGTTGTTATTCTCACCAAGGGACCAACAATTACAAAATGCCACACAAATATTACATTCATGTGACCATTGGGTGAACAATAGTCACACGAAATACACATTAACTTTACTTTAAAAAGCATATGGTCACACATTTAAACACTTTTGGTCACTTTTTAATTACAACTATGTGACTAAATCCTCAAAATTAAAATGCCTTGTGTGACTGAATATTACAAAACGCCACACAAACATTACCTTCATGTAACCGTTGGGTGAACAATAGTCACATGAAATACACATTTACTTGACTTTAAAAAGCATATGGCCACACATTTAAACACTTTTGGTCACTTTGCAATTACAGCTATGTGACTAAATTCTCAAAATTAAAATGCCTTCTGTGACTAAATATTACAAAACGCCACACAAACATTACATTCAGGTGACCATTGGGTGAACAATAGTCACACGAAATACACATTTACTTGAATTTAAAAATCATATGGTCACATATTTAAACACATTTGGTCACTTTTTAATTACAACTATGTGACTAAATCCTCAAAATTAAAATGTCTTGTGTGACTGAATATTACAAAACGCCACACAAATATTACATTCATGTGACCATTGGGTGAACAATAGTCACACGAAATAGACATTCACTTGACTTTAAAAAGCATATGGTCATACATTTTAACACATTTGGTCACTTTTTAATTACAACTATGTGGCTAAATCCTCAAAATTAAAATGCCTTGTGTGACTGAATATTACAAAAAACCACAAAAACATTACATTCATATGACGATTGGGTGAACAATAGTCACACGAAATAGACATTCACTTGACTTTAAAAAGCATATGGTCACACATTTTAACACATTTGGTCACTTTTTAATTACAACTATGTGACTAAATAATAAAAATTAAAATGCCCTGTGTGACTGAATATTACAAAACATCACACAAATATTAAATTCATGTGAACATTGTGTGAACAATAGTCACACGAAATAGACATTCACTGGACTATAAAAAGCATACGGTCACACATTTGGTCTCTTTTAAATTACAACTATGTGACTAAATATTACAAAATGCCACACATACATTAAATTCATGTCGTCATTACATGAACAATAGTAACATATACACATTTATGCTTGACTTTAAAAAGTATATATGGTCACACATTTACGACCTTTGGTCACTCGACCTTTGGCACACATGCACTGAAAAAGCTAGTGTGACTATACGCATATCGTCACACATTTTTGGTGTGACGAAATCACGTTTTTCTACTGGTGACCTATTCATAAGTTTGAACACACTACAAGAAAATCAGGAATTAGAAACGGATTTTTCACGTAACAAATTCCGTCGGAAAATCCGATTCCATGGAAAATCCGAGAGAAACATCACTTTCCCACGAATTTTCTAGTGATTCGTCCGACAGAAAAAGGGATGTTGTGTTGTAGTGACACGAAACATCCTAAACATTGGAAATAACATGACAACTAGACTACTCATGTTTTCTTATAAACTCTAAGTAAAGTTCTTTTTCATCTCGATCCAAGATGAAATATAACTAAAAAAATGTTTCATTTATTCCTTGAAAACTAGAAAAATATAAATGCTTTAACTAGTGGAAATCCACTAAAACAAAAAAAAATTAATCATAGATAATAAAAAGAAAGAACAATTAGTCAAACTCATGGCAAATCAAAAAATGTATTGTCGCATTGTTGATCATATAGGAGTTACATTTATTATTTGATTAATTTATTCAAACAAAAAAAATGATGACATACGGGGGATTCCTAACTATACATTGATTGATATTTCACTATTGTGATTTTGCCCGCGCGTTGTACCGAGTTGTGATAGCATATTTTAAAAACATATATGTTTATACATGCAATTGTAGAGATATTATGCATGACATAAGTAGAGATATCAAATTAGGAGCTCATATGTTTGTACATGCAATTGTAGAGATATTTATGCATTACATATGGAATAGGAACCATTCTAAACTTGATAAACAAAATAAGAGTATTATTGGCAGTCTGTCATTGAATATGTAAAAGGAGTATCAAAAGGTGGTGTTTGCATCTCCAGACCATTTTCACCATCATATATTGCCTACAACCTTTTTAAGCCTTTTTATAAGGAAACTTGAAGTTCACCTATAACCAAATCCTGTTTCTCAATACAATATTAAATAATAAAAATAAAAACGTAAATTGAGTTGTCGGTGTTTACTACGTACTCCTTAAACATCTAAGATAGAACAGTCAATTATCTCGTATTTTGATTTTACCCCATGTCTAACTGGTTAATTTTCTTGTAGAATGAATATGTCATAGAATATGAGAAAAATTGTTATCATTCATGTTTTAAAATCAATTTATTGACCATTATAATTATATTTTGTTTAAATGAAGGGTTTAGTTCACCAAAATGTATTTAAGTTGTAATATTTTGTTATTTTATGTATCGGACTTCAGTTTTATTGTGTGCTTCAAACATTTAATTTGTCGTTATTGTATGGATTAAATTTTCTATTGTATGTACTAAACTTATTTTTTTTTTGTGTATCCAAAATACATACAATAACAATGAATGATAATTTTAATACACACAATAATAACCTTTTAAGTATAATACACATAATAGCAAAACATGAAAAGTTAAATATATTTTAATGAACGAAATTATTAAATGAATCCCAAGTCGTAGCTTGGTATTTTCAATTACTATTAATTCAATCAAACATTAGGAGACAAATTGTCTAAATTCCTATTAAAACATGGACTTGTGGCACTTTGTAACCTACTCATAAGTTTGAACACAATACACGAAAATCAGGAATCAACGGATTTTTCACGGACAAAATTCCGTCAAAAATTTTCAACGGATTTCCCACACATTTGAATCAGATTACCGATTTTCAACAAATTTCCCACGGATTCTGTGGGAAAATCCTGGGAAATCCGAGGGAAGTGGTTTTCCCACGAAGCTTTTAGCCATGGTCGATTCTGTGGAAAATTGATGGTCCCGTATATACTACGGAAAAAGCAATGCTTAGATGTGTTCTTACTAGTGTGTGTTTGTGTAGGACCGGGGGCGGGGGTCTATTACTAAACACACCCTGATGCTAGGACTGATCTAGGACGTGAAATATCGCGGAATTATATTTCACGAACCTCCTAAGGATCTATGATCTGCTTAGATGTCCGGCACACAGAAGTGACACAAAGAAAGAGTAGAAGAACAAACACACAGTACCACACAGAGATGCTTTGGCTGCCTTGGAATTCGAGAATTATCACTTAGTTCGCGAGTTTCAAGGGTATATGTACGATTACGAAGGCTCACGAAGTGTCCTGGACGATTGTTTTCGGTAATGAGGGGTTAATCACTATTTATAGTGAGTTTTACGCGTTTTCGAATGACACAGTTCACTTCGCGCGAACTGACATTCACTTCGCGCGAAGTGACATCCACTTCTTGCGAAGTGACTTTCACTTCTTGCGAAGTGACTGATGACTTCACTTCGCGCTAAGTGACTTTCACTTCTTGCGAAGTGACTTTCACTTCTTGCGAAGTGACTTTCCTTATGACTAAACTTCCAAATACAAACCAAACCATGATTAAATACTTGTAAGCTTTTCATAAACACATAGTATCACTTAGAATGTATAAACATGCAAACCATTAATCAAAACACATTTAAATTAATATTTCATGTATATACTTTATTGATACGAACTAGGGATTCACAAAATATGCACCAACAAACTCCCCCTAAGACCTAGTTCTATCAATATCACTAAGTCAATGTACCTGATATCACTTGACCTAGTTCTATCAATTTCAAAAAAATTTGCACACAGCAAAAGTTACACGAAGTTAACGTACCTGATATCACTTTGTTGGGACCGGATAATGCATCAACATACTCTCCCACACGAAATGATATTTCGGAAACAAACAATTTATCACTTTGAAATCATGACATGCCTCATTTCACTAAGATCAGCATTTCATGCCTCAATATGATTCAATTGCCAAAAATCAACACACAGATCAGTTTGCAAAGTAAGCAACAGAAATAAAAACTTACCTGACTTACCTGACTTACCACTTTGCAGACTCAACGGGAATGTAGATACCATGCACGATGTAACAGACAGACCGTGAAAGGTAACTTCACATCACGCAGATGCAATTCCTTGTATGTCGACCTAAATACCGTTAGTACTGCACTTAGCAACAAACGGTCAGTAACTTCAAGATAATGAATAAACATTTTAGCTCATCGAAGTAGAAACTAACACTTAGAAACATGACAAACATCTTTTTGGATTTTTCTAAAAAAAGGAAAAAGAAATAAACATGCAAAACTATTAAGAATCTAATTTGAAATACTAACATCTAAGAACAAAGAAACAGAAATTGAAATTAAATGGAAACTAACAGAAATGAATTAAAATTGCAGAAATTTAACTTACTGAAATTAAAAATTTTGTGAGAAGGATCCAGTATGGAGTCAGTACCTGCTCGTCTATACTTAGTCATCATTCATTTCAGAATCTTAGGCATAGACATATTCTCTTAAGTCCTGTCTGTCAACCTAACTTTCCTCAGATAATGACAGATTTTGTTTCAACATTTTCAGATTATCTAGACTGGTTACACGGTTAAGACTATCTCTTTCAAAGTCTCACAGTATTTTGATTCACTCAGTAGGTGCACAACTTGATTACCCAACCACCATGCTTATGTGCTTTGTGATTTTGTCAACGCATTTTATGCTCTTTTGACATGGAGGTCAATTTTTCACCTCTTCTGATAATTTTGTTGAGCTTTTGTCACTGCATTTTATGCTCTTTGACAATTCAACACTAATAGATCAATATAGCTTTTGTCACTGCATTTTATGCTCTTTGACAATTCAACATTGATAGATCCTTGACATCTCAGATTGGGGTCAATTTTTCACCCTCTTTTACATTTTGCTCATTGTCATCTAAGCACATTTGGCATGGTAACAGGTGTGTGCACCAGACTAAGTTAGTCTCAACTGATATTGACTTGTAGACTTGGAATGTCTCGATAGTGTGAATCTTTGTAGGATTTCCACATGCATAACCACTTATCAGCCTAGACTCTCATCATATGCCTTACACGCCATCTGTTTCTCATCTGATTTGACTCAAATTTTCAGACAGTTTTCTCAAGAATATGTACATGCCTTCAGTCCTAATTTTACTAGACATACTTTGTATTAAAAGCCAGTGTACCATCATTTTTCATTTGAGTTGGATCAACTTCTCATTTTTGTTTTTCTGATTTTTTTTGTATTTTCTAAGTTTTCTGATTTTTTTTGTATTTTCTAAGTTTTCTGATTTTTTTTTTTTTTTTTTTTTTTTGTATTTTCTAAGTTTTCTGATTTTTTTGTATTTTCTAAGTTTTCTGAACTAACTATCTCCCCCTAAAATACTAAACTAAACTAAAAACTAAGAAAATAGAGATGCAACGACACAGAAAATAAGCACAAAGAAAATAAAATGATAAAGACACACAGTCATAGAAACCTTAACCTGGACTATATCGGTTGACACCCTTCACTTAGAAGAATGAGTTAGACAACATTAGGAACCCAAGCCCGAATGGTCATGGGTTTCCCGTCTTCTCCAACCACTAGAAGTTTCATCCATGTTCCAGTCTTGATGATCCTGTCACTTGATTCCTTGGACATTTGAACACACAGTTTGTTACTCCACTTAGGAATCCTTTGATGCTGAACAGGAAGAGTTGAGTTTTGATGGTTTTTAAGAAACGTTATATTTTCTTGCAAAATCTCAACTTTCTTGTTACAGCTTTGATGTTTCTTCTGATCACACTTGTAACTGAGGTGACCAGGTCTCCTGCACACATAGCAGACCCTTTCTGGGTATTGCTTCACAGAGCCTTTTGTTACCTTTTGAGGCCGATACCCTAACCCTTGATGTTTGGGTAGTTGTTTGACCTCTTGGTATGGACGGGTATCAGGAGACTTAATACCCTCATTTTCAAATTTCCGAAGAGCATCGTGGATACGATGCATCAACGGACCTTTCACATTAGAACTAGCCAACAGTTCTCTTATGCCTGGTTCAGCCTTTTTGATTTCTTCTTGCTGAACCTCATTCTTCTGAGGCTCACCCACATTCTCGTGTAACTTTAAATCCTCTTTTGGGGTTGATGCAGAAGATTCATCAACCTTTGTGAGTAGTGGGTCAGCTTCAGAATGGACATCATCGTTCACCAGTTGATTTAACACTGGTGGTGGACATTTTGAATATACGTTTTTGTCCTTTTCTGAATCGGTACCTTGACCTCTCTGATCGATTATGTACTCAAAAAGATAAGAAGACGTGGAATAGCTTTTAAGTTTTTGACTCAGAGTCTCATAATCGACCTTTGAGGTAGCAAGGTCCCGTTTCAGCTTATCGATTTCGTTTATGTAAAACACGATAGCATCTTGTTTATTTAACAGAGCCACACCTAGTTCATTAACCTGTTTACCTAGACTTTGATTCTTTTCTTTTAATTGATTTTCTCTTCCTTTGATCAACAGGTTATTATCTAACTTAGATGTGAGATCTGAAATTGTAGACTTTAAGAACACTATCTGTTTTACATATTCATCACACGAACCACAAGGTAATCCAAAGGTACATACCTGATCCGCAGACGGTTGACCACAGCTGCACACCTTTTGATTTGACTCTTTGGCACGGACATTCACTGGTGTCTCTTCTGCAGCTGGTGTCGAGGCTGGTTCATCATCATTGCTGGCACTTGATTCTTCTTCACTTGAATAGCTTTCGGTCTCGGATGAAGAATCTTCGTTCAACACATGAACGTTCGCCAAGTTGATGTCAGCATCAGCATTCCCGAACTTTACAGACCAATCCACTCCCTCATCTCTTTGAACAACCGCCATAGCCTTAGTCGGTGTTGGAGTTGCTTCAGATTTTATGGTTGTGGAGGTAGATGATCTGCTGCCAGAACCAGTTTTGAATGGATACCTCGGTCCCGAATTCTTCGGCTTTTCACATTCACGCGCGAAGTGACCCTTTTCACCACAGTTATAGCAGGTCACAGCAGATTTATCAAAGCCGAGTTTGGTATCCTTGGTTGCTGATATTGACTTTCCCGTTCTTCGCTCATAAGCTTTTGCCCGTCTCACTAAGTTGGCATACGACCAGAGGATATCTTGTCTCTCCATCTCATCCTCGTCGATCTGGTCATAGTCCTCTTGAGTCATATGAGCATTACCAATCTTCCCCTTCAGTAGATCATCATAAGAGGAGACTAGCGCACTTAGCATGCCCATATGTGTCTTAACCTCATCTGTACTCCCATACTTGAAGTGTTCGACATTAAGTCCGGAGGAAGATGCAGTATAAGATGACCCAGAGGATGAAGCATCAGAGGTAGATCTGCCCGATTCATTCACGTTGGTCACATAGGCAGACTGTAGGGGGGCATGTGAAGAGGTGGATGACGAGACAGGTGTTCCGGAGTAGTAGAGTGAGGGGTTCTGTTGATAACTAGACATTGAATCCAGGTTTAGTTCCTCCTGCTCCTGCTCCTTTAATTTGGTGATGAAATCATTAAGGTCCATCCCGTCAAAACCGTTACCATTCTTGAGTATCATGATGAATGGCCGCCAGCTCTTGGGCAAAGCATTCGCCAAGATCTCTACTTGCTGCTTCTCTGGAACAGTAACACCCAGACTGTCCAGTTCACTTAGAAGGTGATTGTATCTTGTAATAAGGGAAGGAATCTTCTCATCTCTTGTAGCCGTGAAATGGTCTAATTCCTTCCTTAATTGACTTGCTTTAAGTTCTTTCAGAGCAGCGTTTCCCTCATTCCTCTTCTCAAGAGCTCTCCATAGACTGTAGGAAGTTCGATACCTCCTAAACTGGTGGAAGATGTCGTTGGGGATGGCCTGAATCAGTTGAGCATAGGCCTTCTTTTCAGCATTGTAACTGGTCTGCTGTTCGACCGTCATTTTATCGTAAGGGGTTTCGATATTTCCCTCCCCTTTTGGAACCATATACTCCACATTCATGGCTCTCCGCAATCTACAATCGACCCCATCTAGAAAAATTTCGAATCTGGGCTTCCACATAGGATAGTCCTCCATGGTTAGCAATTTCGGCACTTTGTTGATACTGCCCATTTCTGTTTCTAGTAGAAGGTTGTTTAAGGCAGTGGTTTGTTTAGAGGCCATTTGAATTGATGTAATGAACCAAGGCAGCAAGCACACAGATTCGGATTGGATTTGAAAAGCACACAGGAAAACACGGAGTAAAATTTGATAGAAAAAGGTCACACAGAACTGCACAGAAAAGCACAGCGCACGAAAACGGAAATAAAATGCCTTTTTTTTTTTTTTTTTTTTTATTTTTTTTATTTTTTTTATTTTTTTTATTTTTTTGTTCACAGTACAGTACGTGCGAACTGGCTTTACCACGCACGTACTGGAGAACACACCACGCATGGACAGACGGACTGACAAACTACGCGCGGACTGACTCACTACACGCGGACTGATTCACCACGCGCGAACTGACGGACCACTACGCGCGAGGCAGACACTAACAAACGAAGGATCTAGAACACACAGGCACAGTTCGTGCGAACTGAGGTCAGTACGCACGAGGTGGGGTTTCACTACGCACGGTCGAAACTCAAAGAGCCTAAACGTAAAAACTTGACCTTTTTAACGCAAAAGGACCTATTTTCCGACCTATTTTCGGTAAAAAGTGACGCAAGGGGGCACACACAGGCCTAAAGGAACACCTAGATCGACTTAATCCTAAGGAAAAGTGATCAATCAAAGCACAAGGCTCTGATACCACTTTGTAGGACCGGCTGGGGGGAGGTCTATTACTAAACACACCCTGATGCTAGGACTGATCTAGGACGTGAAATATCGCGGAATTATATTTCACGAACCTCCTAAGGATCTATGATCTGCTTAGGTGTCCGGCACACAGAAGTGACACAAAGAAAGAGTAGAAGAACAAACACACAGTACCACACAGAGATGCTTTGGCTGCCTTGGAATTCGAGAATTATCACTTAGTTCGCGAGTTTCAAGGGTATATGTACGATTACGAAGGCTCACGAAGTGTCCTGGACGATTGTTTTCGGTAATGAGGGGTTAATCACTATTTATAGTGAGTTTTACGCGTTTTCGAATGACACAGTTCACTTCGCGCGAACTGACATTCACTTCGCGCGAAGTGACATCCACTTCTTGCGAAGTGACTTTCACTTCTTGCGAAGTGACTGATGACTTCACTTCGCGCTAAGTGACTTTCACTTCTTGCGAAGTGACTTTCACTTCTTGCGAAGTGACTTTCCTTATGACTAAACTTCCAAATACAAACCAAACCATGATTAAATACTTGTAAGCTTTTCATAAACACATAGTATCACTTAGAATGTATAAACATGCAAACCATTAATCAAAACACATTTAAATTAATATTTCATGTATATACTTTATTGATACGAACTAGGGATTCACAAAATATGCACCAACAGTTTGTGTGTGTGTTCGGTTTAGAGAGGGAGAGAGCCGAGAGCAATATGGAGAGAACACAAACACAATCTTTGAGTAATGCAAAGCTTAGTTGAAAATGTGGGAGAAATGCCTTTAAATAGCATTTCCCCAACTTTGTGTAATTTACATATTACACCCTCACTTTAATATTCTAACAATCTCCCCCTAAGTGAGGTGTGTAATCATTCACAACAAATAAATACATTGTACTATTCATAAGCAGATTTGTTACGAATTCCGAATGCCACTTGCCACTTGCGTATTTGCCTTCTGCTTGCCAGTGTCATTCTCATCCTTTCTATAACACAATAGGCTTCAGCATGTTCTTCATCAGTGTAGGCTGCCCGGTTTTCCCAAACTTTCTGATGTATCTTATGATGAAGGATTTTCAAAGTGCCGTCTGAATATGACATTAATTCATCAAGTCTGATGAATATCTTTTCTCCTTTTGAATTCCTTGAGACGACACCTCGATCACCTTTGAAGTTTGGATGTCCATCATAGATAACTCTCAATTCTTCAAGCTTTTCTAGATCTGGATGGCTCTGGTTAGGCTTTAAGAGATTGACTTTCAGATAGTTGTTTTCAGCTCCGAGTTGCAGATCGTGTTCCTCAAAGTATTTCATTAAATTTCTCATGTATTTCATCAGAGCAACTCTTCCAAACTCTTTTTCAGGCCACTTTCCTCTTTTCTGAGAGAGGGTGTCAAAGATAAAGCTGATGTCTTCAATACTAACAAACCTTAACTCTGCTTCGTTGAGGAAGTATGACAGGTTGTTTGCTCTTCAGACGTGAAAGATGGCATACTTTATTCTGAAGGTTGTCTGAGTATAGATATTGATAAGTTCAACTATTGGATACTCTAATTTGATCTCTTCGGGTTTTGTCATGGACTGAGAGAGTATGTGTTCATATCTTCTTCTCTGTTTGTCGTCCATATTCCACAACTCAGGGGAAATAACCTGTATTAGATCATTGCTGAATATGTCTGGTATTCTTTTTTAGATTTGCAGCATTGACAAAATACGGTTTCCATATTGGTTGTTGGCCAGCACTTCTTGTGAACATGTTGCCTGCATCCAGTCCTGGATCCCCTCGATACACTGGAGGAGCAGGTGGCACTATGAAGCTCCTTGGCAAAGGCCATTCAGATTCTTGTCTAACTTTCTCAGCTGCCTCTTTCTGTCTATTTCTTTCAAGTACATCGGCAGCTGATTCTTGAAATTGACCAGGAGGAGGAGGGAAGCTTTCATGAACTTCAATGTTTACTCCACTGAGAACCCTGGACACGTCAAAGGTTGTTTTCTTCTATTTATGTTTCTTTCTAGCTTCCCTTCTAGAGATTGTTGCCCATTCTTTTCTTTTCAGTGCTAGCTCTCTTTCACTGATTATATCATCAAATTTTTGGACAATTCTAGGTGAAGCTGGACGTGTAGTGTCTTTCACATATTCATTTATATCTATGAACATATCATGAATTTCAAGATCCTCATGTTCCTCCTCTGGTTGAGCAGAACTGCTTTCTCCCATATGTCTTGCAGGTGATGTGTGTATGGACTCATATAAATCCTCCATTTCTTCCTCTGAGTCACTAGACCATTCAAACATCTCGGCATGGGACTGCTTGTAAGGTATTTCACCTTCTTCAAGATCAATTGGCCTCAGTTTAGATTGTTGTTGAGGTACGTAAAGTACAATTTGTTTGTCAGCATTTTCCTTTTGTTGTTGTTCATAAACTTCATCGGCCATTTGTTGTGCATTTTTCTGTTGTTTTTGTTGTTGATTACCAGACCCAGCTGAACTTGTACCTGCATATAAGTATGAACTGAGTAGGGGAACAGGTACAATTGGTACATTTGCAGCCGCAGAGGGAGAAGTCTTATATATTCTTCTTCTGTTCTCCCCCTCTGGTTGATCATCAGGATCTTGATCATCCCGCCTCCTTTTGCTTCCCTGAGCCTGAGCCTGACAGGTTTGTTCAAGTAGTGTCAACCTGTCAGTAACCTTTGAAAGTGAAGTATAGAAACCTCTGGTGATCCCATCTATCTTGTTGTTTACATCTTCATGAAACTCTTGAAAGTCATGCATGGAGATTCCCTGTGGACGCTGTTCAGTGCGAAGAGTTGTCAGAAGGTCTTGGTAATGAGCTGATTCTGGCTGTTGTTCCAGAAGTCTGACATACAGCAAGCTCTTTAGTGCATCAATTGATATAGATGATGGATCAGGTTGTGGTTGTGGTTCTGGCACTGAAGGTCTAGCAGCAAGGAGAGCTTCTATTCTATTTAGTTGCTGTGCTTGAGTCTAGGAAGATTTTTCAATCCGATCCAACCTTTGATTTGTCGTTAGCAGTTGTTGGAGGATTGGTGCCACGGCTTGTTGAATGTGATCATGAAGTTCTGCACGTGAAACAAACCCGGAATCACGAAGAGCTCCGGTTAAGGTACCAGCCACAGAGGCAGTACCACCTACTGGAGCAGCAGGAATGTTGGCTCCAGCAGGATTTCCTTCTAATCCTCGAATGGCACCATGAGAGGTACAACCTATAGAAGTTTTGGAGACTTGCTGAACATACAAGCTCAGTGCATCGATGGCAACACGGTGTTGATCAAGATATGCGGAAATCCGCGATATATCAAATTGTGCACTGAAAGGAATCGAGGACGAGGGAGGCGGTCCTCTATGTTCAATAGGTCTAACACCCGATTGGGGAAGACCTAGGGAATGTGCTATAACCCTGTGCAATGAAGACAGTGTCTGCTGAGAGACACCGTAGTGGCTTTGTGGGGCAGAAACTTGCACGGGTGAGATCACCGCGACTTCTTCAATATGAGGCCCAGCAGTGCTAGGCCCCATAGTAGATATGGTTCCCGGCTTTCTGGGTTTGTGGAACCCTCAGCACTCACTTTTTCTTTTCTCACCTCCTCTATATCACTCGCACTCCTAACAACAAAACTATCTTCATCATCACCGCTACCAGCACCATACCCCGCATATTGATCAGGTTGAATAAGAGAGTCAGGGGTGACAGAACCAGTTTCAACAGATAGGCTATGAGTTGGAGAAGTGACTGGAATGTCATGCTCTGGGGCTATAATTGTCTGGCCAGTGGTAGGAAATTTAGGAGGTTGCAAAGAGATGGCCAGACCACTAGGTTGTGGAGTGACCTGAGTAGGTTGAAGGGGGTGTGTCTGGTCAGGAGAAGTAGTATGAGGTTCAATTAGCTTCATGAAAGATGGTGTGCTTTCAGATGGTTGGTCTATTGGTTGCTCAGGGGTGCCCATAGGAGAGGTGATAGGTTCAAAAATAGGGACACCACCTTGGTGAGAGGCTGATTCGGCATGTGAAGATTCGGAACTGGATGACTCAGAAATGTCAAGTCCTAGTTCAGTTAGTACAGCCTGGGTGCAGGTGGTTTGAGAAAGAGATTGAATAATGGTTTAAATGGTGGCGGGATCATAAGCATCCCCTCCCTCTCTAGTCTCATCACCTTCACCCGCTTCTCCGCCCCTTTCAACATTTTCTAGCTGTACGTCCCTCTCAGCATCTCCCATAGATGTCTGAGGCCTATCTTCTAATTCCTCACCAGGTGCTACTCCTCCCTGGGCAGGTATGGCCGGTTCTGGCACAACCATGGGAGGTATCCTTACACTCCTCCTATAGCTCACAACAGTATCATTTTGTTCACATAGGTCTAATAGAGTGACAGGGAAAGATCTGGGGATAGGCAAGTTGGCCGGAATGGCAGGTTTAATGTACATGAAAAGTTTAGGGTTGATAGAAGGTAAACCTGCCCGGCTAGGAATTTCAACATTCCGATCCATCACATCACATATTGGATGATCATTGGCAGGAAGCAGTGGTATGGCAGCATGTTGGCATCCTTCTTCTTTTGAGAATTCTTTCTCAGCATAGTAGCTTTGATGTCTTGGAAGAGCAGGAATGCATAATCCACATGTAAGTGGTTGGCTGCAGCAACAAAGAGCTTGAGTTGATTTTCTGTTGGAAACTCATACCCCGAGTGTTTGGGAGTAAGACACATTTGAAGCACCGTCATGAAAGTGTTATACTTGGGATGTAGACTGGTGCGTTTAAACTGATTCTTATGGGTGAGCTCCCCATCATAACCCATTTCCCTAATGGCTGTAAGACATGCCTCCTCATCAGGGATTTCCTCAAATTCTGTAGCTGGAGGTCTGCTGACTGCAGTAGGCAGTTCAAAGATTGTTCTGAGGATATTTAGTGGAATGTTAACTTCAAATACGTCAACCTCAGCATGAATGACCTCCCTTCCTCTTTCATTGATATGAACATCACAAGTCTTCCAAAATTATTGAACATATAGCTCGGGGACATGTGTACCTGTGGTAGCTGGGTTGTAGGTCAGAAGGTAATTTAGTGGGTGTATTTCAAGGATTTTAGTGACTATAGGATAAGTAGGGTTTTTCAGCTTGGTTAAGTCAATGTAATGGTTGTTAGCATGAGTCCTGGTGTTAAGAAACTCAGCCTGGGGCATGATCTCCTCTGGGTTTTGTACAATTTGAGCCATATTTTCTGTACAAACAGATAGAATAGTTAAGTCAAAGATACAGAGATATGCATGAAAACCAACATTCAATTGTGAAATTTGGTCAAACTTAAGTGATTGAAGAAATGTTGACCCTAGTTGACCAAAAATATCAAATGTGAAGAGTTTGTGAAAAACCTTAACTCTTGAAGTCCTATTGTGTACACGATGATTTTGTGTATTAAAAAGTTGTTTTGAGAATCTTATTATGGTAATTGAACAGTAATAAACAACTTTGTAGTACTGGAGCAAATTCCAAAAATCATCCTAACACCTCTTTTTAGGCCAAAAATAGAGTTTATAGTGAAAACTCATACACCTCAAGAACACGAAGAACACTTTTCGAGATATATGAAATATTTTTACATCAAAGTGTTCCCCATATGTTCAATAGTCCCATCGCAAACTTGAATTGATCAAACAAGTTTGTTTCATGTCCCAAAAGTTCACCTAAAGTCTTGAAAAACCCTATCGCATTCGGAAGTTCTAGGGCCAAAAATCACCTTTTTAACTGAAAATTTTCAAAATGTAAACCGTACAAGTTGTTACCTTTGTGATTAGGAGTATTATGATACTAAAATTGCAAATTTTGGCAGACTAACGAGATGTTTTTCAAAATCAAGTAACCAAATCGAGAGTGTTTGTGAGATTTGAAAGTTTGAACTTGTGAAGTGACCGATGGGGATGGGACGGTTATAAAGTGAAAAAGACACGTGTCGAGCAGTGAATGGATGGGTAAACGGTGAAAAACCGGCTGATAGGTGAAAAACGGGCTGCTGATAGGATTTCCAATCGCATGCGATTCACACTTTGGTGTGTTAATCGCATGCGATTAAGTCTAGGTGGCCAGATTCTATCAAGTCAATTGAATCGCATACGATTCACCCTTTCTAAATTCAATCGCATGCGATTGATGTTTAGTTAAGACGTATAATTGATCCTTTGTTCCTATTGTTAGTCTGTCGCATGCGATTAAAAGAGAAGTAACAAGTGTTGTAATCCCATGTGATAGCCTATCAATGCGATTGAATCCCATGCGATTGAGCCCAGACTTAGAAAAATTATCATTGTGTTGAGTTGTAAGTGATTCCATGAGAAAGAGTCATAGAATGCGATTGTTTGTGATCAATGCACAACCCTTAAAGATTTTCTGAAAACTCAAAGTATCTGGAATTTTGAACTAGAAATTTATATTCCAAGATAGTTTGATTTGAGTTTGTTTATTTTGACACCCTCCCCCTATACTGTTGCATTTATTTGTCAAAATTTGGGGATTATGTCAGTTGGGAACTTCTCCCCCTACAATGTGTATTAAATTTCTCCCCCTACACATTTGTAGCATGTGTATAACCAGGAATACACTCCCCCTTGAGTGTTGCAGCAGAGATCTGCACAGGGAACAAACAGTGTAACACCTACTCTAAACAAAAATGAAAGAAAGGGAAAATGGAGCAGCAGTATGTTATATTTTCAAGTTAAGCATGCCTAACTTGGATACCAACTCAGTGAAGCGACTTTCGTCTAATGGTTTGGTAAACAGGTCAGCGAGCTGATTTTCAGTAGGAACATACTCGAGCTCAATAAGACCTTTCTCTACGTTATCTTTTATGAAGCGATAACGGATATCAATGTGTTTTGTTTTAGAGTGGTGTACCGGATTGCAGGAGATAGCTATGGCAGACTGTGAATCGCATAGCAATGGAATGTTGTCATACTTAAGGCCAAAGTCTGATAACTGTGTTCGTATGCAAAGACTTTGTGAACAGCACATTGCAGCAGCAACATATTTAGCTTCAGCTGTAGAAGTGGATACGCAGTTTTGTTTCTTTGAGGCCCAGCAGACTAAACGATCACCCAGGAAGTGCGCACTACCAGATGTGCTTTTCCTATCAATCTTGCAACCGGCATAGTCAGCATCTGAGTAAGCATGAAGATCTAGATTTGAATCTTTGTGATACCATAGACCTAGATCCATAGACCCTTTGAGATATCTGAATATCCGCTTAACTGCCAGAAGATGTGACTCTTTAGGATTCGCCTGGAATCTGGCACAGAGACAGGTAGAGAACATGATGTACGGACGACTCGCAGTGAGATACAGTAACGATCCAATCATCCCACGGTAATTTTTCAGATCTACAGGAGAACCATCAAGATCTGCTAATAACTGTGCCTTAGCAGCCATAGGTGTGGATATGGGTGTGCAGTTAATCATATCATACTTTGTGAGAAGATCTTTGATGTACTTTGATTGGCAAATAAAACTGCCATGACTTAACTGCTTCACCTGGAGTCCGAGAAAGAATGACATCTCCCCCATCATACTCATTTGAAATCTGTTTGCCATGATCTTAGCAAACTAGTCACTGTATTTTGGATTTGTAGACCCAAAAATGATATCGTCGACATATATTTGAACCAACATCTTGTCCCGGCCTTTGGTCTTTGTGAACAGAGTGGTATCAGTCTTTCCTTTGGAGTAGCCTTCACCAATCAAATATTTAGATAAGACGTCATACCATGCACGTGGAGCTTGCTTTAACCCGTACAAGAACTTATCTAAGATATATACATAATTTAGATGTTTTGAATTGATGAATCCCTCAGGCTGTGAGACATAAACTTCTTCTTTAAGTACACCATTAAGAAAAGCTGTCTGCACATCCATTTGAAAGACACGGAAGCTTCTTGAGCTGCATATGTAAGAAATGGCTGTATGGCTTCAATACGAGCAACAGGGGCAAAAGTTTCATCATAGTCAATGCCCTCCTGTTGATTGTAGCCCTTAGCAACCAGCCTAGCTTTGTTACGGATGACCACTCCATCCGAATCCCTCTTGTTTTTGAACACCCATTTAGTTCCAACAACAGATTTACCATAAGGTAGAGGAACTAATATCCAGACTTTGAGACGATCAAATTGGTGTAGTTCGTCCTGCATTGCAATTACCCAATCTGGATCATCTAATGCCTCACAAGTCTTGGTGGGTTCAATGATGCTTAAGAAACCCGCGAATTGACTTTCGTTTGCTGTTGCTGATCTTGTTTGAACGCCAACTATGGTATTTCCAATTATGTTCTCCTCAGAGTGATGTCTGGTCCACTTTGTTTCATGAGAGGTAGAAGAGGAAGGAATAAGATCTTGAATGTGTTGTACTTCTTCTTCATCCTCGTGGGAGAAATTTGGGTCTGAATCAAACACAGGTGAGCTATCAGGGCCATCCATCTGAGCAATCACCGGGGGTTGTGTGACAGAGATAGATGTAGAATCCGCAGCATATTGGTGTGTACTAGGACTACTTGTTTTTCTGGTTATAAAATCTTGGGACACAACCTCGTTTTAAATTTATAAAAAAAATGTTACTAAGCAGATACTACACACGACTCAGGCAAGTATAACCTGGTCAATAGTAGTATAGACTCGGTAAGACCGGATGTCGTTCCACCAGGACAGGAAGCTACCAATACTTAAGTCTCATTGTTGTTTGATCAGCAGGATTAATAAGCAAGTGACAGAATGAACTAAATTAAACAGGAAATACAACAACTAAAACAGATTAACACTGAAGGCAAACAGACAGGATAACAGATTCACTCAGGCTTTCGAATCATCGAGACTAGTCATGGCAATGACACAATACAAAACATAATATGGGGACTTGAATAGTTTAAGTGCATAGCAAGCTGTTCTAATACTTGACAAAACCATATTATCATGCACAAATCTTCACTCGAGTTATCAAGACTCAGACTTAGCAATTAAACATAATCAGGCAAACAACGGCATATAAGGATTTAACTACAGATCCACCAGATCACGTCCAAATCACACTACAAAGACATACATCTTTTCAAATGACATATCCAGTAGTCCTCAGAACCCAAAAAGGTGTTAAAGTGGTTAAATTAGTTAAAACAAGCAAAAACAGCACACTGGTGGTGAAAATGGCTCCTACGGCCGTAGTAATTATTTACTACGGTCGTAGCAGTCTGGATAGTCCTACGGTTGTAGGGATTTCTTCCTACGGCCGTAGGGACCCATCCGACAGAACATTCAAATCTAACATAAAGGCATTCAACAACAAATTACAATCTAGACTTTAATCTCAGATCATAAACACATGTAAACTGGTACAATGGGGTCATAAACTCATCTAAACTCAAACCTCACAATTAAGGGATTCTTAATGTTTAGTCACATGATTTCTAAAGATATGAACATGTTAAACCTACCATTTCTAGTATAGCCAACACTTCTTAAAACATGAATCATGTGATATGCACATTGAACACTAAGACAAGCATAACAAAGGCATACATGTGAGTTCATTTCACCATCTAAACATACCAACAAACATCTTTGTGAATCCTTTAATCATTAGTAGCATGTTTAACCCATAAATACTCCAAATAACAAGATTTTCATCTATAATCATAAGGCATGCATAAAACCACCATATGATTAACATAACCAATAATGGATGAACCTGAAATGATTCAAATCATATTCCAAAAATGACATCTAATGACAACCATGCAAGATGTATCATTTCTAATAACAAACTCAACATGGAATTAATAAAATCAACCATCATTCTTGAATATTCATATGTTAAAACATGAATGAGTTATCATATACACATTGTCACACATGAACATGGTTAGATTAAACATACTAAGTTGATAAAACACATTTGTATTCAAGATTTAACATGCATATATGAATCAAGTCATCATAAAAGTCAAATATATTGCCATAACTTAGCCAAGAATCATCTTGGCCCAAGTGAAATGAGTTTAGTTATCCATATACAATAATAGTAACATTACAACATCTGGAACACATGGGTACATGATAGATATAATAAATGGAAAGAGTATACCCAAGCTAGCAATGATATGACTAATGAATCCAAGCTCCAAATGTTGTTCCAAACCTTCAAGATCCAAGCTCTCCTCCTTAGAATCACCAAGAGAAGTCCCCTGGAGTGTTAGGATATTTAGAGAGGGTCTATGGAAGTGTTTTTCCGGAGTGGAGGTGAAAATGGTAACCCTTTGCAAAATGGCAGAATTCTGAATTTAATCTGCTGTAAGTGGACTTCCTACGGCCGTAGGAATAAGCTACTACGGCCGTAGGAAATCATGACTGGATTTTCTACACACGCAACGTTAAACCACTTGTCCGGGACACGCAAGATCTGGCAGGCAATGATGGATTCTAGAAGAGGGCTTCCTACGGCCGTAGGATATAATCCCTACGGCCGTAGAGAGCATTTTTTCACTATTCTTCTATTTTCTTCAATTCTTTCCTTGTTGTGCCCATTTATCTTGCTTAAAGCTCCTTGTAACCTGCATGGTGAATGTTAAACATATTAGATCCATATTAGAAGTATTCACCTTGTATTTGGGCTAAGTACAGGGTATTCTAACATGTAAAACATGTATAAAAACGCATATATCAAAGTCCCCACACTTAAGCTTTGCTTGTCCTCAAGCAAACTCTAATGCAATAGCTAAAACCAAAGAATTTCTAAAGGCAGCACATTAGTGCAAACATGTATCATTCCGACATAGAAGAGATCTAAAAGCATGACAAACATTTTAAACATAGAGTTAAGGGTTGCTTTCATGTATTGAGATAAAGAAAGGCAGATTCAACACGCATACAATGAGTTGTGACAAGTATCTGACTTTATACCTCACCGGAGATCACTCTAGCACTCAATGTGTATTTGGGTTAAGTATATAAGTGCTCGTGTGCTAGATTGAAGCAAAGACTCGTATAAGCTTGATCACGTATCACATCTCCACCAATCAACATAATCATATGCAATTATCAAGAAGACTTTTTCGGGTTGTAACGTGGCTAGGGCTAAGGGTAGGAATAGGAATATATAAAAGTTGCTAAAATAGAATCCAGAAATCAAGTTCAAAATCGTCAAAGCTGCTATTATTGAAGGAATACAGAATATCACACTATTTTTGGCGAGAGTACAGTTCATCAAGTAGAAATGGAATCAGAATTCTCTGAATGATGGCTAACAACCAGGTAATACCGACAAAGAATTACTACTCACTGTATGACAGGCTCAAAAATAGCCAAGGAAAGCATGTCAAGTAACTGAATTTCTCAATTTTCTCTTTTTCTAATTTTTTTTTGGATTTTCTCAGAAAACTCAGCTGTATACAGCATGAAACGGAATAAACCAAGGGATATATGTATTTTTCATATCCCACTAATCGATGTATGAACAACTGACGAACAAAATACAACGGAACTAAGCAGCGAGAAAACGGGTCAACTGACTCTGGAAACATAAAAATAAAATAGACTAAAACAGGATAAACATGGTTAATGAAATGAAAGGCTTAGGCTCAAAGTGGATAACTAGGGGTAAAAAATATAGAAATTGGCTAAAAATAAAAGTATATAGGCTGAAATGGGTTTCCTAGTGCTTCTATCACTTAACTGCAACAGTTTAGTTCATGATCTCGACATGCATACTAGTAAGCAAGTTCTACAATCAAAGCAACAATCAGCATATAAGTGGGCAATTCCATGAGCTAATCATGTAAGAAATGAAGTGTAGTGGCTCAAATGCTCGGGAATGCATATCAGGTGTGGCTTGTGCAATTGAAGTCAAACACTTGTTAAAACTCAAGAATTCGTGCAAAATCGTTTTCATAAAAGCTGAAATGTTACTTGTTTAAAGTTTATCATGCGAGAAGATCTAAACATGTCCAAAATGATATAATTTTGCGAAAAATTTACGCCTAAATCAATTCTACGGTTTAAAGCATAGTTAGCATACAAGAGTTTTCAACAGGACACAGAATAGCAGGCATGTTATATTAATCCCTCCCCACACTTAAAAGTGTACATTGTCCCCAATGTACTAATAATAAACAATAAAGTGCGAGAAAAGAGCTTTAAGAACTCCCTGAACAGCAATTGTGCGTCTGCATTTATTAAACTCCGAAGGCGTTGGCTTCCTCCCCACACTTAAGCTGAGCTGCCAAGATATCACGAATATTCTTGCAAAACAACAACTCAACCAAAAGTGAAACAAAGAGAGGGACAAAAGCATCACAAGCTATGGCAAGCAAAAAGGAAACGAACTACAATAAATACATAGCCGAAATAATGTACAAGTGCTTTGATGTCATATAGATATGCAAAAGTAAGTACAGAACATCAAACACATCAAAAAGTGGCATGTACTACAAACAACCAAAAGCGTACAGCCAAGCTAATCTAGAAATACATACAAAGAAAACTACTACACAAACTATCCCCACAAAAAATAACAACTATCGCGGAGGCGGCTGCGAAGGCCCGGCTCCATCAGTGAAGTCCCGGAGCCTCTGCGGATAAGCTGGCGGCTGTGGCAACTGCTGTGAAGATGTCATAGTGTCTGCCGCAATGAGCTGCACCATGCTGATCGTATACTGTCGATGAGCCTCGGCATGTGCATACTCAACTCTCTGGATCTCCCTGGATTCCCGCTGCATCTCAACCAGCTCAGAAACTGACCTCTCCAACCTCCCAATCCGAGCCCTATAATCTCTCGTGTAAACCTGGGCTGGCTGCCGGAAAGGTGGTGTCGACCCAAATAGATCCTCAATAGTAAACTCATGGTGTCCGCTCTCTGGGGCACCTCCAGCAGCTACTCCCTCTGCTCCTACTCCTGCTGGCTCTCCACCACCTGCTGCCTCCTCCTCGACCACTCTAGGAGGCTCCCAAATTGACCCATCAGGGTTGATCAATCTCATACGGTTCTGGATCCTAGCAGCGACTTTCATACGCTGCAGGACCCCTAAATCTATCGGAGCGGCTCGAGCAGAGCGAACGAGATCATCAATAATCTCGGCAGTCAGGAGGCCCATAGCCTCGGCTAAGATAGTAACGTACCCACCCCCATAGATAGCCTGCGATACACGGGTGGTACGTACCTGGAATAGAAAACGGGCCAGGCACAGAGCGAGCTGGCAGGGCCTCTGGTGAACCATCGTATATAGATAAAATAAGTCAGTGAAAGTAACAGAACCAGAGGACGCGCTGCGAGCGGTCATGCTGTGGACGATCGCCCGATGCAGAATGCGGTGCAGAGGATCCCGGAGCTTCGTGCTCTTCGGCACGATGGCGGTGTTGTAGGTGCCAGTGCCAACCTCGTCCCAAAAGGAAATCCCGCTCACACCCTCGGGCCAATCAGTGATGCCCTCGGTAAACGCAGGAGTGTCCAACTCCTCGTGCGTAAACAAACCCATATAAACGGCAAACTGCCGCAATGAAAGCTGCCTCTCCGCCCCTAGTAGGCGGAATGTCAGGGCGTCCTCCCGCTCATAATCCAGCAGCGGGGTAACCAAGTGAATGGTGGAGAAAAACTCCAATGCAAGCTTATGGTAGACCGCCCCCTGAAGACTGAAAAGCCTCTGCCAATGAGGGCCACATGTGGTCTGAGCACGGCCCCTGATATGAAGAGTGGCCAAATCATCCCAAACCAGATACCTGATGTGCTCATATCCGTGACTATCAGCGCGCCCCATCAGAACATCTCTGTCAGTACGATCCTCCTCACGGTCGAAGCGGAGAAAAGGAGGAAGCGCGGCATCAGCTGGCCGCTCGACCGGAACTCTGTCAGGGTCGACTATCCGTGGGAACTGGCGAGGGTCTATCCGCGGCTCTGGTGAAGCCTGTCTGCGCACACGTCGCGGAGGCATAGCTGAAATGAACAGAAATCAAAGTAAGACGTGCGCACGACGGCTAGACATCCTATCGATCGATACATGTTTGCTTTGGTATGCTGTGGACCCCCGAGTATTGAAATTGTCCAAAGGATGAACAATTTTGGAAAATGGTTGAAAATGGGGTCCTACGGCCGTAGCAAGCAAACGAAACAAAACCCTAAAAGATACATGATACGGCCGTAGACAAACTGTCCTACGGCCGTAGCAATCAGTTTAAAGCAAAACCCTAATTAGAAGTACTACGGCCGTAGGGTTTAACTACTACGGCCGTAGGAACGTTACGAACATCAGAAAACGGGCGGCTAGGGTTTTGTTCTCTCGATCGACATATGGGCAACTATAATGGAATCAATGTACTACATATTGAATGCAAGAGTGATGGGAGCATTTTAATACCTTGTTTTCGAAAAATGGCCGGGAAATGAGTGAGATATAGACGGAGATCCTCGGTGGTCGTCGGGTGCGTTTTTGAGAGAGAGAGCGTAGGAGAGAGAGAGAAAGTGCGAATGAAATCTGGAATGGGGATTGTTATAGGAAAGTTCCTACGGCCGTAGGAGGTATGCACTACGACCGCAGAGGGCTCAGAATGGTCCTACGACCGTAGGAATGTTTCACTACGGCCGTAGGGATGAATTTTGACAAAAACCCATTTTGCATCAGATTTTCAGTTTAAACAACTTTTTGGTAAACGCTACTCTCTATAGGCCTCTGGAGAATGTAAGGGGAACGTGCTAGTAGAACAGAAATGAAAGCACACAACTAGATTAGCTGTATTATTAACGGAAACGGAAAAGGAAACCCGGAAAGTGGGCATCCGACAAAAAGACAATATGTACAAGTAACACACTATTAGTACGGTGTGTAAGCGAACACTTTAACGCGTTGAAATGCGGAGTGTTTTCCTGTCTCTCCAGACTGAATGAGAATTGAAATGAGAAAACATGAGGAGCTATACGGCACGAACATAGGCATGACCTAGGGATTATAATGGGGCTTAGGCTCGAGTTTGCTTAGTCGGAGACTCACCAACTCATCAATCATTGCACCAGCATTACTATTAGGACGTAAGACCCCCTCGGCTTTTAGCTTAACGGGGTCTTCTCGAAGAGCACTGGCACACTCTGACTGAGATATCGTCGGCAAATTCCTACAAGCGCCCTCATGCAATAGAGCACCGCATTTCCAACATTTCCCTACATATTTGGCACGCCTTTTTGCCGCATAGATGGAAGTGCCTCGATGAAATTTGGCAAAGTTTTGGTCTCTCCTCACGTGTTTCTCATGTCTCATGACAATATCGCGCAGAATATCAGAGGGCAGTGAAGAACGCAGAAAAAGGCAAGAAAGGAGGGAAAGAGAAGCGGAGGAAAGCATATCCAGTTCTTTAAGGTCTGCCGGTAAAAGACCCAACTCACCCCGCTAAGGTGCGGCGGGGTGAAGCCTCAGAACCTCTCTGGGTTCCTCTGGAGAATGCGGGATACCAATGTAATTCTTGAGTCGGTGGCCGTTGACCTTAAAAGTTACTCCCTCGGAGTTTGTGATGTCAACAGCCCCGTGCGGGTAAACAGTATGGACAACATGGGGGCCTGTCCATCTGGACTTCAATTTGCCAGGGAAAAGACGAAGGCGAGAATTATAAAGAAGCACACGATCTCCCGCCTGGAATTGTTTGTCCTTCAGGCGGGAGTCATGGAAAGCTTTCGTCCTTTCTTTGTACATTCTGGAATTATCGTAAGCTTGGAACCGTAGTTCATCAAGCTCACTTAGCTGGAACAACCTATTTTCTGCTGAACTCTTTGAGTCAAAATTTGCGGCTTTCAAAGCCCAGTAAGCTTTGTGCTCAAGTTCAACAGGAAGACGACAGGCTTTCCCATAAACCAACCTATACGGTGTAGTACCGATAGGTGTCTTGTAAGCAGTGCGGAACGTCCAGAGTGCGTCGTCTAATTTCTCAGCCCAATCTTTTGGGCTGTTACCAACTGTTCTTTCCAGAATTCGTTTAAGACCGCGGTTGGTAACTTCGACTTGTCCGCTGGTTTGCGGATGATATGCAGTAGAGAATCGATGAGTAACACCATAACGTTTAAGTACTTTCTCTAATTGTGCATTGCAGAAATGAGTACCCCTATCGCTTATGAGTGCTCTGGGGGTACCGAATCGTGAAAATAACTTTTTCAAAAATTTACAAACCACCCTTGCGTCGTTTGTAGGCAAGGCTTGCGCCTCAGCCCATTTTGACAGATAATCGACCGCCACAAGGATATATTTGTTTCCGTGTGAACCAGGAAAAGGACCCATGAAATCTATTCCCCAAATGTCAAATATTTCACAGACTTGGATTGGATTTTGGGGCATCTCATTTCGAGATGAGATATTTCCAGATTTCTGGCATGAGTCGCATGATTTTACTAACAAATGAGCATCCTTGAACAGGGTAGGCCAGAAAAAACCTGCATCCAGAACCTTTCTAGCGGTGTAGCTAGGTCCGTGATGGCCTCCTGTTGGGCCTGAATGGCAGTGCTGAAGGATGTCAACAGCTTCAGAAGTACTCACACATCTACGGATTATTTGGTCGGCTCCTACCCGAAAAAGATAAGGATCCTCCCAGAAATAATGTTTCAGCTCGGAGATAAACTTTCTCCTCTGTTGGTGTGTAAGACCTTTTATCATCACCCCTGCTGCTAGATAATTTGCTATGTCAGCGTACCAGGGGATCTCCTCAGTGCTAGTCACGGCGAATAAAAATTCATCCGGAAAGTTATCTTTTATGCCGGACTCAGTTAGCACCTCGAGATTTGGATTTTCTAGGCGAGAGAGATGGTCTGCAGCCAGATTTTCTGCTCCTCTTTTGTCTTTGATCTCGATGTCAAATTCTTGCAAGAGCAAAATCCACCGAATAAGACGGGGCTTCGCATCTTGCTTTGCGAAGAGATAACGGAGAGCAGAGTGGTCAGTGTAGACCACTATTTTTGATAACACCAGATAAGATCTGAATTTGTCGAACGCAAAGACTATTGCTAACAACTCCTTCTCAGTAACTGTATAGTTTTCTTGAGCGTCAGTCAGTGTCTTGCTGGCGTAGTAGATCGGCTGAAAGTGATTATTTATCCGTTGGCCCAAGACAGCGCCAACAGCGAAATCACTGGCATCGCACATAAGCTCAAATGGTTGCGACCATTCTGGGCTCGTCAGGATGGGAGCATTTGTCAATTTCTCCTTCAAGAAGTTAAATGCGTGATCGCACTCAGGAGAAAAGATGAAAGGAGTGTCTTTCTCAAGGAGATGGGTTAACGGCCGAGTGATTTTCGAAAAATCTTTTATGAAGCGCCGGTAAAATCCTGCGTGTCCGAGAAAACTCCTAATGCCTTTAACATTGGAGGGTGGAGGTAGCTTTGCAATAACATCTATTTTGGCTCGGTCAACCTCGATTCCCTCATTTGAGATTTTGTGACCCAAAACTATACCTTCGCGTACCATAAAATGGCATTTTTCCCAGTTAAGCACAAGGTTAGTTTCTTCACAGCGAGACAGCATCTTGTCTAAATTATGAAGACATGTATCAAAGGAGTTACCGAAGACTGAAAAGTCATCCATGAACACCTCGACACAATCCTCAATCATGTCATGAAATATAGCCGTCATGCATCGCTGAAATGTTGCAGGAGCGTTACATAACCCGAAAGGCATACGCCGGTAAGCAAAAGTACCATAAGGGCATGTAAAAGTTGTCTTCTCTTGGTCCTCCGGTTGGATAGGAATCTGAAAGTATCCGGAGAATCCATCAAGGAAGCAATAAAAGGCGTTTCCAGCCAAACGCTCCAACATTTGGTCGATGAAAGGAAGGGGGAAGTGATCCTTACGTGTGGCATCATTGAGTTTGCGATAATCAATGCACACACGCCACCCCGTGACCGTACGAGTTGGGATTAACTCGTTTTTATCATTCATAATGACAGTCATTCCTCCCTTTTTAGGAACAACTTGGACGGGACTGACCCACGGACTATCGGAGATAGGGTAGATCAAACCAGCATCCAGCAGCTTTATAACCTCTTTCTTAACTACCTCTTGCATCTTGGGATTTAAGCGTCTCTGATGCTGTACACACGGCTTATAATTATCCTCCATGAGAATCTTATGTGTGCAGAAGGATGGACTAATCCCCTTTATATCAGAAATTTTCCATGCAAGGGCGGATTTGTGATTTTTCAAAACCTGTAATAGCTTACTTTTCTCATCAGCAGTAAGGTTAGAAGCTATTATCACAGGCAGCTTCGAATCTTCCTCCAAGAATGCATATTCAAGATGAGAAGGAAGTTCTTTGAGTTCAAGAGAAGGCGGGTCCACAATAGATGGTCGAGAAGCTGAGCTCTCGGATTTTTCAAGGACCTCGAAAACAGCTGAGATAGGTGTCTCGTCAGGTGGAATAATGCAGGTTAGCTCATCAGAGACAAGCTTTACCTGCTCTACATCCAAGACATCCTCATATAGGATTTGCGTGTCAAACGCATCCTTCTCTAGAGTTGGAATAATGCGATCCACGGGATGACGATGAAAGATATCAACGAAATAAAGAGTGTCATCTTGGCTCATTGGGTGTTTCATTGACTTTTGGATGTCAAAAGTCACTTCATCCTTATCTACTCGAAGCGTAAGCTTTCCGTTGCAAACGTCAATTAATGCTCGAGCAGTGGCTAGGAATGGACGACCAAGAATGAGTGGGACGTTTTTGTCCTCGTCCATGTCTAGGATGACAAAATCTGCAGGAAACACAAATTTGTCAACCTTGACCAAGATGTTTTCGACTATCCCTCGTGGATATTTGACTGAACGATCGGCTAGCTGAAGTGACATACGAGTCGGTTTTGGTTCTCCTAGGCCCAGTCTAGAAAATACAGAGTATGGCATCAAGTTGATGCTGGCACCTAGATCAGCTAGAGCGTTGTTTACAGTGAGATTACCAATCAGACATGGGATTGTAAAGCTCCCAGGATCGGTTTTCTTTGCTGGCAACTTATTTTGAAGAATGGCTGAGCACTCCTCGTTTAAAGTCACCAACGACAGGTCCTCCAATTTCTTCTTGTTGCTGAGCAAATCCTTAAGAAATTTGGCATATTTAGGCATCTGTGCGAGTGCCTCAACAAATGGAATGTTCACATGGAGCTGTTTGAATAGCTCTAGGAACTTACCATATTGTTCCTCCTTTTTCTCTTTCCTTAATCTCTGGGGGAAAGGAATGGTAGGCTGAAATATTTTGACCGGAGGTTCGACTTGCGCGGTACTTGCTGGGTCTAGCCTGTTATGCGCCTCGTCAGAATCCTTTGATTGGACCTGTTTTTCGGTTTCTTTTGATTGAGAGGGAAACGGTGGTGGTACCGTGGTCGTCCCACTACGCAAAGTGATTGCCTTTACGTGTGCTCTCGGATTTGCATCCGTATTGCTCGGGAGACCTCCCGGTGGTCGCTCTGACAAGAGCTTAGATATCTGGCCAACTTGATTTTCTAGATTTTGCAATGAAGCTTGTTGATTTCTCAGAGTTGCTTCCGTTTGATTGAGTCTAACATCTGTTTGGTTGAATCGCAACTCGGATTGTGACAGATATTGTTTCACAAGATCCTCCAGATTGGAAGATACTGAAGATGATGATGAAGATTGATTTGGAGGCGGTGGTTGAGTGTTATACTGACGTGGTTGCTCATATGGTGGCGGTTGTCGATTAAACTGTTGAGGCTGACGATCGAACTGCTGAGGCTGACGTGGTCTCTGTGGGTATGGAATCCCTGGAGGGGGTTTAGTGTTTTGGTTATGATAACTGAAGTTCGGGTGATCCCTCCATGCATGATTGTAGCTAGATGCATTGGGATTATACTGAGACCTTGGTTGATTAGAGACGAAATCAACCTCCTCGTGAGCAGGAGTTTCCTCCTGGCATTGATCACTAGGATGTGGTCCTGAGCAGAAATTACAAGTAGCCTGTTTAGGAGCACACATCTGATCCATTTTCTTTGTCAACTTCTCTACCTGAGCAGAAAGATCAGATAAAGCGTCTACATTAAACACTCCACCGTTCTTTGGCGGTTTCAGTCTCGTGGAGGGATTCCATTGGTATCTGTTGGTTGCCATATCTTCGATCAGATCATAGCACGCTTGTGGGTTTTTGCTACCCAACGCACCTCCTGCGGCAGCATCTATCATCTGCCGAGTGACAACGGATAAGCCATTATAAAATATGAAAATTTGATTCCATAGCTCATATCCGTGTGAAGGACATCTCCTCATGAGATCCTTGTATCTCTCCCAGGCATCATAAAGACCTTCCCCGTCAGTCTGCTGAAACGATGAGATATCATTACGCAGTTTGGCCGTTTTGGCCGGCGGGTAGTATTTAGCTAAGAATTTGGCAACAAGATCATTCCATGTAGTGATGGAATTTACCTGGAGAGAATTAAGCCACAGCTTGGCTTTGTCTTTTAAGGAAAACGGGAATAAACGCAAACGAATGGCGTCATCAGTAACACCATTGATTTTAAACGTATCGCAGATTTCGAGAAAACTGCGGATGTGAGCGTTAGCATCCTCGTCGAGTAATCCATGAAATTGAACAGAATTTTGAACCATTTGAATTACATTTGGTTTGATTTCAAAATTGTTCGCTGCCACCCTAGGTTGAATGATGGTGTTCTGGATATTGTTAATATCCGGACGAACATAATCATTAAGCGTTCTAGGTGGTGGTGGTTGTTCTTCCGCCATGTTTAGTAAACGTTCTCTTTGACGTTGGCGTTGAAGGCGTCGGCGTCGTCGAAACTCACGCTCCGGTTCTTGAAAAGGCTCAATTTGTTCAGAATAGAACAAACTGACAGAGGGTGCGAGAAAGAGGTAGAAAAAACAATTGACTACCTAATCAGGCACACCTAATTTAAGTAACAAGTGACAAGATCAAATCAACAATTAAACTATTTCTTAGAATTTCCTGTCCCCGGCAGCGGCGCCAAAAACTTGGTGTATACTAGGACTACTTGTTTTTCTAGTTATAAAATCTTGGGACACAACCTCGTTTTAAATTTATAAAAACGATGTTACTAAGCAGATACTACACACGACTCAGGCAAGTATAACCTGGTCAATAGTAGTATAGACTCGGTAAGACCGGATGTCGTTCCACCAGGACAGGAAGCTACCAATACTTAAGTCTCATTGTTGTTTGATCAGCAGGATTAATAAGCAAGTGACAGAATGAACTAAATTAAACAGGAAATACAACAACTAAAACAGATTAACACTGAAGGCAAACAGACAAGATAACAGATTCACTCAGGCTTTCGAATCATCGAGACTAGTCATGGCAATGACACAATACAAAACATAATATGGGGACTTGAATAGTTTAAGTGCATAGCAAGCTGTTCTAATACTTGACAAAACCATATTATCATGCACAAATCTTCACTCGAGTTATCAAGACTCAGACTTAGCAATTAAACATAATCAGGCAAACAACGGCATATAAGGATTTAACTACAGATCCACCAGATCACGTCCAAATCACACTACAAAGACATACATCTTTTCAAATGACATATCCAGTAGTCCTCAGAACCCAAAAAGGTGTTAAAGTGGTTAAATTAGTTAAAACAAGCAAAAACAGCACACTGGTGGTGAAAATGGCTCCTACGGCCGTAGTAATTATTTACTACGGTCGTAGCAGTCTGGATAGTCCTACGGTTGTAGGGATTTCTTCCTACGGCCGTAGGGACCCATCCGACAGAACATTCAAATCTAACATAAAGGCATTCAACAACAAATTACAATCTAGACTTTAATCTCAGATCATAAACACATGTAAACTGGTACAATGGGGTCATAAACTCATCTAAACTCAAACCTCACAATTAAGGGATTCTTAATGTTTAGTCACATGATTTCTAAAGATATGAACATGTTAAACCTACCATTTCTAGTATAGCCAACACTTCTTAAAACATGAATCATGTGATATGCACATTGAACACTAAGACAAGCATAACAAAGGCATACATGTGAGTTCATTTCACCATCTAAACATACCAACAAACATCTTTGTGAATCCTTTAATCATTAGTAGCATGTTTAACCCATAAATACACCAAATAACAAGATTTTCATCTATAATCATAAGGCATGCATAAAACCAACATATGATTAACATAACCAATAATGGATGAACCCGAAATGATTCAAATCATATTCCAAAAATGACATCTAATGACAACCATGCAAGATGTATCATTTCTAATAACAAACTCAACATGGAATTAATAAAATCAACCATCATTCTTGAATATTCATATGTTAAAGCATGAATGAGTTATCATATACACATTGTCACACATGAACATGGTTAGATTAAACATACTAAGTTGATAAAACACATTTGTATTCAAGATTAAACATGCATATATGAATCAAGTCATCATAAAAGTCAAATATATTGCCATAACTTAGCCAAGAATCATCTTGGCCCAAGTGAAATGAGTTTAGTTATCCATATACAATAATAGTAACATTACAACATCTGGAACACATGGGTACATGATTGATATAATAAATGGAAAGAGTATACCCAAGCTAGCAATGATATGACTAATGAATCCAAGCTCCAAATGTTGTTCCAAACCTTCAAGATCCAAGCTCTCCTCCTTAGAATCACCAAGAGAAGTCCCCTGGAGTGTTAGGATATTTAGAGAGGGTCTATGGAAGTGTTTTTCCGGAGTGGAGGTGAAAATGGTAACCCTTTGCAAAATGGCAGAATTCTGAATTTAATCTGCTGTAAGTGGACTTCCTACGGCCGCAGGAATAAGCTACTACGGCCGTAGGAAATCATGACTGGATTTTCTACACACGCAACGTTAAACCACTTGTCCGGGACACGCAAGATCTGGCAGGCAATGATGGATTCTAGAAGAGGGCTTCCTACGGCCGTAGGATATAATCCCTACGGCCGTAGAGAGCATTTTTTCACTATTCTTCTATTTTCTTCAATTCTTTCCTTGTTGTGCCCATTTATCTTGCTTAAAGCTCCTTGTAACCTGCATGGTGAATGTTAAACATATTAGATCCATATTAGAAGTATTCACCTTGTATTTGGGCTAAGTACGGGGTATTCTAACATGTAAAACATGTATAAAAACGCATATATCACATATAGATCGGCAAATGGATTCGTCTCAGTGACCGTAGGAGCTGTGATGGAGACACTAGTCTGTGCAGCCGTGTTGTCCCCGTTGTCAGTCAAAACAGGAGAAGATTCAGATCGTAAGAAATCAAACATAAAGTCAAGATTAGTATTTGAACTGGATGAAATGTTTGATTCTTTATTTTGAATAACCGGTCCTGAACAGGTGAGTTCAGAAGCGTTTTTCCTTGATGATGGTGGTAAATCAGTAACATCCAATGTATCATCAAATGTTACATTCATGCTTTCCACAATGCTTTTTGTTCGTTTGTTTAAAACTCGACAGGCTTTAGATTCAGTGGAGTAACCTAGGAAAATAGCTTCATCAGCTTTAGGAGCAAATTTTCCTAAGTTATCCTTGTCATTTAGTACAAAGCACCTATTACCAAAGACATGAAAGTATTTGATATTAGGCACTATGCCATTTGCCAGTTCATAGGGAGTTTTATTAAAGCGTTTATTAATAAAAGAGCAATTCTGCGTATAGCAAGCAGTGTTGATGGCTTCAGTCCAAAAGGAAGGTGGGAGCCCGGAGTATGACAGCATGGTACGGGCAGCTTCAACCAAAGTTCTATTTCGTCTTTCCACCACACCATTCTGTTGTGGAGTGTATGCTGCATAGAACTGATGGTTGATCCCAACTAGGTCACAAAAGCTTTTCAGAGTATTGTTCTTGAATTCGGTTCCATTGTCTATACGGATTGAGAGAACACTCTGACCATACTTGTTCTGCTACTGCTTGATGAATGTAATAATTGTTGGAGTAGCTTCATCTTTAGCACGCAGGAATTTGACCCAAGTATATCTGGAATAGTCATCCACCATGACTAGGATATACTTCTTCCCATGCTTGGACTGAATTCTCATAGGACCACAGAGATCCATATGCAGGAGATCTAAAAGCTTGGTAGTGCTAAACACTCGCTTTGATTTATGAGATGCCTTCTTCATCTTCCCTTTCTCACAGTCTATACATAGATGGTCCTTGTTGAATCTTAACTTGGGAATACCTTTCACCAAGTCACCAGTGACTAGCTTGTTGATATTCTGGAAATTCAGATGAGAGAGTTTTCTCTGCCATTGCCAAGTAAGATCATTTGAAGCTTCGGACAGTAGACACACAGAGGTAGGAGAATCATATTTCTCTAAATCTATGGAATACAGGTTAGATTTCCTAGAGCCTGCAAGTAGTTCATCACCAATTTCTGTGATCACGGAACATTTGTTCTTCTTGAAAACGACTACCAGATCTTTGTCACATAATTGTCCGATGCTAAACAGATTATGACCCAATCCTTCAACATAGGAGACTTTCTTGATCTTGATGTGCTTCTTTTCAATGTCTCCGTACCCCATTATTGGTGCAACATTGTCATTCCCAAAACGTACAGTCCCGGAGTACTTAGGAACGTAATTTTTTAGAAGACTTTTATTACCAGTCATATGCTTGGAGCAACCGGAGTCCAGGTACCACAAGTGAGGAGCCTGCAAAAGGAGAATAAAGCACGTTTAGGTCGCCATATATGAATGGGTCCTTGTATGTTAGTTCCTACATGTGAGTGAGCAGAGGTCATGTTAATTTCAAATGATGAAACTTCTAATGATCTATTCTTAGGTACCCAAGTTTGCTTGATCTTTGGTTTAGAAGAAATAGATTTCAATATCAATGGTTTGTTCTGAAGTTTCGTGACTACTGTTGGTATGACAGTTGATGGAATCAGAGATTTAGGATTCGATCGAGTTGCGGAAGCGGTATGTTTACGAATCCATATTGGAGAGGAATTCTGACGAATTGGTTTCGACTTAAGAACATCAACTGGTTTATGGTGAACTGGTTTCTTTGAATCAGTAGGTGGTATCACCCGTTGAGGTTGTATCGGCTTGGGTTCGGACGGTTTAGCATTTTTGAACGATTAATTGCAAGAGCGTTTTATGGAATGAAGATGTTGTTCATGAGCTTTCCATGCCTTTTTGAATGCTTCATACCCTTGCCGTCTGTAGACTTCCAGTTCTTTGATTGTGAATAATCGTTTGGATTTGTTTAAGCGTTTGAGTGCATGTGACCAATTGATGGTCCCGTATATACTACGGAAGAAGCAATGCTTAGATGTGTTCTTACTAGTGTGTGTATGTGTGTGTGTTTGGTTTAGAGAGAGAGAGAGAGAGAGCCGAGAGCAATATGGAGAGAACACAAACACAATCTTCGAGTAATGCAAGGCTTAGTTGAAAATGTGAGGGAAATGCCTTTAAATAGTATTTCCCCAACTTTGAGTAATTTACATATTACACTCTCGCTTTAATATTCTAACAAAAATCCGAGAGAAACATCACTTCCCCACGGATTTTCTAGTGATTTGTCCAAAAGAAAAAGGGATACTGTGTTGTAGTGACACGACACCATCCTAAACATTGAAAATAACATGACAACTAGACTACTCATGTTTTCCTATAAACTCTAAGTAAAGTTCTCTTTCATCTCGATCCAAGATGAAATATAACTAAAAAAATGTTTCATTTATTACTTGAAAACTAGAAAAATATAAATGCTTTAACTAGGGGAAATCCACTAAAACAAAAACAAATTTAATCATAGATAATAAAAAGAAAGAACAATTAGTCAAACTCATGGCAAAACAAAAACTATATTGTAGCATTGTTGATCGTATAGGAGTTACATTTATTATTTGATTAATTTATTCAGACAAAAAAAATGATGACATACTTGGGATTGATTGATATTTCACTATTGTGATTTTGCCCGCGCGTTGTACCAAGTTGTGATAGCATATTTTAAAAACATATATTTTATACATGCAATTGTAGAGATATTTATGCATGACATAAGTAGAGATATCAAATTAGGAGCCAATATGTTTGTACATGCAATTGTAGAGATATTTATGAATTACATATGAAATAGGAACCATTCTAAACTGGATAAACAAAATAAGAGTATTATTGGCAGTCTGTTCTTGAATATGTAAAAGGTGTTTCAAAAGGTGGTGTTTCATCTCCACACCATTTACATCATCATATATTGCCTACAACCTTTTTTAGCCTTTTTATAAGGAAATTTGAAGTTCACCTATAACCAAATCCAGTTTCTCAATACAATATTAAATAATAAAAAACAAAAAGGTAATTTGAGTTGTCGGTGTTTACTACGTACTCCTTAAACATCTAAGATAGAGCAGTCAATTATCTCGTATTTTGATTTTACCCCATGTCTAACTGGTTAATTTTCTTGTAGAATGAATATGTCATAGAATATGATAAAATTGTTATCATTCATGTTCTAAAATCAGTTTATTGACCATTATAATTATAGTTTGTTTAAATGAAGGGTTAGTTCGCCAAAATGTATTTAACTTGTAATATTTTGTTATTTTATGTATCGGACTTTAGTTTTATTGTGTTCTTCAAACATTTAATTTGCCGTTATTGTATGGATTAAATTTTCTATTGTATGTACTAAACTTCATTTTTTTAATTTTTTGTGTATCCAAAATACATACAATAACAATGAATGATAATTTTGATACACACAATAATAACCTTTTAAGTACAATACATATAATAGCAAAACATTAAAAGTTAAATATATTTTGATGAACGAAATTATTAAATGAATCCCAAGTCGTAACTTGGTATTTCCAAATACTACTAATTCAACCAAACATTAGGAGATAAATTGTCTAAATTCCTATTAAAACATGGACTTGTGGCATTTTGTAACCTATTCATAAGTTTGAACACAATACAAGAAAATCAGGAATCAGAAACGGATTTTTCATCGACCAAAATCCGTCGGAAATTTTCAACGGATTTCCCACACATTTGAATCAGATTACCGATTTTCAACAAATTTCCCACAGATTCCGTGTGAAAATCCTGGGAAATCCGAGGGAGTGGTTTTCCCATGAAGCTTTTAGCCACGGTCGATTCTGTGAAAAATCCGAGAGAAACATCACTTCCCCACGGATTTTCTAGTGATTTGTCCTACAGAAAAAGGGATGATGTGTTGTAGTGATACGAAACCATCCTAAACATTGAAAATAACATGACAACTAGACTACTCATGTTTTCCTATAAACATTAAGTAAAGTTATCTTTCATCTCGATCCAAGATGAAATATAACTAAAAAAAATGTTTCATTTATTCCTTGAAAACTAGAAAAATATAAATTCTTTAACTAGGGGAAATCCACTAAAACAAAAACAAATTTAATCATAGATAATAAAAAGAAAGAACAATTAGTCAAACTCATGGCAAAACAAAAACTGTATTGTAGCATTGTTGATCGTATATGAGTTACATTTATGATCTGATTAATTTATTCAGACAAAAAAATGATGACATACTTGGGATTGATTGATATTTCACTATTGTGATTTTGCCCGCGCATTATACCGAGTTGTGATAGCATATTTTAAAAACATATATGTTTATACATGCAATTGTAGAGATATTTATGCATGACATAAGTAGAGATATCAAATTAGGAGCCAATATGTTTGTACATGCAATTGTAGAGATATTTATGCATTACATATGGAATAGGAACCATTCAAAACTGGATAAACAAAATAAAAGTATTATTGGCAGTCTGTCCTTGAATATATAAAAGGTGTTTCAAAAGGTGGTGTTTGCATCTCCACACCATTTTCACCATCATATATTGCCTACAACCTTTTTAAGCCTTTTTATAAGGAAACTTGAAGTTCACCTATAACCAAATCCAGTTTCTCAATACAATATTAAATAATAAAAAACAAAAAGGTAAATTGAGTTGTCAGTGTTTACTACGTACTCCATAAACATCTAAGATAGAGCAGTCAATTATCTCGTATTTTGATTTTACCCCATGTCTAACTGGTTAATTTTCTTGTAGAATGAATATGTCATAGAATATGATAAAATTGTTATCATTCATGTTCTAAAATCAGTTTATTGACCATTATAATTATAGTTTGTTTAAATGAAGGGTTTAGTTCACCAAAATGTATTCAACTTGTAATATTTTGTTATTTTATGTATCGGACTTTAGTTTTATTGTGTGCTTCAAACATTTAATTTGTCGTTATTGTATGGATTAAATTTTCTATTGTATGTACTAAACTTATATTTTTTAATTTTTTGTGTATCCAAAATACATACAATAACAATGAATGATAATTTTGATACACACAATAATAACCTTTTAAGTACAATACACATAATAGCAAAACATGAAAAGTTAAATATATTTTGATGAACGAAATTATTAAATGAATCTCAAGTCGTAACTTGGTATTTCCAATTACTACTAATTCAACCAAACATTAGGAGACAAATTGTCTAAATTCCTATTAAAACATGGACTTGTGGCACTTTGTAACCTATTCATAAGTTTGAACATACTACAAGAAAATCAGAAATCAGAAATGGATTTTTCACGGACCAAATTCCGTCAGGAATTTTCAACGGATTTCCCACACATTTGAATCAGAAAACTGATTTTCAACAACTTTCCCACGGATTCCGTGGGAAAGTCCTGAGAAATCCGAGGGAAGTGGTTTTCCCACCACACTTTTAGCCACGGTCGATTCCATGGAAAATCCGAGAGAAACATCACTTTCCCACGAATTTTCTAGTGATTCGTCCGACAGAAAAAGGGATGTTGTGTTGTAGTGACAAGAAACCATCCTAAACATTGAAAATAACATGACAACGAGACAAACAAGACTACTCATGTTTTCCTATACACTCTAAGTAAAGTTCTCTTTCATCTCGATCCAAGATGAAATATAACTAAAAAATGTTTCATTTATTCCTCGAAAACTAGAAAAATATATATGCTTCAACTAGGGGAAATCCACTAAAACAAAAACAAAATTAATCATAGATAATAAAAAGAAAGAACAATTAGTCAAACTCATGGCAAAACAAAAACTGTATTGTAGGATTGTTGATCGAATAGGAGTTACATTTATTATTTGATTAATTTATTCAAACAAAAAAAATGATGACATACTTGGGATTCCTAACTATTTATTGATTGATATTTCACTATTGTAGAGATATTTATACATATTTTAAAATTATATATGTTTATACTTGCAATTGTAGAGATATTTATGCATGACATAAGTAGAGATATCAAATTAGGAGCCAATATGTTTGTACATGCAATTGTGGAGATATTTATGCATTACATATGGAATAGGAACCATTCTAAACTGGATAAACAAAGTAGAAGTATTATTGGCAGTCTGTCATTGAATATGTAAAAGGTGTTTGAAAATGTGGTATTTGCATCTTCATTTGTTGTTCTAAGTAGTTTGTCCTTGTCACTCCTGAGGCATTCTATTATCTGTGCAAGGGATAAGAGAGAACCTATTAATTACATGTTAGTTTTCACAATTAAATGAGTTCTTTAAATATGTGTTTAAAATTTTTATTTTTTGAATGTTTTTAGTGTTGCAAGAATGGGTACCTTCGTGCTTGGGAGAGTTCGGCTTGACATGTTTCGCTTTGTTTGTTGTTGGGTCATTTTCGTTCGATGTGCATTTTGTTTTGGTGAGCGTGAAGGTTGAGTATTTGTCTTGTTGTTGGCTTTCCACGTTTCAGTTTTTGCTTTCTTAAAGTTGTCAATTATGAAATTTACGTTTTCTGGCTGCATCTTGGATTGAAGTGGAATTGGAAATTTTTTTGTGTTCCTTTTAGTTTCAAGGTTGGGCTGGCATGTGTATCAGTATATCCAAGTTCAATGTCCATCTTACAATCAATGCCTATGCCTGTGATAGCATGAGTTATAGGGCTAAAGAATTTGACTGGCACTTGTGTTGTGTCATCGGCGAGGAAAGCTTTGAAGTTGTACCTAGAATTTTTAAATGACTTGATGTCTTGTTAGATTGGAATAAAGATTAAAGAAATTTCATTTGAAAATAACATTTTTGATTGTATAGAAAATCATCACATATCAATAAGAATATATTTGGAGCAATAAAAGCTATAATGATCCTAGTAACCATTAACCGTTGTTTGTTGTCATCTAAAAACATAGAAAAAAGATTCTAAGTATATTTATAGAATTATTTTTACAATAACGGAGATACAAACTACTAAATTCTACAAACCGATGAGATTAAAAGACAGCTCAATATCATGTAAAATATGACAGAAAACGAAATCAATGGGATCTCGTTTATTGTTCATAAAAAATATTAATTAATTTACTATTTGCCTCTTTCCATCTTGGTGTGTTAAACTTTTTTCTTTTCATGGTTTGATGAGTGTTTTATGAGTGGTTAAAGTAGCTTACATATGTTTTGGTTCTTTTGTGATTGATCCGTGATTATGACACTCTAATAAATGGTTGTTGCGTTTGAGCTTTCTTGAGCAGTGTGTGTGGCAATATAGAATCAATCCATTGTCGTGTCCAGTTCAATGGTGGCCTCCATATGAATCTATTTGACTGAACTTTGAATTTTGAGTACTTTATATGAGATTATATTATATATTTCAAATGTCATTTGAATAATTATTGTTACCTTGTATGTTCGCAGGCTGGTCTTCTTGTTGCCTAATTATTATCTTTAAACCATGTAGGGATATTGCTCTTGATAAAGAAACATATAATTGACCATGACCAATACATAATCAGGAATATAGATTCCAATAAATACATAACATATCTCGTTTGCGAATTAATGGTGTAATGATGTTTGTTACATGATGGGTCAAAATGTGATTGTTTTTACGATAAAATACCAACAAAAGAAAATTCATCTAATTCAAATAACAATTATATCAATGTTATCAAATTTATTTGTAACACCCACTTTCCAAGTTTAGTCGTTATCTATTTTATTTTGTTTTGTTTGAATATTCAATTAATGTAATTATTTGGACTGAAACCCAAAGTTCTTTTTCCCAAAATTACTTATTAATATTGAGTTGGGGTTTAATCCCACTAGGAATCATTGGGCTTAGTAGTGCAAGAGTATAAATACTAAATTAGGGCACATAACTCTAGAAAAGTTCTCAGCCACCATACCACTTACTGTTTCATTGCTAGAAAGAGAGAGAGAGAGAAACAGAGGTGTGCGTGTCGAAGAATCAAAGAAAGAAAGGATTTAGCTAGCTCTGTTCTTGCATCAAAATCGTCAAGAAACACTCGGGTAATAATTATCAAACCCTTACAATCATTTAACTATTTTATCTGCTAATTATAGTTGAGATTTGGGGAATAGTAAGAGTTCCACCTCGGGAAATAAAAGCGAGATATAGCACTCATTTGATCTAGGAAAAATCAAGGAAAATCAATTTTTAATTCTTGGATCCAATAGAGTGTTATCAGAAATTGATTTCCACAAATATTAGACCTTAAAATGTAAGTTGGGAAGCAATTAATGGGGTCTGGGTATGTGTTTGTGTGATTACGGCTACACAGGAAGGAAGATGTCAGTATAAAAATAAATAGCACCTATGGTCAATTGAAAACCTTGAGTACTAAGCGTAATTGTAAACACTGTGATCTTGATACATTGTAGGCGGCCCAAAACCAAGAACTATGTATGCTGTAATATAATCTAATAGAAAACCTAACGAAAGGAATTGAAAATTTTTGGATTGAAAACTTTAATTGAAAACTTTTTAACTGAAAACCTTTTAACTGAAAACTTTTTAACTGAAAACTTTAATTGAAAACTTTTGGAATTAAAACTTTAAATTGAAAACTTTTGGATTGAAAACTTTGCCTGGAATGAGTTGAAAACTTTTAAGAGTTTCAAAGGAATTGAAAACTTTAATTGAAAACTTTTGAACTGAAAACTTTAATTGAAAACTTTTGGATTGAAAATTTTGTCTGGAATGAATTGAAAACTTTTAAGAGTTTGAAAGGAATTGAAAACTTTTGGATTGAAAACTTTAATTGAAAACTATATCTTAGAAAGTATCAAGTGCAACTCAGACTTTGAATTTTAGGTGGGTTTATGACCCTTACAGAGAACTGATATTATGGTAACGTTATTGTAGACGGTCACCCCTAGACGTGTGATATTTAATTGTTTTTGAACCATTACTGCCTACTTAAACTGCAAACAGGTGAGTAATCTTACTTACAACCTAACTTGGTGAAATATGTGAACGAGATCTAATTGTATTTGTATGATAATGCGGTTGTACCTTAACTGTTTGTGGGACCGTTCACTTCAGTGATGGGAATGTGGGACTGATCACTTCGGTGACGCGAATGATGTACTTTATGGGACCGTTCACTTCGGTGACGGGAATGTGGGACCGGTCACTTCGATGACGGGAATAAGGGACCGACTACTACGGTAGCGGGAATGATGAAAGTTGTATCTGTAACATCTATCTGTTGATGTAATAAGCTAATGTAGTTAGTATGTAATGTACTCGTTAAGCATTGTGCTTACGGTTGCTATTTATTCTCTTTTCAGGTGGTGACGACAGCGGGGCTCCAGCTCGTGTTTGATAGCGTGTCTTGTCTATGCTTCCGCAAACTTTATTTCCTTATGTTTTAAACTCGTGTTTCGATTAAAACCATTCAAGTGGTAATTTGACTTTCAGTATTGAACCCCTTAGTATTTTTCAGATGGTGATGTTTGTTTGAAGTCCTAGTACTTCGTTTATGACACACACACACAAATTTGGGACGTTACATTATGTGTTCAAAACACAACAATATTATTCATTAATCAACTATAAATTGAATGTGGTAAATTTTGAAAAACTTGTAAAAAAAGAGGGTTAACCTAACCCATTGACCACCCATTTCAACATGTTACCCAACCGTACCCATCCATCTTGTGACATCGATATATAGCCATGTAAACTAACTTATTATAAATTTAAGGTTATTATTGTGATAACTTTAAACTTTATTAAATATCTATTAATAAATCAACGACGTTCAACCAATAGCAAAATTGTAACACCAGTTTTTACGAGCTTAAAATTAGGGACAATTTAAACTTATTAAACATATTTACCAAAGTGTTGGGAAAATAGCAATATAAATTTATATCCTCATTTGTTGACACAAAAATATACAATTTGTTTATATAAGTGTATACATTCACATTAACATATGTCACTTATATATATATATATATATATATATATATATATATATATATATATATATATATATATATATATCATCAAGCAAATAAATTTATATTTATTTATTACAAATATTTTTGTACAAATCGTCAAAAATCCAATCTTCAAAGATCAACGTCATCAACACTCAAGAAGAAGACTTCGCCGAAGACACCTACATCAATACATTCAAATTATATGAGCTTACAAATAAAATAATTAAATAAGTTTAAATTTTATAAAATTATTTTTATAAAAACTTTTATAAAAATTGGCAAATATTTTATAAACTTATTTAGGTTGGTTGACTAAAATTCAAGACTTCCCATTTAAGCAGAAACTAAACACAATCTCACTTTGAAACAATACAACACCATATTTAGCAAAGAAATCTCCCAAAGGGGTAAAATTCCAACATGCTTTGTGTATTGGTTTCCAAACTACCATTTTTATGTTTATATTCAAACATAAGAAGTATGAGATCAACCATCCTTTTAAAAATCTTCTTTTCATTAGATTTTAGAGTAAAATGAGTTGTGTATGGTTTTGGACAAAGCCCAACGTATATATTGCAAAAATCAAGAAGTTCCAGCAGGCCGACGGTCGAAGTCACGGTCGACCATGCATCGACCAACTCAAACCTCATTCATCATACACCTCTTGCAATCTGAAAAACACAGAATACTCTCTACTTCTTGAGCTCATATACTTTGATAATTCATCAAATTCTCAAGATCAAGAATCAAGCAAGAGTCAATTTTGTTAACACTTGCATGAACCAATATACATCATTGTGTCAACATTTATGATTGGTGATATCTCTCTAACTCAATCTCTTTAATTTCTTGCAAGAACTTGTAAAAACTTTAAAAAGTGGGTATATAACCTATTCACCCCCCTCTAGGTTCTAACAATTGGTATCAGAGCAAGTTGCTCTTGATAATTTTTGAAAATTGTTTTGAGTCTTCTAAAATATTTTTCAAAAATTTTTTGAGTTGAAAATAGGACTAAACTTTGTAGAGGGGAATTCTATAGTTAGACCTCCACTTCTTGAAGAAGAAGGCTTTTGTTTTTGGAAGCAAGGGTTTATGACATATGTCAAAGCCAAAGATGTTGATCTTTGGGAAATTATTGAAAATGGAGATCATGTGCCAAAAACCTTTGATTCCAAAATAGATGCATATACACCAACTCCAAAGGACAAATGGGATCAAGAGGACAAGAAGATGATTTCCAAACATTTTGAAGCAAAACTCTTTTTTTATAATGCTTTGCCTAGAAAAGAGTATGAAAGAGTTTTTATGTTGGATAGTGCAAATGAAATTTGAAAATCTCTTTTCACTGCCCATCAAGGAAATGCTCAAGTCCTAGACAACAAGGTTGAGTTGCTTGTACAACAATATGAGCAATTTCACATTCTTGATGAAATGAGCATTGATGAAGCTTTCTCTAAGTTTAATACTATTGTCACTTGTACTACTTATTCAAACAAGAAAATTGTGAGAAATTTTCTTAGGGCTCTTTCACCAAAATGGAGAGCTAAAGTGACGGCTATTGAGGAGTCAAAGGATTTGAATCTACTTCAAATGGATGAGCTTATTGGAAACCTCAAGGTGTATGAGGTAATCATGCAAAAAGATGATGAAATAGCTAAACTAAAGAAGAGTTCAAATCAATTGCTCTCAAAGCCAAGCATGTTAAAGAGTCCTCAAGTGATGAGGAAGATTATGGCAATAGTGATGATGATGAAGAATATGCAGTGATGATGATGAAGAATATGCAATGATGGTGAGGAACTTCAAGAAGTTCTTCAAGAGGAAAAACAAACATGTGAAACCTCCATTTGATCCTAGAAAGTACAAGCAAGGCATTGATGCCAAGAAAGACATGAAACCTTCAAGAGAATGCTATGGATGTGGTGGTTTCTTATACCTCATTGGTGATTGCCCCAAAGTAGCATCAAATAAGAGAGAAAACCACAAAGCATTTCTAGGAGGTGCATGGAGTGATAGTGGTGATGAAAATCAATATGAAGCCAAGGAGGAAACATGTCTCATGGCCTTTGAGACAAATGAGGTACATTCCAATTCAAGTTATTATAGTGATAATGATAAACAATATGATCAATTGTGTGACTTTAGCTCAAAAATTCTTACAAAAAATGAGGAGCTTAAAAATGAGAACAAAATTTTGAAAAAGGAAATTGAAAAGTTGAACTTGACAATCAAAGATTTACAAAGTCAAGTTGTTCCTCATCCATCTCCAAGCTTGATAAGTTTGGAGAATAGGCTAAAGACAAACTTTGACAACTCCACCTTGTCAAAATTTGAAGAGAGCACACATAGGCTAGATGAAATGCTAAAAGTCCAAAAATCATCAAATGATAAGGGTGGTCTTGATTTTCAAGCTGTTCAAACACCATGCCTATGAGTCATGTGACAACAATCAAGTTTGTGAAAGAAAAAGGAAACGAAAAAAATCCAGGAGACCCACGATCGAAGCACGGTCGATACCGTGCATCGACCGTCGGCCCACTGGAATTTTTCAAAGTTTCAAAATTTGTCACTTGGCTCTAGTTCTTCCACTTGTAGACCAAAAGTTGCAAGTAATGAGGAAGTAAAAAAGTTTTACACTCCAACCGTAAGGCATGGACTTGGATTCAAGAAACCCAAATCAAATGTGATTCAAAGACCAAAGCATTCTATCAAACATATTAACTCTATGAACACATGGGATCATAAAGGTTTCAAGATTACTCCAAGGTGGATTAGAGTAGGAGTGTTTGATGCTAACCATCCCGGACCCATGAAACATTGGGTACCAAAAGCTTGAATGATAATTACATGTATGTAGGGATGCAACAAAAATGAGATTATGTCTCATGAATGGATACTTGATAGTGGTTGCTCAAAACACATGACCGGAAAAAGAGAACTCTTCACTTCATACAAAGAGTATGATGGAGGGCATGTGGTGTTTGGGAGAAACCTAAGAGGAAAGGTGGTTGGTAGAGGTAACATTCTCCATGACAATATACAATTCTCTAATGTTGAGCATGTTAATGGTCTAGCTTATAATTTGATAAGTGTTGGTCATTTATGTGATAAAGATTTGAATGTTAGATTCTCTAAACATGAAAGCTTGATATGCAAAGATGATAAAGTGCTAGTGAAAGGTGTTAGAAGATGGACTTTATACATGTAGACTTGGTGATAATCCTAAAAATCAAGTATGTGTTGCATTTATAATTGATAACTCAACTTTGTGGTATAGAAGACTAGGACATGCTAACATGATATTATTGCAAAAATTGTCTAGTAGTGAACTTGTTAGAGACATGCCTATTGTGAAATTTGATAATCATTTTTGTGATGCATGTAAGATAGGAAAGCATATGGATCTTTTTGGACCTTCATCAATCCAAAGTTATGAAGGAAACTTCTATACACTAGTTGTTGTAGATGATTTTTCTAGATATACATGGACATCCTTTTTGAAAACAATAAATGAAGCTTTTGACAAGTTTAAAATTCTTGGAAAGAAAATTCAAAACCAATCGGCTGTACAATTATTTCAATTCGTACCGACCATGGTAGAGAATTTGATAATGAAGCGCGATTTGGAGCATTGTGTGATAAACATGGAGTTTCTCTTAACTTTTTGGCTCCTCACACTCCTCAATCAAATGGGGTTGTTGAGAGGAAAAATAGGACTTTACAAGAGATAAGTAGGACTATGCTTAATGAACAATCCATACCCCAAAAGTTTTGGTGTGATGCGGTCTCAACGGCCACATACATACTCAATAGAGTTTTAATAAGACCAATGCTAATTAAAACACCTTATGAGATTATAAAAGGTAGGAAACCATCTTTAGGTCACCTTAGAGTATTTGGTAGTAAATGCTTTATCCTTAACACCAAAGACTACTTGACCAAGTTTGACCCAAAAGCCTATGAGGGTGTCTTCTTAGGATACTCTCTCAATAGTAAAGCCTATAGAGTCCTACAAATCCACTATGGTTATGGAGGAATCCCTAAATGTCACATTTGATGAATCTCCACCACCACCTAAGACTAAACCTCTAGTAGATGATGATCAACTAGAAGAGGAAGCCATAGAACAACACGTTTCCAAGTTACACTTACATCAACCTAGTGGCCAAAATCATATAGTAGATGATAAGATCACCAGTGAACAAAATGAGGTTAGGGAAAATAGGAGTCATCCAATAACCCAAGTTATAGGAGACCTAAACCAAAGACTCACTAGATCCCAAGCACAAAACCTTAGTTCATCCTTTTCCTTTGTGTCTCACATAGAACCTACAAATATTAAAGAAGCAATTAAGGATGAAAGTTGAGTAATGGCAATGCAAGAGGAGTTAAACCAATTCACTAGAAGCCAAGTGTGGGACTTAGTACCTTTGCCTAGTGGTCATACCATAATAGGAACCAAATGGGTGTTTAGAAACAAAGTAGATGAAAATGGAGTCATTACTAGAAATAAAGCTAGACTAGTAGCCCAAGGATACAATCAACAAGAAGGGATAGATTATGATGAAACATGGTTGCTAGATTGGAATCCATTAGGATTCTACTTGCTTATGCATGTGCACATGATTTTAAACTATATCAAATGGATGTCAAAAGTGCTTTTCTAAATGGTTTAATAAAAGAGGAAGTCTATGTATGTCAACCTCCCGGATTTGAAGATCCAATTAATCCATCTCATGTATACAAACTTAGAAAAGCATTGTATGGCCTTAAGCAAGCACCTAGAGCATGGTATGATATACTAAGATCATTCTTGTTGAAAAATGATTATATCGTGGGTAAAGTTGATAACACTTTGTTTACCAAGAAGAGGAAGCTTGATATATTACTTGTGCAAATTTATGTGGATGATATCATATTTGGATCAACTTGTCAAGATTTGTGTGGTGAATTCTCAACTCTTATGCATAATGAAATTGAAATGAGCATGATGGGCGAATTGAATTACTTTCTTGGTCTTCAAATAAAGCAATATGAAGATGGTACATTCATAAGCCAATCAAAGTACATCAAGGATATGCTTAAGAAGTTTGATTTTGAGAATGTGAAACCCATGAGTACACCTATGGCCACAAACACACACTTGACACTAGATGAAGAAGGTGAAGTGTTTGATAGTACTGGATATCATGGTTTAATCGGGAGCTTGCTTTATCTAATGGCAAATCGCCTCGATATTATGTATAGTGTTTCTGTTTGTGCACGTTTTCAGGAAAAGCCAAAGAAATCACACTATGAATCAATCAAACGAATGTTTCGGTACATTAAAGGAACAATCAATTTAGGATTGTGGTTAGGATTGTGGTATCCAAAATTGAGTGTGTTAGTGCAATCAAAAGATTAATATTTAATATATCTGGTTTTGATGATGCAATTTTAAATGATATTATTATAATAAAAAAACATACATATCCAAGTTAATATGAAAATAGTAAGTTTGGAAAAATAATAATATATATCTGTTAATGAAAGATCAAAGTATAAAAATATATACTTGTGTGTTCATAAAAGCAACTTGTGGGTTGTAATAAAAAAAAATGACAATATGAATTTTAAAAATAGAATATATTCTAAATTGTCATTTTTATAAACATATAATTTTTCACTTATAAACATGTTCCATAATGCGTCAAAAAAATATCTGTCTATGGAACAAAGTTTTTATAACTTCTTGCCAACAAATTTGAATAGACATAATTTTACAAATTGGCAAAAGTGAAAATATGTATTTTAGAATACAAGATAAATATCCTTAAGAGGTATTATTATATTGTTTTTATAATGATTGGAAGAAGGGAATATTTGGACGATTTGAAAGTACAATAAAAGTACATGAGGTGTCATCCCCTCATTTAATCTTGAGATCCAATCTTTCAAAAGTCAGTCCAGATACACAGTGTAACGATATTTATTTTGGTATTTACTTATTCTAAAATACCGGTTTAAAAGAGGAAGTCGTAAAACATAGAAAATAATTTTAAATGACTCGAGATGACGACATCTATGGCCACGGTCGAGCCCCACGGTCGACCGTGGGCATCGACCGTCCAGCCAGCAGATGTCCCCACCTCTCCTCTCTCTTCCTCTATAAATAACAACCCACAAACAACCAAATCTCACCTTTTGCCATCTGACAATTCTCTCCTCTACACACATTCATATCTTGATCTTTCATTTTCAAATATATACTTTTGAGTGTGTTGATTCTTGAAGTTGTGTTCTTCATTTGTAAGAGTTATACAACACTTCAAGATCAAGCAAAAGGGAAGCAAGAAAAATACATTGAGTGATATACACTTTGAGTGGATCGATTTTTTCTTGTATTGGGAGATTAGTGTTTATACACCATTGTTGGTGTTTTGTTGTTCTTAGTAAAGTGTTCTTGGGTGAAGAACACTTTTGAGTGTTTTGGTGGGTTTGACTATTCCCCACTTAGTTTTGGTTTTGGTTAGTGTTCTTGAAGTTCTTGGTGAAGAACTTGGTGATTCTTCTTGGTGAAGAAGAAAGTGTTCTTGGTAAAGAACAAGTTGTTGGGTCTAGTGTAGATCCTTGGTGGTTGTCATCTACCCGTAAAGGTGATTGTATTACGGTGATCTCTTCCGGGTTAAGAGATTGTTGCAAGTGTTGCTAGTGGAAACCTTGACGGAGGTCAAGGCGTGGATGTAGGTTGGAGTTCAACCGAACCACGTAAAAATCTTGGTGTCTCCCTTCTAAACCCTTAACTCTTTAAATTTCTGCATTTGCATTTGCATATTTATTTTCTGCAAGCATACTTACATTTCTTGCATTTTATATTTGTGCACTTTATTTCTTATTTCTTTTATTTATTTATTTCTGTCATTTAAATTTCAGTCTTATTATATATATTAATATATATATATATATATTTATCTGGTATACCTATCAAGATTAATATATATATATATATATATATATATATATATATATATATTTACTTATAATAAATATAAATATAAACTCTTATATATATACATATCTGGTACTTACAATCAAGATATATATATAAATATTACTATATATATATATATATATTTATATATCTTCCGCATTTTATTTTTCAAGCATCTGATATATATATCTGGTACACTCATCAAGATATATATATAAGCACTACTATATATATTTATATATTTACGCATTTATAATTCAGCTTATTTATCTTCAGTCACATATAATTTGCTATCCTTTATCTACTAACAATTTTCTCTCTTGTGTCCCACACTTAAATTATTTAAATAATCGAAAAAGTGATCATAGAAACTATTCAACCCCCATTCTAGTTTCTACAATTGGTATCAGAGCAAGTTGCTCAAAAATTTGCTCAAAAGTTTTAAGATTTTATTAAAAAAACAACAAACAAAACTTTTCAAATTTTGAGTTGATCCATGGAACAAGTAAACTATATGGAGGGTTGCTTTATGTCTAGACCACCGCTACTTGAAACATACGGTTTTTGTTACTGGAAACAATGATTTCAAATTTATGTCCAAGCTAAGGATAGTGATCTATGGAATATTATTGAGAAAGGAGATTTCAAACCTGATGATGAAAAAAATTTAACCCCCGAAGACAAGTTGCAAATAAAGAAAATCTTTTAGGCCAAACTCATTTTATACAATGCACTACCACGAACAGAATTTGAAAGAGTAGTTATGTGTAAAACTGCAAATGAAATCTGGAAATTTTTATCACAACTCACCAAGGCAATCCTCAAGTTATGGATTGCAAAATTGATTTTTAGTACAAAAATACGAAAAAATTTCTATGTCGGAAAATGAAACCATCGAAGAAGGATACACAAAGTTTAATAACATTGTAGCAAGTCTAAAATCATTAGGAGTAAATTATACCAACAAACACTATGTAAGAAAATTTCTAAAGGCACTACATCCAAAGTGGAGACCCAAAGTAACAGCCATTGAGGAATCAAAGGATCTAAATATATTTCAACTTGATGAACTCATAGGCAACTTAAAAGTCTATGAAATGGTGATAGAAAAAGATAATGAAATCACCAAAAGTAAACCTGAAAAGGTAAAATCTTTAGCACTCATGGCAAAAATTGTCAAGGAAAGCTCAAGTGAAGAAGATGAAGATGAAGAAGAGAAGTCATCACTCGGTGAGAAAGATGATGATGAGTTTGCATTGGCAGTTACAAATTTGAGTAGATTCTTCAAAAGAAAAGGAAAATTTGTAAGGTATCCAAAAAGGGATATTGTTGGTCCTGTATTGTATACGGATGAAGCAATACTTGATTATAATCTACTATTGAGTATTTGTGTGTATATTCGGTTGAAGAGAGAGAGCCGAGAGAGAATGGTAAGAACACAAACACAAGTGAGTAATATGCAAAGCTTAGTTAGAATGTAGGGGAAATGCCTTTATATAGCATTTCCCCAACTTTGAGTAATTACATATTACACCCCTCACTTTAATATTTCTAACAATCTCCCCCTCAGTGAGGTGTGTAATCATTCACAACAAATAAATACATAAATCTATTCATATGCCGATTTGTTGCGAATCCCGAATGCCACTTGCCACTTGCGTATTTGCCTTCTGCTTGCCAGTGTCGTTCTCAACCTTTCTATAGCACGATAGGCTTCAGCATGTTCTTCATCAGTATAGGCTGCCCGGTTATCCCAAAGATAAAGCTGATGTCTTCAATACTTACAAACCTTAAGTCTGCTTCGTTGAGGAAGTATGACAGGTTGTTTGTTCTTCTGACATGAAAGATGGCATACTTTATTCTGAAGGTTGTCTGAGTAAAGATATTGATAAGTTCAACTATAGGATACTCTGATTTGATCTCTTCGGGTTTTGTCATGGACTGAGAGAGGATGTGTTCATATCTTCTTCTCTGTTTGCCGTCCATGTTCCGCAACTCAGGGGAAATAACCTATATTAGCTCATTGCTGAATATGTCTGGAATTCTTTCTTCAAGATTAGCAGCATTGACAAAATACGGTTTCCATATAGGTTGTTGGGCAGCACTTCTTGTGAACATGTTGCCTGCATCAAGTCCTGGATCCCCACGATACACTGGAGGAGTAGGTGACACAATGAAGCTTCTTGGCAAGGGCCATTTAGATTCTTGTCTTGTTTTCTCAGCTGCCTCTCTCTGTTTGTTTCTTTCAAGTACATCGGCAGCTGATTCTTGAAACCAACCAGGAGGAGGAGGGAAAGTTTCATGAACTTCAACATTAATCCCACTGAGAACCCTGGACATGTCGAGATTGGTTTCTTTTGTTTAGGCTTTCTCCTAGCTTCCCTTCTAGAAATTGCTTCCCTTTCTTTTCTTTTAAGTGCAAGTTCTTTTTCACTAGGAATATCATCAAATTTGTGGACAATTCTAGGAGAATCTGGATGTGTAACAAACTCGACATATTCATCAATGCCTTTGAATAGTCTTTCCATCTCAGAATCCTCAGTCTCCTCCTCCGGTTGAGCAGAACTACCTTCCCCCACATGCCATGCAGGTGATGTGTGAATAGAGTCATATAAATCTTCCACTTGTTCCTCTGAGTCACTAGACCAGTCAAACATCTCGGCATGGGGCTGCTCGTAAGGTATTTCACCTTCTTCAAGAATACTTGGCCTCGGTTCAGATTGTTGCTGAGGTACATAAGGTACAATTTGTTTTTCAGCATTTTCCTTTTGTTGTCGTTCATAAACTTCATCGGCTATATGTTGTTGTTGTTGACTCCCAGACCCAGCTGAACTTGTACCTGCAGATAAATATGAACTGAGTTGAGGAACAGGTACAACTGGTACATTTGCAGCAGCAGAGGGAGAAGTCATATATAATCTACTTCTTTTCTCCCCCTCGGGTTGATCATCAGGATCTTGATCATCCCGCCTCCTCTTGCTTCCCTGAGCCTGAGCCTGACAAGTTTATTCAAGTAGTGTCAGCCGATCAGTAACCTTTGATAGAGAAGTATAGAAACCTCTGGTGATCCCATCTATCTTGTTGTTTACGTCTTCATAAAACTCTTGAAAGTCATCCATGGAGATTCCCGATGGACGTTGTTCTTTGCGAAGAGTAGTCAGAAGGTCTTGATCATGAGCTGATTCTGGCTGTTGTTCCAGAAGTCTAACATATATCAAGCTCTTTAAGGCATCAACTGACATAGATGATGGATCAGGTTGTGGCTGTGGTTCTGGCACTGCAGGTCTAGCATTAAGGAGTTCTTCTATTCTGTTCAATTGTTGAGCTTGGGCCTGGGAAGCTTGTTCAATCCGATCCAACCTTTGATTTGTCGTTAGCAGTTGTTGGTGGATTGGTGCCACGGCTTGTAGAATGTGATCATGAAGTTTTGCACGTGAAACAAATCCGGAATCACGAAGACTTCCGGTTGAAGTACCAGCCACATAGGCAGTACTACCTACTAGAGCAGCAGGAATGTTGGCTCCAGCAGGATTTCCTTCCAATCCTCGAATGTCACCTGAAAAGGTACCACCTCTGGAAGTTGAGGAGGCTTGTTGAGCCAACAAGCTCAGTGCATCGATTGTTACCTTGTGTTGGTCAAGATATGCGGAAATCCGCGGTATGTCAAATCGTGCATCAAAAGGAGTCAAGGACGAGGGAGGCAGTCCTCTCTGTTCAATAGGTCCAACACCCAATTGGGGTTTACCCAGTGTATGTGCTATAACCCTATGCAATAAAGACGGTGCCTGTTGAGAGACACCGTAGTAGCTTTGTGGGGCAGAAACTTGCACGGGTGGGATCACCGCGAATTTTTCAATATGAGGCCCAGCAGTGCTAGGCCCCATAGTGGATGTGGCTTCCCGGCTTTCTGGGTGTGGGGAACCCTCAGCACTCACTTTTTCATTTCTCACCTCCTCTCTTTCACTCGAACTCCTAACAACAAAACTATCTTCATCATCACCGCTACCAGCACCATACCCCGCATATTGATCAGGTTGAATGAGAGAGTCAGGGGTGACGGAACCAGTTTCAACAGATAAGGAATGACTTGGCGTAGTGATTGGAATGTCATGTTCGGGGGCAACTATGGCCCTTTCTGCTGGAAGTACTTCAGCATTTTGAGTTGGAGGATTCAAAATGATGACAAGGCCACCTTCTTGAGGAAATGCAGTATCAGGATAAGCAGTGGGTGTCACATCTGGTGAGGTTGGTTGTGGGTCGGTTAATTTCATGAAGGAGGGTGTGCTTTCTGCTGGTTGTTCGATTGGGTGCTCAGGAGTGCCCATGGGAGATATAACAGGTTCAAAGGCAGGGGTATCTCCTGGATGGGAAGCAGACTCATCATGAGAAGAACTGGATGACTTAGAAACATCAAGACCAAGTTAAGTAAGAACAGCTTGGGTGCGGGTGGATTGAGAAAGTGATTGAACGATGCTTGAACAGTGGTGGGATCATATGCATCCCCTCCCTCTCTAATCTCATCACCTTCACCCGCTTCTCCACCCCTCTCTGAATTTTCCCTCTCCTCTTCCCTCTCAACATCTCCCATAGATAGCTGATGTAACACCCCGTCTCGGGACAAAACGGATGCTACTCATATGATACAAAAACAGAGCAAAACTAAGACAAATACCTCATAACGTCAACCCGAAAGTACTACCTTAAAGGCTCTTGCTAAGCTAGAGCTCGAACTCTTTCCTTAAAGCACCCTTGAAAACCTGCCGCAGAGGAAGAAAGAAAACTGCGGCTGAGCCAAATGCCCAGTGTGCGGATATATACAGACATAATAATAACAATAATAATCGAACGAACACAAAGGTATCAAAATCAAACATCAAAATCAAAACTTTCAGATCAACATATTTCAGAACCATAATTCATTAGTAAAAAGGGTTTTTCGTTACAAAATGTGTACGTATCTTATTCATTCATATCGTATCAGAAAGCATATCAAATCGCATATCATATCATATCATATCATATCAGAATCACATATCATATCATAACACATCGAGCCCCTACCAGAAACGCATACACTTGCACACCGTCAATAGACAGATATGACAAATGCCAGACAGTTTGTACACCGGACCTGCAGATCCAAATGTACCCTACAATGTGAGATGGGTGTCGGGCACTACACTACCATCCACCATAACATAACATAACATAAAGCCTAGGGTTAACCCATACGCCTCCCCACCAAACAGCTCTCGGAGCCAAACCCTTAGGAGACGCCGTGGACTGATCACACCGCCACAGAAAGTGTCACACCATCGGTGCCCCCAATGATATGCCTATGGTACCTCCATAGATAGATAAATAGCTCGATGCATCAAAACAGAAAATATCCAAATCAACATATATATAAAAATATAGTTTTGAGTTCCACAAGTTTTATAAAAACATTTGTGGTTGAAGTAATACTCAAAATAATTTTAGGAAGCATCATGTGGAACGTATTTAATAAAAGAAGACTTAAACTTTTCCGACTCGCTTAACAGATCATAATATTCTCATAAATCCGACAATAGAAGCATATCAAAAGAACAAGATCTCAATATAAGGATTATCGCTGAAGGAATAATAGGAATTCAAAAACGACAGTTCATATTTTGAGAACAGGAGTCCTTACGAAAAGATCCAGAATCCGTACGATGATAAGAGTTGTAAAGAGAACCAGAATCCGTACCTTAACCAACTCCAAGCCTACCCGGAAATCGTACTACTTCCCTTCTGCTCGATCTATAGAAGATAATACCAGCCAAAATAATTACTACTTACCCAATAATTAATTAATTAATCTTGTTTTTCTTAGTTGATACTTGGTTATCTACTTTCCTTACTTCATGAAACTAAACTCTTGCATTTAACTTTTAGTATTTGCATGCGTTAAGCCTTATCAAGGTACCATTACTTATTAGTTTTAGTCATGCTAATAACCAAATTGTTTACCCCTGCTTACTTATGTTGACCTAAACACACCTTCCTTCTGGACATTAATCATTTCAATTGGTTAAACAACATAGCTTTAGGTGAACTATTATTAAGTTCCTAAATGATAGTCGGTCCTAGTAGTACTGCTGCATTCAGATGTGTTTCTAACAGTTTATACCATGCTTTAAGCCCAAGAGATGAGGGTGCTGTAATATATTGAACTAAGTCACCACCTTATACCATGTATTTCAAGTTTCATAGTCATACATCTTGTGATTATTTACATAAAATCCAGCCCTAAAGTCATTCCCTTTATACTGATTATAATCCCCAGTAAACAATTTAACCCTATAACAGACCGGAAAATCTACCATTAAATATACACAACTAAATATAATTCAAGTCTGGTAGTTATTCACCAATAGGCTAAGGTAGTTCAGTTCATATTCAAAGTATATATTTTAATTCAGTAGGCCTAATTCAAAAGTACTTATCTTTAATTAGAATTTAGTACACTCTATAGTTGTCAGAATCACCACAATTGATTCAAGATCATACATTATACAGATGGTTCTACTCTATGATTAGCTTACTGTATCCCTCACAAAATCAGATTCATTTATTGGTGGATAACATGAGATCAGTTGTCAACCTTAGTAACTAAAACCATGACTTAAAGTTTGCTGATTAAACTGTGTGTGCTCAAGTATGACCAATGACAACAACTTAACAATCTGTGATTTTGTGGAACATGGTAATCAATTGGCTCCTGTGCTTCATTCATGTGACCAGTAAACAAGAACAGAAAAGAAGGATCAAGCTAACCTTAATCGTTGTTGTTAGGTACTCGATGAAACCACACTCGAATATATCCAACTTAATCGCAACCCAAGCCCTCAATCCTGCTCAAATGGTGCTTCACGGTCGTCCGTCGATCGCCACCTCGAACCCCTTTCTTGCCGTCGTACTGCTGCACCTTCACAATCGGTGCCCTAACACCCTCTCTCACTCTCGATTTCGAGTTTAAAGATGAATGGCCTCGCAGTGGCAGATTGCACGGGTATTTATACAGCTTATCGATGAAGAGTCGTGAGTCTCGAAGTAGCGTAGCATCAGGGGTTCGCTCCCCTTTTCTCGTCGATTTGGTTTGAGTCGTTGCAGATAAGGTTTAATTCCAGGATAGTGTTCAAGACTTACAGATCGGGTACTAGAGTTTAGGTTTAAATGAGTTAGTCCAACAGCTTAAATGGCTAGGCCCATTATTATTATTATAATTTTTATTTTATCAAATTTTAGGGATATTACAGCTGAGGCCTAGCCTCTATTTCCTCACCAGGTGCTACTCCTCCCTGGGCAGGTATGGCCGGTTCTGGACAACCATGGGAAGTATCCCTACACTCGTCCTATAGCTCACAATAATGTCATTTTGCTCACATAGATCTAATAGAGTGACAGGAAAAGATCTGGGGACAGGCAAGTTGGCCGGAATGGAAGGTTTAATGGATATGAAAAGTTTAGGGTTGATAGAAGGTAAACCTGCCTGGCGAGGAATTTCAGCATTCCGATCCATCACATATTGGATGATCATTGGCAGGAAGCGGTGGTAGGGCAGCAAGTTTGCATCCTTTTTATTCTGTGAGTTCTTTCTGAGCATAGTAGACTTGATATCTTGAAAGAGCAGGAATGCATAATCCACATGCAAGTGGTTGGCTGCAGCCACAAAGAGCATGAGTTGATTCTCTGTTGGAAACTCATACCCCGAGTGTTTGGGAGTAAGACACCTTTGACGCACCATCATGAAAGTGTTATACTTGGGATGTAGACTGGTGCGTTTAAACTGATTCTTATGTGTGAGCTCCCCATCATAACCCATTTCCCTAATGGCTATAAGACATGCCTCCTCATCAGGGATTTCCTCAAATTCTGTAGCTGGAGGTCTGCTGACTGTAGTGGGCAGTTCAAAGATTGTTCTGAGGTGATTTAGTGGAATGTTAACTTGAAATTCGTCAACCTCAGCATGTATGACCTCCTTTTCTCTTTCATTAAGTCTGACATCACAAGTTTTCCAAAACTATTGGACATATAGCTCGGGAACATGTGTGCCTGTGGTGGCTGGGTTGTAGGTTAAGAGGTAATTTAGTGGATGGATCTTGAGGATTTCTGTGACTATGGGATAAATAGGAGTTTTGAGTTTGGTTAGGTCTATATAGTGGTTATTAGGATGAGTCCTGGTGTTGAGGAACTCAGCTTGAGGCATTATCTCCTCTGGGTCACGGATAGCTTGGCCATCTTATCTGTACAAATGGATAAAATAGGTAAGTCAAAGATACAGAGATATGCATGAGAACCAACATTCAATTGTGAAACTTGGTCAAACTTAAGTGATTGAAGAAATGTTGACCCTGAGTGACCAAAACTTTAGAGTTTGAAATTTTGTGAAAACCTTAACTCTGAAAAAAAGACCCCATTGTGTACAGGGTGATTTTAAGTATAAAAAAGTTGTTTTGAGAATCTTATTATGGTAATTGAACAGTAATAAACAACTTTCTAGTACTGGAGCATATTCCAAAAATCATCCTAAGACCTCTTTTTAGGCCAAAAATAGAGTTTATAGTGAAAACTCATACACCTTAAGAACACGAAGAACACTTTTCGAGATATATGAAATATTTTTACATCAAAGTGTTCCCCTTATGGTCAATAGTCCCATCGCAAACTTGAATTGATCAAACAAGTTTGTTTCATGTCCCAAAAGTTCACCTAAAGTTTTGACAAACCCTATCGCATTAGGAAGTTCTAGGGCCAAAAATCACCTTTTTAACTCAAAATTTTCAAAATGTAAACCGTACAAGTTGTTACCTTTGTGATTAGGAGTATTTTGATACTAAAATGGCAAATTTTGGCAGAGTAACGAGATGTTTTTCAAAATCAAGTAACCAAATCGAGAGAGTGTTTGTGAGATTTGAAAGTTTGAACTTGTGAAGTGACCGATGGGGGATGGGACGGTTATAAAGTGAAAAAGACATGTGTCACTCGTTGATTGGACCGAGAACGTGTAAAAAACACGGCTGATAGGTAAATTCGGGCAGCTGATAGAAATGTTCAATCGCATGCGATTCACACTTAGGTGTGTTAATCGCATGCGATTCAGCTTAGGAGTTGGGCTCATTTCTATCAATCCATCCGAATCGCATTCGATTCACACTATCTTAACCCAATCACATGCGATTCAAGGTTTGTTTGACATGTGATTGAGATGTTCATTTCTAGTATGCTATCGCATGCGATTAAAGGATAATTGACAAGTTATCCCATGCGATAGAGTTCCATGCGATTGAACTAAGACTTAGAAATTAATGTGTTGAGATTGTAAGTGATTCCATGTGATTGATGCATAGAATGCGATTGGCAGTTAACACACCCTAACACTGGGGAATTTTTCTGAAAGTTCAAAGTATCTGGAATGTTGAGTTGAAAAATTTTATATTCCAAGATACTTTGTTTGAAGTTTTTTATTTTGACACACTCCCCCTAGGATGATGCATTTGTTTTTCACTTTGGGAATTGTGGCAGTTGTAAACTTCTCCCCCTACACATGTGCACAATGTGTATTAAATTTCTCCCTCTACACATTTGTAACATGTGTAAAACTAGGAACAAACTCTACCTTGATTGGTGCAGCAGATATCTGCACAGAGAACAAACAGTATAACACCTATTCTAAACTAAAGAAAAGAAAGGAAAAGAAAAAAGAGATAACAATATGCTAGATTTCCAGATTAAGCATGCCTAACTTGGATACCAACTCAGTGAATCGACTTTCGTCTAATGGTTTGGAAAACAGGTCAGCCAGCTGATTTTCAGTAGGAACATATTGTAGCTCAATTAATCATTTCTCAACGTTATCTTTTATGAAGTGATAACGGATATCAATATGTTTAGTTTTAGAGTGGTGTACCGGATTGCAGGAGATGGCGATGGCAGATTGAGAGTCACATAAAAGTGGAATTTTGTCATACATGAGACCAAAGTCTGATAGTTGTGTACGTATCCATAGACTCTGTGAACAGCACATTGCAGCAGCAACATACTCAGCTTCTGCTGTAGAAGTGGATACATAGTTCTGCTTCTTTGATGCCCAACACACTAACCGATCTCCCAGAAAGTGTGCACTACCAGAGGTGCTTTTCCTATCAATCTTGCATCCGGCATAGTCAGCATCTGAGTAAGCATGAAGATCCAGATTTGAGTCCTTTGGATACCACAGACCAAGATCCATAAATCCCTTGAGATATCTGAAAATACGCTTAACAGCTAACATATGAGACTCCTTTGGATTCGCCTGATATCTGGCACAGAGACAGGTAGAGAACATGATATCTGGACGACTTGCAGTTAGGTACAGTAAAGATCCAATCATCCCTCGGTAAGTTTTGAGATCCACTGGAGAGCCATCTGGATCTGCTGAAAGTTGTGCTTTTGTAGCCATGGGTGTGGAGATAGGATTACAGTTGAGCTTATCATACTTGGTGAGAAGATCTTTGATATACTTAGACTGGCAAATGAAACTGCCATGACTCAACTGTTTTACTTGGAGTCCGAGAAAGAATGACATCTCTCCCATCATACTCATTTGAAATCTGTTTGTCATTGTTTGTGCAAACTCTTCACTGTAGTTTGGATTCGTAGATCCAAAGATGATGTCATCCACATATATATGAACAAGAATTTTGTCCCTACCTTTAGTCTTTGTGAATAGAGTGGTAACTGTCTTTCCCTTTGAATAACCCTCACCTATCAAGTACTCAGATAAGACAGCATACCATGCACGTGGGGCTTGTTTTAAACTGTACAAGGCCTTATCTAGAATATATACATGGTTAGGGTATTTAGAGTTGATAAAACCTTCTGGTTGTGAGACATACACTTCTTCTTTAAGTACACCGTTGAGAAAAGTTGTTTGCACATCCATCTGAAAGACTCGAAATGTGCGGGAGGCTGCATAGGCAAGAAAGAGTCGTATAGCCTCAATGCGAGAAACGGGGGCAAAAGTTTCATCATAGTCAATCCCCTCTTGCTGATTGTAACCCTTAGCAACCAACCGAGCTTTGTTTCGGACAACCACTCCTTCCGAATCTTTTTTTTTCTTGAATACCCATTTAGTTCCAACAATAGATTTCCCATAAGGCAGAGGAACTAATCTCCAGACTTTGAGACGATCAAATTGGTGAAGTTCTTCTTACATTGCAATCACCCAATCAGGATCATCTAATGCCTCACAAGTCTTGGTGGGTTCAATCATACTCAAGAAACCCGCAAATTGACATTCATTGGCTATTGCTGATCGTGTTTGTATGCCAACAGAGGGATCTCCGATTATGTTCTCTTCGGAGTGATGTCTGGTCCACTTTATTTCATGGGGGGTAGAGGAAGAAGAAATAAGATCTTGAATGTGTCTTGCCTCTTCTTCATCCTCTCTGGAGAAATTTGGGTCTGAATCAAACACAGGTGAGCTATCTTGGTCAGCTATAGGAGCAGTCACAGAGGGATGTGTGACTGAGACAGATGTAGAATCTTCAGCATATAGATCAGCAAATGGGTTTGTCTCAGTGACCATAGGAGCTGTGATAGTGACACTTGTTTGTGCAGCTGTGTTGTCCCTGTTTTCAGTCACAACTGGGGAAGATTCAGAACGAAAGAAATCAAACATAAAGTCAAGATTAGAATTTGATCTGGAAGAAATGTCTGATTCTTTATTTTGAATAACTGGTCCTGAACAGGTATGTTCAGAAGCATCTACTGTTGATTTAGGTGGAAAATCTGTAACATTCAAAGCATCATCAAATGTTACGTTGATACTTTCAATAATGCTCTTTGTACGTTTGTTGAAAACTCTGTAGGCTTTTGATTCAGTGGAATAACCTAAGAAAATAGCTTCATCAGCTTTAGGAGCAAACTTTCCTATATTATCCTTGTCATTTAGAACAAAGCACCTGTTACCAAAGACATGAAAGTATTTGATATTAGGTACTATGCCATTTGTTAGTTCATAGGGAGTTTTATTAAAACGTTTATTAATGAATGAGCGATTCTGCGTATAGCAGGCAGTGTTGATGGCTTCAGCCCAAAAGGAAGGTGGGAGCCCAGAGTATGACAGCATGGTACGGCCAGCTTCAACCAATGTTCTGTTTCGTCTTTCGACCACACCATTCTGTTGTGGAGTGTATGCTGCAGAGAACTGATGGTTGATCCCAACTAGGTCACAAAATCTTTTCAGAGCGTTCTTCTTGAATTCTGTTCCATTGTCTGTACGGATTGAGACAACACTCTGAGCATACTTGTTCTGCTGCTGTTTGATGAATGTGATAATTGTTGGAGTAGCTTCATATTTAGCACGCAAGAATTTGACCCAAGTATACCTGGAATAGTCATCCACCATGACTAGTATATACTTCTTCCCATGCTTGGACTGAATTCTCATAGGACCACAGAGATCCATATACAGAAGATCTAAAGGCTTGGTAGTGCTAAACACATGCTTTGATTTATGAGTAGCCTTCTTCATTTTACCCTTCTTACAGTCTGCACACAGATGGTCCTTGTTGAATCTTAGCTTGGGAATGCCTCTCACCAAGTCACTAGTGACTAGTTTGTTAATATTCTGAAAGTTCAGATGAGAGAGTTTACGGTGCCATTGCCAAGTAAGATCAGTTGAAGCTTCGGACAGAAGACACACATAAGTAGAAGAATCATATTTCTCCAAATCTATGGAATACAGGTTAGATTTCCTAGAGCCTGCAAGTAGTTCATCACCAGTTTCTGTGATCACAGAACATTTTGTTTATCTTGAAGACGACTACTAGATCTTTGTCACAAAACTGGCCGATGCTAAATAGATTATGTCCCAATCCTTCAACATAGGAGACTTTCTTGATCTTGATGTGCTTCTTCTCAATGTCTCCGTACCCCATTATTGGTGCAACATTGTCGTTCCCAAAACGTACATTCCCGGAGTACTTAGGAACATAATTCTTGAGAAGACTTTTGTTGCCGGTCATATGTTTGGTACAGCCGGAGTCAAGGTACCACAAGTGAGGCACCTGCAAAAAGAGAATAAATCACGTTTAGGTCCCCATATCTGAATGGGTCCTTGATTGTTAGTCCCTAGAAGTGATTGAGTAGTGATGTTGTCTGCTTGTGGTGGTGAAACTTCTACTGATCTATTCTTGAGTACCCATGTGGGTTTAATCTGTTGTCGTGAAGGAATAGATTTGGAAGAAATTGGCTGAGAAGAAAGTTTCTTTACAACTGTTGGTTTGACAGTTGATGGAATCGGAGGGTTTGGATTCGGTAGAGTTGCGGAAGCGTTATGTTTGCCAATCCATGGTTGCGAGGAATTCTTAAGAATTCTCTGTGGCCTCGGTGCATCAACTTGCTTTTGCTGAACTGGAGCACTGCGATTAATAGGTTTTGCTACTCGTTGAATGGATGATGGCTTGGGTTTAGAAGATTTGGAGTGTTTGGAAGGGGAATTGCAAGAACGCTTTTGAGAATGCAAGTGTTTTTCCTGCGCAATCCAAGCCCTTCTAAATGCTTCATACCCTTGCCATATGTAGACTTCCAGTTCCTTAATCGTCAGTAGTCGCCTTGATTTGTGCAAACGTTTGAGTGCATGTGACTGACGAGTTGTGATCCATTGATTAATGACGATTCCTTTAAAGGTTATAAATGGAACACAGACTTGGTTAGCGTAAAAGTCTGTCCAGTTCTCACATGGTTTAATTCCAATTTGTTTTCGCAATTGATCATATTCATAGTTAAATTCACAATGACCAAGTAAGCAACCATCACTAGTACAAAACTGTGAAGAGGCTATATTATCATGCAAACTTGAACGATTACAGACTGAATTAAACATCAAAATTTGTTCTCATGTTTGACCAGTGTTTGGACATTTCCTATTGGACTTAGGAATGACTCTCTTCCAGTTTGTGTTTACTTTACGCTCTTCACTCACGAGCTTCTTCACATCTGCAGCAGAATTGAAATTGTTAGAATTGAGTCGTGGTCAACTAGCAGCATCTTTTGACGATTCAGGTATGTCAATGATTTTACAAGAACTGTGAGTCGAAGTGAAAGTGGAGGTTTGTTTTGGTTTGAAAATATGTTTAAGTTTTAAGTTTATCATGGATGACTTATTAACAGATTTTATCTCAGTTTTGACATCTTGAGAAGATGTAGACACATGTTTGGAACCTTCAATTTGTTCATCAGATGTAGTTCCCTGTGGTGAGAAGGTAAATGGAGTGGGTGGTTCCAGTGCAGTTTCGACCTTTTTGATTCGTTCAAGCAATTCAAAATTTTCTTTGCACAAGTCGTCCATGATCTTGCCATCAAGATTGAATACTGTTTGGAGACGCTTGTGGAGGATAACATTTTCTTGAACTAGAGGAGAGATTTCATATGTGGTTTCTGATTGGAAGGCTTCGGTAAGGTCACCTTGAACTAGATGAGTGAAGCAAAACTCCTGTAAGGTTTGAAACCTTTGCTGTAATTCCTTTTGGGGAATGTATTCACAGTGGGCTTTGGTGAAACAGGGGAGTAGAGTTCGTCATCAGTGTAGACAGAAGATGAAACATCAGTATCAGACGATGAAGTGAGACAGGTAAGGTATGAGTCATTAAGATCAGAGTAGTCAAATGGAACTTCAGTTCGGAGATTAAGAGTTCGTTTGACTTCTTCTTCAATACTTTCCTCTTCTTGACCAACAAAAACCATCCGTTGGGTAAGCCCTTCACCAAACAGATTAGCATTGTATAATTGTTTGGACGTAACCTTGCTCAATGCATTTGGGTGTTTGAAGCCCAATCCATCGAATTTCCATCTGGAGAAAGGACGTTCCTTTTCTTTGTATTGAGAGATGATCTTGTCGCTTTGATCGCGTTTGGATAGAAGATATTCAAGTTCATAGATTCTGGTGTAAAGAGTACTTAGTTCATTCCTAAGTTCATTTTTAAGATTTTCAGAATCCTTTTCAGGACATGCACATTCTGCTTTAAGATCTAATATGGTGGTATTCGTGCTATTAGTTAACTCTAAGAATTCAGATTCTTGAGCAGCTAATTAGATCTTAAGGCTAATTAAGTCGTTATCTAACTACTTAATTATTGTTTGTGCCTCTATATCCTTGTTGTGTAAAAAATCTTCTAGAACCTGATTTTCTAACTCTTTCATTCGGATTAATATGGTTTGTAGGTGTTCATGTTTAAAACCCATATTATTGTTAGAGTCAGAAGATACCTTCCCGCTTTCCAAGCTTTCCTCATCTGAATCAGAGAGATCATCACCATCATCATCCTCTCTACTTCCTTCACCATTGTGAGCCATTAAACAGAACTGAGCATGATCTTCACCATCCAGATCACTGTCCGATTCTGTATCTTCCAAGAACTGATCTTCTTCTACTAGCAGCGCGTTCCTATCCTGTCTTTGTTTGAACAGACGGTACTTCTGCCGATAGTATTCTGCATCTTTGGTCTTTTTCATGAGGCAATTCCGGATTAGATGCCCTGATCTTCCACAGTTGTAGCACTTGGAGTCAGTTTTCTTTTCCTCCTTCTTCTCTTCTCTCTGGTACCTTGGCTTGTCAACAGGAGCAGCTCTTTCGGGTCTCCTTGAGCCAGATGTGAACCGTTTTCTATTGTTAGTCTTGCTGAAACGGTTCTTAAAATTCTTGCTGGCCACTGTGAGAGCTTGAAAGGCAGCTTCTATTTAATCATAATCATCATCATCGTGATCAGAATCACTGAGAGCCACATGCTTAAGTTTCAACGATCTTGATGATGTTTCCCTAGGGGTTCTGTCAGACACCACCAAGGCAAGAGGATCAGCAACTGGTTGTTTTGGGTTAGACTGTAAGATTTCATCTTGATACTGATTGAGATCTTCGAAGATGTTGTGAAAGGTGACTGATGTAAGATCCTTCTTGATCTATTTGTAAAGTCTGGCATAGACTTTCCACTCAGAACCTAATGAATTCAGAAAAACACAATTCAAATCAATATCAGTTTTGACAATTTGATTAGATCTCATTTCATTTTGCAGCTTGCAGAATCTGCCATATGTTTCAGACAGGAGTTAATTTTCACGAGCTTTGAACTCATGGTAACTGTTGACCAGTTGAGTGCGTTTGATGTACTCTCCTTGTTCAGTCCCTTGCAACTACTTTTTGATCTCATCCCAAATTTCCTTGGCAGTACCCAAGCTGTCAATCTTTAGATAAATCTCAGATGAGAGACCCTCTTTTAGATAGTACTTTGCTAGTCTCTCTGCTTTCTTGGTTTCCTTTTCAGTAGCAGTCAGCTCATCATTGGTCTTCTCTCTCATGTCTGAGAACGGGGGGATTGTTAGTTGGGTCAGCATCAACGATCCTTGTAAACTTGGTGTTGCCCTTGTGGATGCATTCTATCATCTTGTCTCCACAGATTTCGTTGTGTTCAAGGAAGTCCAAGAACCTACCCTTCCAGACATTGTATTCCCCCCGAAAAAAAAACAGGAGGTTTTGTGTCGGTGCCAATGGACATCATTTCATTTGTACTTGACATGATTACTGATTTTAAAAAAATGATCGTTCACTTGTAAGATGGTTTGATTGTTCGAAAGATTCACTTAAAAGGTGTAACGGTTCAAGCTTGATTCTAGAGTGACTTGAAAGTTGATGAAAGAACCAAGTCTTTTGAATTTCAATTTTGAATTAGATCTTAAGAGGATTAAATTAAACTTTGAACTAGATAGACGTAAGGTAATTTAATTCACCTTTGAATTAGATCTGGTTTAGATTAAATTCAATTATGAATTAGATTGTTTTGATTAAGTTCAAATATTCAAGAGTTCTTTAAGTCAAGTCCAGATGAGTCAATCACTTGTCCAAGTAAGGGAATGTCACTGAGTGGAATTTGTCTTATCGAGTGCGATTACAGGTCAATCAAGTGCGATTACAGGTCAATCGAATGCGATTAGGTGTCCTTGAAAACAAACAGAATGACAGTATGGGTGGTTAATCGAAAGCGAATCAAACCTGTCTCATCAAACACTTAGAAAATAAGCTGTTAGTTCTGTCAATAGCATGCGATTGCCAAATCAGTTAATAAGAGTGCGATTCAATCAAGTGCGATTCCAATAGTAACGGCTGATAGATGTAAGTGTTAATCGCATGCGATTCAATCAAATGCGATTCACACTTAGACTATTCAGGCAAACTTATCAACAACTTCTATAAGCCGCACACCCCAATCGCATGCGATTGGGGATCCGGCTGATAGACTTTGATATGTCCTTGTCAAATCAGATTGCCTTACCCTGAATAGTGTCTAACCACTTTGTACTTGATTGGTATGGCAAGTGCTTGACTTTCCTTGTTCAACACTTAAGCTATGTATAATTTATAATTAAATAAATTACAAAAAGACGATTTCTTCTTCTACAGGTTGTACTATTCAGATCAAGAACACAATAAATGCTTAAATACCCAGAAAATTTAATGTTTGAAAAGTGGGTATTTAATGACTTTTTTTGACTAAGAATGTATGGATAAACTTTCGGTTCAACTTTTTCTTCAAGAACAATTTTCGTAGGTTTGTAAACTATGTAAAACAACTCAAAGGTAGTTTAAAGAAGATAAAGTTTATACCTCTACCGAGTTCTACCTTTTGAAGTCGTTTAAGCTAAAGTTTCTATGAGGAAAGTTGATGTTCTTGAACTTGTGTAAAACCAAGAATCTTTTCTTCTAGTGATCTTGAAGTCTTCGAGATCTTGAAGTTCTTTTTCGAACAATCACGAGCCAAAACAAGTTTGGCTCTGATACCAATTATTGGTCCCGTATTGTATACGGATGAAGCAATGCTTGATTATAATCTACTATTGAGTATTTGTGCGTATATTCGGTTGAAGAGAGAGAGCCGAGAGAGAATGGTAAGAACACAAACACAAGTGAGTAATATGCAAAGCTTAGTTAGAATGTGGGGGAAATGCCTTTATATAGCATTTCCCCAACTTTGAGTAATTACATATTACACCCCTCACTTTAATATTTCTAACAGATACAAAGGAAACAAAGCCCTAGGAAAAGAAGGGAGATCGATTCAAAAGTGAAAGGAAGAAAAATGTTTGCTTCAAATGTGGTGACCTATCCCACTTCATGAATGAATGTCCCAAATACAACAAGAAGAATGAACACCACAAAGCCTTCATTAGCGGTGCATGGAGTGAAAGTGAAGAAGAACCAATGAAAGAAGAAAAAGTGTGTCTTATGGCAAAGGATACAAAAGAGATACATTCTGATTCATCATTTAATAGTGACATATCATTTGACAACAATATAGAGAAAAATATCATATGTGTGGAAAGTTGCTTATAAAAGCAACTGATAAAATAGAATTGTTAAATGAGATCATATCCAAGATCACACTTGAAAAAGATACCACAACTTGTGAAAATGATTTACTAAAAGATCTGATTATGGATTTGAAACTTCAAAATGCTAATCTTCAAAAAGAAAATGAGAATTTGAAAACTCACAAGTGTAAAAATGATTTTGATGAAACTAAGCAAAAATTTGAGAAAAGTAGTTCAATATTGAACGAAATGGTGAAAGCACAAAAACACTCAAATGATAAATCGGGACTTGGATTTGATCAAAATGAGAAACGTTCATTATTTGATTCCAACAAGAAAATCACTTTTGTAAAAGAAAAAGGTAAAGGACTAGTCAGTGAACCCGCACGGCCGACAGTACAATTTCTCCCTGAAACTATAAGAAAAGTTACCAAGGCTGCTGACCGCAACCATGGTCGACCACGGACGACTGTGAAACCAAATAGTAAGATAAAACCGTTTAATAACTTATCACAACCTAGCACATCTCAAACAGTTAACACTCCCAGGTCTAATTTTATTCCAGTTGCAACACCTCAACAAATGAGCCAATTCTATGAACCTAGAAGAAATGGCTTAGGATACAATCCTACTCAACCTTCTAACACACATTATAAACAACAAACCAACATGACCAAGAAAAATTATAACTGTAATTACAACATACGACCCAATAGGAAATCTCAACACACCAGTTATAATAACCACATAGATAGAACCAAGATAAACCATCTTGATCAAAGATGGATAAACAACCATCATTCTCAAAATAGGAAAAACTTACTCCCAAGGATAAACTGGAACCACTCTCAGTGTTCTCAACCATAATTTAGGACTCACCAATATGAACAATACCTTGGTCCCTACATATGGAATAAAATAGGATATTTTGATGCTAACAATCCTGGACCCATGAGATATTGCATACCAAATTTATCACACGTTTAAATTTTTAGGTGAATCCGAATGGACATTTGCATTCACATGAATGGATACTTGATAGCGGATGTTCAAAGCATATGACGGGGAACAAGGATCTCTTCTCAACATACAAAGAATATGACAGAGCTCATGTTATATTTGGAAGTAATTTAAAAGGAAAAATCGTTAGTAAAGGTACCATTTTCTTAGATCAAATTACTTTTAAAAATGTTCATCATGTTGATAATTTGAGTTTCAATCTCATAAGTGTGGGTCAATTATGTGACAATGACTTAGATGTCACTTTCACAAAACACAAATGTGTTGTCACCAAATTTCATAAAAATATAATAAAAGGAAAAAGAAGTGGATTATATACATGTAAACTAAATGATAATCCATCTATCCAAGTATGCCTTACTTGTCTAAATGATGATTATACATTATGGCATAGAAGATTAGGACATGCTAATATGAGGCTAATTCAAAAGATTAGCAACCAAGAACTAGTGAATGATTTACCAAAATTAAAATTTGATAAACATTTTTGTGATGCATGTAAAGTTGGAAAACAAGTTCATGCTTCCCATCAACCTAAAAACATGATTTCAACAAAGAAAACACTTGAATTATTACACATGGATTTATTTGGTCCATCTTCAATACAAAGCTATGGTGGAAATTTCTATACACTTGTCATTGTAGATGATTTTTCAAGATATACCTGGACATTGTTTTTGAAAACAAAAAATGAAGCTTTTGAAAAATTCAAACTATTAAGAAATCAAATTCAAAATCAGCAAGGTCTTTGATCTTATCTATTCAAACTGATCATGGAAAGGAATTTGATAATGATTTTCAATTTGGAATGTTTTGTGACAAACATGGAATTACTCATAACTTTTCAGCTCCCAGAACTCCTCAATCAAATGGGGTAGTAGAAAGGAAAAACCGAACACTAGAAATGAGTAGAACCATGTTGAATGAACAATCAATTCCACAAAAGTTTTGGTGAGATGCAGTTGCAACATCCACATATATTTTAAACAGAGTCTTGATCAGGCCATTTATAAACAAAACTCCATATGAAATTTATAAAGGAAGAAAACCTACTCTTAAACACTTTAAAGTTTTTGGTAGTAAATGCTTTATTACACACACCCAAAACCATTTAGATCAATACGGGTCAAACTTATTTGAAGGTATTTTTCTTGGATATTCATCTACCAAAAAGTCATATAGAGTGTTAAACAAATACACCATGGCTATTGAAGAATCATTAAATGTTACATTTGATGAGACCCTAACAAACAAATCTATACCCTTAATTGATGATGAACTTAATGAACAAGAACAAATCTTATTTCAATCAAACAAATTAAAAGATGATATACAATTAGGTAAGGATGATTGTTATCTATCTCCAACTAGAGGATCAAATGATTCAACTCCTCACACGAAGGAGGTAAAGGATCATCCTATAAACCAAGTTATTGGTGACATTGGTGAACGAACCACTCGATCTAAAGTTCATCAATATAACAAGTAGGTTGGCATGTACATAATATGTGATTATATATTTTATATGCTAAAACACAAATTGAATCAAGCATGATTAAATAAATAAGCAAAAATTAAATGAACTTGCTGACTGCGACCATGGTCGACCACGGTCGAGCATGTGCAGCAACAAAGACATAAAATTTTGTTAAAAAAATTCAAATTTTCAAAATTCAAATCTTATACCCCACCATAAATGCCATATCCCGAAAAATACATCTGAGATTCCATTTTATCTTCCCAAAAATCTCTTTTTCTTTAACTCACATCAATATCATTAACTCACAATAACTCCAAATTCAATTCCTCCTTTCTCCTAAACACTCTCAATCTTCATCTTCCCCATTGCTCCGGCGAAGATTCCGGCGACTTTCCAAGAATTCAGGCAAAGATTCCGGCAACTTTTCAAGAATTCCGACGAAGGATTTTCAAAAGATCATTCACATTCTTGATCATATTCTTCACCACACATCATACTAAGGTAGATTGTCATTTAAAAGGTTATCCTAAACTATTAAGATATATCTATATACAAAAGGAGTGCATGATTTAAAAAAAAAAAATTACACTCATGAAACCTTTGTGTGACAAACAAAACAATCATATAAACTTCTCTTCTATTTTCTTATTTTAGCCATGGGAAGATCAAAGGAAAAGGAAATAGCCGAATCATCCGATAATCTTAGGAGAAACCCCTCTAGAACAAGACCAACCACACAAACTCAAAACCAAGAACGTCACCCCAATGCTCCTCAAGTTACTCTAAATAGGATACCTAGAAGTCTTGCTAAAAATCGTCCTCTAGTAGCAAACCGACCCATCACTTATGGGAGAACCGTATGCTTAAGTGACTTTGAACAACAAGAGGTTAGGCATGTATTCAACCACCTTAACTGGAATGTATTTCTTGATCATGCAGTAGTCGTTCATCCCGATCATATTAGGGAATTTTATGCCGGATTTCAATTTAATGAGTCCGAAATGATGATTCAACTTAATATGTATCAAAGTCAATGGACTTGGACTTTAGCTAAATTTGGTGACCTTCTTCAATTACCTACTAGTGGACTTCGTTTTTACTCCGACATGCATAGTCTAAACTACATCTCACAACTCAATGATGATGACATCACTCCCGAAAGAGTGATTAACACATTGTGTTTACCCGAAGTGTCTAGGTCAACCACCAAGCTTATAGGTGCTCACCTCACTCCTCAATGTCAAGTTTGGGCTAAAATTATTAGCCACAATGTCTACTCAAAGGCTAGAAATCACAATGATATCCAAGCCGTTGTTGCACTCCTCATATATTGTCTCAAAGAAAAAAATACCCATAGACATGGCCTATTTTGTAGCCAAAAGGATTAGTGGTTTAGTTTCCCATAACAAACGATCCCTTCCATATGGAACTCTACTTTCCCATCTATTTCAATACCTTGATCTTCCCTCGATTGAAAGTTTTCCCAGCAAGGAACAACAAATTGATATCCAAAGTCTTATCAAAATGGGTCACTTGGGTACCATGAGAGGATCTAAATCAAAGAGAGCAAGGAGAAATGATGAGGAGGAAGGAGAAGAAGATAAATCTAACATTGGTGGGTCAACAATAAGAAGAAGCTATGCATCAAGAGAAGATCTTAAAAATATGACAAACATGATGAAGGAAAATACCAATGCCTTGAAGGAAAAAACATCTATGTTGAACAAACTATTTAATTTCCTTCAAGACAAGTTTGGTTGTGGTGGAACTTCATCTACCCAAGTTGCCAAATCGATGCCTCGACGATCCCACACAAATTAGTCCATTTAGATGTTTTATGTGGTTGTTCAACAATTTAATTTTATGTTTGTGTGCTCGGGATCTTATGTCGGATCCCTCAAACTATCTTTAAAAAGCTTTCAATAAAGTAATTTAGGACTTTGTGTGTTTATTTGAATATAATCTCTTCATGATTAAATAATAAATTGTGCAAAAATTTCAAACAAGAACATCATGGTCGACCACGGCTGCATAACTGCAACCATGGATTTTTGTGAGCTTTGCTGGCCGCGACCACGGCTGACCACGGTCAACTGTGGTCTGCCAGTATTGCGTATTATCCGCAATTGTTCTAATTTTTTCTACTTTTTGTTCATGCATGTTCATCAACAGTTAAATTTTTAATTTTAAAAATTTATTACATATGTACTAATCTAATATGCCATAATAAATCAAACTTTAGACAATATTACACACTTGGATGGATATTAAATCAAATGGTTAAATATATGTTATATACCAGTTCATTCATATATTAATACTTTGGATAATATTAAAGCTCAACCAATTCATGGTTGATTGCCAAATTTATCCAAACACACTTTACTAACCCAATTCACCATGGATTGGAATAACTGTGTTGTTGCTATAAAAATTGTTGATAGGTACACTCATGATATCACACTTATCTCTAACAATCCTACAAAGTGGATACTCAAAAAAAGGGAAAGATGCTCCATTGAACTACTATTAAAATAATAGTATGAAAGGTTTATTCAAAAGTACGTCACATAAAGAGGAGCTTGTTGGTCCCGTATTGTATACGGATGAAGCAATGTTTGATGATAATCTACTAGTGAGTGTTTGTGTGTGTATTTGGTTGAAGGGAGAGAGCCGAGAGAGAATAGTAAGAACACAAACACAAGTGAGTAATATGAAAAGCTTAGTTAGAATGTGGGGGAAATGCCTTTATATAGCATTTCCCCAACTTTGAGTAATTACATATTACACCCCTCACTTTAATATTTCTAGCAATCTCCCCCTAAGTGAGGTGTGTAATCATTCACAACAAATAAATACATAAATCTATTCGTATGCCGATTTGTTGCGAATCCCGAATGCCACTTGCCACTTGCGTATTTGCCTTCTGCTTGCTAGTGTCGTTCTCATCCTTTCTACAGCACGATAGGCTTCAGAATGTTCTTCATCAGTATAGGCTGCCCGGTTATCCCAAACTTTCTAATGTATCTTATGATGGAGAATTTTCAAAGTGCCATCTGAATACGCCATGAGTTCATCAAGTCTGATGAAGATCTTTTCGCCTTTTGTATTCTTTGAGACGACCCCTCGATCACCTTTGAAGTTTGGATGCCCATCATAGATAACTGTCAATTCTTCAAGCTTTTCTAGATCTGGATGGCTCTGGTTAGGCTTTAAGAGATTGACTTTCAGATAGTTGTTTTCAGCTCCGAGTTGCAGATCATGTTCCTCAAATTATTCCATTAAATTTCTCATGTATTTCATCAGAGCACCTCTTCCAACCTCTTCTTCAGGCCACTTTCCTCTTTTCTGAGAGAGGGTGTCAAAGATAAAGCTGATGTCTTCAATACTTACAAACCTTAAGTCTGCTTCGTTGAGGAAGTATGATAGGTTGTTTGCTCTTCTGACATGAAAGATGGCATACTTTATTCTGAAGGTTGTCTGAGTATAGATATTGATAAGTTCAACTATTGGATACTCTGATTTGATCTCTTCGGGTTTTGTCATGGACTGAGAGAGGATGTGTTCATATCTTCTTCTCTATTTGTCGTCCATGTTCTATAACTCAGGGGAAATAACCTGTATTAGCTCATTGCTGAATATGTCTGGAATTCTTTCTTCAAGATTAGCAGCATTGACAAAATACGGTTTCCATATAGGTTGTTGGGCATCACTTCTTGTGAACATGTTGCTTGCATCAAGTCCTGGATCCCCACGATACACTGGAGGAGCAGGCGGCACAATGAAGCTCCTTGGCAAGGGCCATTCAGATTCTTGTCTTGTTTTCTTAGCTGCCTCTCTCTGTTTGTTTCTTTCAAGTACATCGGCAGCTGATTCTTGAAACCGACCAGGAGGAGGGAAAGTTTCATGAACTTCAACATTAATCCCACTGAGAACCCTGGACACGTCGAAGATTGGTTTCTTTTGTTTAGGCTTTCTCCTAGCTTCCCTTCTAGAAATTGCTTCCCTTTCTTTTCTTTTAAATGCAAGTTCTTTTTCACTGGGAATATCATCAAATTTGTGGACAATTCTAGGAGAATCTGGATGTGCAGCAAACTCGACATATTCATCAATGCCTTTGAATAGTCTTTCCATCTCAGAATCCTCAGTCTCCTCCTCCGGTTGAGCAGAACTACCTTCCCCCACATGCCTTGCAGGTGATGTGTGAATAGACTGATATAAATCTTCCACTTGTTCCTCTAAGTCACTAGACCAGTCAAACATCTCGGCATGGGGCTGCTCGTAAGGTATTTCACCTTCTTTAAGATCACTTGGTCTTGGTTCAGATTGTTGCTGAGGTACATAAAGTACAATTTGTTTTCAGCATTTTCCTTTTGTTGTCGTTCATAAAATTCATCGGCCATATGTTGTTGTTGTTGACTCCCAGACCCAGCTGAACTTGTATCTGCAGATAAGTATGAACTGAGTTGAGGAACAGGTACAGCTGGTACATTTGCAGCCGCAGAGGGAGAAGTCATGTATAATCTTCTTCTTTTCTCCGCCTCGGGTTGATCATTATGATCATGATTGTAGGACCGCTGGGGGAACGGGGTTCTAAACTAAACTAAAACACCCTTACACTAGGACTGATCTAGGATGAGAAATAGTGCGGAATTTCTATTTCCTAAACCTCCTAAGGATTCTAAGATCTGCTTAGGTGTCCGGCACACAGTATCACACAGAGTAGCACACAGAGTAGAAGCAAGAACAACTCCTAAGAACTCACACAGAGATGCTTAAGGCTGCGATTGGATTCGTAATGAACACTAAGTTCGCGATTTAGTAGGCTTAAGGTCGTATATGGTCGATTACGTAAGGCTCCCGGTTGATTTCTATCGATTCCTGTTGATTCGTCGATTACCCGCGAACTCTCGAAGTTAATCAGTATTTATAGTGTAATTAATTTCACTACGCACGTGATGCAATTCACTTCGCACGTAGCTAGTCCAGTACGCACGTACTGGTTATTTTAATAATAATTAATTAGCTTTTAACCGACCTAATCACTACGCGCGTAGTGAGCTCCACTACGCACGTAGTGAGACTGACTTCGCACGTGGTGATCTTTCACCTAAACTTAAACTTCCAAACACACATCAACACATGATTAAGTACTTGTAAGCTTAAGATCATCACAAAGAATCACTAAGAATATATACACATGCAAACAATTAATCAAAACACATTTGAATTAATATTTTATGTAAACATGTATGTATTTGATTGATAAGAACTAGGGATTCACAATTATGCACCAACAAACTCCCCCTAAGACCTAGTTCTATCAATAACCATTGCACTAAGCAAAAATTCCACAAAATAAAATGCACAAAGCAAAATGCACACAGCAGAATGCTAAACGAATACCTTTCGTCATGCCCTTACCTGCACTACGCACGATGTGAGCTGTAACTCGTGCTTAGTGGGGTTCCATCTCGCATGTAATGAGTTTCTCATCTGTGAATCTTAATTACTGTTAGTACTGCACTCAGCAATAAACGGTCAGTAACTTCAAGATCACTTATAAACATTTAAGCAAAACACATCAAAGTGAGATGAAGGAAATGTAAACAGAACAAATCACACTAAGAGAAAATAGAACATACTAGAACTCTTTTTGTATTTTTCTAAACAGAAACGAGATAAAAATGCAAACTATTAACAACTTATTTTTGGGAATCTAAATTCAACTATTTAAAAACTTAAAAAATAAAAGACAGAAATGAAAATAACTGAAATGAAATTAACTCAGAATAAATTTGCAAAAGAAGTAAATTCCTGAAAATTAAATCTTTTTGTGAGAAGGTTCCAGTATGGAGTCAGTACTAGCTCGTCTATACTCAGTAATCATTCATTTCAGAACCTTGGGCATAAACATATTCTCTTAAACTCTGTCTATCAACCTATCTTTCTTCAGATAATAACAGATTTTGTTTCAACATTTTCAGATTGTCTAGACTGGATACATGATTAAGACTATCTCTTTCAAAATCTCACAGTATTTTGATTCACTCAGTAGGTTGCACAACTTAATTACCAAAACCACCATGCTTATGTGATATGTTAATTTGTCAACGCATTTTATGCTCTTTGACATGGAGGTCGACTTTTCACCTCTCTAGACATTTTTCTTGCTGAGCTTTTGTCACTGCATTTTATGCTCTTTGACAATTCAACACTAATAGATCAATGTAGCTTTTGTCACTGCATTTTATGCTCTTTGACAATTCAACATTGATAGATCAATGTATCTATTTCTTTTGACATCTCAGATTGGGGTCAATTTTTCACCCTCTTTTTACATTTTGCTCATTGTCATCTAACACATTTGGCATGGTAGTAGGTGTGTGCACCAGACTAAGTTAGTCTCAACTGTTATTGACTTGTAGACTTGGAATGTCTCGATAGTTTGAATCTTTGATGAATTTCCACATGCGTAACCACTTATCAGCCTAGACTCTCATCATATGTCTTACACGCCATCTGTTTCTTATCTGATTTAACTCAAATTTTCAGACAGTTTTCTCAAGAATATGTACATGCCTTCAGTCCTAATTTTACTAGACATACTTTGTATTGAAAGTCAGTGTACCATCATTTTCCATTTGAGTTGGATCAACTTCTCATTTTTGTTTTTCTGATTTTTAATTTTTTTTTTAATTTTTTTTTATTTTATGTTTTCTGATTTTTTTGTATTTTCTATGTTTTCTGATTTTTTTGTATTTTCTATGTTTTCTGATTTTTTTGTATTTTCTATGTTTTCTGAACTATCTCCCCCTAAAATACTAAAGAAACTAAAAACTAAGAAAATAGAAACGCAGAAGCACATAGGAAATAAACACAAAGACAAAAGAACAATTTAGTCACACAGAAAATAGACACACAGTCACAAATACCTCACACTTGATTATAGCAGTTGACACCCTTCACATAGAAGAAAGAATTAGAAAGCATTAGGAACCCAAGCCCGAATAGTCATGGGTTTCCCGTCTTCTCCAATCACTGGAAGTTTCATCCAAGTTCCAGTCTTCTCAGCAGCATTGCTGAACCTGTCACTCGAATCCTTAGGCATTTGAACACACAGTTTGTTAGTCCACTTAGAAGTCTGATTGAGCGAAGATTTTCTTTTGCTAACGACTTCGGGATTTTTAGATTTTCTTATGGTATCCCCGTTTGTCCTTTGATGCTGAACAGGAAGAGTTGAGTTTTGATTGTTTTTAGTAAACGTTTTATTCTTTTGAAAAGTCTCAACTTTCCTGTTACATCGCTGATGTGGCTGCTGATCATACTCGTAACTGAGGTGACCAGGTCTCCTGCACACATAGCAAATCCTGTCTGGATTTTGCTTTATAGGACCTTTCGACATCCTTTGAGATCGATACCCTAACCCTTGATGTTTGGGTAATAGTTTGACCTCTTGGTACGGACGGGTATCAGGAGACTTTACACCCTCCTTTACAAATTTCCGAAGGGCATCGCGGATACGATGCATCAACGGATCTTTCACATTAGAACTTGCCAACAGTTCTCTTATGCCTGGTTCAGCCTTTTTAATTTCTTCTTGCTGAACCTCATTCTTCTGAGGCTCACCCACATTCTCGTGTAACTTTAAATCCTCTTTTGGGGTTGATGCAGAAGATTCATCAACCTTTGTGAGTAGTGGGTCAGATTCAGAGTGAACATCATCATTCACCAGTTGATTTAACACTGGTGGTGGACATTTAGAGTATAGCTTCTTGTTCTTTTCTGAATCAGTACCTTGACCTCTCTGATCGATTATGTACTCAAATAAGTAAGAAGACGTGGAATAACTTTTGAGTTTTTGACTCAGAGTCTCATAATCGACCTTTGAAGTAGCAAGGTCTCGTTTCAGCTTATCAATCTCATTTATGTAAAACACTATAGCATCCTGTTTATTTAACAGAGCCACACCTAGTTCATGCACCTGTTTGCCTAAACTTTCATTCTTTTCTTTCAACTGTTTTTCTCTTTCTTTTATCAACAGGTTTTTATCTAACTTAGATGTGAGCTCTGAAATTGTAGACTTTAGGAACACTATCTGTTTTACATAATCATTACAAGAACCACAAGGTAAGCCAAAAGTACATACCTTTTCCTCGGATGATTGACCACAACTGCACACCTTTTGGTTTGACTCATTGGCACGAACTTTCACTGGTGTCTTTTCTGCAGCTGGAACCGAGGCTGGTTCATCATCAATGCTGGCAATTGATTCTTCCTCACTTGAGTAACTTTTTGTCTCGGATTGAGAATCTTCGTTCAACACATGAACATTTGCCACATTAATATCAGCACCATCATTCCCAAATTGTACTGACCAGTCAATTCCCTCGTCCTTTTGTACAACTGCCATTGCCTTAGCCGGTTTTGGAGTTGATTCAGACTTTATGGTTGAAGAGGAAAATGATCTACTGCCAGGACTGGTTTTGAAAGGATACTTCGGTCCCACACTCTTCGGCTTATCACATTCTCTCACGAAATGACCTTTTTCACCGCAATTATAGCATGTTACCGCAGACTTATCAAATCCAAGGTTGGTATCCTTTGTAGCTGATATTTGCTTCCCTGTTCTTTTCTCATATGCTCTTGCCCTCCTGACTAAGTTAGCATATGACCAGAGGATATCTTGTCTTTCCATCTCATCATCATCGATCTGGTCATAGTCCTCTTGTGTAAGATGACCATTACCAATCTTCCCCTTCAGTAGATCATCATAAGAGGAGACTAGCGCACTTAGCATGCTCATATGTGCTTTTACTTCATCTGCGCTCCCATACTTGAAATGCTCGACATTGAATCCAGAAGTAGACACAGTATAGGATGGCCCAGAAGATGGGGCTTCAGGTGTAGATCTGCCAGAATCATTTACATTACTCACATAGGCAGATTGTAAGGGGGCATTTGAAGAAGTGGATGACGATACAGGTGTTCCAGAGTAGTAGAGAGAAGGATTTTGTTGATAACCGGACATGGAATCCAAATTTTGTTCCTCCTGCTCTTGCTCTTTCAACTTGGTGATGAAATCATTTAGATCCATCCCGTCAAAACCACCACTGTTCTTCAATATCATAATATATGGCCGCCAGCTCTTGGGCAAAGCTTTTGCCAAAATTTCCACCTGCTGCTTCTCTGGAACAGTAACACCCAGACTGTCCAGTTCACTAAGAAGATGATTATATCTTGTAATGAGAGAAGGAAGTTTTTCATCTCTAGTAGCCATGAAATGATCTAATTCCTTTCTCAATTGACTTGCTTTCAATTCCTTGAGGGTGGCATTTCTCAAGTGCTCTCCACAGGCTGTGGGAAGTTTTATATCTTCTGAATTGATGGAAGATCTCATTAGGAATCGCCTGGATTAACTGAGCATAGGCCTTCTTCTCTGCATCATGACTGCTCTTCTGTTCAACAGTCATTCCATCATAGGGGGTTTCAATATTTCCCTCCCCCTTGGGAACCATATAATCGGTGCTTATTGCTCTCCGAACTCTACAGTCAAGGCCATCGAGGAATATTTCAAACCTGGGCTTCCACATAGGATAGTCTTCCATGGTTAACAGTTTAGGTACTTTATTGGCACTCCCCATTTCACTGTCTAATAATAAGTTGTTTAAAACTGTTGTCTGTTTTGATGCCATTTCAGTAATCAAGAGCTGAGAACACACAGACTAAAATTAGGATTTGATAGACCACACAGATTCAATACGCACGGAGTGGGAATGCACTTCGCACGAACACACAGCACAACGCACGAAGCACACAGTACTATGCACGGACAGGACACAATACGCACGTAGTGGGAAATACTCAATGCGAACTGACACGAAGACACACAGACTTTAATACGCACGAACTGAGAACCTAGTACGCACGGATTGAATTGACTACGCATGGAGACCACACACTACGCACGGATGAAGTAATATAACACACAGATTCAACACGCACGTACTGGAGGCACTGCGCACGCGTTGGGAATCTACTACGTACGGAATGAACACACAATCAATCGAAGAGTCTAGAAGATCTACGACACACTTCGCACGCACAAAGCTTATTACGCACGCACTAAGGACTCACTTCGCATGCGTAAAATGCAAACAGATTAACGTAAAAACACGACCTTTTTAACGCAAAAAGACCTATTTTCGACCTAAAAACCGATTAAAAACGACGAAAAGGACAAAACACACAGGCCTAATCGACACCTAGATCACGAAACCTAAGGAAAAGTGATCAATCAAAGCACAAGGCTCTGATACCACTTTGTACGACCGCTGGGGGAACGGGGTTCTAAACTAAACTAAAACACCCTTACGCTAGGACTGATCTAGGATGAGAAATAGTGCGGAATTTCTATTTCCCAAACCTCCTAAGGATTCTAAGATCTGCTTAGGTGTCCGGCACACAGTATCACACAGAGAAGCACACAGAGTAGAAGCAAGAACAACTCCTAAGAACTCACACAGAGATGCTTAAGGCTGCGATTGGATTCGTAATGAACACTAAGTTCGCGATTTAGTAGGCTTAAGGTCGTATATGGTCGATTACGTAAGGCTCCCGGTTGATTTCTATCGATTCCTGTTGATTCGTCGATTACCCGCGAACTCTCGAAGTTAATCAGTATTTATAGTGTAATTAATTTCACTACGCACGTGATGCAATTCACTTCGCACGTAGCTAGTCCAGTACTCACGTACTGGTTATTTTAATAATAATTAATTAGCTTTTAACCGACCTAATCACTACGCGCGTAGTGAGCTCCACTACGCACGTAGTGAGACTGACTTCGCACGTGGTGATCTTTCACCTAAACTTAAACTTCCAAACACACATCAACACATGATTAAGTACTTGTAAGCTTAAGATCATCACAAAGAATCACTAAGAATATATACACATGCAAACAATTAATCAAAACACATTTGAATTAATATTTTATGTAAACATGTATGTATTTGATTGATAAGAACTAGGGATTCACAATTATGCACCAAAAATGATCATCCCGCCTCTTCTTGCTTCCCTGAGCCTGAGCCTGACAAGTTTGTTCAAGTAGTGTCAGCCGATCAGTAACCTTTGATAGAGAAGTATAGAAACCTCTGGTGATCCCATCTATCTTGTTGTTTACGTCTTCATGAAACTCTTGAAAGTCATCCATGGAGATTCGCGATAGATGTTGTTCTTTGCGAAGAGTAGTCAGAAGGTCTTGATCATGAGTTGATTTTGGCTGTTGTTCCAGAAGTCTGACATATAACAAGCTTTTTAAGGCATCAACTGACATAGATGATGGATCAGGTTGTGGCTGTGGTTCTGGCACTGCAGGTCTAGCATTAAGGAGTTCTTCTATTTTCTTTAATTGTTGAGCTTGGGCCTGGGAAGCTTGTTCAATCCGATCCAACCTTTGATTTGTCGTTAGTAGTTGTTGGTGGATTGGTGCCACGGATTGTAGAATGTGGTCAAGATATGCGGAAATCCGTGGCATATCAAATGGTGCATCAAAAGGAGTCTAGGACGAAGGAGGCAGTCCTCTTTGTTCAATAGGTCCAACACCCAATTGGGGTTGACCCAGTGTATGTGCTATAACCCTGTGCAATAAAGACGGTGTCTGTGGAGAGACACCGTAGTAGCTAGGTGGGGCAGAAACTTGCACGGGTGGGATCACCGCGACTTGTTCAATATGAGGCCCAACAATGTCAGGCCCCATAGTGGATGTGGCTTCCCGGCTTTCTGGGTGTGGGGAACCCTCAGCACTCGCTTTTTATTTTCTCACCTCCTCTCTTTCACTCGAACTCCTAACAACAAAACTATCTTCATCATCACCGCTACCAGCACCATACCCCGCATATTGATCAGGTTGAATGAGAGAGTCAGGGGTGACGGAACCAGTTTCAACAGATAAGGAATGACTTGGCGCAGTGATTGGAATGTCATGTTCGGGGGCAACTATGGCCCTTCCTGCTGGAAGTACTTCAGCAGTTTGAGTTGGAGGATTCAAAGTTATGACAAGGCCACCTGCTTGAGGAAATGCAGTATCAGGTCGAGTAGTGGGTGTCACATCTGGTGAGGTTGGTTGTGGGTCGGTAAATTTCATGAAGGAGGGTGTGCTTTCTGCTGGTTGTTCGATTGGGTGCTCAGGAGTGCCCATGGGAGATATAACAGGTTCAAAGGCAGGGGCATCTCCGGGATGGGAAGCAGACTCATCATGAGAAGAACTGGATGACTCAGAAAAGTCAAGACCAAGTTTAGTAAGAACAGCTTTGGTGCGGGTGGATTGAGAAAGAGATTGAATGATGGCTTGAATGGTGGCGGGATCATATGCATCCCCTACCTCTCTATTCTCAACACCTTCACCTACTTCTCCACCCCTCTCAGAATTTTCTCTCTGCACGTCCCGTTCAGCATCTCCCGCTGATGTCTAAGGCCTAAGTTCTACATGCTCACCAGGTGCTACTCCTCCCTGGGCAGGTATGGCCGGTTCTGGCACAACCATGGGAGGTATCCCTACACTCGTCCTATAGCTCACAATAATATCATTTTGCTCACATAGGTCTAATAGAGTGACATGGAAAGATCTAGGGACAGGCAAGTTGGCCGGAATGGCAGGTTTAATGGTTATGAAAAGTTTAGGGTTGATAGAAGGTAAACCTGCCCGGCGAGGAATTTCAGCATTCCGATCCATCACATATTGGATGATCATTGGCAGGAAGCGGTGGTAGGGCAGCAAGTTTGCATCCTTTTTCTTCTATGCGTTCTTTCTTAGCATAGTAGTCTTGATATCTTGAAAGAGCAGGAATGCATAATCCACATGCAAGTGGTTGGCTGCAGCAAGAAAGAGCTTGAATTGATTCTCTATTGGAAACTCATACCCCGAGTGTTTGGGAGTAAGACACCTTTGAAGCACCGTAATGAAAGTGTTATACTTGGGATGTAGACTGGTGCGTTTAAACTGATTCTTATGGGTGAGCTCCCCATCATAACCCATTTCCCTAATGGCTGTAAGACATGCCTCCTCATCAGGGATTTCCTCAAATTCTGTAGCTAGAGGTCTGCTGACTGCAGTGGGCAGTTCAAAGATTGTTCTGAGGTGATTTAGTGGAATGTTAACTTGAAATTCGTCAACCTCAGCATGTATGACCTCCTTTCCTCTTTCATTAAGTCTGACATCACATGTTTTCCAAAACTGTTGGACATATAGCTCGGGAACATGTGTGCCTGTGGTGGCTGGGTTGTAGGTTAAGAGGTGATTTAGTGGATGGATCTTGAGGATTTCTGTGACTATAGGATAAGTAGGGGTTTTGAGTTTGATTAGGTCTATATAGTGGTTATTAGGATGAGTCCTGGTGTTGAGGAACTCAGCTTGAGGCATTATCTCCTCTGGGTCACAGATAGCTTGAGCCATCTTATCTGTACAAGTAGATAGAATAGTTAAGTCATGCGTACAGAGATAAGTATGAACACCAACATTCCATTTGAAATTTGATCCAAACTTAAATGTTTGATAAAGTGGTGTTGAAAGTTGGACTCAAAATGTCAAGTGAAAAATGTTCTAACATTGGAAGGCTTCAGTGTGTGGACCATCAACAGACTCGTGTAAAAGTTGTTTTGAGTATCTAATTATAGACATTTGACAGTTATAAACAACTTTGCAGTACTGAAGCATGCTCCAAAAATCACCATAACACTCTTTTTAGAACCAAAAATTGAACTTATGATGTAAGTTCATACTCTTCAAGAATACGAAGAACACTTTTTGAGATTTTTGAAATATTTTTGCACCAAAGTGTTCCCCATATGTTGAAACATGCCATCGTAAGTTAAGTTTTACCAATGGAGTTTGTTTCGTGTCCTAAAAGTTCACACAAAGTCTCGCAAACCTCGTCGCATTCGGGAGTTTGAGGCTTCAAAATTACAGTCTAGAGTCAAAATTTCAAAAATGTAATCCGTACAAGTTGTTACCTATATGATTAGAAGTATTTTGACACAAAGATAGAAAATTTTGGCAGCGTAACGAGAGGTTGTGTAAAATCAAAGTAGCCGAATCAAGAGAGTTTGAAGGATTTTGAATTTTGACCGGATGAAGTGACTAATGGTGATGATGGGACGGTTATAAAGGTGAAAGGACACGTGTCGAGTGGTGAGTGGGTGGTTAAACAGTTAAAAAATCGCGGCTGATAGGAATGTTCAATCGCATGCGATTCACACTTTGGTGTGTTAATCGCATACGATTCAGCTCAGGAGTTGGGCTCATTTCTATCAATTCATCTGAATCGCATGCGATTCACACTATCTTAACCCAATAGCATGCGATTCAAGGTTTGTTTGACATGCGATTGAGATGTTCATTTCTAGTATGCTATCGCATGCGATTAAAGGATAATTGACAAGTTATCCCATGCGATAGAGTTCCATGCGATTGAACTAAGACTGAAATTAATGTGTTAAGATTGTAAGTGATTCCATGCGTTTGATGCATAGAATGCGATTGGCAGTTAACACACCCCAACACTTGGGAATTTTTCTGAAAGTTCAAAGTATCTGGAATGTTGAGTTGAAACATTTTATATTCCAAGATACTTTGTTTGAAGTTGTTTATTTTGACACAATCCCCCTAGACTTAGGCTTTGTTTTTGAAAGTTTGAAGTGTTTGTTTCCCCTAAACCTAAGAAACACTCGAAACTGGAACCAAAACCCGGACCCGAACCGATTTGCGAGTCTTATAAGAAAACCGTTCACTCAAACTCTTTGAACATGTTTTTAAGTTTAGACCAAGTCCTTAATTTGGAGTATGTCAGTTAGTAAGCTTCTCCCCCTACACATGTGCACTATGTGTATCAAAGTTCCCCCTACACATTTGTAACATGTGTAAAACCAGGAACAAACTCCCCCTTGATTGGTGCAGCAGATTTCTGCACAGAGAACAAACAGTATAACACCTACTCCAAACTAAAGAAAAGAAAGGAAAAGAAAAAGGGATAACAGTATGCTAGATTTCCAGATTGAGCATGCCTAACTTGGATACCAACTCAGTGAACCGACTTTCGTCTAATGGTTTGGTAAACAGGTCATCCAGCTGCTTTTCAGTAGGAACATACAGTAGCTCAATTAATCCTTTCTCAACGTTATCTTTTATGAAGTGATAACGGATATCAATATGTTTAGTTTTAGAGTGGTGTACCGGATTGCAGGAGATGGCGATGGCAGACTGAGAATCACATAAAAGTGGAATTTTGTCATACCGGAGACCAAAGTCTGATAGTTGTGTACGTATCCATAGACTCTGTGAACAGCACATTGCAGCAGCAACATACTCAGCTTATGCTGTAGAAGTGGATACACAGTTCTGCTTCTTTGAAGCCCAGCAGACTAACCGATCTCCCAGAAAGTGTGCACTACCAGAGGTGTTTTTCCTATCAATCTTGCATCCGGCATAGTCAGCATCTGAGTAAGCATGAATATCCAGATTGGAGACCTTTGGATACCACAGACCAAGATCCATGGATCCCTTGAGATATCTGAAAATATGCTTAACAGCTAACAGATGAGACTCCTTTGGATTCGCCTGATATCTGGCACAGAGACAGGTAGAGAACATGATATGTGGACGACCTGCAGTTAGGTATAGTAAAGATCCAATCATCCCTCGGTAAGTTTTGAGATCCACTGGAGAGCCATCTGGATCTGCTGATAGTTGTGCTTTCGTAGCCATGGGTGTGGAGATAGGATTACAGTTGAGCATATCATACTTGGTGAGAAGATCTTTGATATACTTAGACTGGCAAATGAAACTGCCATGACAAAACTGTTTTACTTGGAGTCCGATAAAGAATGACATCTCTCCCATCATACTCATTTGAAACCTGTTTGCCATTGTTTGTGCAAACTCTTCACTGTACTTTGGATTCGTAGATCCAAAGATGATGTCATCCACATATATCTGAACAAGAATTTTGTCCCTACCTTTAGTCTTTGTGAATAGAGTGGTATCTGTCTTTCCCTTTGAATAACCCTCACCTATCAAGTACTCAGATAAGACATCATACCATGCACGTGGGGCTTGTTTTAAACCGTACAAGGCCTTATCTAGAATATAGACATGGTTAGGGTATTTAGAGTTGATAAAACCTTCTGGTTGTGAGACATAGACTTCTTCTTTAAGAACACCATTGAGAAAAGCTGTCTTCACATCCATCTGAAAGACTCGAAAGCTGCGGCAGGCTGCATATGCAAGAAAGAGTCGTATAGCCTCAATTCGAGCAACGGGGGCAAAAGTTTCATCATAGTCAATGCTCTCTTGCTGATTGTAACCCTTAGCAACCAACCGAGCTTTGTTTCGGACAACTACATTCATTGGCTGTTGCTGATCGTGTTTGTATGCCAACTGAGGGATCTCCGATTATGTTCTCTTCTGAGTGATGTCTGGTCCACTTTATTTCATGAGGGGTAGAGGAAGAAGGAATAAGATCTTGAATGTGTCTTGCCTCTTCTTCATCTGCTCTGGAGAAATTTGGGTCTGAATCAAACACAGGTGAGCTATCTTGGTCAGCTATAGGAACAGCCACAGGAGGCTATGTGACTAAGACAGAAGTAGAATCTTCAGCATATAGATCAGCAAATGGGTTTGTCTCAGTGACCATAGGAGCTGTGATAGTGACACTTGTTTGTGCAGCTGTGTTGTCCCTGTTTTCAGCCACAACTGCGGAAGATTCAGAATGAAAGAAATCAAACATAAAGTCAAGATTAGAATTTGAACTGGAAGAAATGTCGTATTCTTTATTTTGAATAACTGGTCCTGAACAGGTATGTTCAAAAGCAGCTACTGTTGATTTAGGTGGAAAATCTATAACATTCAATGCATCATTTAATGTTACGTTGATACTTTCAACAATGCTCTTTGTACGTTTGTTAAAAACTCTATAGGCTTTCGATTCAGTGGAATAACCTAAGAAAATAGCTTCATCAGCTTTAGGAGCAAACTTTCCTAGATTATCCTTGTCATTTAGAACAAAGCACCTATTACCAAAGACATGAAAGTATTTGATATTAGGTACTATGCCATTTGCCAGTTCATAGGGAGTTTTATTAAAACGTTTATTAATGAAAGAGCGATTCTGCGTATAGCAGGCAGTGTTGATGGCTTCAGCCCAAAAGGAAGGTGGGAGCCCAGAGTATGACAGCATGGTACGGGCAGCTTCAACCAATGTTATGTTTTGTCTTTCGACCTGTTGGGAAATAATCTAAGTTATTGAACATAAAGATAAGAACTGTTTGGTGAAGGTTGGTGAAACAGTTTAAAACTGTTTGTTGAAAATATGAAAACAGTTGAGAACTGTTAGTATAAACATCTTCAACTGTTTGAAGACCTTGAAGCTGAAGACTGTTAGAAGAATAAAGAACTGTTGTATTCATTAAACAGTTTCTGTTGAGCTATATTTGGAAAATCCTATCTTTGAAGATATCTCGAAATACTTTGAAGATCATCAAGATTATCTCAGAAGATAGAAGATTACCTAACTGTCAGCAAATCAAGGAAGATCAAGGAGTATATATAATAGATTAGAATTCATAATTTGTACGCACTTACTCATTGATTATATTTTGCATTCATTCTTAAAATTGTAATTTTGCTTTCTGAATAGTGCTAAGCCTCTAAGTTTCTCGTTGAAACCTAAGAATAGTCTGTGTTCTTCGTCTAACATAATAAGTTAGATTGGGGGTGAAGTTTGCTTTTGTAATCATTCTGGTTGGGTAATAAAACTACTGTTTGATTGAATTGATCTGTGTTTAAAACCTTCTTTAATCAATTATGTGTGATTCCGCAACTTCTTAGTTGATTGTGATCATAATTAAAGATTAACTTTTATTTTACTCTGATTTATTATTTAAAAGTTAGTTCTTGTTATTTGATATAATCTATATCCGATCCTGACAAGTGGTATCAGAGCCTTATCATTAAGGTTCCTTTGATCACCGGTTGAAGGTTTTTGCTTTACCTTGCTTTAATATTTTTTTTAAACTGTCTTTAAATCAATTTGTTTCAATGGATTCGGGAGGTTCTTCTGATAACAGTGGGTCAGGGTCCAACATTCGTGTTCCCATGCTCAAACCATCTGATTTTGAGATGTGGAAACTAAGAATTAAACAGCATGTCCAACTAATGGACTATGCTGTTTGGCAAATCATTGAAACTGTTCCCACTAATCCCATTGAACTGGATGAGAATGGAAAACCAAAGAAGAAACCACCACCAAAGACAGATGCTGAAAAGAAGGATAGAATGATTGAGACGAAAGCCTTCAGCATCCTTCAGATTGCAATTCCCAATGAGTATCAACATCAATTCAAGAAATTTGATGATGCTCATGAACTTTGGAATGCTCTGGAAAAGAGGTTTGCTGGGAATGCTAGTTCTAAGAGAAACCAAAGAGATCTTCTTAAACAAGCCTATGAGAACTTCACCAGTGGGAAGAATGAGAGTATCACCCAAATCTTTGATAGGTTTTACAAACTGGTGAGTCAACTGGAGAGTGCTAAGGTTAGGCTTGATCAAGATGAGATAAATAGAAAGTTTCTTAGGTCTCTAGGTGATGAATGGACTGTGTTTGCTGCACAATGGAGAACCAAGGATTCTCTTGAAGACATAGAGTTAGATGACCTCTATAATAGTTTGATAGTGTTTGAGGGAGAGATAGAGGAAAAAAGAAAAATTGTTATCCCTAGCCACAATGCTGCTCTCCTGTCTTCCTCGGGTATGGAATCAAACCAATCATTAACTAACTCTATTGATAGTTGTGCAGGTACTAGTTCTGTTATTAGACTAGATATGAATACTCCAGATGCAGTTCTTGAAGCTTTTCTTGCCAGCCATGCACATTCAACCCTCACCAATGAGGATCTTGAACAAGTGCACCCTGATGATCTTGAGGAGATGGATCTCAAATGGCAGATGGCCATGCTTACTGTTAGAGCCAAGAGGTTCATTAAAAGGACTGGAAGGCAAAACATGAATTTCAGAGCTGATGGCAAGGCTGGATTTGACAAGTCAAAGGTGAGATGCTTCAAATGTCAACAACTTGGCCACTTTGCAAGAGAATGCAGATCTGGTGGACAAGTTCAAAATCAAGGTCAGAGGCCAACTCAGAATCATACCTCCTCAGCATTGGTCTCACAAGAAGGCCATGGATTTGATTGGAGTGATCAAGCAGAGGAGGCTACCAGCAACAAAGCTTTGATGGCATTGACTGACTCCTCCATCAAGATGGATTCTCCAGAATCTGAGGACATACAGGTATCTTCTAAACTATGTCCTGGTGAATGTAGAGCTATTGTTAAGAGGTTTAGAGAGCACAATAAGAAAGTATGTGATGCTCTAAGTAAAATGGAGGAGAGATGGTATGAGTATACTGCTGTGATAGAAGATCTTGAAAAGAAAATTAAAGACTATCAGGCTAATGAACTGCAAATGGACTATGATAGAAAATATCATAAGTGGGAGAAAGAGCAGTTTCAAGATGAGATTGATAGTCTGAAAAAGAAATTGGTTGAAAAAGAAAGCAAGGTGGATGAACTCACAAAGAAATTGGAGGGTGTGGACATTGATCTTGGAATGTTCAAGGCTGCAAACCTTAAGCTTGAGACTCTGCTACAATCTCAAGTGAGAGACAAGGTGAAAACTGGACTTGGATATAAGGAAACCCCACCTCCATACAATCACACATATATAACACCCTTGTCTGAGGCAGCTGATAGATATGTCAATGAACCTTTGGCAGATGAATTAAAGTCAGCTGATCCAAAGTTTGAGAGTTATGAAGATGAAGTTCTATCTGTAGTAAGTATTGAAGATATTGAGATAGTTGTGAAGAAAGATGAAGTGATTCCATATGAAAATCACATCTGTTGTGAACCCATTTCCACAAAACCATCTTTCAATCTTGTGGTGTTTGTAAAAGCATCCACAGAATCCCTCATCACTGAGCCAACACCTTAAAAAGCAATCCATTCCATAGAAAGCTCCACAACTGTTGCCAATAATCCCCATCTTTACACAAACAGTTCTCTCAAGAACCCAAACAGTTCTAAGCTAAAAAGCCCAACTGTTAGTACAAAAGCCAAAGGAAAGGAGAAAGTTGGTGAGGTTGTGTATGAAAAGAAGAAGATGGAAGCTCCAAAATCTCAGGCTAAACCCAAGCCTAAGAAAAGGCATACTGAAATGCCTGCATGCACATGCCAAAAACATGGTGTCCAAAAGTTTCCTCAATCTGCAGCTGTTAGAGGAAATCAAAGAAATCGAAACCAATTCTGGTCACAAAGAACTGGTTTGCCTATTGTGAAAACTAAAAAATGCTATATATGTGGGAGATCCAATCACTTGGCTCAAGACTGTTATTATAACCCACAGCTGTATAGCACCAAGAAACCAAGTTTCAAAAGGCAAATTAACAGTTCTAAAACTGTTAAGTCAAAGCAGATCAACAGTTCTAAGACTGCTAAGCCAAAACTAGCAAACAGTTCTACAACTGTTACATCCAAACCAACTAACAGTTCCAAAACTGTTTTAACAAAACCAAAAACTGCTGGTTTGGCTTGGATAAAAATTCAAAAACAAACTGATTCTGGAGAAGGTAAAACTGTTCTTCAAACTGAAAATCAAAAGGAATCACAAGTTGATTCATCTGTTTTACCAACTCCACCAGCTGTTTGTTCAAAGGTGTCCACTGTTAATCACAACAATTGGAAACCACATGTTCTTACAAAGTATTCTTCACACAAATTAGAGAAATCTAATTTGGATGAAATCAAAAAGAACAAAACTCTGTTTAAGTACTATGACTTGAATGGTGTACCCAAGACCTGCATGGCCTGGGTACTTCCTGCTACTAACTGATTTTATTTGTGCAGAGCATTCATAGAGCCAATCATGGATCTATCTGGCATGTGGATAGTGGATGCTCAAGGCACATGACTGGAAATCCACAATGTTTGAAGGATTTCAGAAGCATCAATGGTGGATTTGTAGCATTTGGAGGAAATGCTAAGGGAGGAAAAATCACAGGTAAAGGAGCTGTTGAGGCAGGTACACTTACATTTAATGATGTTTTCTTTGTTGAACATCTTAAGTACAATTTGTTAAGTGTATCTCAAATCTGTGACAATGGAAACAAAGTTTTGTTTACAGATTCAGAATGCATTATTCTTTCAAAAGATTTTAAACTAAATGAGAAGGATGTTCTTTTAAGAACACCTAGAAAAGATAATGTATACTGTCTTGATACACAAAAGATTGCTAAACAGAATGTGTTAAGCCGTTTACTCTCCAAGGCATCTCATGATGAGTCTGCCATTTGGCATAGGAGGATGTGTCACATGAATTTTAAAACCATGAATTTGTTAGCTAAAAACAATTTGGTAAGAGGTTTGCCCCAAAAAGAGTTCTCATGTGATGATCATTGTGTGGCATGTCTTAAAGGCAAGCAACACAAAACTTCTTATAAGTCCAAAGAGATTTCTTCCATTACTACACCTTTACAACTATTGCATATGGATCTTTTTTGTCCTACTTCTGTAGTGAGTATAGGGAAGAAAGCCTACTGTTTAGTCATAGTTGATGTTTTCACCAGGTTTACTTGGGTTCAATTTCTTAGAACTAAGGATGAAACTGCTGAGTTAGTTAAGTCTCTTATTCTTAAAATTGAAAATCAATCTGATTTGAAGGTGAAAGTCATTAGATCTGACAATGGTTCTGAATTTAAGAACTATGAACTAAACAGTTTTTGTGAAAGTAAAGGTATTGAAAGACAGTTTAGTGTCCTTAGGACTCCCCAACAGAATGGAGTTGCTGGGAGAAGGAATAGGACTTTGATAGAGGCTGCTAGATCCATGTTAGCTTATTCTAGGCTTCCAATGACATTCTGGGCAGAAGCAGTGAACACTGCCTGCTATGTTCAGAATAGAGTACAAGTAGTCAAGTCCAAAGGGAAAACTCCTTATGAGTTGTTCCAAAGAGAAAACCTTAATAATGAAGACATTCTCGAGCAAGAATGTGATGATGATTGTCTTCCCTTAAAGTTCAGATTTGATGATACAAAATGTTAACGATAATTTGTCACATGTAGATCTCGGAGTTAAGACAGTTCTTATAAGCTGTGTTTAGATCTATAGCAAAAGACAGTATTGTTTTCTCAAAATTATTGTTGCTCAATTGTGATTATCTTGAATAAAATATATCTTTTGTTGATGACTGTGTTCACTAATGATTTGTTATTATTGCTTCAGCATTTGACATATATGAGCTAAAAGTTTGTTTGACAGTTGCACATTTCTGTTTCAATCAATACTAACAGTTTTCAACTGTTAGCATATGGCTTCGGCAACTGTTAGGCAAAGTCCATGTGCAACTGAGGGGGAGAAATTCGTCAACTAAGGGGGAGAAATGAGAACAGTTGTAAACACTAAACAACTGTTAATCCAAATAAATGATCAAACAAAAGGGAGTTAACTTTTGAATAACAGTTGTTACATCTTATGAAAACAGTTCCTCAACTGTTAGTTTATTTTGTCCGTCAACTGTTAAGCTATTAAAGGGTGTTTTGGTCTTTGCAGAATTTTGGAAGCCTTTGGATTGCATTCAACAGTCGAAACATATATAAGGCAATTCCCTCCTTATTAAGCAACTCACACGTCCAAAACGAACTTCGATCATTAACAAACCCTAACTCTCAACAACTCTCAGAAATCAAAATCAAAATGTCTCCTCTTCCATTTGTCAAAGAGCACAATGTGATCGCTTATCTTGAAAAATCAGACAATCTTGACGCTTTCCACGTCATGATTGATTATCTTACTGTATCAAACATTCATTATGCTCTAATTGTCAACCACACAATCTATACCTCACATATTGAGAACTTCTGGAAGAATGCCAAAGTCCAAGAAGTTGATGGAGTGCAACAGATTTCTACAACTGTTGATGATATGGAGGTTTCTATAACCGAAGACACTATTCGCCATGCACTACAACTGAATGATCTTAATGGTGAGTATTCTGATTCGGTTGCATTAGAATATCTACACACTGAGTTACTAAAACTTGGGTATGAGGGCCCCGGGGGTAAGGGTACCTTCTACAAAGGGCAGTTTTGCGCACACTGGAAGTTCATTATCCATACTCTCCAGCAGTGCATAAGCCCTAAGAGAACGGGCTGGAATGAGTTTGGGAGCAACATTGCTCTCGCACTCATCTGTATAGCCAACAACAGATGTTTTAATTTTTCAAAATTGATATTTAATGGTATGGTAAAACATCTGGGGACCAAGTATAGTCTATTTTTGATGTATCCACGGTTTGTGCAAACTTGTTTAAACTTTTTGATGCCAAACCTTAAAATACACAAGAGGGTCATTATTCCCTCTGCTCATGTGGCTTCCACTTTGAGCAAACTGTTGGTTAATGGCAAGAGTTTCTCTGGTGCCATAACTCCTCCACTCTCTGCAATGGTGGAGTTCTTGTCAAGAAACAGAGTTGCCAGGGGTGAGCATGAAGCCCACACTATTGCTACACCACCACCTTTGGAACCCACAACTCAAGATACACAAACATCCCCTTCTGCTACCATTCGAATAGCTACAACACAAGCCCCTACATTGAAAACATTTAGAAAGAAGAGGAAAACTGTTGGTGCTCCTTCCACCACAGTTAGAGAACCCCAAACTGTTAGCCCTGCACAGGTGCATTCACCTATGCAGAATATCGAAAGGGAACCTTTGGTGCTGTCTCCCAGGCACAATGAGGAGGTGATCATTCCTCAAGAGGGTGATCATATGGTTTTTGAGGCTGACACTACTGTTTTATCCGCAAGGGATAACCAGGACAGTGTTAACATAGCTAAGACCTCAACCATGGCAACAGAGACTGGTAAAACAGTTTATGGTAATCCCCAGAACCAAGAACAGAGGGGTACTGATGGTGAGATTCAGGGGAGTCAACCACCAGTGGAAACTGTCAATGATATGGTCATAGTGGAAACACTAACTGACATTGAGACTAGACTGAAAAAACATGCAATGACGGATCCTAATTTTGCACCTTATCTTGCTGCTCATCAACACCTAAAGAAAAGGATTGCCCTTCAAAAAAAAAGAATAGTTACTCAAGATGAGAAGATAAAAGAACTGATTGAAAAGTTGGAGAAGGCAACTGAAGTACTCAAGGTAGTAGCAATTCACCATGAGGTGCTAATAAGGCAAGATAAGCAGCTGAACTTTCTTGATGAGAATCTGAAGAAGGCAACCAATGTTCTTCATACTCTTGAGATGCTGCTTAAACCCAAATCTTTGGTGAGAACCTCTTCAACTGCTCAAGCTAAAGGAAGAAGAAAATCCAAACAGGAAGGAGTTAAACAAACAGTTCCACAGGATCAACAAACAGTTGTCACTACAACTGAACAAACAGTTGCAACCATTGACCCAACAGCTGTTACTGAAGATGAAGAAACTTTGTCAGCTGAGGATAGGATGATGATAAACAAGATGGCTATTACTGCTAGCTATCCAACTACTGAAGTCTTCAAGTCATGGTCCAAGGTTAAACAAACTTACTTAATTGACCTATGTGCTCAAACTACTGGATTTAACACCAAGAGGATGGCACAAAGTATTGAGGATGGTTGGTTGGAAGGTAAATTCAAAGGTATGAAGGAGCTGAAACCATTACCACCAAAGAAAGGATTCAAAGGCATTGCAATTCAGGAAGAAAGAATTGCTGATCAAATGCTTTCTGGTTCAGGAAAAGGAAAGGAAGTTGTTGTTCTTCCTACTAAAGTTCTTAAAAAGCCTCAACAACTTGAAGATGATTATCAGTTGGCTAGGAGGCTGGCAGCTGAAGAAAGGGATCAAGAACTGCTTGCTGTCAAGAAGAAAGAACAAGAAGAAAAAGATTTTGCTATGGCTCTTCAGCTAGGTGAGAAAATCACAGCTGAAACTGATGAGGAGGAAAGATCTCAGAAAGGTGTGAAAAGAAAAAGGGTAATAAAAGGTAAAGCATCTACAGTTAAGCCAACCAAGAAACTTCCCACTTCAAACAAAGCTGTTGTGGTTCACAAAATTCTGAAAGATAAACTGACAGTAGACGTTCAGCAAGGGATTGACCAATTGGAAAAAGAATTAGGTAAAAAGTCTCATGTTGTTGAATGAAAGTTTGAAGAAAAAGCAAGTGACAAACATTGCATTACTATTCCAAGGGAAGATGGATCTGTTGAGGTGTATGACAATTTTGTACAAATGATGACAAGAATATCACCAGAAGATGTACAAGAATTGTATACATATGGAATTAAGCACTTTAGTGACTCAAATGAATGAATCAAGATTCTGATGGAATATCTTACCAGCATTTGCAACCCATTAAAGATTATGCCTAAACTGACAGCAGAGGAAACTTTTCCCATAAAGGCAGTGAAGGTATATGCAAAATCAAGGACATACTACATGGTGATGGGAAATACAATGCATGAGTGGTTTGATTTGAACTTTATTGAGCATCACAAGACTAAGCTGGAGTTTTTGATTAAAGCTAAATTCCATGGGGATTCAAAACAGAAGGAAGACTTACTGAACAGATTCAAAAGGAGATTAGAAGAAATGTGACTCATTACTTATATTAATTTGTCTATAATCGAACCAACAACTTAAATGTATTGTTCAATACTTTAAGTTAGGGGGAGATTGTTGGGAAATAATCTAAGTTATTGAACATAAAGATAAGAACTGTTTGGTGAAGGTTGGTGAAACAGTTTAAAACTATTTGTTGAAAATATGAAAACAGTTGAGAACTGTTAGTATAAACATCTTCAACTGTTTGAAGACCTTGAAGCTGAAGACTGTTAGAAGAATAAAGAACTGTTGTATTCATTAAACAGTTTCTGTTGAGCTATATTTGGAAAATCCTATCTTTGAAGATATCTCGAAATACTTTGAAGATCATCAAGATTATCTCAGAAGATAGAAGATTACCTAACTATCAGCAAATCAAGGAAGATCAAGGAGTATATATAATAGATTAGAATTCATAATTTGTACGCACTTACTCATTGATTATATTTTGCATTCATTCTTAAAATTGTAATTTTGCTTTCTGAATAGTGCTAAGCCTCTAAGTTTCTCGTTGAAACCTAAGAACAGTCTGTGTTCTTCGTCTAACATAATAAGTTAGATTGGGGGTGAAGTTTGCTTTTGTAATCATTCTGGTTGGTTAATAAAACTACTGTTTGATTGAATTGATCTGTGTTTAAAACCTTCTTTAATCAATTAAGTGTGATTCCGCAACTTCTTAGTTGATTGTGATCATAATTAAAGATTAACTTTTATTTTACTCTAATTTATTATTTAAAAGTTAGTTCTTGTTATTTGATATAATCTATATCCGATCCTGACACGACCACACCATTCTGTTGAGGAGTGTATGCTGCAGAGAACTGATGGTTGATCCCAACTAGGTCACAAAAGCTTTTGAGCGGTGTTCTTGAATTCTGTTCCATTGTCTGTACGGATTGAGACAACACTCTGACTATATTTGTTCTGCTGCTGTTTGATGAATGCGATCATTGTTGGAGTAGCTTCATCTTTAGCACGCAGGAATTTGACCCAAGTATACCTGGAATAGTCATCCACCATGACTAGTATATACCTCTTCCCATGCTTGGACTGAATTCTCATAGGACCACAGAGATCCATATGCAAGAGATCTAAAGTCTTGGTAGTGCTAAACACTTGCTTTGATTTATGAGTAGCCTTCTTCATTTTACCCTTCTCACAGTCTGCACACAGATGGTCCTTGTTGAATCTTAGCTTGGGAATGCCTCTCACCAAGTCATCAGTGACTAGTTTGTTAATATTCTGAAAGTTCGGATGAGAGAGTTTACGGTGCCATTTCCAAGTAAGATCATTTGAAGCTTCGGACAGAAGACACATAGAAGTAGGAGAATCATATTTCTCCAAATCTATGGAATACAGGTTAGATTTACTAGAGCCTGCAAGTAGTTCATCACCAGTTTCTGTGATCACAGAACATTTTGTTTATCTTGAAGACGACTACTAGATCTTTGTCACAAAACTGTCCGATGCTAAATAGATTATGACCCAATCCTTCAACATAGGAGACTTTCTTGATCTTGATGTGCTTCTTCTCAATGTCTCGGTACCCCATTATTGGTGCAACATTGTCGTTCCCAAAACGTACATTCCCGGAGTACTTAGGAACATAATTCTTGAGAAGACTTTTGTTGCCGGTCATATGTTTGGAACACCCGGAGTCCAGGTACCACAAGTGAGGTGCCTACAAAACAAGGATAAAGCACTTTTAGGTCCCCATACATAAATGGGTCCTTGATTGTTAGTTCCTAAGTTGAGTTGAGTAACAACTGTGGGTTATGATGATGAGAAAACATCTAATGATCTATTCTTTGGTACCCAAATGGATTTAAGCTTTTGTCGGGAAGAAATAGATGTAGAAAAAGTTTGCTCATTTGGAAGTCTCGCTATCACTTTTGGTGTGAAAGTTGATGAAATTGAGGGTTTTAGATTCGTTAGAGTTGCGGAAGCGTTATGTTTGCGAATCCATGTTTGCGAAGAATTCCTAAGAATTTGTTTCGACTTAATGACATCAACTTGTTTAGGGTGAACTGGTTTCCTTGCAGAAGTGGATGGTACCACTGGTTGTGGATGTGTGTGCTTGGGTTTGGTAGATTTAGCATTTTTGTACGATTGATTGCATGAGTGGTTTGTAGAATGCAGGTATTGTTCATGAGCGCTCCATGCCTTTTTGAATGCTTCATACCCTTGCCGTCTGTAGACTTCCAGTCCGTTGATCATCAATAACCGTTTTGATTTGTTTAAGCGTTTAAGTGCATGAGATTGATGAGTGGTGATCCATTGATTAATGATGAAGCCTTTTAAATTTAAAAATGGAATACAGACTTGATTAGCATAAAAATCAGTCCAGTCAGCACATGGTTTAACACCTAAAGACTTTCTCAATTGATCATAACAACAATTAAATTCAGAGTGTCCATGAGTACAATCATCACTCATACAAAACATGGTAGAAGCAGTATTGTCTTGTGAACAGGAATGATTACAAACAGAATCAAACATCAAAATGTTTTCACAGACAGGTTTCAAATTTGAACACTTCCTAGTGGATCTAGGAATGACTCTTTGCCATGATGCATTTATTTGGTACTCCTTGTTTCCAGACTTCTTCACATCTGCAATAGAGAGTAAACGATTAGAATTAAGTCGTGGTCGACTAGCTGCATCTCGTGATGATTCAGGTACGTCTAAGTGCACACGAGAAAGGTGATTGGAAGTGGAAAGTTGAGTTGGTTTGCAAATCTGTTTTAGTTTAAGTTTTGTTACATCAGTTTTATTAACAGAATTTATATGAGTGATGCATGCTGAAGACTTAGTGGATGCATGAGTGCAATCATCAAGTTGTGAACCATAGAGTGAATATGTGAAGGGAGTAGGAGGTTGCATCTCTTCCTGGAGTTTCTTGATTCGCTCTTTTAGTGCAAACTGTTTCTTGCATAATTCATCTATAATCTTTTCATCATGATCAAAAGATGTCTTAATGCGCTGTTGGAGAATGGTAGTTGCTTGCAGCAGAAAAGAGATATCAGAGGTAGGAGGTTTGAATTCATCTTGAATGGCTTTGGCGAGGTCCTGTTGAATAAGGTGGGTAAAACAAAATTCCTGTAGAGTATTGAATCTGTCTTGTAATTCTTTGTGAGGAATGTATTCAACGGTGGGCTTTGATGAGACAGGAGAATAGAGTTCTTCATCAGAATAGACAGAAGATGAAACATCAGTCTCAGACGATGAAGTGAGACAGGTAAGGTATGAGTCATTAAGATCAGCGTAGTCAAATGGAACTTCAGTTCAGAGATTAAGAGTTCGTTTGACTTCTTCTTCAATACTTTCCTCTTCTTGACCAACAAAAACCATCCGTTGGGTAAGCCCTTCGCCAAACAGATCAGCATTGTATAATTGTTTGGACGTAACCTTGCTCAATGCATTTGGGTGTTTGAAGCCCAGTCCATCGAATTTCCATCCGGAGAAAGGACGTTCCTTTTCTTTGTATTGAGAGATGATCTTGTCGCTTTGATCGAGTTTGGATAGAAGATATTCAAGTTCATAGATTCTGGTGTAAAGAGTACTTAGTTCATTCCTAAGTTCATTTTTAAGAATTTCAGAATCCTTTTCAGGACATGCACATTCTGCTTTAAGATCTAATATGGTGGTATTCGTGCTATTAGTTAACTCTAAGAATTCAGATTCTTTAGCAGCTAATTGGATCTTAAGGCTAATTAAGTCGTTATCTAACTGCTTAATTATTGTTTGTGCCTCTATATCTTTGTTGTGTGAAAAATCTCCTAGAACTTGATTTCTAGTGGTTAACTCTATCATCTGATTTTCTAACTCTTTCATTCGGATTAATATGGTTTGTATGTGTTCATGTTTAAAACCCATATTATAGTTAGAGTTAGATGATACCTTCCCTCTTTCCAAGCTTTCCTCATCTGAATCAGAGAGATCATCACCATCATCATCCTCTCTACTTCCTCTACCATTGTGAGCCATTAAACAGAACTGAGCATGATCTTCACTATCCAGATCACTTTCCGATTCTGTATCTTCCAAGAACTGATCTTCTTCTACTAGCAGCGCATTCCCAGCTTGTCTTTGTTTGAACAGACGGTACTTCTGCCGATGGTATTCTGCATCTTTGGTCTTTTTCATGGGGCAATTCCGGATTATATGCCCTGATCTTCCACAGTTGTAGCACTTGGATTCAGTTTTCTTTTCCTCCTTTTTCTCTTCTCTCTGGTACCTAGGCTTGTCAACAGGAGCAGCTCTTTCAGGTCTCCTTGAGCCAGATGTGAACCGTTGTCTATTGTTAGTCTTGCTGAAGCGGTTCTTGAAATTCTTACTGGCCACTGTGAGAGCTTGAAAGGCAGCTTCTATTGAATCATCATAATCATCGTGATCAGAATCACTGAGAGCCACATGCTTAAGTTTCAATGATCTTGATGATGTTTCCCTAGGGGTTCTGTCAGACACCACCAAGGCAAGAGGATCAGCAACTGGTTGTTTTGGTTTAGACTGCAAGATTTCATCTTGATACTGATTGAGATCTTCAAAGATGTTGTGGAAGGTGACTGATGTAAGATCCTTGTTGATCTATTTGTAAAGTCTGGCATAGCCTTTCCACTCATAACCTAATGAATTCAGAAAAACACAATTCAAATCAAGATCAGTTCTGACAATTTGATTAGATCTAATTTCATTTTGCAGCTTGCAGAATCTGCCATATGTTTCAGACAGGAGTTCATTCTCACGAGCTTTGAACTCATGGTAACTGTTGACCAGTTGAGTGCGTTTGATGTACTCTCCTTGTTCAGTCCCTTGCAACTGCTTTTTGATCTCATCCCAAATTTCCTTGGCAGTTTCCAAGCTGTCAATCTTTAGATAAATCTCAGACGAGAGACCCTGTTTTAGATAGTACTTTGCTATTCTCTCTGCTTTCTTGGTTTCCTTTTCAGTAGCAGTCAGCTCATCATTGGTCTTCTCTCTCTCATGTCTGAGAATGGGGGGATTGTTAGTTGGATCAGCTTCAACGATCCTTGTAAACTTGGTGTTGCCCTTGTGGATGCATTCTATCATCTTGTCTCCACAGATTTCGTTGTGTTCAAGGAAGTCCATGAACCTACCCTTCCAGACATTGTATTCCCCCCGAAACAAAACAGGAGGTTTTGTGTCGGTGCCAATGGACATCATTTCATTTGTACCTGACATGATTACTGATTTAAAAAAAATGATCGTTCACTTGTAAGATGGTTTGATTGTTCGAAAGATTCACTTAAAAGGTGTGACGGTTCAAGCTTGATTATAGAGTGACTTGAAAGTTGATTAAAGAACTAAGTCTTTTGAATTTCAATTTTGAATTAGATCTTCAGAGGATTAAATTCAACTTTGAACTAGATAGACGTAAGGTAATTTATTTCACCTTTGAATTAGATCTGGTTTAGATTAAATTCAATTATGAATTAGATTGTTTTGATTAAGTTCAAATATTCAAGAGTTCTTTAAGTAAAGTCCAGACGAGTCAATCACTTGTCCAAGTAAAGGAATTTCACTGATTGGAATTTGTCTTATCGAGTACGATTACAGGTCAATCGAATGCGATTAGGTGTCCTTGAAAACAAGCAGAATGACTTAGTATGGGTGGTTAATCGAATGCGAATCAAACCTGTCTCATCAAACACTTAGAAAATAAGTTGTTAGTTCTGTCAATAGCATGTGATTGCCAAATCAGTGAATAAGTGTGATTCAATCAAGTGCGATCCCAATAGTAATGGCTGATATATGTAAGTGTTAATCGCATGCGATTCAATCAAATGCGATTCACACTAAGATTATTCAGGCAAACTTATCAACAGCTTCTATAAGCCGCACACCCCAATCGCATGTGATTGGGGATCCGGCTGATAGACTTTGATATGTCATTTTCAAATCAGACTGCCTTACCCTGAATAGTGTCTAACCACTTTGTACTTGATTGGTATGGCAAGTGCTTGACTTTCCTTGTTCAACACTTAAGCTATTTATAATTTATAATTAAATAAATTACAAAAAAAAACGATTTCTTCTTCTACAAGTTGTATTATTTAGATCAAAAACACAATAAATGCTTAAATACCCAGAAAATTTAATGTTTGAAAAGTGGGTATTTAATGACTTTTCTTGACTAAGAATGTATGGATAAACTTTCGGTTCAACTTTTTCTTCAAGAACAATTTTTGTAGGTTTGTAAGCTATGTAAAACAACTCAAAGGTATTTTAAAGAAGATGAAGCTTATACCTCTACCGAGTTCTACCTTTTGAAGTCGTTTAAGCTAAAGTTTCTTTGAGGAAAGTTGATGTTCTTGAACTTGTGTAAAACCGAGAATCTTTTCTTCTAGTGAGTTTGAAGTCTTCGAGATCTTGAAGTTCTTTTTCGAACAATCACGAGCCAAAACAAGTTTGGCTCTGATACCAATTGTTGGTCCCGTATTGTATACGGATGAAGCAATGATTGATGATAATCTACTAGTGAGTGTTTGTGTGTGTATTCGGTTGAGGAGAGAGAGCCGAGAGAGAATGGTAAGAACACAAACACAAGTGAGTAATATGCAAAGCTTAGTTAGAATGTGGGGGAAATGCCTTTATATAGCATTTCCCCAACTTTGAGTAATTACATATTACACCCCTCACTTTAATATGTCTAACAGAGCTATAATTAAGAAAATAAGGGGGAGTTATTAATTAACAAAAAAGGAGAGCTATTATTATTAAAATAAGGGGGAGCTATGATTTAGACAAAAAGGGGGAGCTATAATTTCTTAAAAGTAAAGGGAAATTATGAATATTAAAATAAGGGGAAGCCATTATTATCACAATAAGGTGGAGCTAACTTAATTTGAGAAGCCCATAATGGTTGATGATATAAGGTGACTAGCATCACGAGAAACGAAATCAATATCCTGTTTCTAACTTTGCAATCATCTTTACGACTAACATTTATACCTCTGTTCAAGATTTGAAAACTTTATCTTGAGCAAATCTTAGTGCAATCAAGCAAAGCTTAAAGGGACGTCTCACTTTGAAGATACCAAAAAGGGAAACAAACCTTTTTGATGACGCCAAAAGGGGAGAAGAATCCAAGTGAAGACTCAACAGAAGAGGGTACAACTAATAACAATAAGTGAACAGATTTCAAGTGAACCTGAGTTGAAGATTCAAATATAAAGACATAAGCTCATCATCAAAGGTCAATTTCTTGAAACATCACACTTATTATTTCTCCTTAATATATTATGGAATTATTAACTTGGATTAAATAAAAATTGTCATCATCAAAAAGGGGGAGATTGTTAGTGCAATCAAAAGATTAATATTTAATATATCTGGTTTTGATGATGCAATTTTAAATAATATTATTATAATAAAAAAACATACATATCCAAGTTAATATGAAAATAGTAAGTTTGGAAAAATAATAATATATATCTGTTAATGAAAGATCAAAGTATAAAAATATATACTTGTGTGTTCATAAAAGCAACTTGTGGGTTGTAATAAGAAAAATGACAATATGAATTTTAAAAATAGAATATATTCTAAATTGTCATTTTTATAAACATATAATTTTTCACTTAAAAACATGTTCCATAATGCGTCAAAATAATATCTGTCTATGGAACAAAGTTTTTATAACTTCTTGCCAACAAATTTGAATAGACATAATTTTACAAATTGGCAAAAGTGAAAATATGTATTTTAGAATACAAGATAAATATCCTTAAGAGGTATTATTATACTGTGTTTATAATAATTGGAAGAAGGGAATATTTGGAAGATTTGAAAGTACAATAAAAGTATATGAGGTGTCATCCCCTCATTTAATCTTGAGATCCAATCTTTCAAAAGTCAGTCCAGATACACAGTGTAACGATATTTATTTTGGTATTTACTTATTCTAAAATACCGGTTTAAAAGAGGAAGTCGTAAAATATAGAAAATAATTTTAAACGACTCGAGATGACGACATATGTGGCGACGGTCGAGCCCCACAGTCGACCGTGGGCATCGACCGTCCGGCCAGCAAATGTACCCACCTCTCCTCTCTCTTCCTCTATAAATAACAACCCACAAACAACCAAATCTCACCTTTTACCATCTGAAAATTCTCTCCTCTACACACATTCATATCTTGATCTTTCATTTTCAAATATATACTTTTGAGTGTGTTGATTCTTGAAGTTGTGCTCTTCATTTGTAAGAGTTATACAACACTTCAAGATCAAGCAAAAGGGAAGCAAGAAAAATACATTGAGTGATATACACTTTGAGTGGATCGATTTTTTCTTGTATTGGGAGATTAGTGTTTATACACCATTGTTGGTGTTTTGTTGTTCTTAGTAAAGTGTTCTTGAGTGAAGAACACTTTTGAGTGTTTTGGTGGGTTTGACTATTCCCCACTTGGTTTTGGTTTTGGTTAGTGTTCTTGAAGTTCTTGGTGAAGAACTTGGTGATTCTTCTTGGTGAAGAAGAAAGTGTTCTTGGTAAAGAACAAGTTGTTGGGTCTAGTGTAGATCCTTGGTGGTTGTCATCTACCTGTAAAGGTGATTGTATTACGGTGATCTCTTCCGGGTTAAGAGATTGTTGCAAGTGTTGCTAGTGGAAACCTTGACGGAGGTCAAGGCGTGGATGTAGGTTGGAGTTCAACCGAACCACGTAAAAATCTTGGTGTCTCCCTTCTAAACCCTTAACTCTTTAAATTTCTGCATTTGCATTTGCATATTTATTTTCTGCAAGCATACTTACATTTCTTGCATTTTATATTTGTGCACTTTATTTCTTATTTCTTTTATTTATTTATTTCTGTCATTTAAATTTCAGTCTTATTATATATATTAATATATATATATATATTACTATATATATATATATATATATATATATATATATATATATATATTTATATATCTTCCGCATTTTATTTTTCAAGCATCTTATATATATATATATATATATATATATATCTGGTACACTCATCAAGATACATATATAAGTACTACTATATATTTTTATATACTTTACGCATTTATAATTCAGCTTATTTATCTTCTGTCACATATATTTGCTATCCTTTATCTACTAACAATTTTCTCTCTTGTTTCCCACACTTAAATTATTTAAATAATCAAAAAAGTGATCATAGAAACTATTCAACCCCCCTTTTAGTTTCTACAGAGTGGACTTGTGATACGTGAATATCAGTCTTAAATTTTAACACTAATCTAACCTAATTTGACTGACACACTAACAGACAAGCGCACCCGATCGTATAGCAGTAAACAAGGCAAGACCAGGATCGTATCCTCAGGGAACAGGAATTGAAAGTACTATGAAGAAATAAACTAATTAAACTAAATTGCTTAAAATTAAATATGGGGTTTTTGAAAAGTAACAGCTAACCGCTGTCAAGGTATCGAGAGATTTGGTTAAAGAGATAAATATGAAAACAATTTTTAAAGAATTAGAAATAAGAAGACAAAGATGTATTTACCAATGAATCACTCCCCCTAGGTTCAATTTGTATTAAGCACGGTAAATATGATAAGTTTCTAAGGGCGTTTGAACCGACAACCATCAGTCCTACTAATCCGATTATGACTTAATCTTTCTAAAACACACTTAACTCTCGTTGTATGGTGAATCAGACTCAAACTTTTATCTATGGTATTACTAAGTAATCTTAACCCTCATATCTCAGAAAAGTTATCTATCGTATTGCATGCAAACGTCATATCTCAGATCAAGCAAACAATAATCAAGAAGAAAATACACATGCAAGTCATTATCTCAGATCAGGCACAAACTGTATCTAACGAATTACTCAATAAAGATTAAGATCAAAAACTCAAGGATTGTAATTAATCATAAACAAAACAAATCATAAAATATAAGATCTAAAGATTACATCTCAAACCTAGGGGTTGTTCATAATGGTAAATACATTAAAAAGTTTACCCCATAATCATATCAAAGATCATATATAAATCCAGAATTAATATAAATGTAAACATTGTATATGACTTACAATCATAAAATTCAAGAACCATAAAGAAATCGATGATGATGATGCAGCTGATCCCTCCTGCCGTCGTAGACTGCTGCTTCGAAAAGAATTGTTTTTGCGGCTGGAAAATAATTGTGATTTGCCTCTCGATTCACTGTGTGAAGATATGTGCAAGTTTGTTATTTAAATCATTCGTAGCCGGCGCTAGATGTGCATAAAAAATCGGAATATTTAATTTTGTGCAAAAACTATCCGAATCGATTTTTTATAAAACTGGATTTTTTTCAAACCCGAGCGGATTTAACCGGTTTTATCCGATCCGATCCGGTTTTAATCCGATCCGATCCGGTTTTAATCCGATCCGAAACCGGTTAAACCGGTTACACTTTTATCCAAGAAAATCCGGTTTTAATCCGTACGAAACCGGTTACACTTTTGTCCGAGAAAATCCGGTTTTAATCCGTACGAAACCGGTTACACTTTTGTCCGAGAAAATTCGGTTACAATCCGAAAATCCGGTCCCAAAAAAACCGAAAAAATCCGGTCCGGATTTTATCCGATCCGGATCGGATTAAAATCCGAAAATGTGCACCTCTAGCCGGCGCACACATGATACATATAACCTCTCGTGGGCTTCTCGGCCCAATATACCAAATAAAATGGTAGCCACCGTATGAAAATTATGCATGATCATCATCAATTAATTCCATCATTCAGTTGATAAGAATGCCACCAATTCACAACTAACTTGATGGCCACAAATTCACCAAACTATTGTTTTTACTTTCTTCTTGCTAGCTGTAGGCTGCTCTCGACCCACATGAAGATTATTCACGGCCCAATTGATTAGAAACAAACATTATATTATTTTGGCCCATTTTGTCTAGTTTTCGTAACTTTTTGAATCACCTAGTTTCGATTCCAAACGAATGAGATACCACCAAAACATTAAAGCAGTGTCAAAGCTGTCAATTCTTCTCTTTTTCTCTAATCTTCATCATTTTCCCATCAAATTCTATATTTCTTCTCTCAAGAACCCTAAAACATGGATTACAACAAATTAAGTAGACAATTAACCTAATTCATCATAATAATGCAATCAAAGAATGAGATATCGTATATAGATAATATGTATATTTTAGACGATATCAAACACCCCAAACTTAAACCTTGTTTGTCCTCAAGCAAACTATCTTTTAAAAACCATTGCACCACGTAGATCAAACAGATAACTTAACAACCAACTTTCGCGGACACGTCAAACAGTCAAAAGAATCATCTGAAAAGTCACTTAACCCGGCAACTACAAATTACATTAAGAACAATGCACTTGTTTGTGTAAAAATCCTCTTTAACTTTTCATTATTCTAAATAATTTCTCACAACACTAATCAACCCTTATAATTCAAATCTTACTCATTCTTGCATACTTTTTCCGTATTCCTCCAGAAAACTCCCGACCTCAAGGTTTATTGGTGATTCCCACGTTTAACTCAACAAACGCGCCGCTTTTTTCTTTTCATTTCTCCTTTTTTTATGCCTTTTTTTTCTTTTTCTTTCTTTTCATTTTCAATAGATCAAACGTGCCTTTCTAATGGATCCATGTAGCGGACTTTCGGCCAACATATCCAAACTAGTTGGTCTTAGTATGCTAGATTTGAAATTTCCTCGTGTCTACTTGTCCGAATCCAAAAGGCCTCATAGTGTTTTTCACTATTAATTTAGGCACATAACTTTGTAAGCAATACATAAGTCTCGTAAAACTAAGGAATCAGTCTCAACCTATTTTTGTCAAGATTTAACTATCTCAATATGTATTGTGGTATCTCAGGATATCGACAAGCTAATTATAATTTTTTGAAGGTTCTATCATTTTTTTATATGCAAAACTTTTTGTACTCTCTAAATTATTCAGGATGAAAGTGAGTTCAAAATTTTTACAATGATGAAAAGCCACAAACACTGACACATAGAATCTAAACATAGTCCCGCCAACGAGTTAAATTCTTTTTCTTAACAATTCAAATAACAATTACGCTGTGTTTTAAAAATTATATTTTCTAGCACAATAGACAAAGCATAAACACTAGTACAAAAATGACCTTTAGTCACACTTTTCTAAAACAGACCAGTCACACTTTTGATTTAAAGTGTGACTATAGGTCATTTTTTAAATTTTGTCATACTTTTAGTCACATTATATTTTATTAGTGTGACTATTTCATAGTCAGTAAATAACTTTAGTCACACTTAAACATTAAAACGTGACAATTTCATAGTAAGTAGTTACCTTTAGTCACACTTAGACATAAAATAGTGACAATTGCATAGTATGTAAAATACCTTTAGTCACACTTAAATATAAACACGTGACCATTACTAGGCACACTTGTAAAAAGTGTGACCAAATGTCATGATATGCCACTGATATGTGAATAAAATTTGTGATACATTTTATAAGAGACCATAGATATATATACGGTCACACTAGTTCAAAAATGACCTTTAATCACTTTTTCCAAAACAAACCAAAGTCACACTTTTGATTTAAAGTGTGACTATAGCTCATTTTTAAAATTTTGTCATACTTTTAGTCACATTATATTTACCTCGTGTGACTATTGCATAGTAAGTAAATACCTTTCGTCACACTTAAACATAAAAACATGACAATTGCATAGTAATTAAATACCTTTAGTCGCACTTAAATATAAAAATGTGACCATTACTAGCCACACTTGTAAAAAGTGTGACCAAATGTCATGATATGTCACTGATATGTGAATAAAATTTGTGATAGGTTTTATAAGAGACCATAGATATATATATGGTCACACTAGTACAATAATGACCTTTAGTCACACTTTTTTCAAAACAAAACAAAGTCACAATTTTGATTTAAAGTGTGACTATATGTCATTTTTAAATTTTGTCATACATTTAGTCACATTATATTTACCTTGTGTGACCATTGCATAGTAAGTAAATACCTTTAGTCACACTTAAAAATAATATCGTGACAATTGCATAGTAAGTAAATATCTTTAGTCACACTTAAACATAAAAACGTGACCATTACTAGGCACACTCGTAAAAAGTGTTACCAAATGCCATGATATGCCACTGATATGAGAATAAAATGTGTCATGAATTTTATAAGAGACCATAGATTTATATACGGTTACACACTACTACAAAAATGACCTTTAGTCACACTTTTTCCAAAATAGTTCAGTCACACTTTTGATGAGCTTATAAGTAAACTTTGGCATTACATGACACAACGCGTGTAAGGACCACAAGCATGGAACATCTCATGAGAACTCTGCAGTTAAGCGTGCATGGGCTGGAGCAATCGAGGGATGGGTGACCCTTGTGAATTGCTTGTGTGGTGGTAAGGCGGGACGTTACAACATTTGTGTGACTATAGGTTATAAATAGTCACACTTTTGAAAATAATGTGTGACCATAAAACGGTTTCAGCTACTTTTTAAGTATTTATGTGTGACTAAAACTAAACAATAGCGACACTTATAATAGAATTGTGTGACCATAGGCTAAACAATAGTCACTCAAATAACAAAATTATGTTTCTAGAAAAGGTTTTTTGTCACACTTTTGGATGAATTGTTAGATTTCAAAATGAGAAGTCCATAACCTATAGTCACACTTTTAAGCTACGGTCACATTTTTTATAAGATATGGTCACTAAATTTTTGTGTGACCATAACATGCCTAAAATGGCACGATCTTCGGTCACACTTTTATTGAGAAAAAAAAGTGTGACCGTAGGCATACAGTCACACTTTTTTGGTGTGACTAAAGATCATTTTTGTACTAGTGAAACTATCTCAGCTCGAAGATAGTGCTCACAGGACAACAAGCAACTGGTTAAGCATTTAACCCCTACCCCATACTTAGAAATTTGCATTGTCCCCAATGCAATCAGATAAGCATAAAAATGTGGACACATATAGGAGTTTAAAGAAACAATACTCACTGGGGTTTGGTGGCAACAAATCACCAGCTGGAACTCTGGCAATCCTCACATCATCAAGACCAACAACTACAAGCAAAGAAAAACAAACAAGCAAAGAAAAGAAACAAAACAAGAACAAACAAAAGAAAACAAACAAACAAACCGGGTTGCCTCCCGAAAAGCGCCTCGTTTATTTAAGCGTCCTGAGCTTGACTCGCCCCCGAGTTAGATTACTTGGGGTAGATTAGCATGACCTCCTCGAGGTCGGGTTCTTGGATCCGATTGTAGTATTTAGGCGATGTCCATTAACTCAGAATGGACCCCTTTCTGATTCAAGATCAACGAACCCCATTGGCGATGATTTCATGACTGTGTAAGGACCGGTCCATCACGATCGAAGTTTCCCGGGCGTGAATTTTAAAAGGGAATTGAAAAGTAAAACCTTGTCACCCGGTTTGAACTCTTTGACGATTTTCAGACGCTTGTCATGCATCATTCTCGATCTCTCCTTGTGTTAGGGATAAACAAGCGGTAGATTGAAGGATTGCGATATGTAACTATGATAGGTTGAGAGAGAATCTCATTTTCACCATACAACACATAGTTAAGCCTTACATTGTGAGGCAATCTTTTCATTTTCTTGTGTAGCACAAGGGTTATATACTTATAAGATATATTTACAATAAGCACCCTCAACTATTGTTGAACTCCTATTCTATTACAATAATATAGTTCTAACACCTTGTACATCAATGAGTTATCATAGGCTTGATACCTCAACTCATCCAGTTCATTTAGCTGGAGAAATCGGTGTTTTCCTCCCTCTTTAGGGTCGAGATTGGCATTTTTCAATGCCCAGAATGCGCGTTGTTCAATCTCGATAGGGAGGTGACAAGCTTTACCGTATACCATACGGTAGGGAGTAGAACCAGTGGGTGTTTTGTAAGCTGTCCGAACTGCCCACAAGGCATCATCGAGCTTCTCGGACCATAATTTCGGGTTAAACCCTATGGTCCGTTCAAGAATGCGCTTCAACCCACGATTTGTATTTTCGACTTGCCCGCTCATATGCGGATGATATGGGGTCGAGAATCGATGCGTGACACCGCATCGTTTCAAGACTTTCTCCAACTGTTGATTACAAAAGTGAGAGCCTCGATCACTGATAAGCGCTTTCGGACACCTAAATCGCAAAAATAAGGATTTCAGAAAATTGCCGACTACTCGGGCGTCATTTGTAGGCAGGGCTTTTGCCTCAGCCCATTTCGACAGATAGTCGACCGCCACAGTATGTACTTGTTTTTGTGAGATGTAGGGAATGGACCCATGAAGTCTATCCCCCAAACATCGAATATCTCACAAACCTGGATGCCATGTTGGGGCATTTCATCCCTTTTGGAGATGTTCCCGGCTCGCTGGCATGCATCCCAGGTTTTGACTATGGCGAATGTATCTTTAAAAAGGGTTGGCCAATAGAAACCACACTCTAACACCTTTTTCGCGGTGCAGTTCGGGCCGAAGTGTGCTCCAGTTGGACCTTCATGACATTCACGCACCGGCGCAAGACATAGTCCGCACCTAACCGAAACAAATGGGGTGAGTACCAATAAAAAGGTTTGACATCAGTCAGAAATTTCCGCTTCTGCTGATGTGTCAACCCCTTTGGAATGAACCTTGCAGCTAAATAGTTGGCTATGTCAGTATACCACGGATCTTCCTCTTGTTGCGACTCAATAATTTGTAAGAACTCGTCAGGAAACGTGTCATCGATGGTATACTTGTTGAGTTCTTCGAGATTTGAATTCTCGAGCCGGGAAAGATGATCGGCGGCTAAGTTTTCTGCGCCTTTCTTGTCCCGGATCTCAATATCGAATTCTTGCAAGAGCAGAATCCAAGGAATGAGTCTGGGTTTCGCATCTTGTTAGGCAAACAGATATTTCTCAGTCTAATGCAAATACCACCGCCAGGAGCTCTTTCTCAGTCGCGGTGTAGTGCTCATACGCATCAGTGAGAGTCCTACTCGCATAGTATATGGGCTGAAAATGGTTGTTCTTTCTTTGGCCCAAAACCGCCCCGAGTGCATAATCACTCGCATCACACATGAGCTCGAATGGAAGTAACCAATCAGGTGGCACCTTGATATGGGCATGTGTGAGCTCATGTTTCAAAAGATTGAAGGATTTCACACATTCTGGTGAGAAAATGAATGGTGTATCCTTCTCGAGTAGCTGGGTCATTAGCCAGGCGATTTTTGAAAAATCTTTGATGAAAAGCCTATAGAAGTCGGCGTGACCCAAGAAGCTACGAACAGCTTTGACATTCGTAGGTGGAGGGAGTCGTGAGATAACGTCGATTTTTTATTTGTCGACCTCCAACCTGTTGGGAAAATGATCTCATTAGTTAAGATTTGATGAGACAAAGTTAAGTTTGTAAGATAAGTTCTAAATACAACTTAAACAGAATTATGAAGCTTAGTCAAACTGAACACTTATAGTGATTCAGACTGAGTATAAGCTGAGATAAGTTGAGCATATCTTCGACCAGCTTAGACTATATCTTAGTAAGATTATCAATGTGTTTGATAAGCTGTGTGTGTCACCTAAGATATATTGAGCTTTCAGCTTGATGAGTTTCAAGCTGAGCGACTCAGCGTGAATACTGGGTCAGCTCAACATAGTTGCTAAATAAGTTCTAGCTAACTCGTAGGACTTCTAAGGATGAGTTTATTAATATACATGTTAGTTCATGTTGGTTTTCGAGTTTGTTCTCTAAGAACTCAGCTAGATGAGTTTCAAGCTGAGTAACTCAGTCCGAGCAAGAAGTCAGCTTAAAGAAAATTTAAATATGCTTTATATTTATCTTTTTAACTCTCTGTATCTACGGGAAGGATAAGAAGACTCCAGAATGAAGATTGAAGATTGAAGACTCAAGATAAGAAGATTCAAGATTCAAGATTCAAGATTTCGAATTAACCGATAGTTAGTTAGCAAATTAGGATTAGTCCAGTTGTTACGAACCATAGGAGTAGGATTATAAATACTTATCCTCCTGATAAGTTTACAGGTACGACTCAGAAACAACAACGACGACTAAGTGTTGCAGAGCCAAATACTTTACCTCAACCGTATGTGTTACGATTTTTGAATCACTGTTTGTCAGTTCAACGTGATCAAGAAACTCACAGATTGCCAAGCTATTCGTGTGTTCGAATACTCACATTAGTTGTGAGATTGGTAAGTTTTAAATCTGTGATTAAATCTTGTTTAGAGAGTCGTCAGTATCTATAATCATAAGTTGATTATAGATAGCTAAGTTTGAAAGATTGAGAGATTTATATTAGGTGTTTACATAGCAAGAGTTGCTTACTTGATAGAGTCTGTAATCATCTTCTTATTAATGAAAAGCAAAGCATTCGATTGTAGTTTGATTTACTTTGTGTAATACTTTTCTTTGATTTGTTCAATTTCCGTAGAAAGTGTATTCAACCCCCCCTTCTACACATATGTTGCTTGTTCTTATTCTCATCAAGGGACCAACAACTGGTATCAGAGCAGGCTGAACGATTTCATAAGTTGAAAGTTCAAGATTCTGAGAAAGTTAACAATGTCTACAAGCAACAATTCTTCAAACTTTCCACAGATGTCTGCCAAAGGCTGTCCCGTATTTGATGGATCTGGCTCTCCTATGTGGAAATTCAGAGCCATGTTGTTCCTCAAGTCCATTGACAATCGTATGTCCGATGTCATTATCAAAGGACCAATTATCCCCAAGATCTCTGCTGTTGTCAGTGATACGTCCGCTGATAAAACAGAAAAGAGTGAAAAAGAGGTAAGGAAGCCTGTTGCATCCTGGACAGATGAAGATTGGAAACTGTTCAATCTGGATGACAAGGCTAAAAGTATTCTGGCAAATGCCCGGACTAACGAGATCTTGCACACAGTGACTGGGTGTCAATCTGCAAAAGAGATCTGGGATACTCTAAGTGTTACATATGAGGGTACGGATCTGGTCAAACAGCAGAAGAACCATCTGAACAGATCATATGAAAACTTCTTCTCAAATAAGAATGAAACCTTGCCTGATGTGTTTACCAGGTTTCATTGCTTGATTAATGACCTGCTAAGTGTAGGCATTAAGAAAGATGAAGCTGAACTCGTGCTAAAATTTCTGGATGTGTTACGAGAAAAGTTCAATGAAGTGACTACAACACTGAGGGCTGGAGGAACATTACCTGTGTACAACCTACAGTCCATATATGGGTTCTTGCTCATTCATAAACAGATCACAGAACACAAGAGAACTTCTCAACAACAACTTAAGGAGTCCTTGGATAAAGCAGAGATTGCATTAGTTGCATAGAAGAAAAAGAAAAGTTCCAAGGCATTAGTTGTTGAATCTAAGACTGAGTCAGAATCTCAAGCTGACCACTCAGACTCAGAATCATGTGATACTGATGATGTTCTGACTATCACTGAGCAGATGGCCATGGTAGCCAAACGTTTGAGAAGAGCTCAACGGGGAAGAGGAAGATCTGACAGGGGCAAAGGGAAGAGTTCCTTTGATCCCAAGAAGGCTATGTGCTTCAACTGTTAGAAGAAGGGACACATTGCTGCTGAGTGCAGATTAAAGAAGGAAGAATCAGCATCAGATGCTGATAAGAATGCTTACAGGGATGATAAGTACAAAAAGAAATATACTCAGCTCAAGAAAGCAAAGCCAGAAGACAAAGGACTTTACGCTGAAACCTGGGATACTGAATCATCTACCTCAGATGATGATATATGTCTAATGGCTCAAGAAGATGAAGAGTTTGAAATTGATGAAGTTGATTATGGTTAGTCCGAGTCAACTATTGAAGCTGACATGAAGGAAGCAGAGGAAAACAACAAGCTCAGTGATTGGGATCCTGCTTCCATGTATAAGGTTAGTAATTTCAACTCTTACACCGATGAAGAAAAGGGTCTTGCCTTTGACTATTTGCTAAATAATTTCAAGACCATCCTTAAGTCTCAAAAGGTCCTTAAAGCTGAGATAGCTAAACTGAAGAATGAGATTAAGGAAAATAAATCTCTCATTGATGTTGGTAAGAAAGCACAGTGTGATCTTGAATGTCAAAGACACATTAATAAACTTCAAAGTGAAGAACTTCAGGAAGCTAAAGTTAAAGTTGACCAACTTCAAAAGGTCACTGAGTCTTGGCGTAAGTCATTAAAGCTTGCTGAAAAGTGCAAAAACCAACAAATTCCTAAACAGGTACAAGCTGTACTTGGAGGTGACTATCAAACAGCAGCTTATGTAGCTGATGATGAGATAGCAAGTACAGATTCTGAGGAGGATAGACAACTGATTGAGTCTCAAATGTCAGCCTCAGAGAAAATACATGATCCAAACTTGAAATACAATATGTTTGTGAAAGCTAAAGATCATGTAAATGAGTGCTCAACATCTAAACAGCATAGTAAGTCTGTGCTGGACAGATTAGGCACTCAGCCTATTCAAAGAACTTCAGTCATAGAAAGGTTTAACCCAAATCCTTTTAAAAGACAACATTCTCTATCTGGCTCGGAGAGAAGTTACCAGAATAGGAAGACCACTGTAAGTCAGAGGTCAAATCACAACAATAGTAAGTCCAAAGTTGTAGATCTTGGTAAGTCCAAGAAGATCAACAGTGGTAAGTCCAAACCTGTTGAAACTGGTGAGTCCAGTAAGCATGACAAAGGTAAGTCCAAGGTCATGGAAAAGAAGTTTGTTGGTTAAGCTTCTAATCAAAAGGATAACAAACAAACATCTGACAAAGGTAAGTCCAAAGTCAGTGAGCACCAAGTGAATCAACTTGTAAAGAAAGTTAAAAAGTTATCCACTACATATAATACCAAAACTGAGAGCAAGTTCTCACAAGGATGATTAGACACTCTACCTCCTGTAATCATTGGAAGAAGGAGATGTTACAAGTGCATAAGTAGAGGTCATGAGGCTAAGGATTGTGATGTTGATATCTCAAGGCCTGAACAAGAATAGGCTGATCAGCCTACACAGGACTCAGCACCTACTCAAGATGAACAGTCAGTTCAACAAGATGGAGATGCTAAGAAGTGGGTTCCCAAAAAAAACTAATGTGTTTAGTTTTCTTATCATATGCAGGGTTCAAGTAAATGGTACTTGGATAGTGGATGCTCAAGGCACATGACCGGGTGGAAAGGACTTCTTAGTGATTTCCAGGAAGATGAAGGTCCTAAAGTAACTTTTGGAGATAACTCCCACGGAAGAACTAAAGGCTATGGGAAGATGCATGCTGGCAAGGTGACTTTCCAGAAGGTTGCATATGTTAAAGGTCTTAAACACAATCTGATCAGTATCAGCCAGTTGTGTGATGAAGACAATATAGTTACTTTTAGGAAGAAAGCAGGAACAATATATAATGCTAAGGGAAAGCCTGTATTAATAGCTAAAAGAGAAAGATATGTGTATCTACTTGATCTTAATTCTGCTGATCTCTATACTGAAACCTGCTTGTATTCCCAATCTGTTCCTAAGCTGAGTTGGTTATGGCATAAACGATTATCACATTTGAATTTAAAAAATATAAATATGCTATCCAATAAAGAGTTAGTCTCTGGATTACCAAAGATCACATTTGTCAAGGACAAATTGTGTTCAGCTTGTGAACAAGGGAAACACCACAAAGGGTCATTTAAATCAAAGCAAAAATTTTCAATAACAGACCCACTGCATATGTTGCATATGGATCTGTTTGGACCCATAAGTACTCCAAGCCTAAATGGCAAGAAGTACACACTGCTGATAGTAGATGAGTTCTCAAGATTCACCTGGGTAATATTCCTTAAAGCCAAAAGTGAGGCTGCCCTGGAGATAATAAGTTTTATCAAACAGGAAGAGTTGAAGAAAGGTAAGTCTGTAAAGCAACTCAAAAGTGATCATGGAACTGAGTTCAGAAACTCTACCCTTGAAAGCTTTTGTGAACAAAAGGGAATATTACAGAATTTCTCATCTGTTAGAACTCCCCAACAAAATGGAGTTGCTGAGAGGAGAAATAGAACCCTAATTGAGGCTGCTAGAACAATGTTGTGTGAGACAGGATTAAAACTCTATTTTTGGGATTAAGCTGTCAGTACAGCCTGTTATACTCAAAATAGATCAATCATTGTCAAAAGACATGGTAAAACATCTTATGAGATGTATAAATCTAGAAAGCCCAATATAGGTTATTTCCATGTCTTTGGTTCAAAATGGTATGTGCTGAATCAAAGAGATCAGCTCCATAAGTTGGAACCCAAAGCTGATCCTGGAATATCCATCGGTTATTCCTCAATCTCCAAATCATACAGAGTGTATAACACTAGGAGAAAGGCCATAGAAGAATCAATTCATGTCTCATTTGATGAAGACGATCTTGATCAAGCTGAGAAAAGACAAGCTGACTTGGTCACTCTGAGTGAGCTTGAAAGGCCCGAGGAAACCAATATGTCAAATCCCATGTATGTCATGGGAGATGATAGTGATGATGATGTGTGTTCATCAAAGAAATCATCGCAAGCTCCAAGAAATTCTCAAGCTGAGAAGGATGATGAGTTCATCAACCCCTTTGGAGCTGAAGTCACTCAGACTGAAGATCTTAGTGACCATCACTCTGTTGACAATGCTACTGTTGAGACTGAGGAGATAAGTTCACCTCAGGACTCTCCACATCACTCAGATCCAGAACCAGATTCTCCAACTACAACATTCAAATTCCTCAAAGATCATCCTCAGGATCAGATCATTGGAAATGTCCAAGAAAGGGTTATGACCAGATCAAAGGCTACAGCTAACTATGCTGCCTACTTTGGTTTCCTATCTCAAATGGAACCAAAGAAGACTGAAGAAGCCTTAGAGGATAAGGATTGGATTGTAGCTATGCAAGAGGAATTGAATGAATTTGAAAGAAATAAGGTTTGAAGCCTTGTTCCTGCCCCTAAAGATCATTCAATTATAGACACTAAGTGGGTCTATAGAAATAAAATGGACAAGGATGCAGTGATAGTTAGGAACAAAGCCAGGCTGGTAGCACAAGGGTATAAGCAAGAAGAAGGTATTGATTATGATGAGACTTTTGCCCCTGTTGCTAGAATTGAAGCCATAAGGCTGTTCCTGGCTTATGCAGCATATAAAGACTTCAAAGTCTATCAAATGGATGTGAAGAGTGCTTTCCTAAATGGAAAACTTCAGGAGGAAGTCTATGTGAAACAACCTCCTGGCTTTGTCAGTTCAAAGTTTCCACATCATGTCTATAAATAGGACAAGGCTTTGTATAGTCTTAAACAAGCTCCAAGAGCTTGGTATGATACACTGTCCACTTATCTACTATAATTGAATTTCACCAGAGGTAGTATAGATAAGACACTCTTTATTAAAAAGAGTAAAGGACATGTAATTCTTGTATAAATCTATGTGGATGACATTATTTTTAGCTCTACTAATGAATCTCTGTGTGAATGGTTCTCCAAAATAATGTCACAAAAGTACAAGATGAGTATGATGGGTGAGATGACTTATTTCCTAGGCTTACAATTTCAACAAAAGCATGATGGAATATTCATCAATCAAAGCAAGTACGTTCTTGATTTGATAAATAAATATGGTTTTGATTCAAGTTCAACCATGTAAACACCCATGTCACCGGCTGTCAAGCTGAGCAAGGACTCAGATGGTAAATCTGTGTGTCAGTCTACCTATAGGGGAATGATAGGTTCATTGCTCTATATGACAGCTAGTAGACCTGATATCATGTTTGCTACATGTGTTTGTGCAAGATATCAGTCAGATCCTAAAGAATCACATCTTCAAGCTGTGAAAAGGATCTTTAGGTACCTTAAAGGTACACCAAATCTAGTCCTTTGGTATCCAAAGGATTCTGGATTTGAGTTAGTTGGTTTTTCAGATGCTGACTATGCTAGGTGCAAGTTAGATAGAAAATCAACAACTTGAGGATGTCAACTGCTTGGAGGGAAGTTAGTAAGTTGGACTAGTAAGAAACAGAACTCAGTGGCTACTTCAACTGCTGAAGCTGAATATGTTGCAGCAGGAAGCTGTTGTGCTCAAATCATATGGATGCAGCATCAGCTCCAAGACTTTGGTATGAGTTTCAAGAAAACTCCTATCTTCTGTGATAACCAAAGTGCTATAGCCATAAGTTACAATCCAGTCTTCCACTCAAGAACCAAGCACATTGAAATTAGACATCACTTCATCAGGTACATCGTGGAAAAAGGTAAAGTTGACATTAAATTTATCTCTACTGATGACCAATTAGCTGATATCTTTACTAAACCACTTGATGAAAAGAGGTTTATGTATCTGCTAAGTGAATTGGGTATGCTCAACCCCTAGCTAAGTGTCTAGAATCTGAGTTTTCAGTTTGACAGAGACTAAGAGTCTTAAGCTGAGTGCACAGTTTATGAATTAGTCTTCATTAACTGAACACTTTGTCACACTAAATGATGAGTTCACACGTTTGGTGAGTTCCAAACATTTTGTTAACTACTCGGTGTGGTTAAAGTATTAGTTTGAGTTAGTCTCGAACAAATGACTAAGTGTCATTAAGTCTGAGCTATGTGCTTAACTCAAGCTGTGTGATAAGTTCACATGTTTGGTTGGTTCCAAACAAGTTTTAAACTACTCAGTGTAATTAAAAATAAGTTTGAGTCAGTCTCAAACATATATAACTAAGTGTCATTGATTCTGAGCTGAGTTCTCAAAATCGAGATGAGTGCTAGCTGAGTACTCAAACTCAAGCTGAGTATCAAACTCAAGCTGAGTGATGATATCAAGCTGAGTGCTTGATTCACGCTGAGTGATTAGTTTCCTCAGCTTTGTGTGTCCAACCTATGATTTAATTACTGAGTGTAATTACTTCCTATGCAAGTGCGTATTTGAGTAAGTCTCAAAACCGCGTATTATACTAATTCGGTATTGGTGTAATACAACAGTGTTTATAATCTTATTATGAGTTAATAATATTATTTTACACTTGTATCCGTTGGAAGATGATGTGTTTCTTGTTGGAGTCTGCCCACTAACACAAGTACATTGGTGTTACTGCTGATGAAGTGCGAGCCTATTGGGTCACACACCAAGGATTGATCCCGACAGCTTACTGATAAAGAGAGAAGATCCAAAATTCAAATTGTTTAATTTTAGGGCTTCACGGCCGTGAGGGATGCTCCACGGGTTGTGAATCCGGCTGCCCTCACGAATGGCTCAATGACTTTTACACGGCTCGTGGAGTCTTCACGGGTCGTGAGGGGTCGTGGAGGGGTCGCGAAGGAGACGCCCTCACGAGTCACTCGAACGCGGCACGGGCCGTGAAGGACTATGGCCAGTCATGGCGCATTTTGTCTTCACGGGCCGTGAGAGGCCGTGAAGGTCTGTCTGCATGAATTCCTTTATTTTGATTGGACAATCTTGTGGTCCAATGAGACATAAGGGTTTACACCGGCCAAGAAGGAGGTTTTGAGGCTGGATCAGTTCAGATGAGGCAAGAAGACTTACTCTCTCACTCTCTCTTTTCTCTCTTGGTACTACATGATACTAATACACAAAAATACACTAAGTTGGTGCATACTTGAGTGTTGTGAGTGAGTATTTGGTACAAGAGGAGAATCAACTTGGCTGTTCCAGAAAGGTGGAGTCATAGGTGACGTCTCCTTGACGGTGTACTAGCATACGGGGATCAAAACAACCTTGGTGTGGACTAGTAATAGAGGCGATACACTTGGATCTCTCGGTTGTCCCGGTTTTGCATTGCTACAGCCGATTTCGTGAAGATAAAGGAGGTATACTTTCTGTCCTTCTTTTTTCTTTAAGTTGCAATTTGAGTTTTGTAGAATATTATCACTTTGGAACATGTATGGACCCGTTTTTGTACGGTTTTTGAAACTCTTGTTTTATGCTTCCGCTGTGTTTTGCTCCATACCGTGTTCCAATAGTGGTATCAGAGCCAAATCTATAAACAAATTGCACTTTTTGGCTTGAAAACCAAAAATGGACATTCTGTCCAGAATGTCTTCACGGGTCGTGAAGGCTTGTTCTTCACGGTCGTAAAGGCTCACGACCAGTCTTGTGGGGTGCTTGGTCGTGAAGGGTTTTTCACTAGTCAGGGTCGTGGAACTCATGGGCTTCACGGGCCGTGACAGGCCGTGAAGGCTATTGGGTCGTGAAGGAGCTCGTGAACAGTATTTTTGTCCCTTTTGAAAAAGAAAATTGTTTTCGGTTTTAGCCTCCTTGCGATTCTGTATTTCCAGAATCTGTCCAAAGTGTTTGGATTTTTGTAAAGCCCCATATGTGTCTTGATTCATGCATTTATATGTATTGGGTGATTTTTGGCATGAAATGCACACATGCATATACTTGTATTGAGTATATATGAATATGTATTCTCAAAGTGTTTGGGGTACTAATGCATATGTACAAGGATTGTTCACTTTGTGCCTTGAGTGTTTAGCTAGGTTTGAACAATCTTAATCAAGATACATTTTGCACGGTTTTGTTGTGGAACACCGTGTTTTTGTTTGTGGTTGTTGTTAGATCCGGTAACGCCTTGCCCATTAGACCTATGTGTTGGTTGTTTAGTTGCGTTTAATTATTCATTCATTTGGTGGTTTGTACCACAATTGGTTTGTAATAATTAAATTTTTTAGGTCTTGTATTTTGTACTTGTTTTGGCTTGCATGCCGATTGCTTTTCTCTGTAATTGGTAGATTAGCTTAGATTAGCATTTCGCGGCTTGCATGCCGTTTCTTTTCAAATATTTGTATGTATTTGTAAAAGAAGACCGAAGACAACCATCGAGAGTCGTGGAGGAGACGTCTTGGCTATGGTGGATCCGGAGGGTCATTGGAGATGACGGATTCAGTGGGAGCACCTCCAGCTGGGCCAAGTGGCTGTGTCCTTAGTTTGGCCTTGCTTTCCTCGTTTGGCTTACGAGGAAGGCGCATAGGGTTTAGGGGCATGTTACCGGATATTACTTGTGTGTGGTTGTTGTTTTGTTTAGTTTCTTGCGTGGTTGTTTAGTTTCTTCGCTCGCTTGAAAACTTTTCAAAATAATAAAACCAAGAGTTTTGAATTGGTTTACAAACCTCGCGCGCCACAAGACCACTTTAAAAACAAAATCCCGTTTTTATCAAATGTAAATCACTCGCCTCCCGTAAGATGACACCACCCGAATCTAGTGAAGCAAGATCGGTCGTCGAGCTTAGCCGAGATCAGTTCGGTGTAACTGTGTGGAAGGTGCGTGTGGCAACTCGCAAGGGTCAGTTGCCGAGCTTAGCCGAGCCGGCCATTGGGCCAGAGTACCACCGTGTATCTTGACAGTCGATTTACAATTCCAAGACTTAAGACGCCTTGGTAGTTGTCGTGCCCATACCGAGCTATCAAAGTGGATTAATGAGGAATCGGTGAGAGAAGGGATCAAACATGCCAAATGGGTGCTATGAGTACCTAGGATCCCGCAAGTGTCTAAGAGTTGTAATCTCGGATTGCAATTGGTAAAGCGTTTACCGGCCTAAGTAGCTCCATGAAGTGATCTGTGGCAAACCCGTCATGGATTGGGGTACTTTGAGGTTCTTAGCCCTTGTTAAGATAATTTGGTTTTCTTAATCAGCTGGGTAATTATTTTAACGAGGATAATATCGAAACTAACTAAAATGTGTACTCTTTTATAGATGGCAAATATTAACGACACCACACCAAACTTTAAACTTTGATTATTCCTAGAAAGGGAGAGACTCACAGGAGTGAACTTCGCTGACTGGTATCGTGTATTGAGGATTGTCCTCCGTCACGAGTCAAAGTTGCACATCCTTGAGGAACCCTTTCGGGAGCCACCTGCTACCAACGCGAACTGCGCCACTCGATACGCTTTTGAGAAGCGTGTTAGAGATACACAAGATATTTCTTGTCTCGTGTTATCGACTATGAGCTTTGAGTTGCGTCAGCAGCTTGAGTAATTGAGTGCGTATGACATGATAAACCGGCTAAAGGATATGTTCCCACAGCAGGTTAGACAAGAACGGTTTGAGTGTATAAAGGCTTTGGTCGGTTGTAGGATGCAGGAAGGTGAGGTTGTAAATGTCCATTTCCTTATGATGAAGGGATACATGGACCAATTGGAGAGACTTGGACTTCCAATAGGGAGGGAGATTGCGGTGAATATGATCCTCCAGTCCCTGCCCGCGTCTTATGAGAAGTTTGTCAAAAACTTTCACAAAGACAATTTGGAAAAATCCTTGATCGAACTTCAAGACATGCTGAAGGTTGTTTAGTCTTACATGGTTGAGAAGGATCGTACCTCGTCCACATCCACTTTGGCTACTAGGAAACATACTAGCAAGAAGGAGAAACTGACCTCAAAAGGAAAGCCTTGTATGACTGGGCCATCCGTAATTGTGGAGTCAGAGGACAATGAGATTGTGCCTCAGGATGATGTTCCACATGAGGTAGTTTGCTACTTTTGAGGAGAAATTGGAAATTGGCGCCGTCACGCCTGCCCTAAGTGCCTGGAAGAGCTAAGTATCCTAAAGCAGAAGAACGTTAGCTCATCTTCAGGTACATTCATGATCAAACTCCAGTGATCTTCTACTTCTAATGACTGGGTTTTGAACGCTAGTCAAAACGCTCACGTTTGTCACAAACTTGTTTGTTGCAAAGTGCAGGTGTTAATCAGAAGTAGGTAATGGATGCATGGAGAGCTGGATCTTAGAGAAGGGAAGCATGGTGCTTGTCCCTAACTAAAAGGATTGGAAGATGAGTCTTGCCATTCCATCCAGCTATACTATTACTTCATTTAGATCTTTGTCTTACGCCCTGCGTGGCAAGAAGCATTGTATCTTATTTTCCTGTAATGACGATGAATATTGCTTTGAATTATGTTTATGTGGGTTTTTGATATTTATTTCAAAGTGTATTCATGTCTAGGTATTTATAATAAGCTTTTGCTTAAGGAAGTAATGGAATGATTATGAATGATCATGGAATTGTTATCCTTATGAAATAGTTGATTTAAACCGTATAAACAAGAAATGCATCACCAAGATCCATGTGGTTAGGAACTTGGAAGCTTTTGACTTTGAGTCAATTGTTGATTGTAAATCTTGTTTATGAGGTTAAATAACTAAGACATCCTTCACTGGTTGATGTGGGAGGAATAATGGCTTGTTGGATTTCGTTTACACTTTTGTGTAAAGACCGTTCAGGCAAATACATAAGGATTAACTATGTGTGATTTTTTACCTTTACCGATGATGGTAGAAGGAATGGGTAAGTCTAATTTATTAGACGAATGTCTGAAACCTGAGAGGTGTTCAAGACTCACCCGTGACAAATTTAGATGATAAAGAGGGCAAAAAGGGAATAAAGATACTCAAATCTTGTGAGATGTTGAGCATCTACATTCTTAACCATCATAAGAATTGTGAGTTTGCCTCATAATTCACTTCTCCTAGGATACATGTTTTACATTGATCGCTTAGTGGAGGAATGGAACATATTGGTTATGGTTTCGTCTTGATGGATTAAACTTAAGTTACCTGCTTGATAGGTGTACTTGAGTAGTGACGGGCAATGTTCTTGTTTTAAATCAACAAAGATGGTCGAATTAGCATCTGAGGAGATTCGATTAGAAAGTGTTCTTTGCTTGTCAATCTCATAGATCAAAGTTATCCAGTCTACATTTAGTGGGAGATGGATGAACTTAAAGGATGCTAATTTATTTAATGTTTCTTCTAAGTTTCAGATATTCATTTCATATCCTTTTGAGAACCGGTTTTGGTTGCACGAAAAGGGAAAGGAATAACTGAAGCATTCCAGTGGAAGAACGTGAGATTTAAATAAAAGACCAGATGTTGACACTAGCATACGATCAGAAATGATCGAAACACAACATGGCTATGTTGGAGTATCTGGCATAAAGTTATTACTTCTTCATATGTCTGGCAAGAGTCGTCATAAGACCAGAGGAATATAATTTATTATATCTGAGGACGATGACTTATTGATGATACATGATGTATGCATCAACTACCGGAAGCTGTAGTGGGCCTTTTGAGTCTGCTAAAAAGAGAAGTGTAATAACATAAAATACATTCCATGTTGGATTTCCTAGTTTTGAACTTGGTTAATCTAACACCTAAGTTTTGAACTATAAGGTGTATATAGATCTTTTGGATCTACATGGATTAATTTGTAGACAACTTCAAATACTGACTGGAAGGAATTGGTTTCATGATGATTGACAATTGGGTAGAAATCATATGAAGACATTCTCCCAGTAGTTATGTTGAAGTTTAAGCGGATGCTTATGCCGTTTTATGGCCATATGATGCAAAGACCGCATTCCGTTATAGGAATTTTATGAGGAAGTGCTCACAACACTGTCCGAGGGTCTTTTACATCCTGAGTATCCTTATGAAGTCTACAAATATGGAGTCCTCTTTGGCTTAGAATAAATCTAAGTTTTGGAATCTTTGCTAAGAAAATCAAGTGTTTGAGTTTTCAGTAAGCAATGATGAAACTTGGATAGATGCCAGAGCTAGTGGGAGTGCTGTTATATTCCTACTTGGTATGTCTAGAACATACTATGTGTTGGAGATAATGTCTTGATTTAGCTTGGCAACAAGCGTAAATTAAGAATTATGCGTCCATAATAAATATGGGAAATTCAAATAAGACTATGGAATACAAGAAATATGAGTATATGTTCTTGTGGTGATGTAAAGAGAAGAAGATTAAAGTGAGTTGTTACTATTGTGATGGCTTCTACTTTAAAGGAAAAACCACCGATCTTGATTGGGGTTTGTGATCCTTATCTAAATATGGTGTTGTTAATTTACGTGTTTCTTAAAGCATCGTTGACTCTATTGAGTTCTTTTGAGGCAATGAGGGTACGATAGCTTATACACGTTAATTTCTGTGGACCAAGCATTGTTTGCCTTATTGGGTTCTTTATGAAACAATGAAGGCATAACTGCTTGGACAAATGATCAAATCCCATCAATGCACACTTTAGAAGTGGTTGGTTGTAGTAGGGATATGATCACTGAGAATCAAGCATCGCTGACTCTATAGAGATTTTTGTGAAAACTATGAGAGTACGATGGCTTATGCACATAAAATCATAAAACCAAGCGTTGTTTGCCTTATTGGGTTCATTGAAACAATGAAGGTATAATGACTTGGATTAATGATCAAAATCCCATCAACGCACACTTTGGTAGTGGTTGGTTGTAGTAGGGATATGGTCAATGTCAGAGTACACACGGATGACAACGTGGATGGTTCGTTTACTGAGCTATAGTTGCAGTCTAGTGATGAACGTCATACTAAGGTATGCATGAACTTGGCTTGAGTATGTTTTAGTTAAAGTTTTGATATGCTTTATCTTTGGGAACATTAAGCAATATTGTGCTTTTGCTTGTATCGATTATCAAAGGGGTTTGGTAATGCGCGTGTATCGGGTACTCTCAGTTAGCCTTATTGTGTTCCAACTTTGCATGTTTTATCTCTTCCCTGAATGTTTTTGCATTCTAAATGTCCACAGCCAGTCATTCTTCAAGGGAAAGAAGTCTGAATGAAGGCTGAGGGAAGTGATTGGTGAAGTGTCCAATGGTGATTGGGACACAGGGACGCAATACTTCGCCTGTACTTGAAAGGGGTTTCAAGTGACTGGACGACCCACACCTGAATTCACTTTGTGGTACTTGTCATGAGTGATTCAGGATGATACTATCAGTTCATCCTCATACTGGAGATGCATGTGTCTGCATCACTTTGGTTTGCTTTGCTCTAGTTGCTTTCAAACGCAGTCCGTAACTAGCTGTTATAAAGGGAGTAGCTGATCAGCGTATGATCACTGTGGTGGGCAATCTAGTCAAAGGAATTTGTTCCTCTGTTTAGAGAGATATCCCTGGGCCCCTCGATGATTGGGCGCTGACACCAAAATGCATGGCCATGCTCGAGTGTGCAATGATTTGGGTAATCGATTGCAACTTGTATATTTTGGTCACCACCAATCTCGATCGAGAAACATAATCGTGAAGGACTGAGAATGACTTAGTACCATGTCTCGTCTTCACATGGATATCGCGAACAAAAGGATGGTTGATCACTTATCTATAGGGCTATTTCAAACCTTTGGGTTGTGAATTAGTACTTGTCTATGAGATGACATACCTCGTACTGACTTGGGTACCTCTGGGTACGTTGTGTCATGTGCAAGTGGGAGTCTGTTGGAGTCTGCCCACAGACACAAGTACATTGGTGTTACTACTGATGAAGTGCGAGCCTATTGGGTCACACACCAAGGATTGATCCCGACAGCTTACTGATAAAGAGAGAAGATCCAAAAATCAAATTGTTTGATTTTAGGGATTCACGACCGTGAGGGATGCTCCACGGGTCGTGAAGCCCACTGCCCTCACGAATGGCTCAATGACTTTTAAACGGCTCGTGGAGTCTTCACAGGTCGTGAGGGGTCGTGGAGGGGTCGTGAAGGAGACGCCCTCACGAGTCACTCGAACGCGGCACGGGCCGTGAAGGACTATGGCCAGTCGTGGCGCATTTTGTCTTCACGGGCTCTTCACGGGCCGTGAGAGGCCGTGAAGGTCTGTCTGCATGAATTCCTTTATTTTGATTGGACCATCTTGTGGTCCAATGAGACATAAGGGTTTACACCAGCCAAGAAGGAGGTTTTGAGGCTGGATCAGTTCAGATGAGGCAAGAAGACTTACTCTCTCACTCTCTCTTTTCTCTCTTGGTACTACATGATACTAATACACAAAAATACACTAAGTTGGTGCATACTTGAGTGTTGTGAGTGAGTATTTGGTACAAGAGGAGAATCAACTTGGCTGTTCCAGAAAGGTGGAGTCATAAGTGACGTCCCCTTGACGGTGTACTAGCATACGAGGATCAAAACAACCTTGGTGTGGACTAGCAATAGAGGAGATACACTTGGATCTCTCGGTTGTCCCGGTTTTACATTGCTACAGCCGATTTCATGAAGATAAAGGAGGTATACTTTCTGTCCTTCTTTGTTCTTTAAGTTGCAATTTGAGTTTTGTAGAATATTATCACTTTGGAACATGTATGGACCCGTTTTTGTACGGTTTTTGAAACTCTTGTTTTATGCTTTCGCTGTGTTTTGCTCCATACCGTGTTCCAACATTTCTACCCTCTTACTGTTACATCAAGCCGTAATTTTTCCGGCGTAACGGATAAAAATGAGATTCTAACGGTAACTTTTCTCTCTCCTCAGAAAGGTATATATACCGATCATAACCGGTTTAGAGAAGTTCACGCTTACAAATCTGACTTCTCACCTTCTAAAATACTCTTCGCAAACAACCACATAATGCTTAGTGCAATTCCTCGTTTCATCGTTCACGAAACCCTAAATTGCTCGGTGCGAATCCAATATCGCTCAGTGCGACTTAAATTGCTCAATGCGAATAGAACAGTTACTTCGTGTAATCTTATAAATTCAACGATGGATGGAACCGTTCTGAATCTCAGTGATTGTAAGGGGTGTTGCGTTCAAGAACAACGGATTGCCGCTAATCAAAATCAACAATCAGCGTGCCTGTCTTGCAATCCCTCAACGCAAAATTAACAGAGGATACGAACCATGGGTAAACTATATTCGTAAATGCCCATTGACTTTTGCTTTCACTGGAGCACCTTTACATGTGGTTCCTCAGCATCTACTCGAGTTTTGGTATACGTGTGTCTACGACCAAAACAACGACGAAATCCGGGGCACAGTGTTGAATGGAGAGAGAACAATTACTCTCACCATAGACAGGCTAAGGGAGGTTCTTCAACTCCCTCAATCTGATGAGTTCAAGCCTGCGGTGACGAGACAGGTGGCTAGGTGTGTCCTACCCAGAATGGGACACCCGCAGACAGAGGGTGTAATAAAAAAAGGCCACCTTTCCAACCAGTTGGGGCTTCATGGTTTCCACAGTGATTCGTTCACTAGGAACTAAGGTTGGAGGATTAGACCAGGTGAACGAGTTCGAGATCCAGCTGTTGTACAACATGTACTTCACCAGAAACTTCAATTATGCTCAGCTCATCTTCAACGAACTCAGGGTCCAAGTGATGAAGACCACAAGGGATCTTCATGTACCTTTCATAAGGTACATGTCCTTGGCATTTGAAGCCGAGCTGGGGACAGCACTGTATGAAGCTGATCAGGATGTGTTCCTGTTTCCTACACTCAGCCTCAAGATGTTCAACAATGACATCTTCCCAGCCGCAGGAGGGTCTGAGTGAGCCTATGCTACTGATAGCTGAGACAGCTTCATCAGAAAGTGATAAAGAGGGATCCAATCAAGGGGGAGCTTCTCAAGCTGACACAAAGGTTCAAGCTGAGTACTCTGGTCAGGCTGAACCAGCAAATATTGAAGCTGCTTCTGGTAAGACCTCTCCACTTTCTCTTTCTTCTCATTATTCTCCATCCACCTTTGGAGATAAGGCTGCGGTAAACCCAACCCAGTGTAACCCATCTCCTCCACCTTCATTCCATCTACAATCCCACTCTGAATCCACCCTTAGTATGCCCACTGCTGCTAGGGAGAATATCCGAACCTATACAAGAAAAACTGCCATTGGTGGTGCCACTCCTAAAGGCATCACTAGAGCTGAGATCACTTTGATCCCTCCACATGCAGGAGTTGAGGGGGAGACGCCTACTCTTAAGGTGTCAACCTCGAGGCTCATTTCAACCCAACAACCTAAACTGGGTGTCTACTCAGCCCACACTCTCCAGATCCATGGGAGAGCTCGTTACTGTGCCTAAGCAGACACACTTAGGTAACATTGAATATATGACCAATCCCCAGGGTCAATCACCCCCCTCCAAACCAATAAAACAATTACCTACCAATACACTTCACGTTTCTAGACCTATTACTTCTCTTAACTTCTCACACCCCTTTGCACGACCTGTCAATGCTTCATCTCAACACCAAGATGAATCACAGGGTCCAAACTCTGGTGCAAATGAATTTGAAGGAAAAAACCAACCTTTGGATGATGCACCCAAAGACTATCCTCAAAATGAAACTGCCTCCTCAGGCATCCAGCAGCTGAAAGATTATGTTGCTACTCAGTTTGGTTTGTTCCATCTCAAGCAGCAGAAGCACAAACGTCTAATCTATCAAAGGCTTGAGAAGCTGACTATGGATGTTAAGGAGATTGCCTCTGCTGTTGCTTCTCTTCAACAAACACAGACTTCAACCCCTATTGATGATGACAAAAAGGGGGAGAAGGTTCAAGCTGAAGTTGACGCTGAGTTGGTTAAAGTTGAAGCTAAAGCTCTACTAGTACTAGCTAAAGGAGCAGAGAGGCAAGCTCAGTTTGAGGGGGAGCTGGAGCTAGAGAAAGAGGAACATGCAGCTAAGAAACAAAAAGTGACAGTATCTGAGTCTGAAGATGAAGCATTGACATGGACTGAGAGAGGATGTGTTCATATCTTCTTCTCTGTTTGTCATCCATGTTCCGTAACTCAGGGGAAATAACCTGTATTAGCTCATTGCTGAATATATTTGGAATTCTTTCTTCAAGATTAGTAGCATTGACAAAATAAGGTTTCCATATAGGTTGTTGGGCAGCACTTCTTGTGAACATGTTGCCTGCATCAAGTCCTGGATCCCCACAATACACTGGAGGAGCAGGTGGCACAATGAAGCTCCTTAGCAAGGGCCATTCAGATTCTTGTCTTGTTTTCTCAGCTGCCTCTCTCTGTTTGTTTCTTTCAAGTACATCGGCAGCTGATTCTTGAAACCGACCAGGAGGAGGAGGGAAAGTTTCATGAACTTCAACATTAATCCCACTGAGAACCCTGGACACGTCGAAGATTGGTTTCTTTTGTTTAGGCTTTCTCCTAGCTTCGCTTCTAGAAATTGCTTCCCTTTCTTTTCTTTTAAGTGCAAGTTCTTTTTCACTGGGAATATCATCAAATTTGTGGACAATTCTAGGAGAATATGGACGTGCAGCAAACTCGACATATTAATCAATGCCTTTGAATAGTATTTCCATCTCAGAATCCTCAGTCTCCTCCTCCGGTTGGGCAGAACTACCTTCACCCACATGCCTTGCTGGTGATGTGTGAATAGACTCATATAAATCTTCCACTTGTTCCTCTGAGTCACTGCACCAGTCAAACATCTCGGCATGGGGCTGCTCGTAAGGTATTTCACATTCTTCAAGATCACTTGGCCTCGGTTCAGATTGTTGCTGAGGTACATAAAGTACAATTTGTTTTTCAGCATCTTCCTTTTGTTGTCGTTCATAAACTTCATCGGCCATTTGTTGTTGTTGTTGGTGTTGACTTCCGGACCCAGTTGAACTTGTACCTACAGATAAGTATGAAGTAACGAGTGGGACAGGTACAGTAGCAACAACTGAGGGAGTAGACATGTATTTTCTCCTTTTCTCCCCCTCGGGTTGATCATCCGGATCCTGATCATCCCGTCTCCTCTTACTCCCCTGAGCCTGAGCCTGACAGGTTGTTTCTAGGCTAGTCAGCCGGTCTGTGACTTTTGATAGGGAGGTGTAGAAACCGTTGGTGATCACATCAATCTTTCTGTTTACATCTTCATGAAACTCTTGAAAGTCATCCATGGAGATTCCCGATGGACGTTGTTCGTTGCGAAGAGTAGTCAGAAGGTCTTGATCATGTGCAGATTTTGGCCTTTACTCCAGAAGTTGAATGTACAGCATGCTCTTTAAAGCATCTACAGACATTGTGGCAGGATCAGGTTGTGATTGAGGCTCTGGAACTGGAGGACGGGCAGCAAGAAGTGTTTCAATTCGGTTTAGCTGCTCAGCTTGGGCCTTGGAAGCTTGCTCTATCCGATCCAACTTTTGATTTGTCATCTGCAGTTGTTGGTGGATTGGTGACACTGCTTGTTGAATATGTTGTTGAAGTTCTGCACGTATAACAAACCCGGAATCACGAAGACTTCCGGTTGAAGTACCAGCCACATAGGCAGTACTACCTACTAGAGCAGCAGGGATGTTGGCTTCAACAGGATTTCCTTCCAATCCTCGAATGGAACCTTGAAAGGTACCACCTCTGGAAGTTGAGGAGACTTGTTGAGCCAACAAGCTCAGTGCATTGATTGTTACCCTGTGTTGGTCAAGATATGCGGAAATCCTCGGTATGTCAAATCGTGCATCAAAAGGAGTCGAGGACGAGGGAGACGGTCCTCTTTGTTCAATAGGTCCAACACCCAATTGGGGTTGACCCAGTGTATGTGCTATAACCCTGTGCAATAAAGACGGAGTCTGTTGAGAGACACCGTAGTGGCTTGGTGAGGCAGAAACTTGCACGGGTGGGATCACCGCGACTTGTTCAATATGAGGCTAGCTTCCCGGCTTTCTGGGTTTGGTGTTCCCTCAGCACTCATATTTTCTTTTCTCACCTCCTCTCGTTCACTCATACTCCTATCTTCTTCTTCTTCACCACTACCAACTCCATATCCGGCATATTGATTAGGATCTAGTAAAGAATCCGAAGTGACAGAGCCAGATTCAACAGATAGTGAATGACTTGGTGAGATGACTGGAATGTCATGTTCAGGGGTAACTATGGCCCTGCGAATGATAGGAATGGTGGTTGTTTGAGAAGTTGGAGTCAAAGGAATGACCATACCACCATGTTTTGGAATAACCTGAGTAAGTTGAACGGGGTGAGTCTGGTCGGGAGAGGTAGTATGTGGGTCAGTAAGTTTCATGAATGAGGGTGTGCTTTCTGCTGGTTGTTCGATTGGTTGGTCAGGGGTGCCCACGGGAGATATATCAAGATCAAAGGAAGGGGCACCTCCTTGATGGGAAGCAGACTCATCTTGAGAAGAACTGGATGACTCAGAAACGTCAAGACCAAGTTCAGTAAGAACAGCTTGGGTTCGGGTAGATTGAAAAAGAGATTGAACAATGGCTTGAATAGTAGCGGGATCATATGCATCCCCTCCCTCTCTAATCTCAACACCTTCACCTTCTTCTCCACCCCTCTCAGAATTTTCTCTCTCCTCTTCCCCCTCAGCATCTTCCGTAGATTGCTAAGGCCTATTCTCTATTTCCTCACCAGGTGCTACTCCTCCCTGGGCAGGTATGGCCGGTTCAGGCACAACCATGGGAGGTATTCCTACACTCTCCCTATAACTCTTGACAATATCATTCTGCTCACAAAGATCTAAGAGAGATACAGGGAATGGTCTTGGAATTGGTAGATTGACAGGAACAGCAGGTTTTATATTCCAGAAAAGTTTTGGAGTAATAAAAGGTAAACCTGTCCGTCGAGGAATTTCAATATTTCGATCCATCACATGCTGGATGATCATTGGTAGAAAGCGGTGATAAGGCAGCATGTTTGCATCCTTCTGTTTTTGTAATTTCTTCCTTAGCATAGTAGCTTTGATGTCCTGGAAGAGAAGAAATGCATGATCCACATGCATATGAGTTGCAGCTGCTACAAAGATTTTGAGTTGATACTCCGTTGGGAATTCGTAGCCTGAATGCTTTGGAGTGAGGCATCGTTGAAGAACCATCATGAATGTATTATACTTTGGATGCAAGCCGGTGCGTTTGAATTGACCTTTCTTGGTGAGCTCACCAGCATATCCCATCTCCATTATAGCGGCAAGACATGCATCCTCATCAGCGATTTCCTCAAATTCTGTAGCTGGAGGTCTGCTGACTGCGGTGGGCAGTTCAAAGATTGTTCTGAGGCGATTTAGTGGAATGTCAACTTGAAATTCATCAACCTCAGCATGAATGACCTCCCTTCCTCTATCATTGATACGGACATCACAAGTCTTCCAAAATTGTTGAACGTATAACTCGGGAACATGTGTGCCTGTTGTAGCTGGGTTATATGTCAGGAGGTGATTCAGGGGGTGGATTTTGAAAATCTCAGTAACAATGGGGTAGGATGGGTTTTTAAGTTTGTTCAGGTCAACATAGTGATTGTTTTCAATAGAGCCAGTGTTAAGAAACTCGGCTCGGGGCATGATCTCCTCTGGGTCACGTACAACTTGTGTCATCTTATCTGTCAAAGAGTTAAAACAGTTAAATTTAAAATTAAAGAGATATGCAAGAAAACAACATGCAGCTTTGAATATTTGGTCAAAATTTGATAAGTGAGCAAAAGTTGACCAAGTTGACCAATGTTGACCAATCGTTGACCAAGGCTGCAAAAAATGTTCAAACACCCCAAGTGTTGGACCCTCATTGTGTACAGAATGATTTTCAGCATAAAAAAGTTCTTTTGAAACTTTCAATATAGCAATTAGATAGTAATAAACAACTTTGTAGTATTGAAGCATAGTCAAAAAACCATCCTAACACCTCTTTTCGAGCCAAAAACCAAATTATTGGTGTATATTCCTACCCCCATGAACACGAAGAACACTTTTTGAGATTTATGAAATATTTTTATAGAAAAGTGTTCCCCAAGTGTTAAAAATACCCATCGTAGACTTGGTTTGATCTAACAAGTTCGTTTCGTGTCCCAAAAATCCCTTGAAAATCTCGAAACTCATTATCGCATATGAATGTTCTAAGGCCAAAAATTACCCTTTTAACTCAAAATTTTCAAAATGTAAACCGTACAAGTTGTTACCTTTGTGATTAGGAGTATTTCGATACTAAAATTGTAAATTTTGGCAGAGTAACGAGAGGATTCGTATGCTAAAGTAACCAAGAAAATCGAGAGCACACTTAAGAAAATTTCGAGAATTGGAATCGTGTGGAAGAAGCTTTGGTAACTTATGGGATTTTATGTCAGTTAAAGGGACACGTGTCATGCTCTGATTGGACCAAAAACGTGTAAAAACACGGCTGATAGGGTAAATTTGGGCGGCTGATAGAACTGTTGAATCGCATGCAATTAACTCTTTGGTGTGTTAATCGCATGCGAATCACTCTTTGGTTAATAGCATGCGAATCACTCTGTTTATCAATCGCATGCGAATCAACCCTTGTTTATCAATCGCATGCGAATCAACCTTTGTTTATCAATCGCATGCGAATCACCCCTAGCATGCGAATCAACTTTTGTTTATCAATCGCATGCGAATGAGGAATAAATACCAAGTGTTCTCATGCAATAACCTATCAAATGCGATTGAGTTCAATTCGATTGAACCTTAGAAAAATCAGTGTTGCATTTGAAAGTGATCCCATGCGATTGGTGCATAGGATGCGATGGGCATTGAATACTCCCCAACACTTGGGAATTTTCTGACAAATTCAAAGTATCTGGAATGTTGAGTTGAAAAATTTTATATTCCAAGATACTTTGTTTGAAGTTGTTTATTTTGACACACTCCCCCTAGACTGTTGCATATGTTTTTGAAAATTTGGGATTTGTGTCAGTTGTAAACTTCTCTTCTCCCCCTACACATGTGCACAATGTGTATTAAATTTCTCCCCCTACACATAAGATACATGTGTAGCACCAGAAAGTCACTCCCCCTTGATTGTTTCATCATGAAGCTGCACAAAGAACAAACAGTGTAACACCTACTCTAAACAAAAAGGAAAGAAAGGAAAAATGGAGCAACAGTATGTTATATTTTCAGATTGAGCATGCCTAATTTGGATACAAACTCAGTGAAGCGACTTTCGTCTAATGGTTTGGTAAACAAGTCAGCAAGCTGATTTTCAGTAGGAACATTTTGAAGCTCAATAAGACCTTTCTCTACATTATCTTTTATGAAGTGATAACGTATATCAATATGTTTGGTTTTAGAGTGGTGTACCGGATTGCAAGAGATAGCTATGGCAGACTGGGAATCGCATAGTAATGGAATTTTGTCATACTTAAGGCCAAAGTCTGATAACTGTGTGCGTATCCAGAGACTTTGTGAACAGCACATTGCAGCAGCAACATACTCAGCTTCAGCTATAGAAGTGGATACGCAGTTTTGCTTCTTTGACGCCTAACAGACTAAACGATCACCCAGGAAGTGTGCACTACCAGAGGTGCTTTTCCGATCTATCTTGCAACCGGCATAGTCAGCATCTGAGTAAGCATGAAGATCCAGATTTGAATCTTTGGGGTACCACAGACCTAGATCTATAGACCCTTTTAGATATCTGAATATCCGCTTAACTACCAGAAGATGTGACTCTTTAGGGTTTGCCTGAAATCTGGCACAGAGACAAGTAGAGAACATGATATCCGGACGACTAGCAGTGAGATACAGTAACGATCCAATCATCCCACAATAGTTTTTCAGATCTACAGGAGAACCATCAAGATCTGCTGAGAGTTGTGCCTTAGCAGCCATGGGTGTGCAGTTAATCATATCATACTTCGTGATAAGATCTTTGATGTACTTTGATTGGCAAATAAAGCTGCCATGACTTAACTGCTTCACCTGGAGTCCGAGAAAGAATGACATCTCCCCCATCATACTCATTTGGAATCTGTTTGCCATGATTTTAGCAAACTCGTCACTGTATTTTGGATTTGTAGATCCAAAAATAATATCGTCCACATATATCTGAACCAAAATCTTATCCCGGCCCTTTGTCTTTGTGAAGAGAGTGGTATCAGTCTTTCCTTTGGAGTAGCCTTCACCAATCAAATATTCAGATAAGACGTCGTACCATGCACGCGGAGCTTACTTTAACCCGTACAAGGCCTTATCTAAGATATAAACATGATTTGGATGTTTTGAATTGATGAAACCCACAGCCTGTGAGACATAAACTTCTTCTTTAAGTACACCATTAAGAAAAGCTGTCTGCACATCCATTTGGAAGACACGAAAGCTTCTAGAGGCTGCATAAGCAAGAAATAGCCGTATGGCTTCAATTCGAGCAACAGGGGCAAAATTTTCATCATAGTCAGTGCCCTCCTATTGATTGTATCCCTTAGCAACCAACCTAGCTTTGTTACAGATGACCACTCCATCCGAATCCCGTTTGTTCTTGAATACTCATTTAGTTCCGACAACAGATTTGCCATATGGAAGAGGAACTAATCTCCAGACTTTAAGACGATCAAATTGGTGTAATTCTTCCTGCATGGAAATTACCCAATCTAGATCATCTAATGCGTCACAAGTCTTGGTGGGTTCAATGATGCTTAAGAAACCCGAGAATTGGCATTCGTTTGCTGTTGCGGATCTTGTTTGAATGCCAAGGGAAAGATCTCCGATGATGTTCTCTTCAGCGTGATGTCTGGTCCACTTAGTTTCATGAGAAGTGGAAACTGAAGGAAAGAGATCTTTCAGGTGGCGTGCTTCTTCTTCATCTTCCGTAGAGAAATGAGGGTCTGAATCAAACACAGGAGGGCTCTCTAGGTCAGGAATCTGAGAAGTCACAGGGGGACAAGTGACAGAAACAGAAGTTGAATCCTCAGTGTATAGATCTGCAAATGGATTCGTCTCAGTGACCGTAGGAGCCGTTAGAGTAACACTTGTTTGAACAGCTGTGTCGTTCCTGTTGTCAGTTAAAACAGGAGAAGATTCAGAACGAAAGAAATCAAACAAAAAATCAAGATGTATATTTGAACTGGATGGATTGTCTGATTCTTTATTGTGAAGTGCAGGTCCTGAACAGGTATGTTCAGAAGTATTTACTGTTGATTTAGGTGGAAAATCTGTAACATTCAATGTATCATCAAATGTTACGTTGAGACTTTCAACAATGCTCTTTGTACGTTTGTTAAAAGCTCTGTAGGCTTTGGACTCAGTAGAATAACCTAGGAAAACAGCATCATCCGCTTTGGGAGCAAATTTTCCTAGATTATCCTTGTCATTTAGTACAAAGCACCTATTACCAAATACATGGAAGTATTTGATATTAGGCACTATGCCATTGGCTAGTTCATATGGAGTTTTATTAAAGCGTTTGTTAATGAAAGAGCGGTTCTGCGTGTAGCAGGCAGTGCTGATTGCTTCAGCCCAGAAGGAAGGTGGGAGCCCGGAATATGAAAGCATTGTTCGGGCAGCTTCAACCAACGTTCTATTTCTTCGTTCCACTACACCAATTTGTTATGGTGTGTATGCAGCAGAGAACTGGTGGCTGATTCCCACAAGGTCACAGAAGCTCTTCAGAGTACTGTTTTTTAATTCCGTTCCATTGTCTGTCCTGATAGAGACAACACTCTGACTATGCTTGTTCTGCTGTTGTTTGATGAAGGAAATGATTGTTGGAGTGGCTTCATCTTTTGAGCGCAGAAATTTGACCCAAGTATATTTAGAGTAGTCATCCACCATGACTAAAATATACTTCTTCCCATTCTTGGACTGGATTCTCATAGGACCACACAGATCCATGTGCAGGAGTTCCAAAGGCTTCGTAGTGCTAAATACTTGTTTAGATTTATGAGAAGCCTTCTTCATTTTTCCTTTTTCACAATCTGCACACAGATGATCCTTCTTGAACCTTAACTTGGGAATGCCTCTCACCAAGTCACTAGTGACTAATTTGTTAATATTTTGAAAGTTCAGGTGAGAGAGTTTTCTGTGCCATTGCCAAGTCAGATCCATAGATGCTTCGGACAGTAGACACATAGAGGTAAGAGAGTCATATTTTTCCAAGTCAATGGAATACAGGTTAGAATTTCTGGAACCTGCTAGCAACTCATCTCCATTTTCAGTTAAAACTGAACATTTGTTCTTTTTTAACACGACCTCTAGGTCTTTATCACAGAAATGTCCAATGCTGAACAAGTTATGACCCAACCCTTCAACATATGAGACTTTCTTGATCTTGATGTGTTTTTTCTCAATGTCTTCGTACCCCATTATTGGTGCAACATTGTCGTTCCCAAAACGTACATTCCCGGAGTACTTAGGAACATAGTTCTTGAGAAGACTTTTGTTGCCCGTCATATGTTTGGTACAGCCGGAGTAAAGGTACCACAAGTGAGGCACCTGCAAAAAGAAAATAAATCATGTTTAGGTCCCCATATAGGAATGGGTCCTTGATTGTTAGTCCCTATAAGTGATTGAGCAGTGATGTTGTCTGTTGGTGGTGGTGAAACTTCTACTGATCTATTCTTGAGTACCCACGTGGGTTTAATCTGTTGAAGTGAAGGAATAGATTTGGAAGAAATAGGTTGAGAAGAAAGTTTCTTTACCACTGTTGGTTTGACAGTTGATGGAATCGGAGGTTTTGGATTTGGTAGAGTTGCGGAAGCGTTATGTTTGCGAATCCATGTTTGCGAGGAATTCATAAGAATTCTCTGTGGCCTCGATGCCTCAACTTGATTTCGTTGAACTGGAGCACTTAGATTAGTAGGATTTGCTACTCGTTCAATGGATGATGGCTTGGGTTTAGTAGATTTTGAGATTTTGGAAGGGGAATTGCGAGAATGCTTTTGAGAGTGCAGGTGTTTTTCCTGTGCAATCCAAGCCCTTTTAAATGCTTCATAGCCCTACCATCTGTAGACTTCCAGTTCCTTGATCGTGAGCAATCGGTGAGATTTGTTTAATCGTTTAAGTGCATGTGATTGACGAGTGGTGATCCATTGATTAATGATGTAGCCTTTTTAATTTAAAAATGTAACACAGACTTGATTAGCATAAAAATCAGTCCAATCAGCACATGGTTTAACACCTAAAGACTTTCTCAATTGATCATAACAACAATTAAATTCATAGTGTCCATGAGTACAACCATCACTCATACAAAACATGGTAGAAGCAGTTTTGTCTTGTGAACCGGAATGATTACAAACAGAATCAAAGAACAAAACGTTTTCACAGACAGGTTTCAAATTTGAACACCTCCTAGTGGATCTAGGAATAGCTCTTTTCCATGATGTATTTATTTCACACTTCTTGTTTCCAGCCTTCTTTACATCTGCAGCATAGGGTAAAAGATTAGAATGAAGTCGTGGTCGACTAGCTGCAGCTCGTGATGATTCAGGTAAGTCTAATTGTACACGAGAAAGGGGATTGGAAGTGGACAGATGCTTTGGTTTGTAAATCTGTTTAAGCTTAAGATTTTTTACAACAGTATTATTAACATATTTTATATGAGTGTTGGAAGCTGGAGACTTAGTGGATGCATGAGTGCAATCATCAAGTTGTGAACCATAAAGTGAAAATGTGAAAGGAGTAGGAGGTTGCGTCTCTTCTTGGATCTTCTTGATTCTTTCTTTTAGGATAAACTATTTCCTGCATAGTTCATCTATGATCTTTTCATCATGAGTAAAGGAGGTCTGGATGTACTGTTGAAGAGTATTGGTTTCTTGCACCAGAGAAGATGTATCAAGGGTAGGAGGTTTGAACTCATCTTGAATGGCTTTGGCAAGGTCCTGTTGAATAAGGTGGGTAAAACAAAATTCCTGCAGGGTGTTGAATCTGTCTTGTAATTCTTTGTGAGGAATGTATTCAACAGTGGGCTTGGGTGAAACAGGAGAGTAGAGTTCTTCATCAGAATAGACAGAAGATGAAACATCAGTATCAGATGAAGACGTGAGACAGGTGACGTATGAGTCATTGAGATCAGAGTAGTCAAATGGAATTGCAGTTCTGAGATTAAGGGTTCGTTTGACATCTTCTTCAATACGGTCCTCTTCTTGACCAATAAAAACCATCCATTGGGTAAGGCCTTCGCCAAACAAATCAGCATTATATAATTGTTTGGACGTAATCTTGCTCAATTTGAAGCCCAGCCCATCGAATTTCCATCTGGAGAAAGGACGTTCCTTTTCTTTGTATTGAGAGATGACCTTGTTACTTTGAACGCATTTGGATAAAAGATATTCAAGTTCATAGATTCTGGAGTAAAGAGTACTTAGGTCATCCCTAAGTTCATTTTTAAGAATTTCAGAATCCTTTTCAGCACATGCACATTCTGCTTTAAGATCTAATATGGTGGTATTCGTGCAATTAGTTAACTCTAAGAATTCAGATTCTTTAGCAGCTAATTAGATCTTAAGGCTAATTAAGTCGTTATCTAACTGCTTAATTATTGTTTGTGCCTCTATACCCTTGTTGTGTGAAAAATCTTCTAGAACTTGATTTCTAGTGGTTAACTCTATTACCTGATTTTCTAACTCTTTCATTCGGATTAATATGGTTTGTATGTGTTCAAAATTAAAACCCATGTTAGAATTAGAAATAGAGGGTACCTTTCCACTGTCAACGATCTCCTCCGCAGTATCTGAGAGATCACCATCATCTTCCTCTCTACCACTTGTTTCACCATTGGCCATGAAACAAAACTGAGCATGATCCTCACCATCTGGATCGCTCTCTGAGTCTGTATCTTCCAGGAACTGGTCCTCTTCCACCATGAGTGCATTCCCAGCCTGTTTTTGCTTTGACAGGCGGTACTTTTGTCGATAGTATTCAGCATCTTTGACTTTCTTCTGTGGACAGTTCCTGATCATGTGTCCCGATCTCCCACAGTTGTAGTATTTCAGATCATTCTTCTTTTCCTCCTTCCTCTCCTCTCTTGGAAACCTAGGCTTGTCAACAGGAGCAAACCTTTCAGGTCTTCTGGATCCGTAAGTGAACCGTTGTCTGTTGTTAGTCTTGTTGAATCGGTTCTTGAAGTTCTTGTTGGCAACTGTGAGTGCTTGAAATGCAGCCTCTACAGAGTCATCATCATCATCATCATGATCAGATTCACTGAGCACCACATGTTTGAGTTTGGCATACCTTGATGAAGATTCCCTGGGGGTCCTGTCAGCTACAACCAAAGCAAGAGGACCAGCAACTGGTTGTTTAGGGTAAGACTGCAAGATTTCATCTTGATACTGATTTAGGTCTTCAAAGATGTTGTGGAATGTAACAGAAGTAAGATCTTTGTTGATCTATTTGTACAGCCTAGCATAGCCCTTCCACTCAGAACCTAATGAATTCAGAAAAACACAGTTCAAATCAAGGTCAGTTCTGACAATTTGATTAGACCTCATCTCATTCTGCAATTTGCAGTATCTGCCATATGTTTCAGATAGAAGCTCATTTTCACGGGCCTTAAAATCATGGTAACTGTTGACCAGTTGAGTACGTTTAATGTACGCTCCCTCCTCAGTGCCATGGAAATGCTTCTTGATTTCATCCCAGATTTCTTTGGCAGTACCCAAGCTGTCTATCGTCAGATAGATTTCAGATGAGAGACCTTGCTTCAAATAGTACTTGGCCAGTCTCTCAGCCTTCTTTGTTTCCTTCTCAGTAGCGGTCAGCTCGTCATTGGTCTTTTCTCTTTCATGTCTGAGAATGGGGGGATTGTTGGTTGAGTCAGCTTCAACGATCCTTGTGAACTTGGAGTTTCCTTTGTCGATGCATTCCATCATCTTATCTCCATAGAGTTCGTTGTGCTCAAGGAAGTCCATGAACCTTCCTTTCCAAACATTGTATTCCCCCCGAAACAAAACAGGTGGTTTTGTGTCGGAACCAATGGACATCATCTCATTTGTGCTTGACATGATTAGTGATTTTTGAAAGAAATGATCGTTCACTTGTAAGATGGTTTGATTGTTCGAAAGCTTGATTTTAGAAATGACTTGAGAGTTTGATTAAAGAACTAAGTCTTTGAAATTTCAATTATGAATTAGATCTTGAAAGGATTAAATTCAATCTTTGAACTAACTAGACTTGTGGTAATGTAATTCACCATTGAATTAAATTTGATTTAAATTAAATTCAATTATGAATTAGATTGTTTGATTAAGTCCAGCTGTCTAAAAGTTCTTTAAGTCAAGTCCAAAGAGTCAATCACTTGTCCAAGTCTTAGGAATGTCACTGTTTGAGTTTTGTCTTATCGAATGCGAATAGATCCAATAGAGTGCGATTGAGTGAGTAAATTCCTTGAAAACAAATGGGCAAAGTAAGGACTTAGTAACGATTAATAAAGTAACCAATCGAATGCGATTCAATCCTGTTGCATCAAACACTTAGGAAATAAAACAGTTAGTCCTGACAATCAAATGCGATTGCCAATAGAGTGAGTGAATAGCACAGAATTAAGTCAAGAGTTAATCGCAAGCGAATCAATAAGGAACTTAGAAAACCTTTCAATCGCGTGCGATTAAAGTGTTGACACTTAGAAAAATTTAATCACATGCGATTCCTAGGGAATGAGCCGGCTGATAGGGTATCAGTACAGATCCGGATAATAGAATACCAAGTGTGAATCGCGTGCAAATGCCTTTGAAGATCAGGCTAATAGAATATCAACACTTAACAGTTCCTTGTGACTCTATAAGCCGCATAACCCAATCGCGTGTGATAGGGGATCCGGCTGATAGAGTATATGTCTCTTTTCAAATCAGATTGCCATACCCTGAATAGTGTCTAACCACTTGTACTTGATTGGTATGGCAAGTACTTGATTTTCCTTGTACAACACTTAATCTATTATGAATTTATAATTAAATAAATTACAAAATACGATTTCTTCTTCTTTAAGTTGTACTTTCAGACCAAGAACACCATAAATGCTTAAATACCCAGAAAATTTAATGTTGAAAAAGTGGGTATTTAATGACCTTCTTGACTTAATGCTTATAAAAACACCCACGGTTTGTGTTTTTCTTCAAAGAATGTTTTGTAACCTTTGTAAGACTATCGAAACAACTCAAAGGAAAGTTAAAGAAGATGTAGTTTATACCTTTACTGAGTTCTACCTTTAAAAGTCGTTTGAGCTTGAGTTTATCTTGAAGAAAACTGACGTTCTTGGGCCTTTTCAAAACCGAGAGCTTTTTCTTCTTGGAAGCTTGAACACTTCGAGATTTTGTTGTCTTCTTTCGAACAATCACGAGCCAAAAACAAGTTTGGCTCTGATACCAATTGATGGTCCAGTATTATGATACGGATGAAGCAATGCTAGATGATTATCTTCTTTGTGTGTGTTTGTGTGTGTAATTGGTTAGAGAGAGAGAGAGAGCCGAGAGGTTGAGAGCAAAACACAAACACAAGTAACTTAGAATGCAAAACTTAACATTGAAATGTGGGGGAAATGCCTTTATATAGCATTTCCCCAACTTTGAGTAATTACATATTACACCCCTCACTTTAATATTTCTAACAGATTTGATGAGACAAAGTTAAGTTTGTAAGATAAGTTCTAAATACAACTTAAACAGAATTATGAAGCTTAGTCAGACTGAACACTTATAGTGATTCAGACTGAGTATAAGCTGAGTATAAGCTGAGCATATATTCGACCAGCTTAGACTATATCTTAGTAAGATTATCAATCTGTTTGATAAGTTGTGTGTGTCACCTAAGATATATTGAGCTTTCAGCTTGATGAGTTTCAAGTTGAGCGACTCAGCGTGAATACTGGGTCAACAGAGTTGCTAAATAAGTTCTAGCTAACTCGTAGGACTTCTAAGGATGAGTTTATTAATATACGTGTTAGTTCATGTTGGTTTTCGATTTTGTTCTCGAAGAACTCATCTTGATGTGTTTCAAGCTGAGTTACTCAGTCCGAGCAAGAAGTCAGCTTAAAGAAAATTTAAATATGTTTTAAATTTATCTTTTTAAGTCTCTATATCTACGGGAAGGATAAGAAGACTCCAGAATCAAGATTGAAGATTGAAGACTCAAGATAAGAAGATTCAAGATTCAAGATTCCGAGTTATCCGATAGTTAGTTAACAAATTAGGATTAATCCAGTTTGTTAGGAACCGTAGGAACAAGATTATAAATACTTATCTCCTGATAAGTTTAGAGATACGACTAAGAAACAACAACGACAACTAAGTGTTGCAGAGACAAATACCTCTCCTCAACCGTATGTGTTACGATTCTTGAATCACTGTTTGTCAATTCAACGTGATCAAGAAACTCACAGATTGCCAAGCTATTCGTGTGTTCGAATACTCACATTAGTTGTGAGATTGGTAAGTTTTCAATCTGTGATTAAATCCTGTTTAGAGAGTCATCGGTATCTATAATCATAAGTTGATTATAGATAGCTAAGTTTGAAAGATTGAGAGATTTATATTAGATGTTTACATATCAAGAGTTGCTTACTTGATAGAGTCTGTAATCATCTTCTTATTAATGAAAAGCAAAGCATTCGATTGTGGTTTGATTTACTTTGTGTAACACTTTTCTTTGATTTGTTCAATTTCCGCAGAAAGTGTATTCAACCCCCCCCCCCCCCCTTCTACACAATACACATCTGTTGCTTGTTGTTATTCTCATCAAGGGACCAACACAACCCCACACTTGAGATTTTGTGTCCGAGAACAATGCCTTCTCGGACCATGAAGTGACACTTTTCCCAGTTCAAAACGAGGTGAGACTCCTCGCATCGAGCCAAGATACTATCGAGACTAGTGAGACAAGAATCGAAAGAACTTCCAAAGACAGAAAAATCATCAATGAAGACTTCCATGCAGTCCTCAATCATGTCATCGAAGATTGTCGTCATGCACCGCTGAAAAGTACCGGGTACGTTACACAGGCCGAACGGCATCCTCCTGTAAGCGAAAGTCCCAAAAGGGCAGGTGAAGGTACTCTTCTCATGATCCTTCGGGTCTATTGGGATATGGAAATAACCATAGAAACCGTCAAGAAAACAATAGAACTCATTTCCAGCCAGTCTCTCTAGCATTTGATCGATGAAAGGAAGCGGGAAATGATCCTTACGGGTATCATCGTTGAGTTTTCTATAATTAATGCATACTCGCCATCCCGTGACCATACGAGTTGGAACGAGTTCGTTCTGTTCATTGAGTACCACGGTCGTACCTCCCTTCTTAGGGACTACCTGAACGGGGCTCACCCAACGGCTGTCAGATATGGGATAGATAAGCCCGACGTCCAGTAGTTTTATCACCTCTTTCTTAACTACCTCCTTCATATTAGGGTTGAGCCTCCTTTATCGTTGCATACATGGTTAGTAGGTGTCCTCCATGAGAATCTTGTGTATACAATAAGAGGGGTTAATCCCTGGTATGTCAGCAGTTTTCCAGGCGATTACCCCTTTATGGGCTGTAAGAACACGGATCAGATTCTCCTTCTCACTCTCAGAAAGGGCCAAAGAAATGATGACAGGAAGAGAAAACTCTCCTTGCAGATAGGCATACTCTAAGTGGGCAGGTAAAGGTTTGAGTTCAAGAGTGGGAGGCTCCTCGAGAGAGGTTTTGATCCGGATCTTCTCAGTAGGAGAGATTTGCTCGAATGCTCTATCGGTCGTTTGGGCGTCTACGGCGTCAGCATGTAGGATTTCTTCGAGCTCTCGCGTCATGGCATCGGGGTTAATGGCCTCAGTACCATTACCCAACAAGGTTTCCTCAGGGATGTCAGCCATCAGAAAGTTCTCCATTTCAGCATTGAGGCAGTGATCGATAGTATCCACGAAGTAGCAGGAGTCATCAGCAGTGTGTGCATGTGACATGGCTTTGTTTATGGAAAAAGTGACCCTATCATCAGCTATGCCTAGATTGAGTTGTTTCTTGGAGACATGAACTATGGCATTTGTAGCATTCAGGAAGGGCCTACCTAAGATTAAAGGCACATGACTATCCTCTTTTATCTCTAAGATGACAAAGTCAACAGGGAAGAAAATTTTGTCCACCTTAACAGGGACATATTCAGCTATGCCTATAGGATATTTAAAACTACGATCACCAAGCTGCAGGCACATTCTAGTTTGCTTAAGTTCTCCTAAGTCTAGCTTAGCATACAAAGTAGATGGCATTAGATTGATGCTAGCTCCTAAGTCTGCTAAAGCATTACAAACAGTATCAGAACCTAAAAAGCAAGGGATAGTAAAACTCCCTGGATCTCCTAGTTTAGGAGGCATGGCTGTGGTCTGCAAGATAGCTGAGCACTGCTCCCCAAGCGGTAATGTAGTTGCCTCATCTAGCTTGTTCCGGTTAGACACCAAGTCTTTCAAAAATTTCCCATAATTGGGCATACCTGCAATCACATCAACAAGAGGCACGTTAATTCGAATCTGTTTAAGTAAGTTAACAAACTTACCATACTGCTCCTTCATGCGTTCCTTTCGGAGACGGCCAGGAAGTGGCAGTGTCGGCTGGTACTCCCTCAAAGGAGGTTGTGTGGACTTCTTCTTGCTGCTAGACTCTGCTGCAACGGTCTCCGGTTCCGTTTGCTTTTCCACCGGCGGAGTCTCGATCTCGTTATCCGAAGAATCATCGTCAGTAGGAGGTGAAAAAACATCAGTAGCATCGATATTATTACCAACGAATTTGCCTGAGTGAGTTGTGATCGCTTGAACGTGCTCGTTCTGTGATTTAGCAGCATTCGGGTTTTGTTGCGTATTGCTCTACAGCGACCTACTTTGTCTACTCGCAACGATTTCTGCCAACATCCTTAAGTTACGCTCTACAGTCTGAATGGAAGCTTGCTGATTTCTCTTAATCTGTTCGTTTATGCTCTGATTCTGCTGAACGGTATTCTTCAAAGCTTCCACTGACTGAGTGGTTGTGATCATGAAACTCTTTAGGAGGTCCTCCATGCTGGGACTCAACCCTCTTGCGACTGAGTCGGTTGAAGATGAGGTTGAGGTTGAGGTTGGGGTCGAGGGGGAAGTTGTGTTATACCCTGGTGGAGGGTTTTATCTCTGGAAGTTACCTCGGTTCCCCTGCCAGTTCGAACCACCTCCCTCGTAGTTACCACCGGATCTCTGATTAAGGTAGTTGACATCTTTAGGTTGATTCATTGGTCGATCCTCACAGTCTTTGGTGAGATTAGGACCCCCGCAAGATGCACATCCTACTTGCATAGCGTGAATAGATTCAATCAATTTGTCAACTTTACGCTCCAGAGATTTCTGATTGTTCGCTTGGGATGCAACAGTGTCTCCCCTACCACCGTCTTCTATTGCAGCTACCGTCCTTCGGGACGACTTCCTCTCGACATTCCACCCCTGTTTTTATGGATAGTGATATCCTAAAGCAGTGTGTACTCTTCTCTCGGGCTCTTGTACTGGAATATTCCACTACAAGCCGAGTCGATCTTCTCTCTGATGTCGTCATCCATTCCTCGGTAGAATGTCTGGACTTCATCACTTTTGTTGAGCCCATGATTTGGACACTCTCGTAGCATCTTTTTGAAATGGGCCCAAGCATCATTAAAAGATTCTTCAGACTTCTGAGAGAAGTTGAGAATATCGGCTTTCATCCTTTCCTCTTTAGCTGGACGAAAGAAGTGGTTGATGAAAAGATTTTTCATGGCATTCCAGGTTGTAATGGAACCTGGTGCTAAATATTGAAGCCATTCTTGAGCTTCCCCAATCATGGTAAATGGGAAGACTCTCAGGCGAACAGCATCAGAGGTAGCGCCTCTGATTTTGAATAGTTCACAGATGACGAGGAAAGACGGGATATGGCGGTTCGGGTCATGCTTAATCCGCCCATCAAATTTTAACTCACGAACCATGCTGACGAATTGTCCTTTGATCTCGAATCCGGGATCAGTGATCTCAGGAACGCGAATAGCCGGCTCCGGTTGTAACACCGCAAAAATACAAGCCATGTTTTTTTTTTTTTTTTTTTTTAAATCACAGCGGAAGTAATACGTTATAAAACTAAAACGAAAATAACATTAAAATTAAAGCCAACACTGTACAAACATACAGTACTTCCTTTAGTGTTACAATTCATTTATAAAGTATGGCTCATCATTCTAAAACCCAAAATATCAGAGCTACGGTCAAACTTTCCCTGTACACAAAAGCTGCAACCTACCTTGCCCTCAAAACCTGAAACAGATAGTTAAGGTGGGGAATTAGCACAAAGCTAAGTGAATGAAAATCAAGCCACAAGCAATTAAAGCAGAACCACAACAATCACATGAACAGTTTATCTCAAATATCAAAGGACCGGCGGCTCTGCCGAGCCTACGACCAATGCTGGCCATAGCAATGATCTACCGATAGCCATCTGCTAACTGGCACAGTTAAACCCCCTCTGCTACAACAAATGCGACAGAGGATCTAAAACTGCCTAACCAGAAGCAACTGACCCAGCCCAAAACCACGCTTAGCTGACCTCTGCCACAAACATCATGAGCACAATTTCATGCCTTGATACTCATATCTTGGACACAATTTCAACAATCATCACATAACCAATCAAACAATCATATCAGACTAAACAGTCTATCGCATGATTAATCATATAAAATTCAAGTAACCATAACAGTTACAACTAAAACCACTGGTGCATTAAAGTCCACTCACCTGTGTTCTCCAACACTACACTCAGTATTCTAATTTCACTGAGCCTTCTCGTTTCCTGAAACACATCATAACTTAGTCAGTAATTGGGATTACATTCCAATTTACAAAAGCGACAACTCTCATGGCTACACGCAATAAAATTACAGAATTAACATCTGAATCACTACGCACGTAATGGAGTCACTACGCACGTAGTGGACTCCACTTCGTACGTATTGAACTTCAAACTAACGAAGTGGCTAACCCACTTCGCACGCAATGGGAACTGGTACGCACGTAGTGGAACTCACTTCGTGCGACCAAAACCCATCGACATCATCTTCTTCAACATTCACTTCGCACGTAATGGAGTCACTACGCACGTAGTGGACTCCACTTCGCACGGCCAAAACACAACATTCAAGAACTTCCTAATCAAAACCCGACATAAACAACACAACACACCTCTTGCTCGAAAACCAACCGTTAACTCTCGCTTTAGAACTCGAAAACAGATTCACAAACACAAGTATGTATGTGTGAGCAAAAGGTTCTTTCTCTCTTTTCTTATGCAGCCAAACAAATGAGATCAACACACACAAATGCTATATATATAGGTCAATACTGAACATATTACACTACACAGTGCAAATACTGATATCTAGCATACAGGAACCTACTTAAAGCGGTCCTACTCAAGTCATTAACAAGCAACGAGGTAATATTCGGGACCCTCGTATAAAAACGAATCATATGGTACCAATATCATATAAAAATATTAAACTAATATTTTTACCTTTTACCTCGCGGTCCAAATTAAATACCAATCAAGCATCAAATAAATATATAAATAAATAGCAAATAATTATTAACAATCAAATATACTAATATAAACAATTAAATAACTTACCACCGCCACGAAACAACTAGGCCCTAAACGCGGGTGTTACAAATCTCTCCCCTAAAGAAGATTCCGTCCCCGGAATCTCATCGCGCTCAAATAGGCTAGGGTAGCGGTTACTCATGTCTGCCTCGATCTCCCATGTTAAATCTGAACCCAAACTATGCTTCCATTTAATCAAAACCATAGGAATCTCTTTCCTCCGAAGCTTCGTTGTTTTACGATCAACTATCTCAACTGGTTCTTCTATTAATCGCTTTTTCGAATCAACTTTCAGATCATGTACTGGGAGAATCTGACTTTCATCCTCAACATTACATTTACGTAAGTAACAGACATTAAAAGTATCATGAATACCCGCTAACTCTGGTGGAAGATCAAGAGTAACAGTCTGGTCGTTGACTATCTGTCTTATGCGAAACGGACCAATATATCGTGGAGCTAGTTTCCCACGTTTCCCAAAGCGAATAACCCCTTTCCACGGAGAAACTTTCAGATAAACTAACTCACCTTCAACAAACGTAACTGGTCTGCGGCGTGAATCTGCATACATCTTTTGTCTGTCTCTAGCAACTTTCAACTTTTCCCGAGCAATAGCAACTTTCTCAGCCGTCATCTGAACAATATCGGGACCCGCAAACTGTTTCTCACCTGCTTCTAACCAACAAGTAGGAGTACGACAGCGTCGACCGTATAACATCTCATAAGGCGGCATACCGATACTCGAGTGATAAGAATTATTATACGCAAATTCAATTAAAGGCAAGTGTGAATCCCAAGACCCACCATATTCTAACACACAGGCGCGTAACATATCCTCAAGTGTCTGAATAGTACGCTCACTCTGACCGTCTGTCTGAGGATGATAAGCTGTACTCAAATTAACACGCGTCCCCAATGCATGCTGTAAACTCCTCCAAAAGTTAGAAACAAATCTGGGATCTCGATCAGAAACAATAGAAAGAGGAATACCGTGCCGTGATACAATCTCATCGATGTACAACTGAGCTAATCTGCTGAGTGAAGCTGTCTCACTGGTGGCAAGAAAGTGAGCACTCTTCGTCAAACGGTCAACAATCACCCAAATTTTATCATGTTTCCGCTGCGTACATGGAAGTTTGGATACAAAATCCATCGTGATGTGTTCCCATTTCCACTCTGGTATCTCCAGCTGTTTCAAAGACCCATAAGGTTTCTGGTGCTCTGCTTTGACCTGAGCACAAATATGACACGTTCCCACAAACTTTGCAACATCTGTCTTCATAGTAGGCCACCAATACAGCACTTTAAGATCGTTGTACATTTTCGTGCTACCAGGATGAACAGATAATCTTGACTTGTGAGCCTCTGCCAAAATCAAACCCCGAAGCTCTCCAAGCAATGGCACCCACACACGGGACTGATAAGTCTTCAATCCGCGCGAATCATTAATCAAATCATCTTTTCTCTTCATCATAATCTCTAACTTCAGATTTTCATCTTTTAAAGCTTCTAACTGAGCAGATTTAAGCCTATCTACTAAGTCAGAAACGATCTCAACTCGCATAAATCGAATATTATCACCAGCTCCCTTGCGGCTCAAAGCATCTGCTACAACATTTGCTTTCCCCGGGTGATATCGAATCTCACAATCATAATCCTTAATGAGTTCTAACCACCGTCTCTGCCGCATATTAAGTTCTTTCTGGGAAAATACATACTGCAGACTCTTATGATCAGTACAAATAACACATTTCGTACCATATAAGTAATGCCTCCACAGTTTCAACGCAAAGACTACAGCTGCAAGTTCTAAATCATGGGTTGGATAATTCTTCTCGTGTGGTTTCAATTGCCGTGAAGCATAAGCAATAACCCGATCATGCTGCATTAAAACACAACCCAAACCTGCAAAGGAAGCGTCACAGTACACTACAAATTCATCAGAACCATCAGGTAGTGCAAGAATAGGAGCCTGACATAATAGTTGTTTCAACGTCTGAAAAGCTGTCTCCTGTTCATTATTCCACTTAAATGGCACATCTTTACGGGTTAATTTCGTTATAGGACTCGCAATTTTCGAAAAATCTTTAATAAATCTGCGATAATAACCCGCCAATCCCAGAAAACTTTTAATCTCATATGATGTTTTAGGAGCACTCCAGTTCATAACTGCTTCAACTTTAGCCGGATCAACTTTAACCCCATCTTTACAGATAACATGCCCCAAAAATTGAATCTCCCGCATCCAGAACTCACATTTAGAAAATTTTGCAAAAAGTTGCTCCCGTTTTAAAGTTTCTAAAACTTGCCTCAAATGAAGCTCGTGCTCGGACTCAGTTTTAGAATAAACCAAAATGTCATCGATAAATACAATCACGAATTTATCCAAAAACGGCCGACAGACCCGATTCATTAAATCCATAAATACAGCAGGGGCGTTAGTTAAACCGAAAGGCATAACTAAAAACTCATAATGACCATATCTGGTACGGAAAGCGGTTTTAGGAACATCAGCTTCAGAAACACGTACCTGGTGATAACCCGAGCGCAGATCAATTTTAGAAAAATAAGAAGCACCCTGCAGCTGATCAAACAAATCTTCAATTCTGGGTAAAGGGTATTTATTTTTAACCGTTCTCTTATTCAATTCCCTGTAGTCAATACACATACGCAAAGTGCCGTCTTTCTTTTTCACAAACAAAACCGGTGCACCCCACGGAGAAGAACTAGAACGAATAAAACCCCTGTCTAACAAATCCTGAATCTGTGTCATCATCTCACGGATTTCAGAAGGAGCTAACCTGTAAGGAGCTTTAGCCACTGGGCTCGAACCTGGAATCAAATCAATCCTATATTCTACCTCACGAACCGGAGGCAACCCAGGTAATTCATCGGGAAACACTTCCGGGTATTCCGAAACCACCCGAATATCAGAAACAATCTGTTTCTCCTTTTTAACATCAACCACATGAGCAAGGTAGGATTCACACCCTTTGGCCAGAGATTTTCTAGCCTTCATATACGAGATAATAGGAAAAGCAGGTCTAACCCTCTCCCCGCGAGCCACTACGTATGACCCATCAGGTAAAGGAAATGAAATCAGTTTTCTATGGCATTTAATAACAGCTCGGTTCTGACTCAACCAATCCATACCCATAACAGCATCAAAACCAACTATAGGCATTAACAGAAAAGAAACAGGAAAGCATGTACCATCAATATCAATTTCAGCCCCAGGCACAACCGTTGTGACTGAAACCGTTTTACCATCAGCTATCTCTACTTCTAATGGAGCAGCAACATTCGAAGTAGGCAATTTCAATTTATTACAAAATGCCACAGAAATAAATGAACGATTGGCACCAGAATCAAATAACACACGTGCAGGTATAGAATTTATGAGAAACATACCCGTGATGACATCATCAGTAGCAGCAGCATCATCTACTGACATCCGGAATGCTCTACCCTCAGCTGACGGAGGGTTCTTCCTTTTCTGTCCTGAAGCGGACGAAGATCCCACAACCGATCCCGATACCGACCCAGTCCCCGATTTCTTACCCACACGGCACTCACCTACTATGTGCCCCTCCTTTTGACAATTCCAACAAACACTCCTCGGAAATCTACAATTCTTCAATTCATGCCCAAACTGACCACAACGAATACATCTGGCTGTCTGTAGGGTACAAAGTCCATGATGAAAAGACTTACATTTATTACACCACGGGGCTCTTTGGGTAGACCCACCAGATGTAGGCCTACGATTCTGACTGCTCTGACTTTGACCCTGTCCTTGGCGTTGACTTCCCTGACCTCCTTGAGTTCCCTGCCGATATTGGGTATTAAAATAATCAAACCGGGATTTCTGTTGAGAAATTCTATCTTTATTCAACTTCTCCTTGGCTTGAGCATCACCCTCGGCTGACTTAGCTAGGGTAAAAGCTTGAGATAAAGTGCTAGCCCACCTAGTAGCACTCCTGTAATCTGGATGCAAAGCTCTCACAAAATGCTGAACTCTTGAAGCTTCGTCCGGAACCCACTGCTGTGCAAATCGTAATTTCTCATTGAATTGTCTAATCAATTCATCCACAGACATATTATCGGTCATCTGCAAATCCATGAACTCCTTCTTGATTCGTTCCATCTCAAAAGATCCACAGTATTGCTCACAAACATTTCCCTCAAATTGCTCCCAAGTAATACTACTCATCTGCTGCTTTGTAAAATGACCGGTAATCGAATCCCACCATACCATGGCATCTCCTTTGAGTCTTTGAGTAGCATATAATACTCGCACTTTCTCCTCGCATTCCGCAGTATCCAAGGCCTTGATCATCTCCCTCAACCAATTCAAAGTTATATTGGGATCCGTACTACCGCTATACTTTGAAGGTCTACAATCCATGAATTGCTTAAATTTATTATGTTGACCAAATCCTGGGTAGGGATAAGCTCCTGGTGCAGTAAATTGATAGATAATCGGCTGTTGTGCACCCTGTGAAGCAACAGTAGAATATGGAACAGAAAATGGTACTGAAAGTGGTGGTGTTGTTGACACTGTAGAAACAGCTGCTGTTGGAATCGGTGTTTGAGAATTCTGTATCAACCTTTGCTGCTCAAAATTGTGAACTGTTTCTCGAAGCTCCTGAAGTTCACTTTCAAGTTGAAATATATAGTCATTCTGAGTTGTATCTAATTCTCTACCCGAAGTATTGACTATTACTGGATTCTCTAAAACTGGGATTGTAGAAGTTCCAGCCTGAGCAAGGGTCACCGGAATCTCAGTTGGGATCTCTTGACTTGCCATATCTGTTACAATCACATCACCTCCAAACTTATTAGACAACCGTTAGTACACACACACAACAAATCCAAACACTCTAATTCCCCCACAGGAAAGGTTTGGCCAACCTCGAGCCAAGATTTGGGAATTGAACACTCTAAACGTGCTCGCATGCCAAACCAGGGCTCTGATACCAAATTGTAACACCGCAAAAATACAAGCCATGTTTTTTTTTTTTTTTTTAAATCACAGCGGAAGTAATACGTTATAAAACTAAAACGAAAATAACATTAAAATTAAAGCCAACACTGTACAAACATACAGTACTTCCTTTAGTGTTACAATTCATTTATAAAGTATGGCTCATCATTCTAAAACCCAAAATATCAGAGCTACGGTCAAACTTTCCCTGTACACAAAAGCTGCAACCTACCTTGCCCTCAAAACCTGAAACAGATAGTTAAGGTGGGGAATTAGCACAAAGCTAAGTGAATAAAAATCAAGCCACAAGCAATTAAAGCAGAACCACAACAATCACATGAACAGTTTATCTCAAATATCAAAGGACCGGCGGCTCTGCCGAGCCTACGACCAATGCTGGCCATAGCAATGATCTACCGATAGCCATCTGCTAACTGGCACAGTTAAACCCCCTCTGCTACAACAAATGCGACAGAGGATCTAAAACTGCCTAACCAGAAGCAACTGACCCAGCCCAAAACCACGCTTAGCTGACCTCTGCCACAAACATCATGAGCACAATTTCATGCCTTGATACTCATATCTTGGACACAATTTCAACAATCATCACATAACCAATCAAACAATCATATCAGACTAAACAGTCTATCGCATGATTAATCATATAAAATTCAAGTAACCATAACAGTTACAACTAAAACCACTGGTGCATTAAAGTCCACTCACCTGTGTTCTCCAACACTACACTCAGTATTCTAATTTCACTGAGCCTTCTCGTTTCCTGAAACACATCATAACTTAGTCAGTAATTGGGATTACATTCCAATTTACAAAAGCGACAACTCTCATGGCTACACGCAATAAAATTACAGAATTAACATCTGAATCACTACGCACGTAATGGAGTCACTACGCACGTAGTGGACTCCACTTCGTACGTATTGAACTTCAAACTAACGAAGTGGCTAACCCACTTCGCACGCAATGGGAACTGGTACGCACGTAGTGGAACTCACTTCGTGCGACCAAAACCCATCGACATCATCTTCTTCAACATTCACTTCGCACGTAATGGAGTCACTACGCACGTAGTGGACTCCACTTCGCACGGCCAAAACACAACATTCAAGAACTTCCTAATCAAAACCCGACATAAACAACACAACACACCTCTTGCTCGAAAACCAACCGTTAACTCTCGCTTTAGAACTCGAAAACAGATTCACAAACACAAGTATGTATGTGTGAGCAAAAGGTTCTTTCTCTCTTTTCTTATGCAGCCAAACAAATGAGATCAACACACACAAATGCTATATATATAGGTCAATACTGAACATATTACACTACACAGTGCAAATACTGATATCTAGCATACAGGAACCTACTTAAAGCGGTCCTACTCAAGTCATTAACAAGCAACGAGGTAATATTCGGGACCCTCGTATAAAAACGAATCATATGGTACCAATATCATATAAAAATATTAAACTAATATTTTTACCTTTTACCTCGCGGTCCAAATTAAATACCAATCAAGCATCAAATAAATATATAAATAAATAGCAAATAATTATTAACAATCAAATATACTAATATAAACAATTAAATAACTTACCACCGCCACGAAACAACTAGGCCCTAAACGCGGGTGTTACACCGGTGCTGGCGGTGCAGTCTCTCGGGTGGACCACATCGGTGTATCATCTTCGTTAGCCATTGGTGACGTTGGCTCCTCGTACTCCTCCTCTGTACTGGATGTCTGTCGGTTCTCCTCTGTTGTTGCAGATTTGAGCGCAAGCAGACGACGACAAAATTCTCGCTCGGGTTCTTGAAATGGGATTTGCATGAATGACGAGGAACTACAGCTCATACACTAACGCGGCCAATAGTGGAAAGAACAAGCAGCACCTAAAAACTAACCTAAACTAAAGGAACGAAAAGAACTACGGAACCAAAAAGCAGAAAAGAAAAAAGAGTTTACCTAAGAAAGCAGTAACTTACCCGAGGTAAACCTCGAATAAGGATTGAATAACTAGAAATTCCTAAATAGCACAATCGGTCACCGTTCCCCGGCAGCAGCGCCAAAAACTTGATACGCGAATATCAGTCTTAAATTTTAACACTAATCTAACCTAATTTAACTAACACACTAACGGGCAAGCGCACCCGATTGTATAGCAGTAAACAGTGCAAGACCAGGATCGTATCCTCAGGGAACAGGAATTGAAAGTACTATAAAGAAATAAATTAATTAAACTAAACTGCTTAAAATTAAATATGGGGTTTTTGAAAAGTAACAGCTAACCGCTGTCAAGGTATTGAGAGATTTGGTTAAAGCGATAAATATGAAAACAATTTTTAAAGAATTAGAAATCAGAAGACAAAGATGTATTTACCAATGAATCACTCCCCCTAGGTTCAATTTGTATTAAGCACGGTAAATATGATAAGTTTCTAAGGGCGTTCGAACCGACAACCATGAGTCCTACTAATCCAATTATGATTTGATCTTTCTAAAACACACTTAACTCTCGTTGTATGGTGAATCAGACTCAAACTTTTATCTATGGTATTATTAAGTAATCTTAACCATCATATCTCAGAAAAATCATCTATCCTATTGCATGGTAACGTCATATATCAAATCAAACAATAATCAAGAAGAAAATACACAGGAAAGTCATTATCTCAGATCAGGCACAAACTGTATCTAACAGATTACTCAATAAAGATTAAGATAAAAAACTCAAGGATTGTGATTAAGCATAAACAAAACAAATCATAAAATATAAGATCTAAAGATTACATCTCAAACATAGGGAATATTCATCATCGTAAATACATTAAAAACTTTACCCCATAATCATATCAAAGATCGTATATAAATCCAGAATTAAAATAAATGTAAAATTGTATATGGCTTACAATCATAAAATTCAAGAACCATAAAGAAATCGATGATGATGATGTAGCTAATCCCTCCTGCCGTCGTAGACTGCTGCTTCGAAAAGAATTGTTTTTGCGGCTGGAAAAGAATTGTGATCTGCCTCTCGATTCATTGTGTGAAGATATGTGCAAGTTTGTTATTTAAATAAGAGTTAATTGCACCAATGGTCCTTTAACTATCCAAAATTTGCGACTTTAGTCCTTTTTTTCAAAAAGTTGCAAAAATAGTCCTTTAAGTGCCCAAAAGTTGCACAGATAGTCATTTCAAACGTTTTCCGTTTAGAAGATCCGTTAAATCATGGGTATTTATGTCTTTTTACATTTTTTTAACATTTTAGTTAATTAAAATAATATTTTAATCTTTTAATTAAAAAGAATTAATTACATACGCTTTTCTCTCTCTTTCTTCCAGCACACACCCACACACACAAATACACACACACTCTCTCTCTCTCTCTCCCTTCTATCTCTCTCTTTCTTCCCAAACACATTTTTCACCATCTTCACTGTCACAACAGCCGCCGGCCACCACCACCGGAATACCAACGGCCGGCAACCACCACACTCACCTCCGCTGCCGGCAACACCCAACAAGCACAATCGAACAACCGCTGTCAGATCTGCCCCAACCTCTACTTTTCCGTCATCGAAGACCCACCATCGCACAGCCAACACCCACCATCGCCGCCGGCAACACCCATGCTCCACCTTCGAGATTCCCTACCATAAATACCAACCATACTCCACGATTTGTTGCAGATCTGGTAATGACACACACAAATCCCATAGTTGCAGATCTACTGAAAACCCTAAATTGACGACTTTAACATATCTAACCCTGATTTCTGCTGAAAACCCTAAATCGGAATCCGCCACAAATGTGAACACATACCCTAGGCGGTGGAGTTTAGATCTGTTACAACGAGAGAGAGAGAGAGAGAGAGCATCGGTACAGTTGTTTAGATCTGCTAGGCGGTGGAGTGTCGATCCCCACCTAAAGATGAGAAAACCCTAGGCGGCAGTTTGGTGGGTTCCAGACGGCGGTTGTTGGTGGTTTTCCGATTTGGGTGAATACGGTGGTGGTAGGCGGTGGTGATGTAGCTTGTGGTGGTAGGCGGCGGTTGCTGTATTTGGTGTTGGTAGGAGGTGGTTTCTAGTGGCGGTGGTTGTATACGGTGGTAGTAGGCGTTGGTCGTTGTATACGGTGGTGGTAGGCTGTGTTGGTAGGCAGGTTCGGTGGTGGTAGCGGTGGTTTCAGGTGGTGAGAGAGAGTGTGTGTGTGTGTATGTGTGTGTGCAGGAAGAGATAGAAAGAGATAAAGGTGTTTGCTTATCTAACTTGATATTATTATTATTATATATTTATTTGGAAAATAAATTAAAAATAGGGATAAGGGGTATAATGGTCAATTTACAAAAACTAACGGATTAAATTAACAGAAAACGTTAAAAAGGATCATGAATGCAACTTTTAAACAGTTAAAAGACTATTATTACAACTTTTAAAAAAAAGGATTAAAGTCTCAACTTTTGACTATTGCTGCAATTAACTCTTTAAATAATTCGTAGCCGGCGCACACATGTTATATACTTATATCACCTCTCGTGGGCTTCTAGGCCCAATATACCAAATAAAATGGTAGTCACTGTATGAAAATTATGCATGACCATCATCAATTAATTCCATCATTCAGTTGATAAGAACAAGTTTGCAATAGTCCGCGTAATACGTCGGGTGAAAACAAATTAGTACATTAGTTTTTTTATGTATCTTGTTTAATTTTTATAAATATGTTACTTAATGAAAACCAAGTTTCAATATTGTTAACCAAAAAGCGTTCTAACTTTTTCGCACAATACAAATGACATAGTTTTAACAGCCTAAATAAAAAAGTTATAAAACTAATTAGCATTTAGTGACCAAATGACTTATATTCTAGCGGTATCTAGTGTTCTTGATATCCCTTAAATATGATAAAAGGTTAATAAGTATTAAAAGATATCAATTATATGCATAATAAAATTATAACACCGATGTTATTTACAGCTTTAAATATGTATTGAGAGGTGACTTGTAGAAGTGTTCAATTTTTTGTAACGATATGTTAGCTTTTTTTTTTAACAAAATATTGAAAATAACTATTGTTATTTCATCTTTTGAGAGTCTTAAAATAATTTATTAGTTATGACTATCTATTGTTTATAGTTAAAAAAAAATCAATATTCATACATGCATATATATGTTCCTTGTTAATTTTTAGAATTTATGATATAAATGATGTTTTAAGGTAAATGAAAGTATGGGTATAAAATGAGAAAGTGTCTCTTATTTCAATAAAATCCAATTTCTCAAGATAATTTAAGTCAAGTCCAAATATCATCTAGTTTCTTATCTCCTAATATAAATTTTAACTCGATTTCTTTTGTATATGTAGTTCAAAAAAAGTTTTAAATGTCTACTATTTGTTTCATATATTGAACATGATGTTCGTTATTCTTAATGATAGATTAATTATCATATTCTTTAGGTACGAAATTACCAAATTCATAATTTAATTACAATTTGTTAACGTGAGATGGTTATTAATTCCCTTATGAATTTCAAATCGACTATATATTAAAAGAAAATATAGGTTTCACCGAGAAGGTATATGATAGTTTGGAATGGGATTTTGTGTTCGATGTGATAAATCAAATGGGGGTTTGGCGCGAGATGGATGATGTGGATGAAAGCTTGTTATTCGTCCATGTATATGTCAGTTTTGATCAACGGGTCCCCTTCGAGGGAATTCAGGGTAGAAAGGGGGGTGAGACAAGGTGATCCACTTTCACCATATATTTTTTTAATTGCGGTAGAGGGGTTAAGTATCATGCTTCAAGAAGCTTGTGAAAAGAATATTTTTGAAGGAGTTAAAGTGGGATCAGAAAACTTACCGGTGTCTCACTTACAATACGCCGATGATACTATGTTATTTGGTAAGTGGGGTTCGAAAAATATTAAAAATATGATGGCTTTACTAAAAAAATTGGCAAGAGGCTTCCGGACTGAAAATTAATTGGAAGAAAAGTAGTTTGATGGGTGTGGGGATAGAAAAGGGGGTAGTAGAGGAGTTTGTTAGTAGATTCGGTTGTAAATGTGGTGAGGGAGAAGTTCAATATCTCGGGTACCGTTAAACGTGAACATGGGGAAAATAGTACATTGGAAAAAAGTGATAGAGAAATTTGAAGGGAAGTTAGGGGGTTGGAAGAGAAATTGTTTATCATTTTGTGGAAGGTTGACTTTAATCAAATCGGCGCTTTCGGGGATTCCTTTGTATTACTTCTCTCTATTCCGTGCTTCATCTTACATTCTCCGTGTACTAGAGAGGTTGAGATGCTCTTTCTTTTGGGGTGGGGATGGGTCACAAAGAAAATGTTGTGGGTTAAATGGAATGATACGATATCATCTTTTGAGAGGGGGGTCTTAACATTGGGGATTTAAAGTCTTTTAATAGGAGTTTACTTGGGAAATGGTTTTGTAAATTTAAAAACTAATGGTGGGGATCTTTGGGTTAGAGTGGTTAAAAGTATTTATGGTTTGTCGGGGGGTGTTGAGTCTAAAGGGTCTATTAGTAGTTCTTCTTTCTGGGGTGGGATAGTAAAGTCGTTCTTTGAGTTTGAGTCTGTGGGGGTTTCATTATGGTCGTTTGTAAAAGCTAAGCTGGGGAATGGGCTGAGTTTTCGGTTTTGGCATGATAATTGGTCCGGGTTGGGAGTGTTGGCGTCTACGTTCCCTCGAGTCTTTTATAGAGTCAGGAATAAAGAGTCTAAAGTAGGGGAGATGGGGATTTGGGTGGAGTCAAAATGGGTTTAGAATTTTGATGTTTTGGGTGTTGGTTCTGGTCGTGGGTGAGTCGGGTCAGAAATCGATGCTCTAAAGTCTTTGGTAGAGCAATTTCCTGGAATCTACATAACAACCCGCAATATTCTGTGAAAGAGATGAGAGAGCTAGACATTCCATCTATCTTATGTCCCCGTTGCTCGCAGGAAAAGGAAGATGTTCTACATGCCTTGATAAATTGTAAATTAGTTAAGGGGCTGTGGAAAAAATGGTGCAACTGGTGGGGGGTTGAATTTAGAGATGCTGCAAATTTGGATGAGATGGGTAATTTGGGTAATTCTTCATGGTCTACGAATCAGAAATTAATTTGGGATTTCTGTGTTATTGTATTATATTTGGAAATGGCGTAATGAATTGTTGTTCAAAGAGAAAAAAAAAAGAAAAGGGGATGAAGTCTTCTTTGAGGCACAGCTTCATACATTTGCTGTTCTAAAAGGAATACTCAAGAGGAAAAGATTGATTAGGTGGGAGGAGTGGATGATGAATCCTACTGCAGTAAATTTTTAAGATTGATGTCTGTTGCATTTGGATAGCCCATGCATGTGATTGAGGTACTTTAAATCCTGTAGTGGAGATTTGTTAGATTGTTTGGTGCATTGTACTATAGATTTCTCTATCCCTTGTAGAGATATCTTATTTCTTTTTAATAAAATTGTTGTTTTTCCAAAAAAAAATATAGCTATAGTAATATTATATTTCCCACAAAGAGATGAACCACTACCATTAACAACTTGTATTAATGTCATTCACTTTAGCTATTATATAAGTAGTTTCAAATTTCTTTGCATATAGTTATATGAATATTTAAAAAAGTGTGATGATAAAGCCAAAAGTACAATGCATAAGTTACATGTGGTGAGTTTTCTTTGATAACCGATGCATTAAATACATATATTTAATTATGTTTATTGGTATACTAAACTTTACTTGAAAGTGGTGATACTAAACTTATTCTTTGAAATTTAAAAATGAATTTATCTCACTTGGGTCTTGCAATTGATCTCTATTTCCTTCCATACTGTGACGCTGCCCCGTCCCTCTTCCTTCCTCACCGCCACCACCATCGTGACAGCAGGTAAGTTTAGCACAGATATCGATTTCCAGTAGTTCCAATGTCGCTCCTCCTTCCCATCTCCGGTACTCACTGTCCTCCTCCTGCACCACCACCGTCGCCCAAGACGTCGTCCACAGCCTAGTAGCCTACACCCTCTTCCTTCTTTATCACCGGCTAGTCGGCAACAACAAACGCACCATTTTGTTCCCATCCAGTTCTTATCGGCGACAGCAAAAGCAGCATTGTTACACCATCACACGGTTATCTCTAAGCCCCGGTCAACAACATTCCAGATCTGCCACCATCACCGCCGCTGACATTAATGGACCAGATCTGGAGCGTCATCCACCGCACGGTTATCTCTCGGCCTCTCTCATCGTCATTTGACATAGTCCAGCCGGTCAAAGCAACGTCGATCTGAAATTCTGGAGGAACGGATGGGAAAATATCGGCCTAAACAATTTATCGCGAGATATTGGCCACATGAGACACTCACGATATTAACATAACAAGACAATTATACCCTCGAAAATCTCATCATAAATTCTCCATTTACTTTGCTAGATATAAGAATGCCACCAATTCACAAAACTAACTTGATGGCCACAAATTCACCAAACTTTTTTTTTCTTTCTTCTTGCTAGCTGTAGGCTGCTCTCCGCCCACATGAAGATTATTCATGGCCCAATTGATTAGAAATAAACATTATATTATTTTGGCCCATTTTGTTTAGTTTTCGTAGCTTTTTAAATCACCTCGTTTCGATTCCAAACAAATGAGATACCACCAAAACATTAAAGCGGTATCAAAGCTGTGAATTCTTCTCTTTTTCTCTAATCTTCAGCATTTCTCATCAAATTCTTTATTTCTTCTCTCAAGAGCCCTAAAACATGGATTACAACAAATTAATTAGATAATTAACATAATTCATCATAATAATGCAATCAAAGAATAAGATATCGTATATAGATAATATGTATATATTAGACAATATCAATTAGATAATTAACATAATTCATCATAATAACTCTCTCTCCTCCCTCTCCTCTCTTTGGTTCGACGGAAATAACACCCCAGGGCAACGGGTTTGAGTTTTTGCTGTTTTTCAAGTAACCAAGAAGATCAAGAACAGCTTTTGGATTAAGCCTTTCTAGTAGGCTCTTTGATATCTCATTACGGGTGGATTAGCATTGAGCAATCCATGTATGATTCTTCATCCAACATGTTCTTGATGCCCTGTGGTTAATTCGATGGGTACATATGTGTTTAAACACATATTTCGAATTCCAGTATTGGTTGTAGGATTGATTGCATCTTTAGTTTCAAGTTTAATTCAATCTTGTTTTGCCCTATTCATGTTCTGCGCAAATTGACTATGTGTTGAACCTCATGATTTTCGAAAACCATATAATGGATATATATATATATATACACATGTGGAAAATAAAGATTTTTAATCCTTTAGGGTTTTAGGATTAAGTTTATTATTTTGTTTCCGCTTTTATGAATAATAACTATTTTGATTGTATACAATTCTAAGTTGGTTCAAACCAATTTGGTTATGAATCAGGATAACTCATGTGTGAATTGTGACCTGTAAAACCCAACAGTGGTATCAGAGCATCGGCTCAGTTTATCACAGTGTGTTGGTATATCTGTTATTATCATATTTTTTGGAATATTATTGTGTATGGTGATTTCGAAAATCACAAGGATTAGACAAGTTTATGTCAACCCTAGTTTATCTAAAAAAACAGTTTGTTTTTGGATAAGATTTATAGATTTAAACCTTTGATAAGAAAGGTAAACCAGTTAGGTTTAACCGGTTAAAGGATTAAATCAATAAACAGTTATTTGAAAGTTATGTGTTTATCTGTTGTATATCCATATTTTCGAATTATGGGGATAGACCTTGTGTCAATCTCAATTTATTGTTTAAATTGTATATTTTATAGTTTTATAGTTTTAAATCAATAATCTCAGTTTGACTGGTTAAAAAGATTTAAAGCTATAAAAGGTTAAATTTTATGTATTTGAATATATATATATATATATATATATATATATATATATATATATATATATATATATATATATTAACCAGTTGTGTTAATATGGATAGTTTAAGGTTTTTAATCAAAACTAGTCAAGTTTCAAGATTAAAAGGTAAACCTTAAAACTAAGAAATCACATCTTTATCAACGAGTTCTATGTTGATAAATATGATTTTAAAATTTAAATGATAAAACAAGTTTTGTTTTAAAATTTGAATTTTTAGATAAAAAGGGAATTTCTAGAATTAATATATATATATATATATATATATATATATATATATATATATATATATATATATATATATTTAATACGTAAAATATCTGAATTAAAGTTAACCGAAAAATGAGACTCGATCCAAGAAGGGTGCGGCCCAAGAGGAGCCTCGCCCCAAGGGGGTTTCGGCCTAAGGGTAGCCTCGACCTAAGGGTTCTTCGGCCCAAGGTGGTCTTCGGCCCAGTTTGTAGGTTTGGCCCAGTTAGCGACGCGAACCACGAGGTCGCGAACGGTTTTTGGGTTTTAGCCCAATAAGCTTTTTTCGGCCCAATTAGGGTTGAATTGCATAGTTCATTAATTTAATATCATAAAAACCCAAGTTTTTTATTTTTAATTTATAATTTTTTACTATTAAAATGGGCATATATGAACTTAAAGATATTTAATGAACTTAATGGGCTTTATGGCCCAATAAGGAGAATTCAAGAATGGGTTTAGACCCATTAGGACTTGGATGGTATATTGGGATATTAATTCGAATAAAATAATAATACAAGGTGTTATATATATATATATATATATATATATATATATATATATATATATATATATATATATATATATATATATATATATTATTTTTCACGTACTGAAAATTAGTATACTTATATATATATATTATGGTTGAGATTTTATTTTAACTAGTTGAGTTATAATATAAGTTTTATTATATTTTTGGATTAAAATATAATAAATAACCATAATGGTGTATTATTAAAATACAATATAAACAAAGGCAAATCTTTAATCAATTAAGTGTTTTAGGATTAAAAACACATTTTGATATAATAGTTATTATATCATAAGTTTATAAAAATTGATTAAAGTAGATTTGACAAGTTTTGTCAAAGTTTTTTCATCTCAAATTAACAGCTTGATTAGTTTTGAGAAGGAATGAGAAAAGGTTTATATATGCTTGCATTATTATTTTTAATGCGTGGTTGCTTTATATATATATATATATATATGTATTGTTGATGCGTATATATTGTTGAATTAGTTGACTTGTATACTAAAGTCCGTTAGTATCTTTAAATCACATTTGTAGTTTTTCATGTCAACTACAAGTGTTTGATTTAAACAAGTCAACAATATATTCTTGTTATGGTTGGACATGTAGGTTATAGGTTTTGCCAACTTAGACATGTGGTTGTGATGTTTTTCTTTTCTATTTTTTCTTTTGGTTTTGAGGAGGCCTGGGTGCCACTTACAACCCCTTTTACAATGTAAAAGTATTTCGGTGAGGCCTGCGTGCCACTTACAACCTCTTTATGTAATGTAATTGTAATAGAATAGGTTTATATATTCTAGATTAGAAAGTTGTAACCAAAACCAAAGACGAAAGACTTTACAAGACGGAGAAATTAAACGGAGGTGCTCGGATTAAGACCGGAGGTGTCAAGGCCAGTGAGAGCGAGAAGATCTTTTATTAAATCCAGCCACGGGATCTATCTAATTTAGTTGTCCTTAGATTGACCCCCTAGGACACAGTTGGCAAAACTATAACTTATTATTAACTGCGAGGTTGTGCTTTAATTTTTTATGCGACTGTAAAATTGAAGTAGGTGATTAATAATGGCTTTTATTAATCAAGAGGTAAAACCACAAATAAGATAAAATTGGTATACGACAATAGCCCTATAAAATTTAATATTTTATGATTGTCGTATCAGCATTTTAAAAACAGTTTGCTTTTCATAATAATTTTGTCATAAGACGTATTGTGTACCTAGTTTGAAGTATACTAAGATATATGGGTTTTTTAAAAACAAGATAGTTTTAAAATTGTTTTACAAAACTGGAATCAAGTTTTTCAAACTTGGATAAAACCCACAAAAATCTTAGACCAGTAGTGCTACCCATCTAGTGGTACACATTTCCTGCTCCCGGTACCTTGGTGTGTTGTCGTGCCCAAACCGTGCACACCGGGGTTCAAACCGATATGGGAAGGGAGTGAAAGACTTTGCGACTTTGCGATTCCCTGATGTGATGGGCCAGAGTTAACCCCGTCCTAGGTGGTGCGGTCTATTTTGGTGATTCCCTGATGTGATAGGCCTAAAGTGTGCTTAGTGTAGAGATAAACATACTTAGATAGTTTAATCTAAAAATCTCTACACGGTCTGGGAGTCGTATCAAGTTAGATACTATTGGTAAAGGAACCTACCTACCTGATATAGCACGGGGTTGGTGTTGTCGTGCACAAACCGTGCACCAACACGTGTGAAATAAGGATCCTAGGGCTAATACTTAATCATTTAAGGGTTTTTATTAATTTGTATTTAGCAAAGTCTTATTTATATTACTAATTGGACTACATAATGAAATTGTAGATGGCAAACATTACCAACACAAACAACCTCTCACTCCGCACCATCCTAGAAAAGGATAAGCTCACGGGACCTAATTTTCTCAACTGGGAGCGCAATCTACGGATTGTACTCAGGCACGAGAGGAAATGGTACGTTCTGGAGGAACCAGTGGGAAATGCCCCGGCCAATAATGCAATGGCAGATGTTAGGGAGGCTTACCAGAAGCGTGTCAATGATGCGCTAGATGTCAGCTGCCTCATGTTTGCGACGATGAGTCCAGAGTTGCAAACTAGCATGATGGATACATCATCCTATCACATGATCCGTCAGCTGAGGGACATGTTTAAATAGCAGGCTCGTTCAGAACACTACGATGTCACTAAGGCTCTCAATACTTGCAAGATGGCAAAGGGCACTTCGGTTAGTACCCACGTCATGAAAATGAAAGGGTACACGGACCACTTGGAAATGCTCGGACACCCGGTCCCATTGCAGCTTGCAACGGACCTGATTCTTAACTCGCTGTCAGACGACTATAAGCCATTCATTGTGAACTACAACATGAACACCATGGAGAAATCCATTGTTGAGTTGCATTCCATGCTTAAGACAGCGGAGTCAAATCTGGGTAATAAGTCCAAGGATGTCCTAGTGGTGGAGAGTGGAGCTGTGAAAAAGAGGAAGGGGAGCAATGGCAGGGGTAAGGGTAAAACCGAGCCAGGACCATCTGCACCCAAGACCAAGGCAAGTGGCAAAGGCAAAGGCAAGGGCAAGAAGTTTAAACCAAACAAAGCGAGGGCACGAAGCGTCACGAGGGTGGTGGAAACGCCAAAGGTAATTTCGTTGACTAACTTCAGTTTTTTGCTTTCAACTTATTGTATATAAGTGGTGTTTTTGACTTTTGTGATCGTTTATTGCAAATAGGTCAATGAGAAGCAAAGGATGCCTTGGAATGTTAAAAGGACGATGCGTACGGAAGAAGGATATTAATAATTCATGTTTTTATTTATTTTGAACTTTTGGATTTAAATTATGTAATGTTTTCTTTCGAGACATTTTACTTAAAAAAAACTATTATGAATTATTGGTTGATATATCCTTGCGCATACCTTATGATTACATCTAGTCAAGTTTGACTAGAGGATGACTAACAAGTCAATGTTTTGACTTATTGGTGTTTTAGTCCATATGCATTAGTTGCCATTTGAGTAATATGATTAATATTGTTGCTTGACTATGACTTATGGAATTACTTGAAATAACACAGCTGGTGTTATATATATTAGAGAGGCTATCTAATAGTAATTATAAGTGCCTATGAAAACAAGTTCAAGTTTTGAACTAAAATTAAACACTTGAAATAATAGTTATTATTTCTAAGGATGGTTTAAGGGAGAAACATTTATGAGTTTGATAATAATAGAAATTATAATCAAGAAGAACTCGTATGTATTTAAATAAGAATCTATATAAGTGTTTCATACTTGTGGTGATGTAAAGTTTTAGAAACCAATTTCCGAAATAGGAAATGGTGGATTTTTAGAAAATCCAAGTTTAAGGTTTCATTAACTTTAAGATTCTTATTTGAAATCTAAGTTTTAGATTTATACTTAAAATCAGTTTTTTTGACGTGGGTATCATTTTTTATCAAGTCAATAAGGTATTTTAAGTGATGTCATGTTTTCATAATAGTCAGTGGGAGCAATTGACCTACGCAAAGATATTTATCGGTTTTTAATAAATCAATATACATATGTGTATATTTGCGTAGAAGCAAGTAAGTGCTTAAAGAAGCACGAAAATTATTAGCTTATTGTTTTTCAAGTACATATATAATCTTAATGACGGGAATTTTGAGGTTACAAAATGAGTCCAGGTAAATGAACTAGTCCCAGAAGGTCATAATTATATATTGAAATTCAATGTCACAAATATTAAACATATTAAAAGAGTTTAGTGTTGGAAATAATAAACAGGTTACTAGATATGTGTTTATGCACCGGATATCTAATTTCGTTTACAAGTTGATGTAAACAAAAGGGTTTATTATTTCAGACTATTTCTTGGAATAGAAAAGTATCTATACATCTACAATATAACCAAGTGTGGTTATGGGATAATTTTATATATTCAGAAACGAGGAGTTAGTCCAGTTCTCCGAGTTTAGATGATATGATAAAATTAGAAAGACTAGACTTGTTTTTCAGGGTTTGCGGAAAAGAGTTTGTCTAGCAAAATGAGTGGGAGCACTAGTTAGTGCGTACTCATTTTTAGTTCATAGTAATGTTGTGGTTTCAAGGAAAGATATGTGATAAGTCCATTTAAACCAACATAGTAATACAGATAGACGCGGTGAATCGAGACGGTGGATCAATATTAATTATGTACTATATTTCAAGAGGGTAAATATGGACAGTACATTATTTATCCCAATACTCTTCACAGATTTTGTATGTTTTGGTAATATCCATGAATAATAGGATTTTTATTCAAAATCTTATCCGTGACTACCTATCCTGGTGGGAACCTCGATTAGGGAGATAATAACGTCATTGTAATCCTTGGTGAATATTCATAGTGATTGAAAATAGCTACCAGGAGTGTAGGCCAAGGATGTACGGGTATTCACCAGGGGTGTGGTATCGGATAGTAACATCCTGAAGAATACCTTGTGGTTATCAAGTCAAAGGTATTCGTCACATAGGTTGGCCTCAAGCCTAAGGTATTTGGTTTGGGATGCGTTGACTTCTAGCATTTGGGTCGCACCTAACACTACGCCGTAACTGGGTAGCAATAACGGGCGTATCTGGTGTCAGCGGAAAGCGTGTTGCCAAATGCAAATATGTGAGAGGCATTCTGCACCTCCTTTTCAGGAGAGATGTTTCCGGGGCCCTTGACTGACGTAGACTATGGGAGTGCATGGCCATGCCCAAACGAACTAATATGTTCTTTGTCGTTTATCACTCAGTCAAAGTCGGAAGGTCGAGAAATGGTTCTGAGTGTTCAGAGTTGACTCATTCCATGCTCACACTCACAATCGAAACGTCATGATGTAGAAGGAAAATCCTAAAGTATATCCGATCATAAGACAGGGGGTTCTTATGAAGTTTTGATTGTAAAACAGTTAGTTTTATAAATTATGAAACAATTTTTTTTGCAAAGGATTTGATTATCACACCTGAGTATAAGAGTTCTTATGTGATGTAGAAGGAAAACCTTAAGGACTTGTCTAGAAGCACCCTTAGGCCAGTATCATCAAGACCACATGTTGATAGTAAGCACAAGTACGAGTCTAATACGATTTGTGTGCATAACCATCGAACCCTGATGATACGCCCAATGCCATAAAACACTCAAGGGTCACACCTGTGAAGGTATGTAATTCAAGAAGGAAAATTCATGCTGTAGGAGATGGGTGTTATGACAGTTGGTCATAAACTAGTATTGGGAGTTGAGAAAATAACCAGGTTAATATAATTAACAAGAATATATATATATATATATATATATATATATATATATATATATATATATATATATATATATATAGTTAGTAAATATATATTGATAATTATTGGATTAATATCTTGGATATTAATTAAAAGGGTTATTGTTATCACTAATTATTATTATTAAAGAAGATAAAATATATTAAAGGATTATATATATATATATATATATATATATGGGCCGATTTATATATATATATTTGTATATTTTATATTAATAATAAAGGTTTAAAAAGGTTGCCTAATTAAATGATAACTAGTTAGTTATCTATAAATAGGGCCTTAAACCTAAACAATTAGGTTGATCTTTGATTAAAAAGAAAAACTCTCTCTCCTCCCTCTCCTCTCTTTGGTTCGACGGAAATAGCACCCCAGGGCAAGGGGGTTTGCGATTTTGCTGTTTTTCAAGTAACCAAGAAGATCAAGAACAACTTTTGGATTAAGCCTTTCTAGTAGGATCTTGTGATACCTCATTACGGGTGGATTAGCATTGAGCAATCCAGGTATGATTCTTCATCCAACATGTTCTTGATGCCCTGTGGTGAATTCGATGGGTACATATGTGTGTAAACACATATTTCGAATTCCAGTATTGGTTGTAGGATTGATTGCATGTTTAGTTTCAAGTTTAATTCAATCATGTTTTTCCCTATTCATGTTCTGCGCAAATTGGCTATGTGTTGAACCTCATGATTTTCGAAAATCATATAATGGATATATATACACATGTGGTAAATAAAGATCTTTAATCCTTTAGGGTTTTAGGATTAAGTTTATTGTTCTGTTTTCGCTTTTATGAATAATAACTGTTTCGATTGTATACAATTCTGAGTTGGATCAAACCAGTTTGGTTATGAATCAGGATAACTCAAGTGTGAATTGTGACCTGTAAAACCCAACAGCTACTTGGATAGAAAAAGTACACGTGATGTGTGTGCCTTTATTGGAATGACTCTCACATCATGGTTTTCAAAGAAGCAAACATGTGTGATATTATCAACAACCGAAGCCGGATACGTAGCCGCCGGAAAAGCTTGTGCATAAGTCCTATGGATGCAACAATCCTTATTGGATTATGAGGTACATATAACCGATAGTCCTATTAAGTGTGATAACAAAAGTGCTATTGATCTTAGTAAAAATCCCGTATTGCATTCTAGAACTAAGCATATTAAGATTAGGCATAATTTCTTACATGATAATGTGCAAAAAGGTAATATTAGCTTAGAAAAGGTTGCATCATGTGATAATATAGCGGATATATTTACTAAACCACTTAAGAAAGATGTGTTTGATATATTAAGACTTGGTTAAGGATAGAAAATTATGCATGATTATATGAAAATTTTCAAAAAATGGTGCCCAGAGGGTCCACGGTCGCAGCTGTGTATCGACCGTGGGGTCACTGTCCAAAAGGCCAAATTAAAAAATACACGCGGTGTATGTCACCGTCGACCGTGCATCGACCGTCGGGTACCTCACGGACTTTACCCTATTTTTGCCCTATTTCTCTTTCCTCTCTTCACTTTACCACTTCTACTCTCTCTCTCTCTCTCTCTCAAAAACCCTAGCCGCCATAGCCATTCTTAGAGCTCAAAAACTCGATTTTTCTTCTTAAATTCACAAAAATTTAAAGATTTACCTTACGGTCGAGCTACGGGTGAAGGCTCTCGTTCTCGTGATTCTCTCCTCTTTCTCGAAATTTTGTTCTTCAAAAGGTATAGTTTCTTCAACTTTTTCTTTCTCTTCTCATTAGGATTCTATTTTGCACTAAAAACTTATGAATCTTGTGGATTGTGTATACTCACATCATATTTCACGAAAAATGTTAAGAATTTTTTTATTTCTAAGAGAAATTTTGAAAGATTTTGAAGATGAAAGGAAATGAAATATGAAAATGGGTTTGTTTTTGTTTTAGCATATATGAACTGTGTTTATGGAATTTTAATTAAAATTATACTTTTCATGTCAAAAAGGACAACCAAGGACAAGTTTAAAACAAAACAGATCTGCATCTTGACGGTCGAAATTGCGGTCGACCGTCCATCAACCGTAGCATGTAAACATAATAGAACAAACGTCCAGACCCTTGACGGTCGATCCATGGTCAATACCGTGAGCTCGCTCGAAATTTTTCAAATTTTCAAATTTTTAATTTTTTAACTTTTAATTTCCAAATTTACTTTAATCTTATTTCAAATATGTTAACTAACATTTGTATACACATGATTCATAACTTTTGAAAATGTTCTCACATATAGGACATACACACATGTCTTATGAACATATTTTCAAAAGAGTTTGTTACTTTTAATTAGCATACTCTTAAATATGCTTCATATACATCAAATTCTCATATATCTTGTCATTTTTTTAAGTATAAACCTTTTTATCTCATTAGTGTCATGACAAGATGAAATGAACATAGTTTTCACATTAGACACACACTAGTCCTTAATATTCAAACTCATATATATAATTATGAGATCATATCTTGTTAGATCAATATGCCTAGAGTTCGTGCTTCCTCCTCCAAGAAACCGGACAATCCTACTCCTAGACAAACCGCTAATGCCCTTAAAAAACGAGGAATAGACGAGGGTAGATTAGTTGTGGTTAACCAACTTGACCAATTTAGAACTCAAGCCACTTTCGACGCGATTGGATGGACCACCTTTCTTACTCTTTCAAATGTTCTCTATAAATCTCGCATATATGAGTTTTATGCCTCATTCAATTATGATGAAGATAAGGAACCCATTACCTTTGCCATTGAGGGGAAGGACTTTGTGTTCACCTTAGCACAATTGGGCATGATCCTACGTGTCCCTTCATCCGGATTGAAGTTCTATAGCACTACTCATAGTCTAACCACTCTTCCCGACTCCCTCACAATTGAGGACATTGTTGGATCGATTTGCAAATCCAACATTCCTCACAATACCACAAACCTCTATGGAAGAGATCTTCTTCCCGAATGTGTTGTGTGGAATAAAATCATCGATTCAAACATCTTTCCCAAATCCGGGAATCACTCCGAAATAAGCTCCATTCAAGCCGTTCTACTTCATGCCCTCAAATCAAGATCGCAAGTTAACATCATGCACATTCTTGATAAACGCATGAGTTGACTTGTGACTAGCCGTCGAGACCTTCCTTATGGGTGTCTTCTTTCCTTGCTTTTCATCAACCTTCCGAAGGTTCCTCACATTGCATCTACTCCGGCCTCTTCCGTTGCTATTGATCTTGCGACACTTCGCAAGATGACTTCCCACAAAGGTAAGAAGCGTGCACACTCCTCTTCTTCCGGAGATACGGAAGACGACATTGATGCATTTACTTTTGGAGATGAGGAGGAGACCGAGGCGGACAACACCATTCCACCTAACTATGGGATGGTGACGAGCAACACGGATGAACGCATTGCGGCTCTTAATCGAAATCTTAATGAATTGAGGAATGAGGTGCGCACGGAGGTCAAAGGACTAAAGAAGACGATGAGGGCTATAATGAATGCTATCAAGTGCAACGCTGGCACGGATGCGGGTGAACCATCTCACCCATGATGACTTATTTGTTTGCTTGATTATGATGCTTAAAAACAATTTCCATTTGGTTTGTATGTTTCAAACAATTTTTATTTTGGTTGTTGAACACTTTATCTTGTGATGATGATTGCTATCTCAATTTTAATTGCTATATTATTGCATTGGTTTGACATGGTTGAATGTATTGTAAGATAATTGTATAATTTATATATTATATACTCACCCTCCTTGGCAAGTCCTTGGTAGTATCTACATACATTTTATAGATTTCAAGAAGTGGAGTTCTACAATCAAGGAGGAAACTTCAAGGGGGAGCACAAGTCAAGGGGGAGTCCTTTTTGTTAAGACAAAAAAGGGGGAGAATGTATATATATATATATATATATATATATATGTGTGTGTGTGTGTGTGTGTGTGTATGTGTAAATGCATATGTTAACATGTTAAAGTTATTTATACAATTTGTTCACAAATTGTAAATTTTTGTCTTCAACAAAAAGGGGGAGATTGTTGGAAAAATAGGAATATAAATTTATATCCTCTTTTATTGACATAAAAATATACAATTTGTTTATATAAGTGTATATATTAACATTAACATATGTGCACTTATACATACATATATATATCATCAAGCAATACATATTTATATTTATTTGTTACAAATAGTTTTTGTACAAATCGTCAAAAAGCCAATCTTCAAAGATCAACGTCATCAACGCTCAAGAAGAAGACTTCGCCGAAGACACCTACATGAATACATTCAAATTATATGAGCTTACAAATAAAATAATTAAATAAGTTTAAGTTTTTATAAAATTATTTTTATAAAAACTTTTATAAAAATTGGAAAATATTTTATAAAATTATTTAGGTTGGTTGACTAAAATTCAAGACTTCCCATTTAAGCAAAAACTAAACACAATCTCACTTTGAAACAATACAACACCATATTTAGCAAAGGATTTGTGTATTGGTTTCCAAACTACCATTTTTGCGTTTAAATTCAAACATAAGAAGTATGGGGATCAACCAACCTTTTATAAATCTTCTTTTCAGTAGATTTTTAGAGTAAAAATAAGTTGTGTATGGTTTTGGACAAAGCCCAACGTCTATATTGCAAAAAACAAGAAGTTCCAGTAGACCGACGGTCGAAGCCACGAGAGATGTCTGGACAACTTTTGAACTTGCACCTTTTTCCTTATTTAAACCAACTCAAACCTCATTCTTTACTCACCTCTTGCAATCTGAAAATCACAGAATACTCTCTACTTCTTGAGCTCATATACTTTGACAATTCATCCAATTCTCAAGATCAAGAATCAAGTAAGAGCAAAAGCTTTTAAAGCTTAAACACTACTTCTACATTTCATACATTTTGTAATAGTGTAAGGATCAAATCTAGCCTTTCAATTTAGAGTGAAAGTGAGGATCAACCCTAGCTATTATAATTAAAGTGAAGCAAGGTTATCTTTATCTTACTTACAAGAGTGAAGTGTTAATTCTTGTAAGTGAAAAGAGAAGTGTAAAACGTTTATCTCTGTCTTCAAAGAGAGAAGCTAGTGGATCAAACTCTTGGTGGGTGAGGCCAAGGAGTGGATGTAGTGCAAGTTTGTTAACACTTGCATGAACCACTATACATCATTGTGTCAACATTTATGATTGGTGATATCTCTCTAACTCAATCTCTTTAATTTCTTGCAAGAACTTGTAAAAACTTTAAAAAGTGGGTATATAACCTATTCACCCCCCTCTAGGTTCTAACACAAAGCATGCAGCGGAATAAACCACCGATTACAAAATAATTAGTATTGTTATCTGAATTGGCAATATAAGATACAACAAAATGGCCAAGTCCAAAATCAACCGATGTTACCAACAACATCAACCGACCATCGGATCACATGAAACTACAACAGAGTGTTCCTCAAAAGATATATACAACAACCAACAAGGGATCCCATCTCGCCAGGCCATCTAGTCCTTACCTGCGAAAAAGGGAAATCATGCAATGTTAGCTACAACTAGCCAGTGAACACAGGTTGCACATAAGTATCAATAAGCATGCTATCACAACACGGGAACATCACATAATGCTATCCTACCACATCGCGCCGTGCCAACATGTCCGCAATTGTCATATCTCGTAGGGTTACAAGCCCCGCTCAACTACCCTAATTGGGGAATCAGCCACAACCAACCGCACTGGTGGGGGAGCGAAGAGTAGTCCACTCAGCGCGTTACGGAGCCACGTCAACTCAAAACGGATCTTGATCGTAAGCCAAGACCCCAACTCGCGTCAAGGAATGGCGGTCCTACAGAACCCAGTGCCCGGCGTACACCACCGAGCACCGTTGATTCCAAATTATCCATTTCAAGGGATCCAGTCCCACGGCTGACCTCAACCACGCCATCAATTTGTCCGTACATGTACAACATACAACAAATGACCCGCATCGGGTCCAACAGTACACATGCGTTTCATAATCAACAAGTAATACAATGGCATAGCATAGTTCATCTCATCATAGCATAACATACCTCATGTACGCACGTATGAAAAACATCAATAGCATATTCCAACAAAAAACAGATAACCCTACTTACTGAGCCTCATGGAAAACCAGTACTCACCTCTATGTCAATGTCCATAGTCCTCTGAGTCATCAGAATTTCCTAACACAACATGTTTAGGTCTACATTAGGTTTTACTTAAGCATACAACATTAGTTAGTCAATCAATATTCTGACCACCTACTTGCGCCCGCAATCAGTAAGGCTTACACCCGCAATCAGTAGGGCGTACGCCCGCAAAGGTCCTAACAAACATAGCTTATAGCCGTAAGGGGTTTCCTTGCGCCCGCAAGGGTTCCTTCCAACCTACCATGGCTTATGGCCGCAAGCACATCCGCTTACGGCCGCAAGGGTGGTTCTTTGAATGCTTACGGTTGCAAGCTATGTGCTTACACCCGCAAGTATATTTCCTTCGTCCTTAGACAGTAAACAAATGACACATTCTTGCACCCACAAGCACCATTGCTTACGGCCACAAAGGACGCCCACTGTGCTTGCATGCGCCCGCAAGTACAGTCGGTACAGCAGGCCTTACCCCTGTTCTTCGATAGCTGCTATAACTCAACTTCAGTAGCTTTTAGCTGATTCAATTCTGGTTTCTATGGTTTGTATTCTGTAGAAACTAGAAGGGGGTTGAATAGTTTCTATGATCACTTTTTTCGAATATATATAAATAAATAAAGATAAATATAAATAAATGCTTGTAAGTAAATGCTTAAATGTAAAGATGCAGAAGGTATATATATATATATATATATATATATATATATATATATATATATATATATATATATATATATGCGGAAATGTAAATTAATGCAGAAATGAATATATATATATATATATATATATATATATGTGTGTGTGTTTATACGTATAGATTGATATATATATATATATAAATAGTATGTATATATGTATATTCCACTAGCACCACCTGCAAATACCTCTTAGCCCGGAAGAGATTACCGATGTACAATCACTTTTCGGGTAGGTGACAACCACAAAAAGATCTAGTCCAAGATCTTACAAGTGTTCTTCACCAAGAACACACCTTCTTCTTCAACAAGAAGAAAGACAAGTTCTTCAATAAGAACTCAAAAACTCTCAAACGAACAAAGTGGGAAATAGTCAAACCCACCAAAGATCAAAGTGTTCTTCTCTCAAGAATACCTCACCATAAACACCAAGAACACCAACAATGGTGTAACACTACAAATTTCTCAAACAAGAAACGGTCGATCCACGGTTGACCGTGGGATAGACCGTCGGTCAGCTGAAAGTGTGTCCCATTTTGTCTCTTCTCTTCCTCTATAAATACAACCTATTTCACCTTCATTCTTACCTTTTGCCAATATGAATTTTCTCTCCTATATTTTGAGATATTTAAACACATGTTTTAACGAGAGAGTGACACCTCATTGTACTTGAGGTGTCATAGAATCTTCCAAAATTCTCTTTTACTCACTTACACAATATATAATATAATAATACCTTTAAAGGATATTTATCTTGTATTCTAAAATACATATTATGACATTTGCCATTATATAAAATTACTAGCTAAGCGATCCGTGTATCAACACGGGATGATATAAGTCAATTTAAATTTATATAGTTTTAAAGATTATTAAGACGTATAGTAAAAATAATTACAAAGCATAGTTATGAATATAAAATCTCGTAAGAAATGAATAATCATTACAGAATTTTGAAATTCATACATAAGATTATCATTAGATTTTCTTTAAAACCTCTTTATAAACAACATTCATAGTTTTATTAGTAGGGTTTCTTTAATCATCGCAAATTAAAACTTTTAACCTCTCTTTACTCTTCACTCAAGAAACTGTCACATATAACTGTCCATGAGTGAAAACGTGTCTTTTAAGTACTTCTTATAAATACTCTTTTTAAGAAAAATAAAGTTACATTACATTTCTAAAAGTTTTAGTATAATATTAATGTGTTTCTCGTGATGGAGCTTTATCCCGATATTGTAAAACCATAACTATAATATTATTGTTGATGTTGTTTATAAGCGACCCGTGTATCAACACGGAGATGATATAAAACAATATTAAATTTATATAGTTTTAAAAATATTAACACGTTAAAAAAATAGAAAACATATATATATATACATATATGAATATAAAATCTCGTAAGAAATAATAAACATTACAAAAGTTTGATATACATAAGATTATCATAATACTTTCTGTAGATACTCTTTATAAACAACATTCATGGTTTTATTAGTAATTTAATGCATACACAAACTAAGCTATTTAATTTGAAATGGGCTAATGGCATATCTAACTTGGGTATTTTTCATACTTTTATAATTGTTGCTCCAATTCACGATTTTTTTTTTTGAATCTACTGAATGTTGTTTTCTCCTTTTTTGATATCATAAGATATCAAAGATATCTTTCACAGTTGATTTGTGAACTCACTACCTCGTGTTTACTAAATGAATTACACACAAAATCAATGAATTTTACTAAGGCAGGTTAGGAAATTAGAGATAAAAAGAAACAAATTATGAATCTTCAAACACTTATATATAATTTACGTTTCTTAATCTAGCTTTTAGGTAATTCAATAACTGAATTTCATGAATCAGACAAATGAGATCTGTTAGAATAGTGGAATTAAAATGGAGCTTACGAAATGATCTACTAATTTTTCTTTCTTTCCTGTTTAGTAACTTAATTGAGCATTAAAAAAATTATTTTAAAATTTAGGGCGTTATTATAATTGTATTTTTCCCTTTGGCATATGAATGATAAGATTGACGTGAATAGCTAAATGACGTAAATTCAGTTTATTTATATTCTATTTAGAAATGACAAAAAGTATATATAAAATTGCATGCCAAACCAAGAACAAATGGTGTGGTTGTAAATATTGAACAAACTTATAATTTCAAAATTAAACATACCATTAGATATATGATTTAGAGGAATCCGTGAACTTCTTCAATCACTTTCAATTGATATTGAACTGTTATGAATAGATTTGTCATATGTGAAATGAATCACCCTTGATTTTTTCCTTTCTTTTGAATTCCTTCTCAATGAAGGTCGTTTTGGAGCCGACGAAGAATGTTGTTTATTCTCCATAGTTAATAGTTATCAAAAAGAAGAAAAATATATTAAATTAGCATATGTGAATCGTTTTCATGAAATATAAATATAACCTTTTACCTGAAGAATAATAATGAAATGGTGCACTTTCATTGATAATGACAAATGACAAATGACAAATGATTATTAAAGATCACCTATTCATATCATCATCTATTTTTTAAAAAAAATTTGAAAAATGTTTTCCAACCATTACAACATACAATTTTTAAATAATTTCTTAATCCTTACAATTTTTAAGCGACCCGTGTATCAACACGGGGATGATACTAAAAATTTTAATTTATACAGAATTAAAAGTACTAACACGTTAAAGAAATTTAGAAAACATAGATAGGAATATAAAAGCTCGTAATAAATGATAAACATTACAGAAGTTTGAAATTCATACCTAAGATTATATGTAAATTTTCTGTAGAACCTCCTTATAAACAACATTCATGATTTTATTAGTAGGGTTGCCTTCATCATCGCAAATTAAAACTTTTAACCCCTCATTACTCTTCACTCGAGAAACCGCCACATATAGCTGCCCATGAGTGAAAACGGGTCGTCTAAAAAACAATCCAACATTCGATAAAGATTGACCTTGGCTTTTATTTATCGTCATTGCAAAACAAACGAAGAGAAAATTGCCTTCGTTGGAACTTGAATAGTAATGTAGGCTTTGATCGAATCAACTTCAATCTTGGAATATGAATAATGTGACCAACATTCTTACCTGCAATTATATATATTGACACTTTGGTATTAAAGCATTTATAAAGTATATATAGAAGTTGGCATTATGAGTATATATAGAAGTTAGGTAATTTGTAAGTATTAACTGTTTCATACCTGCAATTATTTTTGCTTCAACCACATGTGCACCAAGTCGAGTAACTTGTAATCTTGTTCCGTTCAAAGGCCTTTAGACTGTTCAAGATTGCGAAGCATCATTACAGTCACACCAACCTTTTAAGTTAACTTGGGTTTGGAAAATCGTTGTTATATTATCCATGTATATCTCATCGCCTACTTCCATTTTCTTTTTGTTTATATTTTCAAACTTAATCTATCAATTATTATTCCATTTAAATCACATTTTAAAATTTTTTAAATCTAATTTTAAAAGTAACTTTCTTACCTAACAAAGTGGAGTAATTTTAAACCAATTAAATACACGTCAATTAGAAATATGTATTCAATTCAAATTTAAATATATATATTATTATCTTATCCACGATTAATTCAAATATATATTATTATCTTATCCAAGATTAACAAACACATAGAAGTTTGTTATAAAAAATTTTCCCTTAAGGGATTTGATGGAATGTGACTTAATAACTATTATATTTTTTATTTTCTTTAATTTTTTTTAAATCAAAGGCTATGATTGGTGGATATTTTTTAGGGAAGGGGTTGATGATGTAAGTAACCCTTTTCTTTTAATAGTTTTATTTTTAATAGTTGCTTATGTATATGATTCTTTAATTTTTTATATCGATTGATGCACCTTTGTCTGTTTTAAATGTTATCTATTTTTATATAAATTTATCTTAAATAAAACAAAATTTTTAAAAAAATCATTTTAATACTTTTTATCGAAAGACCGAGGAATCAGTTATTATATCGACTACGATACGTAGATAGAATAAATATAAAAAAGATATAAATTGTTTTATGAATAACTTACTTACTACTATTAATGGAAAACAAACAATTAAAAATATACCACTTTAAAAAAAGTGTCATATTACAATAAAATTTATATCAAAACATAGATAAAAATGAGACGGTCGCAAATATATAATTATTATTTCTCTAAACAAATTATATAATAAGTTATTTAACATCTTTTATAAACAACCTATAATTTTTAATTATATTAATATACAAGTTTTATAAAAACCCCTCACATTTTCATAAAAGTCCCTAACATATATTATAAAACCCCCTTAGAAGTTTCACAATACCCCTTCCAATTCCTTAACGATTTTTGACATTTTTTACAACATCATAAGGCATTTTTCAATTTTTTAAATTTTTTTTTTAAAATCAAGGGTTGTGATTGGTAGAGAATTTTTAGGAAGAGGGAGAAACCCTTTTCCTTTAATTAGAATATAAGATATCTATTCAAAACAGTTGGCAAAATGTTATAAAAACTTTGTTCCATTGAAAAAAATATTTAAACGCAGTATGGAACAATTTTATAAGTGAAAGTATATGTTTGTTAAAAATGACATTTAAAGGATATATTCAATTATGATCATATTGTCATTTTTATTTTCACCCATCATTATAGTTTTGGCAATAAAATATGCAGTATATATTTTGTGTGTTTTTATCAGTGTTGTGATCTTCCACAAAAATATATATATTTCATTATTTTGTCAAACTTATTATTTTCATATTAACTTGGATTTATATTAATATTTTTCTTTTAAATTTATTATTAAAATTGCATCATCAAAACCAGATATATATATATATATATATATATATATATATATATATATGTATATATATATATTTATTTATTTAAATATTTAATCTCTTGATTGCACTAACAATCTTCCCCTTTTTAATGATGAAAATTTTAAATTAATCCAAGTTAATAATTCCATAATATGTTATGGAAAATTACTAAATGCGAAGTTCAAGAAGTTGACCTTTGATGATGAGCTTGAATATTTAACTTGGGTGTCATTTGAATGAAGTTTTATCATCGAATCTTCTTGACTTGGTAGAAACTTGTAAAAATTTGTATCCCCTTCACTTACTTTACACTTGGATCTTTCTCCCCCTTTGGCATCATCAAAAAGGTGTCCACCCATTTTTGGCATCGAATCCTTTTTGTTTGTGATGCACCCCTCCTTTTTGTTTGTGAGCTCCTACTTAAATATTGCTTGATTGCACTGGAATTTGCTCAAACATGTTTTCAAATTTTGATAGTATAAGAGAAAGGGGTTAGTAGTAATGATTTATAAGAAACCGGATCCTATTTCCATTTCTTGTGATGCTAGTCACCTTATCTCGCCAAGATAGTAACCCCCTCTCATTTTATGAGTAATAGCTCCCCCTCATTTTAATAAGTTTTTAAGCTCTTGACCTCTGTTTTTATAAGTAATGACTCCCCCTCAATTTAATCCTTATAAGATAAGGAACTTACCTTCCCTCAAATTTTGGAGCATATATCTCACTTATTGTGAGAGTTATAATTGATTTTATATTATCACAAAACAATAGCTCCCCCTTAGTAGATATTTATTGATGAATAATGTACCTCCCCCTTAATTTATATTTCTTCTTCATAGATTTAAGGTTGGTAGACATGTGCTTGATATTTCTTGATTTACTACTTGGAGTAATCATTACTTGAATTTTATCACATCGTTATGGTATCATCCTTTAATTATCACCTATTAATACATTAAGACAAAGAAAGACAATTTCTCCAATCTTTAGTTGATTGGGTTAGTCAAAATGTATTTGGATATATTAGGCATGCAATCATGAATTGATTGAGCTTTTAAAAATATCCAAAGATTTAATATGGGAATGAAGTGACATATAATATGTATATGACCGTTTTGATATTTATCCATTGTTAGGCCTTGATAACAAGTGGTTCAAGTATAATATAGGATAATGAAGGATTGCATATGTAGAACTAGAGAGAAAGTGTATTTACACCATGAAAACACCTAGTTCTTTATTTCATTATGAGCAAAACCTTACACACTACATATGTCATATCCCTATATATACTCCATGAGTATATTACAATTAAACTCCTATTTCTATACAATATTATACTTTACATCCATCCAAGTGTATATATTGTCTACACTTAAATTTATTTTGGCACATAAGTTTAAAATATTCATTATATGCTAAAAACTGAAGAACATATTTAAAATTTTGCATTTAATCAGTAAATAGGTTAAAATAGTGAAATTATGAAATATGACAAACTGCCAGACCCACGGTCGACCGTGATCGACCGCGGTCGCGGCCAGCAGAATGTCAATATTTCTCACGGTCGGATGGCCTGCAGCCGTGGTTGACCGTGGCTTTACCTGTTCGTCTGTTTCGACATATTTTTCATAAATTTCAAGCATATATCACATATAAGGCATCCGCACATCATAAAAAAGCATAAGAAGGACCTAATTTAATTAATTAAAGCGTTAAAGATAGTTTATGGGACCCAACACTAAATCTCACACACAAACATAAATAAAATTGTTCAAAAGCCCACACCGGGCACCACACAACATAAATTAGATTGTTTTAAATTGTTTTGATGATGAAACCACAATTTATGGGAGCAAGAATGAGATGGACGGGCAACTTGAGTAGAGGATGTGCCTCCACACCCAAATCTTTCTTGAAGAAAGTTGAACATTTTGTTCAACATAGAGGTATTTTCTTTTACGGCTTGGGTGTTTTCTCTCATCATCTCCTTGATTTCTTCAAGGTCCTCCCTTGAGGCGTAGCTCTTCCTCCTTGCTGATCCACCAACATTTGAAACCTCCTCCTCATCTCCTTCCTCATCTTCTTCATCCTCTTCAACTCTTCATCTCTTCTTGACCTCTTGGATCTTGAGCCTCTCATGGTTCCCAAATGACCCATTTTGATAAGTGTTTCGGTGTTGATTTGTTGTTCGGTGTTGGAAAATTCATCAACGGGAGGAAGATCAAGGTATTGGAATAGGTGGGAAAGCAAGGTTCCATACGGAAGAAACCTTTTGTTGTGGGAGACTAGACCACTCATCCTTTTGGCTACAAAGTAAGCCATATCTACGGGTTGATTTACCTTAAGGCAATACATGAGAAGAGCAACAACGGCTTGGATATCATTGTGATTTCCCGCCTTTGAGTAGAAATTATGGCTAATGATTTTAACCCAAACTTGACATTGTGGAGTGAGGTGAGCACCTATGAGTTTGGTGGTATTTCTAGACACTTCGGGAAGGAATAATGTGTCAATCACTCGTTTGGGAGTGATGTAGTCATCATTGAGGTGAGTAATATAGGTGAGGCTATACATATTGGAGTAAAAACGGAGACCACTAGTGGGTAGTAGGAGAAGGTCGCCAAACACGACAAGAGGCCAAGTCCATTGATGATCATACATGTTAAGTTATATCATCATCTCGGACTCATTGAATTGGAATCCGGCATAGAATTACCGAACATGTTCGGGATTAATAACCACTTCTTGGTTGAGTGATATCGGCTAAAATATACATATCATTTATATCCGATATCTCATTCTTTAATGCATTTATATAAAAAATGATGTTTATATTGGCTTAATTTGTTATATTATCTGTTTTAGAGCTCTCAGGAGAAGAATTGATACAAATAGTAAAGAAAATGAAGAAAATAAGAAAAGCTGACATACTCGACACACCTTCACTGTTTTAGCCGTATCTTACTCATACGAACTCCGATTGAGGTGATTCAAGCGGCCACGGAAACTAGATTCAAAGGGCCACAATTCTATCAAAATCAAGGGTTGATAATTGGAACCTACGTGCCACGTAGGGTCATGCGCCGCATAGACCTGGTCTATGTGAGGCGAAGAGCTTCGCGCCGGCTGAAAATCTCTGGAAAGTATACGTTCATTCTACGCGCCGCGTAGGGTCAGGCTACGCACCGCGAAGACCGTTGGATCAAGATTGAGTTTTTGAATTTCAAATTCCGGATAAGCCTTATCGACGCTACGCGCCGCGTAGGGTCAGGCTACGCGCCTCGTAGCTATCCGGAAGAATTTTCTATAAATTGAGTTTTTCACAACATTAAAAGGGGAATTTGATACTTTAGCCTAGGGTTTCGTACCAGAGACTTAAGGGGGTGATTTTGGGCTACCAATGGCATACTTTTGGAGGGAATCATGCCAAGATGTTCGATCTCATACTGATTACGCTCGAGGATTGAAGATCCGAGGCTACATCCTCTATGGGATTTGTTTGATTCATCATCATCTGTCTATAATGGTGCATGAACTCTATCTTTTTCTATTTTTGATGTCTTGTAACTTGTCTATGAGTTAATTCTTATATTCACTTGGATGATTTGAACCGTAGACTAGATTTAATTCATCTTATGGATTGTTTGATGTTTTCTTGAACAATTATCCGTTTTCAATTAAAGAACACTTAAAGTTGTTAGCTTTAAGCTTTGCTTGTTTGATTTGTTAATTGCATATGTTTATTGATCACGATAGTGTCATAATGGTGTGATTTCTTCTACTTTTCACTTAGGTGACGTAGTAGGCAACTCACTAAAAATAGGGGTTGAAATTGATCACCAATAACCTAGTTAATTGATTAAAGGACTAATTCTTGAAACGAAAGTTCTAGGATTAGGGATGATGAGAGATCTGATCCCATAAATGAACGGTAACTTGAGGTGTGTTACTTTATTGGCTTAGAGATGAAAATCCTAGGAACCGTGTCTTAGCATTGCGAGAGATTAAACGAAAGTTAATCAATCAACTTCTAGGGATTTCATCATTAATCGGGTTTTAATAATCAAATCTATGTTTAGGGGGATATGAATCTGAGTGAATTGTATCTTCAATATTGTCCTAGATCTAATTTCCTTTATCTATGTGTACTTAGCTAGTTGCGTTATTTTATTAGTTAATTATAAACTCATACTTTCTTCAAAAAAAATCTGATAGGTTGATTAATAGTAATTTATTTATTCGAATTAGTTTTACCGTTCCCTGCGGAGACGATACCTGGACTTATCATTGTTATACTTCTACGCGATCATGTCATACTTACCTGTTGTGTGGTAGTCAACTTTGATATATCTAGACTTATAAATTTTATAACCTAATTTCACACGATCATTGAGGAATACGTTCCAACCAAGATTGTTGAACACATGTCCAACTTCTTGTTGTTCGAAATCACTTACATATACGGTTCTACAGTAGGTGATTGGTCGGTTGGCAACTAAGGGACGGGTTTTGGCTAATATTTTGGATATCCTATTGAGAATGACATGAGATGTGTTTTGGTTGTCACTACGGTTTTGAGCTTGAGTGGATTTCCTAGTCCTAGAAGGGTTTTTCCTAGGGTTATCGGATGATTCGGCTACTTCCTTTCTCTTTGATCTTCCGATGGTCTAGAACAAAGAATAATATAAGAGTTTCTAAGATGTTATTGATTTATATTAAACACAATGATTGCATGTAGTTGTGTTTTAAAATAAATATTAAGTTTGATTTGAAAAAAAAACATGCAACTATAGTGTTAGATCTTCTTACGGTCGACCGTAAGGATATTTTTAGAGATTTGTTTTGTTATAAATTTTAAGAAATTTTTAGAAGGAATGATGATAAAATCTACCTTAGTGTAGGGTATAATGAAGGAGATGAAGATTGATGTGTGTTGCCTTGAAATCCTTCGCCGGAATCTTCAAGAGTTCGCCGGAATCTTCGACGGAGCTATGGAGAAGATGAAGTTTGAGAGAAATATGGAGAAAATTCTGAAGTGTTTAGTTTGAATGAGTGTGGAAAAGAAATGTGTGGATGGGGTTTAAAGGAAGAAAATAATGGAGTTAATGTGAACTGATGGTGTTGATGGGAGTTAAAGAAAAGTGAATTTTTGGGAAGAGCAATGGAATCTCAGATTGTATTTTTCGGAATTATGCATTTATGGTAGTGTACAAGATTTGAATTTTGAATATTTGTATTTTTAGCAAAGTTTGGTAAAAACCTGTCAACCCACGGTCGACCGCGGTCGCGGTCAGCAGGAAGCTTATTTTACCAATTTGTGTACTTTGTTAATTTTGTTTAATAGTCTTAAATTAACTATAATGAACACGAACTACGCACAAAATCATATATCACATGTATGTTTAATTAGTTATTAAATGGTGAACTTTGGATCGGGTAGTTCTTTCATCAATGTTTTCAATAACTTGATTCATTGGACAATTTATTATTTCCCTTGTGTTAAGGATTGAATCATTTGATTCCTTGATTGGGTTTGTTTGACAATTTTCTTCATTTGACTCTGTGTTTTCATTTGACTTGTTCAATCGAAGCTCAATGTGCTCTTGTTCATTGAGTTCATCATCAACAAGAGGTGTAGATTTATTTAAAGGGGTCTCATCAAATGTAACATTCAATGATTCTTCAATAGCCATAGTGTATTTATTCAGATTTCTATATGCCTTGTTGGTAGACGAGTATTCAAGAAAAATACCATCAAAGACATTTGAATCAGATTGATTCAAATTTCCTTTTGTTGGTCCCGAATGGATACTACAACAACAAATGTTTGTAGAAGGGGGGTTGAATACAAACTTTAGCAAATAAAAAAAGAGACACACGGTTTACTTTTATATAATTCTTATTGATGTTAATCAAGAATTACATGAACTAGATGCGGAAAATCTAAGTTCAATAAAAGGTGGCAACTAGATTTGTCTAACACATAGACAATGCTAATCTTAAAACTAATGTCTAAGATGTTCAACACATGAACAAGTTTGTTACACTGAAAGTAAAATGCTAACTCTTCTAATTCTCAACTTATGAGATTTCAGTGTTTTTCAACGCATACTTAGCATGTTTTCATGCATGAGTATATATAAGCAAAGTGTGTCCGGGTTGATGAAGAGAGAAGGAGACAAAGGTACTTGGTTTAATAATATTATAATAGATAAAGTTAGTGGCTGAAAAGTAAGTTAACTTTATACACAAAGTGTGTAAAGTGAACATACTTTTCAGTATTGAGTGTACCCACTATCTATTATTATATTATTAAAGTACTACATTTATATCTTGGAAAAGTAAACTTCTCCTTTCATGCTTGTGCTTTAATCAACACCATGCTTTCTGAAGATTTGACTTTACCAAGTATGGAGTTGCCAGCCATACTTAACATCATATCTTCGAGATCTTCTCTTCAAGAGTATCTTTCTCCTTTTCCAGGGGATAAAGATCTATCCTTTTTGTTTCTTTGTAGATACAAAAAGTGCTAAGTACTTTTACAAAGAAAGATCTAATGCATAATAAGAACAACACATGTTCTGCCTTTGACTAAAGAAATTATTACATAGAAAAGCTATTAACTGAGATGTATAATAAAGACTCAGCTAACGACACTGAACTGCAAATGTAAATTTGCTCAGCTAAGGATAAATGTGAAAGACTCAGCTGACAAGATTTGCTCAGCTGATCGAAATGCTCAGCTAATAATACAAATCAGGTTATAGCTAACCAACTGATCAAACTAAACTGTCAGCTGATCCCAAGGGCTCAGCTAATCATTTGAGTATGATCAGCTTATGAAGGAAAGATTGGATAAGTAGTAAATACCTTATCTGACAGATGGGAGGCATCAGCTGATCAATGTGATTGTGTCAGCTGATCCTTGATAGCTCAGCTGATCTTGAATTTTTCCTCAGCTGATGGTTTTGGACCATCAGCTGATCCATTGTAGATCCTCAGCTGATGCTTCTTGACTTGTCTTTTCTTCTCAGTTGATCTTCCTGAAGCTGGTCCTTTGGCTGATACTCAGTGTTCAGCTGACACTATGATTCTTCAGCTGACATTTCTTACTTTAGAAATTCTTTAAGTCTAAAATGAAAAACAACACATGTTTTTCATCAATCTAAGTCCAAAACTGAATATATGGTTTTGTTAACATCAAATCCTATTTAACTTAATAGATAGGTTTGATTTAGGTTTGATATTGCTATCTCCCCAACACCTTTACTGTTTGTAATAGCATTTGCTTTCAAAAACTTTGAAGTGTTTAAGAGTAGGTTTTCTTCCCTTATATATTTCATAAGGAGTATCGTTCAAAAAATGGTCTAATTAGGACTCTGTTAAGAATATATGTGGATGTTGCAACAGCATCACACCAAAACTTTTGTGGAATAGATTGTTCATATAACATAGTTCTACTCATTTCTTGTAGTGTTTGGTTTTTCCTTTCCACTACCCCATTTGATTGAGGTGTTCTAGGATCCGAGAAGTTATGAGTAATCCCATGTTTGTCGCAAAATACTCCAATTATCAAATTCTTTACCATGATCTGTTCGAATTGACAAGATCAAATGACCTTGTTGATTTTGAATTTGATTTCTTAATATCTTGAATTTTTCAAAGGATTCATTTTTTGTTTTCAAAAAGAAAGTCCAAGTGTATCTTGAGTAATCATCTACAACAACACGAGTATAGAAATTCCCACCATAGTTTTGTATTGAAGATGGACCAAATAAATCCATATGCAAGAGTTCAAGTGTGCTTTTTGTTGAAATCACATTTTTGGGTTGTGAGATGCATGAACTTGTTTTCCTATTTTACATGCATCGCAAAAATGTTTGTCAAAATTTAATTTAGGTAAATCATTTACAAGTTCTTGGTTACTGATATATTTTTTTAATCAGTCGCATATTTGGATGTCCTAACCTTCTATGTCATAATGTATAATCATCATTTAGAGTAAGGCACACTTGGATGAATGGATTATCATTTAGTCTACTTGTATATAATCCATTTCTTCTTTTTCCTTTAATTATATCTTTGTCACTTTTAGTGACAACACATTGGTGTTTTGTAAATGTGACATCCAAATCATTGTCACATGATTGACCCATACTAATAAGATTAAAACTTAACTTGTCAACATGGTCAACATTTTTTAAAGTGATTTGATCAAGAGAAATGGTACATCTACCGATGATTTTTCCTTTTAAGTTGCTTCCAAATATGAAATGACCTCCATCATATTCCTTGTAAGTTGAAAAGAGATCTTTGTTCTCCGTCATGTGTTTTGAACATCCACTATCGAGTATCCATTCATGAGAGTGTAAATGTCCATTGGAAGCTTCCTAATAATTCAAACATTTGATAAATTTGGTACCCAATATCTCATGGGTCCAAGATTGTTAGCATTAAAATATCCTATCTTATTCTATGTGTATGGAGCAAAATGTTGTCCATAGTGATAAGTCCTAAGTTGTGGTTGATAGAATCGGGGGTTGTTCCAGTTTTGTCTATGAGGCATAGTTATCTTATTTTGAGGATAGTGACTCAACCATCTTTGATCATAATGATAGGTTCTACTTTGATATAGGTGATTTACCTTTGTTTGATTTAGATGATTATTGTAGTTTGTGTGATGGTGGTTCCTATTTGGTTGAGTGTTGTAATTCAATTTATAGGTTTTGTTTGTCATGTTGGTTTGTTGCTTGTAGTGAGTGGTGGATGGTTTTGTAGGCATGGTGTATCCTATACCATTTCTTCTAGGCTCATAAAATTGGCTAATTTGTTTAGGAATTGTAACTGGGATGGAGTTTTGTGTGTATGTTCTAACTGTTTAGGATGTGTTGGGCTGTGAATTGTTTTCAACTGTTTTTACCTTACTGCCCTTGTTCACGGTCGACCGTGATCGACCGCGGTCGCTTCCAGCGACCTTGGTTACCTTCCGCACGGTTGCAGGCAATGTGGGTACAGTCGACCGTGGATGCTCGACTGTGGGTCCTTTTCCTTTTTTTTGAAAAAGATGATTTTCTTGTTAGGATCAAGTGGTGAACTATTCTCATTGAGATCAAATCCAAGTCCCAACTTGTCATTTGAGTGTTTTTGGGCGTTCAACATTCATTCAATATTGAACTACTTTTCTCAAACTTTAATTTTCTTTCATCAAGATTTTCTTTACACTTGTGTGTTTTCAAACTTTCATTTTCTTTCAAAAGAGTAGCGTTTTGGTTTTTCAAATCCATGATTAGGTCTTTAAGCTAATCATTTTCACACGTGATTGTGTCCTTTTCAATTGTGACTTTGGAGATGATCTCATTTAATAGTTCTATTTTATTGGTTGCTTTTTTAAGCAACTTCCCACATTTATAATACTCTTTTTCTATATTATTATCAAATGATATATCACTATTAAATGATGAGTCGGAATATACCTCTTTTGTGTCTTTTGCCATAAGGCATATTTCTTCTTCTTCCTTGCTTGGTTCTTCCTCACTTTCACTCCAAGCTCCACTAACAAAGGCTTTGTGGTGTTCATCTTTCTTGGTGTTTCTAGGACATTCATTCATGAAACGGGATGGATCACCACATTTGAAGCACACATTTTGCTTCTTATCTCCCTTGAATTTTTTTCTTTTCTTCTCCCAAGGTTTTGTTTCTTTTGTATCCCTTTTTGGATACCTAACGAATTTTCCTTTTCTTTTAAAGAATCTACTTAAATTTCGAACCGGCATTGCAAACTCGTCATCATCTTTTTCAGTTGGTGATGACTTTTCGTCTTCGTCTTCATCTTTTTCACTTGAACTTTCTTTAACATGTTTGGCTTTCAGGGCCAAGGATTTGACTTTCTTGGGTTTACTTTTGGTAATTTCATTATCTTTTTTTATCACCATTTCATAGACTTTTAGGTTGCCTATGAGTTCGTCAAGTTTGAATACATTCAAAACCTTTGATTTTTCGATGGCGGTAACTTTGGGTCTCCATTTAGGATGTAGTGTCTTAAGAAATTTTCTCACGTAATGTTTGTTAGTATAATCAACGCATAAAGATTTTAAGCTAGTTATAATATTATTAAATTTGGTATAATCTTCCTCAATGGTCTCATTTTCAGACATTGAAAATTTTTTATATTTTTGAGCTAGAAAATCAATTTTACAATCCATAACTTGAGAATTTCCTTGGTGAGTGGTAATAAGATTTTTCCAAATTTTATTTTTTGTTTTGCACATTACTACTCTTTCAAATTCTATTCGTGGAAGTGCATTATATAAGATTAATTTAGCTTCAAAATTTTTCTTTATTTGTACTTTATCCTCGGGAGAGTGTATTTTCATCGTCGGGTTTGAAGTCTCATTTTTCAATAATATTCCATAGGTCACATTCTTTGGCTTGAACATAAATTTCAAGCCGTTGTTTCCAGTAGCAAAATCCGTTAGTTTCAAGTAGTGGTGGTCTAGACATAGAGCAACCCTCCATATAGTTTCCTTGAGCCATAGATCAACTCAAAATTTGAAAAGCTTCGTTTTAAATAAATTTTATAAAACTTTGAACAAATTGAGAGCAACTTGCTATGATACAAATAATAGAAACTAGAAGTGGGTTGAATAGTTTCTATTATCACTTTTTCGAATATATATAAATAAATAAAGATAAATATAAATAAATGCTTGTAAGTAAATGCGGAAATGTAAAGATGCAAAAAGTAATATATATATATATATATATATATATATATATATATATATATATATATATATATATATATATATATATGAGAGATGATATATCCTCCTAATTTATCCTCCTACTTATCCTCCTACTTACAGGATCATCACAAGTGTCAAAATCAATGGATAAGGTGAAGAAAGAGAATTAAAAAAAAATCTACAAGACTTCTGACAAGAAGTTTGAAAAAATACAAGTTGTAATAAATTTCTACTAGCATAGTCAAATCTCCGTATTGTAAATTATTAGAGTTAGGTGATAGCATATTTATGTTTCCATATTGTAAATTATTAGAATTAGGTAATGTATTTGTCGTATTATAATTTGATCGTCTATATAAACGATCAAAAGTTCATTTGTAAAGGCAGAGGATTCTTAATAAAATTACGAGCTTATTCAGAAAACCCATGGCAGCCTAAACACTCTCTCTTCTACTCTTTTAGAATAATCCTTACTCCTTAATACTTCATATTATATCTCTTAGTATTATCAAAAAACCAATAATATTTTTCTCTTGAAACTACCGCTGCAAATACCCTCTGGTGATTCCAATCTCTACATTTCTAAGTGAGTTTATCTTTTCTCTTGTTGTTTTTAATCTTATTTATTTCATGATTTATTTTCAATTTCAGTGGTTTAACGGAAATCCGAAAAATCCGCCATACCCCCCTTGTTGGTTTCAGAGTATATATATATATATATATATATATATATATATATATATATATATATATATATATATATATATATATATAGTATTGACGGAAATATAAATGACTTGAATGTAAATAAATAAAATGCAAGAATGTAAAGGTGCAAGAATATAAAAATGCAAGAATGTAAAATGCAAATGGAAATATGAAGGAGTTAAGGGATGAGAGGAGTGACACCTATGTTTTATCGTGGTTCGGTTGAACTCCAACCCACGTCCACACCTTGACCTCCGTCAAGGTTTCCACTAGCACCACGTGCAAATACCTCTTAGCCCGGAAGAGATCACCCATATACAATCACCTTTTCGAGTAAGTGACAACAACCAAAAGATCTAGTCCAAGATCTTATAAGTGTTCTTCACCAAGAACACACATTCTTCTTCAACAAGAAAAAAGACAAGTTCTTCAACAAGAACTCAAAAACTCTCAAACGAACAAACTGGGGAATAGTCAAACCCACCAAAGATCAAAGTGTTCTTCTCTCAAGAATACCTCACCAAGAACACCAACAACTAGTGTTATACCCGTGCGGTGTCCGGGTACGTAAGCAAATTTTTTATATTTAATACTTTATATATATACTTTTTAAAAAATAAAAAATTATTCACTTTTAAAAGTTTTTAGTGTAATATTAATATGTTTATCGTGTTCAGTATTTTTAATAAAAGTAATATTTATGTAATAGATAAATGAAATATCACTCTTATCACATTAGAATTCGTGAATAACAAATATCAAGATATTGGATTTTTGTTATTCTAAAATGTCTTTTTATATATACGGATTATTGATTACATACATACACACACATGCATATATATATACACATATATATACACACAAATCTAAACCCTTGATGGATAAATATGATTATTCATAATGATTTCTTAAGTTCTTTATATAAAAGAGGTTTTTGTTGATCCTTGTTATATATAAATATATATATATATATATATATATATATATATATATATGATTCTTTAATTTTTATATTGACTGATATTCATTACTCGGAGTGAGTTCTATTATGAAAAAGAAATTTTAATTTTATGTTGGTACATGTACTTTTATCCATTACGATTAAATATAAATTTTTAAATATTTTTAGTGCATCAACTATTTAACACACACCTAACTTCATTATAAATCTTACCTATTTTTTATATAAATTATTTTAATAAATTAAAAATATAAAAAATAATATATTTTTAAACTTTTTATCGAAATACCAAGAAATCCGGGATTACATCAACTATGATACGTAGAAAGAATGAATATAAAAAACATATAAATCGTGCTAAGATTTATCTACCCACTATTATTGATGGATAAAAAATTAAGAATATACTAATTATTTAAAAAATCATATTACGATAAAATTTATACCAAAACGTAGAGAAAAATGAGACGGTTGCAAATATATAATTATTTTTTTTCTAAACAAAATATATCACAAGTTATTAAACATAATTTATAAACAACCTATAATTAATTACATTAATTTACAATTTTTATAAAAACCCCTAATATTTTCACATAACCCCCTTAAATGTTTCATTAAACACCCACATCCAACCCCCTCTCCAATTAGATTTGAATTCACGGTTTTATCCATTTTCCCCACGTTCTACCAATCACAAGTCTTCTATTTGACATGTCACATTTACATGTCATCGTTTACGTGGCATTTATAAAACACATCATATTTTCTCTCTGCCGTATCAACCATATATATAATGGTGTAAAACTACAAATCTCTCAAACAAGAAAAGATGAACTCTATGTACCGGCAATCAAAGTACCTTTCTTGCTTCCCTTTTGCTTGATCTTGAAGAGTTGTATGAATATCACAATATGTGTTAACAACTTCAAGAATCAACACACTCAAAGATGAATATATATATATATATATATATATATATATATATATATAAAGTGGAAGATCAAGTGTGTGTATAAGTGTATAGGAAAGAAAGTCCAGATTGGCAAAAGGTAGGAATGAGGGTGAAATGGGTTGTATTTATAGAGGAAGAGAAGAGACAAAGTGCGACACACTTTCAGCTGACCAACGGTAGATCCCACGGTCGACAGTGGATCGACCGTGGCTACGGCTGCCACTTTCTCGAGTCGTTTAAAATTATTTCCGTTATATTTCGACATCCTCTTTTAAGCTGGTATTTTATATAAGATGAACACCAAAATAAATATCGTTACACTGTGTATAAGTGTATAGGAGAGAAAGTTCAAATTCGCAAAAGGTAGGAATGAGGGTGAAATTGGTTGTATTTATAGAGGAAGAGAAGAGACAAAGTGGGACACACTTTCAGCTAACCGACAGTCGATCCCACGGTCGACCGTGGATCGACCGTGGCTACAGCTGCCACTTTCTCGAATCATTTAAAATTATTTCCGTTATATTTCGACTTCCTCTTTTAAGATGGTATTTTAGATAAGATGAACACCAAAATAAATATCGTTACACTGTGTATTTGGACTGGCTTTTTGAAATATTTAAACACATGTTTAAATGAGAGAGTAACACCTCATTGTACTTGAGGTGTCATAGAATCTTCCAAAATTCTCTTTTACCCACTTACACAATGCACAGTATAATAATACCTCTTAAGGATATTTATCTTATATTCTAAAATACGTATTTTCACATTTGCTAATTTATAAAATTATATCTATTTAAAACAGTTGGCAAAATGTTATAAAAACTTTGTTCCATTGAAAATAATATTTCAACGCAGTATGGAACAATTTTATATGTGAAAGTATATGTTTGTTAAAAATGACATTTAAATGATATATTCAATTATGATCGTATTGTCATTTTTATTCACCTATCATTATAGTTTTGGCAATAAAATATGCAGTATATAATTTGGGTGTGTTTTTATCAGTGATCTTCCGCAAATATATATATATATTTCATTATTTTGCCAAACTTATTATTTTCATATTAACTTGGATTTATATTAATACTTTTCTTTTACTTTTATTATTAAAATTGCATCATCAAAACCAAATATATATTTAAATATTTAATCTCTTGATTGCACTAACATGTTCTTCCTTTAACATCAATATTAACTTACAAACATGTATTTGACTCAATTCAACAACTAACACCCAATTCAAGTCTCAATTTAGATCACTTTCACTCAAACCTTCAAAACTAGGTTTTCTAGTCAAGAACGCTTACAAAGAGGGTGTGTAGATGAAGAAAGAACGACTTCAGCACCAGAATTTGCTGCTGTAATTGCAAGGACAATAACCCTTTTGATTTCTTCTTCGAAGCTTCAAGAGTCTAGGCTGTGTGTGTGTATTTGTTCACGTATGTATGTATGTGTTTGTGTGTGTTTTGGTTGTCTGATAAAACAAAAGAAAAGAGGACCGACCTTAGGTGGTCAACTAATTAAACACGGGTATTTCGTTCCCTTATTCAATTTACAACACAACCCTCTTTTACACGTTTTAACTAACGGGGATATTTTTGGAACCATTATACAAAACCGTTTAATATATTACCAACTCTATCTATTTTCAACATTATTCAAATAACCACATTAATCAACACACAACACTAGTTAGCAACTAAAAGTCTAAAATACACTAATTAAAGTCAATGTACAAACAATTAAGCAACAAGTGAAACTAGATACAACTAGACCCTATTTCAGGTTGTTACAAAAATATCTCCTTTTTAACCCGGTACCCAATCTACTTGTGCATTTTGCAAACGTTTTATATATCACATTAATGAATTCATAAGTCATAAAAAGTTTAGGAATAAAAGGATCACCACAACCATCGGTGGCTAAGAAAAGAGTACTCACATGTTCTTAGACAAAACTTTACATATTATTCACATTTAAATGCACAGACTATAAATTAGTAAACATTGTAGTTTCATAACTTCATCAAGCGAGATGAGAATGTGATAACTATGAATATGCAAGAGATTCATAAAGAGAGCATCATATCAATATAGATGTTGCACATATATATAGTTAAATGTATTCAACGTGTCTTCATCATAAGCTGCAAAAAGTATTTATCTTATTATTACATATATATATATATATATATATATATATATATATATATATATATATATATATATATATATATATATATATACTAGCTAAACGACCCGTGTATCAACACGGGCTGATATAAGTCAATTTAAAATTTATATAGTTTTAAAGAGTATTAAGACGTATAGTAAAAATAATTACAAAACATAGATATGAATATAAACTCTCGTAAGAAATAAATAATCATTACAGAATTTTGAAATTCATACATAAGATTATCATTAGATTTTCTTTAAAACTTCTGTATAAACAACATTCATAGTTTTATTAGTAGGGTTTTCTTAATTATCGCAAGTTAAAACTGTTAACCTCTCTTTACTCTTCACTCAAGAGAACTGTCACATATAATGTCCATTAGTGAAAACGTGTCTTTTTAGTACTTCTTATAAATACTCTTTTTAAGAAATATAAAGTTACATTACACGTCTAAAAGTTTTAGTATAATATTAATGTGTTTCTCGTGATGGAGCTTTATCCCGATATTGTAAAACCATAACTATAATATTATTGTTGATGTTGTTTATAAGCGACCCGTGTATCAACACGGAGATGATATAAGACAATTTTAAATTTATATAGTTTTAAAAATATTAACACGTTAAAAAATTAGAAAACATATATATGAATATAAAATCTCGTAAGAAATGATAAACATTACAGAAGTTTGATATACATAAGATTATCATAATACTTTCTGTAGATACTCTTTATAAGCAACATTCATGGTTTTATTAGTAATTTAACGCACACACAAACTAAGCTATTTAATTTGAAATGGGCTAATGGCATATCTAACTTGGGTATTTTTCATACTTTTATAATTGTTGCCCCAATTCACGATTTTTTTTAATCTACTGAATGTTGTTTTTTCCTTTTTTTGTTATCATAAGATATCGAAGATATCTTTTACAGTTGATTTGTGAACTCACTACCTCGCGTTTACTAAATGAATTGCACACAAAATCAACGAATTTTACTAAGGCAGAGTAGGAAATTAGAGATAAAAAGGAACAAATTATGAATCTTCAAACTCATATATAATTTTCGTTTCTTAATCTAGCTTTTAGGTAATTCAATCACAGAATTTTCATGAATCAGACAAATGAGATGTGTTAGAATAGTGGAATTAAAATGGAGCTTACGAAAGGATCTACTAATTTTTCTTTCTTTCCTGTTTAGTAACATAATTGAGCATTGAAAATTTTATTTTAAAACTTAGGGCATATTATTAAAGATCACCTATTTATATCATCATCTATTTTTTTTTTAAATTAAAAAAATATTTTCCCACCATTACAACATACAATTTTTAAATAATTTCTTTATCCTTTAAACTTAACAAATTTACTTAATAATAGGAACAATTAAAAGGGATGAATTTTGTTATAGTTCAAATGGTTGAATTTTCAATTAAATTCATATTCAAATGGTTGTTATATTATCCATGTATATCTCATCGTCTACTTCATTTTCCTTTTTGTTTATATTATCAAACTTAATCTATCAATTATTATTCCATTTAAATCACATTTTAAATTTTTTTAAATCTAATTCTAAAAGTAACTTCCTTACCTAACAAAGTGGAGTAATTTTAAACCAATTAAATACACGTCAATTAGAAATATGTATTCAATTCAAATTTAAATATATATATTATTATGTTATCCACGATTAATTCAAATATATATTGTTATCTTATCCAAGATTAACAAACACATGAAGTTTGTTATATAAAATTTCCCTTAAGAGATTTGATGGAATGTGACGTAATAACTAATACATTTTTTATTTTCTTTAAATTTTTTTAATCAAAAGCTATGATTGGTGGAGATTTTTTAGGGAAAGAGTAGATGATGCAAGTAACCCTTTTTTTTAATAGTTTTATTTTTAATAGTTGATTATATATATGATTCTTTAATTTTTTATATTGATTGATGCACCTTTGTTTGTTTGAAATGTTATCTATTTTTATATAAATTTATCATAAATAAAACAAAACTTAAAAAAAATTTATTACTTTTTATCGAAAGACCGAGGAATCAGTTATTATATCGACTATTATACGTAGATAGAATAAATATAAAAAAGATATAAATTATTTTATGAATAACCTACCCACTACTATTAATGGATAACAAACAATTACAAATATACTACTTTAAAAAAAGTGTCATATTACAATAAAATTTATACCAAAACGTAGATAAAAATGAGACGGTCGCAAATATATAATTATTATTTCTCTAAAAAATTATATAATAATTTATTAAACATATTTTATAAACAACCTATAATTAATTATATTAATATATAATTTTTATAAAACCCCTCACATTTTCATAAAAACCCTTAACATATTTTATAAAACCCCCTTAGAATTTTCACAATGCCCCCCTTCCAAGACTTAAGGATTTTTGGCATTTTTGACATCATCATCTCGATTTTTTTAAATTTTTTTTTAAAATCAAGAGTTGTGATTGGTGGAGATTTTTTTGGAAGAGAGAGAAACCCTTTTCTTTTAATATATATTAAAGATATATATATATATATATATATATATATATATATATATATATATATATATATATATATATATATATATGTAAAAGTTCAAACGAGAACTGTTTTTCGTACGAGAACTGCGAGAACCAATCTGAGCCGTCCAATTCCCACTCCTTTAATGTCATTGCCCACCCATGAATTCCTCACATGCACCCTGCCACACTTGATCCCCTCCACGCTCTCCATCCATGAAGTTCCCATATCCAAGGAACGGCCGAGATTGGTTCTCGCAGTTCTCGTACGAAAAACAGTTCTCGTCTGAACCCTCCCCTATATATATATATATATATATACCTTGCATAAATATGTTGGAGTAGAATCTCCAAGCTTGAATAACCAATTAAAAATAAAGTTTTCGGGTCAAATTTTCTCTCTGCTGTAATTAACATCTTGTCATTGCGTATAATATTGATCAATTTAGTAACAAAATGAAGTAGTAGCGACCTTATGATGAGTAAATAACTAAATATTGTTTATTAGTATTATTCTCCGGTAGTTTATGAAAGAGTTTCGAACTATGTATATTCATTATCAGCAGTCATGACAATCTCAATTAGCCTCTCTTAGCCCACAACTTTAAATAATGAGAAAATCAGGTCTAAGTAACCTCAAAGTTTGCAATCTGTGTATGAGATTAGATCTTATGTCAAGCCTCTAATAGAATTGAATAGGCATCTTTTTCTTGATTTTGTTAGGATCGAGGCTGCATGCAGTGATGGCGCTAATAGCTTCTACCATGCATTAGAGTAATATCAAACATAGTTTTAGGGTTGTTGATCACGTGTTAAACCTTCTCTATAAGACACTTTAACTATATGGAGACAGACAAGTAGGTGAGGAGTGGAAAATTCGATGTTAGAGTATTTTAAAGGAGAACTTAAATATATTCAATCATAGTAATTGGGAGAGGAAACTCAAAAAAAAAAATGCTGAAGGAACCGCTGCTATTCATTGGATATACAGGACTTGCGAGATTACTTGACCCATTTTTCTTAAAGTGATAACAAACCATCCACGTGTTTAAAATGTGAAAATTGCACGTATCATCTATGAAATATGTTTTGACTATTTTTACCTTGATTTAACTCGGGTGAGATTTAAAGCTGCTTTGATCCAAAGGCTATAGATCCAAAGGCTATAAATTCAACGTGTGTTTCCCACTTTTCATTCACCCTCAGTAATATATATATAGAGAGAGGAGTAAAAGTTTAAACGAGAACTATTTTTCGTACAAGAACTACGAGAACCAATGTGAGTCGTCCAATTTCCCCTGCTTTAATGTCATTGACCACCCATGAATTCCTCACATACACCCTGCCACACTTGATTCCCTCCACGCTCTCCATCCATGAACTTCCCATATCCACGGCTGATATTGGTTCTCGCAGTTCTCGTACGAAAAACAGTTCTCGTTTGAACCCTCCCCTATATATATATATATATATATATATATATATATATATATATATATATATATATATATATATATATGAGAGGGTTAATGAGAGAACCGTTGTTAGTGTGAGAACCGCGAGAACCAATTATAACCCTTGATCAAAAAAATGAATGATCCAGATTAAATAGTTGTTAGTAGATAACCTTAATTTTTTCAAATTAAATCCTATGTTTAAGGTAGTTAATGAGGGCATTCTAGACATTTGTCATATACCCCCACTTTTTTTAAACAAAAATATCTACAAAACGCAAAGGTATTAAAATACGGAAATTATATCAAATTAACGAGAAAAATATGTGTCACACCCCGCTAAAGCGGAAACACGAGGTGTTACAGCTAAAGGTCTCATAGCACAAGGTAATAGAAAATTTCCAACCATAACAGATAATTTAAATTTAAATCAAGGTACAATCATCCAGTTACAAAACAGAAATTAAATATTGTTTTTGACAAGTAAATAAAAACGGTTGATTGGAAATTCGTTTCATGATGTCCACACATGACATGCTCTTATGTGCTTTAAGACCTACCGAGGGTTACCTGAAAGGCATGAGTAAAAGAGAGGTCAACTACGAGAGTTGGTGAGGACACAGGTTTATATGCACAAAATGAAATTTTAATGCAAAAGTAACAAGGTATAATGTTGGGGGCTTTGAACCCAACTAATTTTTGTAAGGATGGAGACGTTAATCCAACCACAGTTTATTGCCCAATTTATACGCGTGGTTTTTGAGTATACATGGGATGCTTTACTAAGCTTGAGCCATTTTTCCAATCCTATCGACATACTGCCTTGATATTATATTTATTTAACCCCAACGCCCAAATTATATGACGTTGGAAATAGGTAAAGTACACCTATAGTTCGTCAACCATAAGTGGGGGATGTCGACCCCAAATAGCGCTATCTACAAGTACCATAGGCCCCTTTAGTGGTAGTTAATGGATAATATATTAAAACCCAAGTACATCAGCAAGTATAATACTACCATACATGCGTAATTTAAATATTTTGATGGCAATAAATAAAACATTTATATATTCATGCTTTCACCCCAAATATATGAGTAAAGATATTTAAAAAGGGGGTTGTGAACACTCACCTTTCATGAAGTTTGGTAAGTAATAGGAAGTCCTAGTTCTTTAAATTCGTCAACACCTTTATCCTATTATGTTAAATGTCCACCGTAAGTTCCTTATTAGAGTACAACTCTTTATAAAGGTATTATGTTAATATTTGAAGTATTTTAGAGTCTAGGTAATTCTCACTTGTAGTTATCATTAATCTTTAATTATTTTTATCTTCTACATATAGGTAATATATGCGAAAATATATATATCTATATATAGTTGATTTTTGAAAACATGCAACACTCATAAATATATATATATATATATATATATATATATATATATATCATTTATGTAAAACTTGTCTTACGATATAATTATATGTATATTAATGAAATAAATATATATATATATATATATATATATATATAGTTTTTTTTAAAAGAAAATAAGGACACACAACATTATTACATGTATTTATGACTAACTTTGATAATGTATGAATACATTAAAGAGTTATCTTCTTTAATAAGAATGCATAAATATATATAATAAAAGTATATCTTTTGTTTATATATTACTACATAATGGCATATTTTATAGTTTTTAAAATCAAACACACATACATGCATAATCGTAAATGTATATATATATATATATATATATATATATATATATATATATATATATGTATACATATACATGATTTTTTTTAATTTATTAAGAACTTTTATACTTATCATAAGTAGATACTTGCATGCAAGGTTAAACATTGCAAGTCTTTGTAAATTTGCAATCCTTGATTATTACCCACCATTTTTACCAATCTTTTTCAACACGAAGAATGAGGTTAACCACATGCATGTTTCTTGCCTTACAACATTTGGTAGGATTAACTCCATACGTCAAATGGTAGTACAAAGTCCTTTAATCGGATGTTACATGCATGTGTTTATAAGATCTAACCACATGCATGCTTACTGCCTTACAACATTTGGTAGGATTAAATCTATACTTCAAATGGTAGTACAAAGTCCTTTAATCGGATTGCATAAATGTTTTCATATGATCTAACCACATGCATGCTTCTTGCCTTACAACATTTTGTAGGATTAAATCCATACTTCAAATGGTAGTACAAAGTCCTTTTATCGGATTGCATGCATGTGTTTATATGTTGATCTTCTTGTATTCAAGAAGAGGTTAACGAAAAGGACTGGAGCTCCCCAAGGGGACGAGCTCGGTCGGATGAGTCCTTTGTCAAGCAATTCTTGGAGTTGTGCTGACAATTCCTGCATTTCTGACGGTGCTAAACGATAAGGTGCCTTAGCCACTGGCGCTGCTCCAGGAATTAAGCCGATATGAAATTCGACTTGACGGTTCGGAGGTAATCCTGGTAATTCCTCGGGGGAAACTTCAGGGAATTCTCGAACTACATGAATTTCCTGAATGCGCTGCTCTTTTATATCCTTGCTAGTGACGTGAGCTAAGAATGCCTCATTTCCCTTTCTCAAGTATTTCTGCATCTTCATGCAGGATACTATTTTCAAATTTCTTCCCGACTTTTGTCCGTATATGATGAGTTTTTCGCCTCTAGGCATAGGGATGCGTATGATTTTCTCGAAGCAACATATCTCCGCTCGATATTTAGTAAGCCAATCCATGCCGATAATTACGTCGAAGCTTCCTAACTTAATTGGGATTAGGTCTATACTAAATGTCTTACCAGCTAAGTTCAATGTGCAACCAATAATTATGTCCTTAACCCTAGCTTCCTGACCATTAGCAAACTCTATGGTATAGGCATCTTTCATCTTTTTAGTTTTCAAGTTAAGCGTTGTCCTAAACTCCAATGACACAAAACTCCTATCTGCTCCCGAATCGAATAACATTGATGCATAGTTATCATTTAGAAGGAAAGTACCTGCGACAACATCCGCATTCTGCCTAGCTTCATTAACTCCAATCTCAAATACTCGTCCTCGAGCTTGGCCTCCTTGACCCTGCTGATTCACTTGGCGGTTCTGGTTAGCATCCTGCTCCCGATTGGGACGGGGGCATATACGTGGAGGATGCTCCAAACTTCCACAGTTGTTGCAGGGTTGTGCCTTACAATTAGTGGCATAATGGCCTCCTCTTTTGCACTTATGACAGATGATGCACCTCCCTTCGTGAAGCTTACCACACCGGTTACACCTAGGATATGTTCTTCTTCCTCCCGTTGTATGCGCTTGAACTCCATAGTTTCTGCTAATCTTCTGGTTCCTTCCAAACTTCTCATCCACTTGCTTCCTCGGAGGTTCCTCCATCTTCCTTTTTCCCTTACTCTTGTCACTGACAAACATTCCAGATCGTATGGCATTGTTGGTAAGACTGGTGGCCAAATTCACTGCGTTCTGGAGGGTTATGGGTTTGCCGAGGTGACATTTCCTCGAATCTCAGGAGCTAGTCCCCAGATGTACCTATCTATACGGCTTTCTTCAGGGGTTACCAAGTGTGGAACTAACTTGGACAGTTCATGAAAACGGGTGGTGTAAGAGCTGATGTCACTTCCCACCATCTCATGGTTCCACAACTCAGCTTCCAGCTTCTGGGTTTCACTCCTTGAGCAGAACTCTTCTCTCAGTAGTTTAATAAATTCTGCCCAGGTAAGCTGATGAGCTGCTTCCCTTCCTCGGGTCTGTATTTGGATGTTCCACCATGACAAGGCTCGACCTTGCAACAAGGAAGCAGCGATTTCCACCTTGTTAGCTTCCGTGCACTTGCTGATACTAAGAACCGATTCTAAACTATCAATCCAGCTCAGCAATCCTACGGCTCCCTCAGTGCCATAGAATTCCTTAGGGTTGCAAGCCCTGAAGGTTTTGTAGTTGCAGTCTCTATTTGGCGCATTTGCATGTTGCCCAGCTTGCATGCCTGCTGCCACTTGGCTAACGATGTTGGGCAGGGTAGCTAACACTCGTTCCAATACCATTTGACTGACATCGTCTTCTCTTCTCGGAGGCATGGTTCTAAGATGTGAATATAATATGATCTTTGTCAAGTTTATTTCTTAATGAAACTAAGTATTGTCATGCAATATTTTGAGGCACTAAATAATACTATCCGGACAAAAATTCTTCTTAAAATAGGATCATTACCATTAATAACTTTTTGGGTATACATAATGATTACAAAATTTCCCAAAATATGGCAATACATAGATCGTTTTGATTGGGTTTACATACTATCATCAAAATTTCCCAATCTTACATAGCAATAATTTATTTAAGCCCTAATTAGTAGTTCATAGATAAATAGCAGAATACTTAAAGATCATGGAATGGTCATTTCAGAGGTTCCTTCCTAACATCACTCCTATCATAACTCCGACTGTCAAAGCTAGCACTGCCAATGCCTTCACACGTTCATAGACTCTTCGCATGCCCTCCTGTGCGTTCGCTTCCACTCTCGATATATGCTGGTACTGGGCCTCCGCCATTTCCGTAAGAGCACCAATAGAGTGGCGCTGGCAATCCAACCGCCCATCCAGGTAATCAAACTGAGAGGTAAGCCGCCTCAGGTGTCCGGAATGTGCTTCCATCATTCCGGGTGTTATGACAGGTATGCCCGGTAACACCGAGGTGTCTGCTGCTATTCTCCTAACGGTGGACGACTCGCCGGTAGCCGCTACAGTCTGTGGGGGTGCGATGCGCGGGGGTAATCCTGTGGTCTTGCGAGCCGTTTGCCTAGTGCGTGGGGCTGGTGGTTTGTTTTTGAGTTCTAGAAACCCGGGTGGTAGTTCATAGGGTTTCGGTGGTCTTTGTCCGCTTGACACTTCTTGCTCTTTATCCGATAGTGAGTGCTCTTGAGTGTGCTCTGTAGGCTCCGACTCACGGCTATATTCTGGTCCTGGGGTATACTCAGTTGACATTTTGATCTGCGATCACGATCTACTTAGTTACTAGTGTACTATTGTGAGTGTCTAATAAAGGCTGATGCATAGAGTATACACACACAATCATGCTTAATGAAAGGAAATTTTTATATAAGCATAGTCCTATTACAACTAACTTGAGTATTCCATTGCCCTTACTTGTATTAAACATAGGTGATCAAGCTTTGTTTAATTAAAGGAAGATAATGGAAGACTCAACTTAATCACATTAGTAAAATGCTTCAAGTTTATAATTTTTTTTTTTTTAGAAAAATTTTATCTTTTGAAAACCTTCGGTTATAGTTTGAGTTTTCCCCCCATAAAGAAAACTACATTCTCTATAACCTTCGGCTCTGATACCAATTCTGTCACACCCCGCTAAAGCGGAAACACGAGGTGTTACAGCTAAAGGTCTCATAGCACAAGGTAATAGAAAATTTCCAACCATAACAGATAATTTAAATTTAAATCAAGGTACAATCATCCGGTTACAAAACAGAAATTAAATATTGTTTTTGACAAGTAAATTAAAACGGTTGATTGGAAATTCGTTTCATGATGTCCACACATGACATGCTCTTATGTGCTTTAAGACCTACCGAGGGTTACCTGAAAGGCATGAGTAAAAGAGAGGTCAACTACGAGAGTTGGTGAGGACACAGGTTTATATGCACAAAATGAAATTTTAATGCAAAAGTAACAAGGTATAATGTTGGGGGCTTTGAACCCAACTAATTTTTGTAAGGATGGAGACGTTAATCCAACCACAGTTTATTGCCCAATTTATACGCGTGGTTTTTGAGTATACATGGGATGCTTTACTAAGCTTGAGCCATTTTTCCAATCCTATCGACATACTGCCTTGATATTATATTTATTTAACCCCAACGCCCAAATTATATGACGTTGGAAATAGGTAAAGTACACCTATAGTTCGTCAACCATAAGTGGGGGATGTCGACCCCAAATAGCGCTATCTACAAGTACCATAGGCCCCTTTAGTGGTAGTTAATAGATAATATATTAAAACCCAAGTACATCAGCAAGTATAATACTACCATAGATGCGTAATTTAAATATTTTGATGGCAATAAATAAAACATTTATATATTCATGCTTTCACCCCAAATATATGAGTAAAGGTATTTAAAAAGGGGGTTGTGAACACTCACCTTTCATCAAGCTTGGTAAGTAATAGGAAGTCCTACTAGTTCTTTAAATTCGTCAACACATTTATCATATTAAGTTAAATGTCCACCGTAAGGTCCTTATTAGAGTACAACTCTTTATAAAGGTATTATGTTAATATTTGAAGTATTTTAAAGTCTAGGTAATTCTCACTTGTTGTTATCATTAATTTTTAATTATTTTTATCTTCTACATATAGGTAATATATGCGAAAATATATATATCTATATATAGTTGATTTTTGAAAATATGCAACACTCATAAATATATATATATATATATATATATATATATATATATATATATATATATATATATCATTTATGTAAAACTTGTCTTACGATATAATTATATGTATATTAATGAAATAAATATATATATATATATATATATATATATATATATATATATATATATATATATATATATATATATATATATATATATATATATATATAGTTTTTTTTAAAAGAAAATAAGGACACACAACATTATTATATGTATTTATGACTATCTTTGATAATGTATGAATACATTAAAGAGTTATCTTCTTTAATAAGAATGCATAAATATATATAATAAAAGTATATCTTTTGTTTATATATTACTACATAATAGCATATTTTATAGTTTTTAAAATCAAACACACATACATGCATAATCGTAAATGTATATATATATATATGTATACATATACATGATTTTTTTAATTTATTAAGAACTTTTATACTTATCATAAGTAGATACTTGAATGCAAGGTTAAACATTGCAAGTCTTTGTAAATTTGCAATCCTTGATTATTACCCACCATTTTTACCAATCTTTTTCAACACGAAGAATGAGGTTAACCACATGCATGTTTCTTGCCTTACAACATTTGGTAGGATTAACTCCATACGTCAAATGGTAGTACAAAGTCCTTTAATCGGATGTTACATGCATGTGTTTATAAGATCTAACCACATGCATGCTTATTGCCTTACAACATTTGGTAGGATTAAATCTATACTTACACTATTTATATACTTACGCTACGAAAGGTAAATCTAAATCATCGAGGACTTATCAAATTTTAAACTTAAAGTATATGGGACAATTTTTTTTATGATTTGGTGACGGTTGTCACAATACGCTCTTTAATATGACATCCATATTGCTATACTTTTTCAAAGAAATTTTTTTTTTGTTTTTTGCCGGGTTTCTTTTTGTAGCACAGCAAGACATATATGCACATATGCATATAACACTCGATTTTTTTCAAGCACATGTGCACCGCTTGTTCATACTGCATATGTGCGTCTGGGTGCATATATGCAACATGTATATGTGCATCTCGTGCAGATATGCATATGCGCATGTAGACATAACTCTCGATTTTTTTCAGCACAGGTACGGATTTTGCACATATGCACGTAAAACTGTAAATTTGGTACACATTTCTGCATGTGTGGTATCTCGTGCATATATGCATCATGCACGTGTGTATCTCGTGCATATATGCACCACCTATTCATACTAATAAGGTTTGTACCAACACAAGTATGTCTGGATGCATATATGCACTGTGCACGTACAGCTAAAAATTGGTTTAGTCAAGCTTGATTTTTTAGCCGGTTTTTTTGTAGCACAACATGATATACATGCACATGTGCATATACCATTCAATTTTTTCAAGCACATGTACCTGTTCATACTGCATATGTGCGACTAAATGCATATATGTACCGTGCATATCTTGCATATATGCACGCATATGCATATGGACATGTAGACGTACCACTCGCTTTTTTGAAAGAAAAAAATTCGTCATGGTTTTTTTTAGCGAAACCAAAATAAAACTTTCAAATTAAATATGTAAAACTATGATAAATTTGATAAAAGAAAATGTATACCTCAAATATTGAAATGATTATTTACTATCACCTATAATTAAAAAAAATAGTTCATGCTTATTAAATGTGAACGAATAGTGGATCCTCGAAACAGAATTCATGTCCACCCACCTCCATATATTTTATTTCATTTTGTTATCTCATGGCTTGTGATTAAGAATTAGAGCTTCAAACACAGAGTTCAACACATTAAGAAATCTCCAGTTTATCTCATGAAAATTCAAGCTAAGCTTGAGAGGACGCACACAGCACAGATACAAATTTATATCAAGAACTAAAATGCACAATGTATAATCAACCATAAAAATGAAGAAACACACTTAAATAGAATCGTCATTGTCTTTACAAAACCAAGGAAATTTAAAATTCGATACATGCCTGTTGTTCAAAACCTTCAGACGGTTCTATGTGATTAACGACAAAATCAACGGTGATTTTCTCTTGGGCCACAGGTAGATCGCCGAATGGGTGACGAGATGGGTCGATTGCAGATCCAGGTGTGCGAGAGACGAGAGACGCAGATCAGGTTGATCTTAAATCCTCTGCTAATAAAATCGAAGTCTATGTAAGTTGGGTCAATGATCGCCGGAGATAGAAGATCATCGAAACTTGTAATCGGTAATTGTAGCCGGATATGAGAGCAGAAGCGACAAGGAAGGGCTAACTTATACGATTAAGGGCTAGATCTAAGGACTCCATGGGGTTTAAAGCCAATCAAGTACCATGGGACATGAAAGGAACTTTCAGGGGAAATGCTACAGAGAAGGAGAGGAGCGGCGCTGGTACACATTCACTCAGCTGTGAGTAGGTGGAGATCTCAAGGCTAGAACATGTGGTCTGCTTCGAAATATACTAATAATATTATAAAGACTAATTTGCCCTTTTGTGTAAATTAAGATTGTTACGATCTAAAACAAAATGAATGGTTGTGATCGGTTCTCGCGATTTTCGCACTAACATTGGTTCTCGAATGAACTTCAACCTATATATATATATATATATATATATATATATATATATATATATATATATATATATATATATATATATATATATATATATAGGAAGATGATCAAGTAAGAGACAAAATATTGTAAGATGTGTAAGAGAGATTGTGTAAATGACATGTGGCATTTCAAACAAAAGGGTGTTATAGGTATATTGTAATTATGGTTTCCTTTATAAATGGTAACTTCTCCCCCTTTTCTCCTCTGGCGTCTCTTTCTTCTCGTACATTCAAAAAGATTTTAAAACCATAGACTAAATGCCCTCGTACATTCAAAGCGAACTATCCCTTCGAAGAATTACAGAGTGGAATTTGATGAATCATGTAATATTATATATGGGTTTTTTGATGAATGAAGAGTTTTCTTACATCTTCATCATCTGGATATTGATAAATGATACAATATTTTTTATTAACATATTTTGATGATCGAATTTTTGATAAATATTATAGCTTCATCATGTTGATACATAAATATTTAGAATCCCAAAAAGTGTGTTCAGTTTGATGAATGAATTTGATTTTTCATGAATATTGGTGAATGTATTTGCGTAACAAATATTACGCGATATACTCATATTGAACAAATATCAACTAATTAAACTTGAAAAAATAAGAAAGAAACAATGTAAATAAAGAAGCGAGCATAATCACTATTAATATAATCAAATATGAGTATGATATATTCTTATTCATCAAGAAAATATATTCTAATTTTTGTTCAGATTTGGGGGTATTTCTTGTTTATTAAAAAAACTGCTTTCTGTTCAGATTTTGGATACTTTTGTTTAAATTTTCGGTATGAAATTTGAATCTACTTTTATTTCTGTATTTCTGTGTATATAAATCAAAAAATCTTTTGCGTTCATGCATGGTTTGAATTATGTTGTTATGTCTTAACATCAAAATATTTAGAATCAAATTGTGCCTCAAGTTTAGAAAAAAAAATGTCCATTAATTGCATATGTTTTAAGGTAAGTTCCGTTTTTCAATCTTAATTGAGCTGCTCAAGGAGAATTAAATGCATATTTACATGACTATTATGCCCTTGTCTTCTTATTTAAGATAAAGAGAAAAATAGAAAATCTCATATTTTTTGTATCAGATGAATCTAATGGCTAATATTCCCTTTTATCCATCATATTATTTTTCTCCTCTTACTATAACCTTACCCTATATATATATATATATATATATATATAGGGGAGGGTTCATGTGAGAACCGTTGTTAGTGCGAGAACCGCGAGAACCAATCTCAGCCGTTCCTTGGATATGGGAAGTATCATGGATGAAGAGCGTGGAGAGATAGGGTGTGGCAGGGTGCATGTGAGGAATTCATGGGTGGGCAATGACATTGAAGGAGGGGGAATTGGACGGCTTAGATTGGTTCTCGCGGTTCTCGCGCTAACAACGGTTCTCGCATGAACTTTTATCTATATATATATATATATATATATATATATATATATATATATATATATATATATATATATATATAATTGGATCAATAAAGAACCTCTCCTTAAATAAAGAACCTAAAGAACCAATCTGGACCTTTAGATCATGAATATCAATGGATGAGATTGATCGATAGCAAAACTGTAATTATTATGTATTAATTTAGGAAGAATAGGGCAAAAATGTAATTATCCCCCCCAACACCCACGATTTTTAAAAAAAATCCCTCAAAAACTTTAAATTGCCAAAACTTTCTAAGTTTTGTGAATTTAATCAAAAAAATTATACAATTCTTTTAGTTTTTTAATCCTCTTTCAAACAAGATCACTCTTTCTATACTTTTCTAAAAAAAATTTAAAAATGACTTTTTTTTTTTTTTTTTTTTTGCATTTTGGCGCTGTACAGGAAAACACCCATTTTTTTTTGCATTTTGGCAGCTCGTCGCTAATGTGCTGAATGTTGTCGCTAATGAGCTGAATGTCGTCGCAAAAGGTTCGTCTCAGATCAGAAATTAGCGACGATGAAGTTAAATCTGTCGTCACAGATAAGCGAAGTCGTCGCTAATGACATTGCAGTCGTCGCAAATGGTTCGTCTCAGATCATAAATTTTGCGTTTTTCGTTTTTTGATTTACGTTCTACATTTTACATGTTTTTTGCATTCTGCATTCTGCATTTTTTTTTTGCATTCTGCATGTTTTTTGCTTTTTTCATTCTGCATGATTTTTGCATTTTGCATTCTTCATGTTTTTTGCATTTGTGTATTCTGCATGTGTTTTGCATTTTGCATTCTTCCATTATGCATGTTTTTTGCATTCTGCATTCTTCATTCTGCATGTTTTTTGCATTTTGCATTTAAGTTTGAATGAACCCAGCTCAAAATGCAAATTACAGATTTTGCATTTTGCATTTGTACTTGAATGAATCAAGCATCTAAGAATTTTGCATTTTGGGCTTGAATGAACCCAGCTCAAAATGCAAACTACAGATTTTGCATTTTGAGTTTGAATGAACCCAGCTCAAAATGCAAACATTGCATTTGAAAAAAAAAGTTTCAGAAATATATCAAGTTCGGTCTTGTTTAAAAGAGGAAGAAAAACTGAATCTAATGGTATAATTTTTTTGTTAAAATTGTTAAAAACGAACGAGTTATGATCATTTAAAGTAATTGGGGGTTTTTTTTTTAAGTTTGTTGGGGGGATTTGGTTGGAGCTGTAGGCGCCGAATTTTCTTTTTTTTCTTAATTTCCCTTTTTGCCCCTAGATTATGTGACACATGTCATCATCAGGGAGGTTCTTTAGGTTCTTTGTTTAAGAGAGGTTTTTTGTTTAACCTTATCCTATATATATATATATATATATATATATATATATATAGGAGATGGTTCATGCGAGAACCGTTGTTAGTGCGAGAACCGCCAGAACCAATCTCAGCCGTTCCTTGGATATGGGAAGTTTCATGATGGTGAGCGTGGAGGGATAAAGTGTGGCAGAGTGCATGTGAGGAATTCATGGGTGGGAAATGACATTGAAAGAGGGGGAATTAGACGGCTCAGATTGGTTCTCGCGGTTCTCGCACTAAGAATGGTTCTCGCATGAACTTTTTCCTATATATATATATATATATATATATATATATATATATATATATATATATATATATATATACACTACTTTATAAAACATTTAACTTTTTCTCTTTTAAAATTTTAAGACTACTTAATTATAAGTAGTACAAGTCTTTATGCTTAAGATACAAACACTTAAAGCAATAGTCTAACCAATCATTCCCTTAATTATCTCAACTAATTTAAGGTATCTAATACTTTAATAAATCATTAAACATCACAAAAAATATTTAATTTATCTAATTTTCACTAAATTACTTACATCAATACAATTTTAAGGCTATAATATATTTTTCTCTAATTATTTAATAATACTATTTTTTTAATTGTTTTTCAAAAACTATTTTAACAACTAATAAAATGGTTGATTTAAACAACTAACAACGCATTTCACACATATCATACCATATTATTAAAATAAAACATGTTGTCGGATACAAATTATTGTCATCGTCGACGTATTACGCGGATGCAATGCTAGTAGTATTATAAAAAATTTAGAAAACATTTCCATATTCTTTCTCCACTTGTAATCCCAACTCCAAAGTGTGGAGTTCCCTACGAATTAGTCATCTTTACATATTTTATTTCTATTTATTAATTTCATTTTCATTTATTTTTTTGGGTTGTTAAAAAAACATGATTAAAGATAATAAAAATAATACTCAAAATAAAATATATTTACTTTATTTGATATTATATAAGAAAAATCTTAGAAAATAATATGATAAATTAAATCAATAAAATATGATGATATACTACAAAAAATATTATGGTACTAAATGTAAGGAGAGATCTCAACCATAGGATCTCTCCCCAAGTCAACAAAAAAAAAAGTCAATAAAACCCTTAATTTCGGAATTAAAAAAAAAAGAAAAAGGGTAAAAAGGGCAAATCAAAAATCAAAGAACCGTCACGTGAAGCCCTAGAACAATCATCCGCCTAACCAGAGCCGCCGGTGGCCAAACTTTGTTCCCGTCGGCCAGATGCACAGACGGTAGCGAAGAAACAGATGCACAGAAGACAACCATAGATTCACACAAACAGAGCTCAGCCATGGATTGTGCACCAACGAGCATCTCCGTGGATTTTTCATCGAAAACTGACAAAGAAAACTGTTGCAAAGAAGACAACCTTCGATTAATAGATTACAAAGTTGCGATGCACGGTGGCGATAGTGTTTTATACTTGATGCACGGTGGCGGTAGTGTTTCATCAACGAGCCATAGATTGTGCACCGACGATGACGATCGCCAAAACATAGGATTTTTCATCGAAACTGACAAAGAAAATAGATCGCCAGCCATGGATTGGACGGAGACGAGGGGATGCAGCGGCGAAGGGGCGGCGTGGGGTTAGGGTTCGCGTTAGGAGACAAGGGATGCAGCAGAGAAGCAAATAGGAGGCGACGAGGACTACGGTGAGTAGAGCGGTCGTCGGAGCAGGGGGATTTTGCGAGGGGGTGTGCGGCGATGATCGACGGGAAGCAGGGGAGGGTTTTTTAGGGAATGACGGCGAGAAGAGTAACGTGGGCTAGGGTAAACGTGGGTAGTTTAACATCAGGAGAGAGATATGTTTTGTTTTTAAGTTCCAAAAGTGCCCTTAACGTGGGTAGTTTAACATCAGGAGAGAGATATGTTTTGTTTTTAAGTTCCAAAAGTGCCCTTGTACACGTGTCCTTCTCATAATTCACCTTACATTTTGTACCTTAACATATTTTTTACTTGAACCCAATTATATATATATATATATATATATATATATATATATATATATATATATATATATATATATATATATATATATATATAAATTGGATCAACAAATAACCCCTACTTAAACAAAGAACCTAAAGAACCAATCTAGATCACTAGATCATCAAAATCAATGGATGAGATTGAACGATGGCAAAACTGTAATTATTATGTATTAAATTATGAAGAAAAGGGTAAATGTGGAATATCCCCCCCCCCCCAAAATAAAAACCACGATTTAAACAAAAAAAACCCCCAAAAACTTTAAATTGTCATAACTTTTTAAGTTTTGTGAATTTAATCAAAAAAATTATACCAATCTTTTAGTTTTTTAATCATCTTTCAAACAAGATCACTCTTCCTATATTTTTCTAAATTTTTTTTGAAAATTAAATTTTGTTTGCATTTTAGTATGAACATAGCTCAAAATGCAAATTTTGAATTCTGCATGTTAAATTTTGCATTCTGCATGTTTATATATATATTTTTTTGAAAAGAAATACCATTAATACCATACATCTATCACTACAAAAACAGCAAACCATACATGGTGTAACAAACCTGCTGGAAGTATACACACAGCTCAAATGCCACGATAAAACACATAGCCACGATAAAATGCAGACCAAACTTGCTGGAAGTATACGCACGGCTCAAATGCCACGATAAAACACATAGCCACGATAAAACGCAGACGAAACTTGCGATTACAGTGAGTTCCAATTCTGCGATTACAGCAGAATTTGCATTCTGCATTTACATTAGTATGAACACAGCTCAAAATGCAAATTTTGCATTCTGCATGTTTATATTTTGCATTCTGCATTTTACGTTCTACGGTTCTATGTTTACGTTATACGGATTTTGTATTATGCATGTTCATAATTTGCGTTTTTCGTTTTTTGCATTCTGCATTTACATAAGTATGAACACAGCTCAAAATGCAAATTTTGCATTTTGCATGTTTATATTTTGCATTCTGCATGCTTATATTTTGCATTCTGCATGTTTATATTTTGCATTCTGCATTTTACGTTCTACGATTCTATTTTTACGTTCTACGGATTTTGCATTCTGCATGTTTTTCGTTTTTTGCATTCTGCATTTATAATGAACTCACTGTAATTACATCATTTGACCACATATTATTTACCATCAGCTTTCCTTTGATAATTTCCACGCGTCTATCCGCATTTTGTATTATAAAACATTTCCCCGGCAGCTCGTAACCCCTACAACAGACCACAAGTTGTACGTGAATGGAGCAATGACACTGCACGGGTTTTGCGACAGCAGCCTGCAAAGGCGTTATGACCTCACCGAAAACAACTACCGATATAATACCAGCGTCGTGACCACAACGGCAGCGTGTGAATGCAGGAGGTGTTAACTGTACCCACAAAGCTTCAGCATACACCACTGTTGGTGTATTGAATCAAAGCAAAACAGCAGCAATATAATGGAATCGTAACAAGGAACAACTTGTTCAGCGAATCACACTCGTAGCAACAGTTCAGTATCGGCAGCAATGCATTCCTTGCAGCAAACCATCATCAACAGCAGCGTATTCGCATCAGATGACATCAAGTTTCCAAAGATAGCAAGAAAACTACAACAGATCAGAGTAAAGTTCCACTGAAGGTAATTTCGAACATCTCATTGCAACCAACACTAACAAAAGAGAGTCCAGCAACTCTCCGCCATCCTAACATTAGTACAGACCCATTACGGCATCTCCTTGTCGCGACCGACATCGAACAATTCCTGTTGACAAACTAAAGAACCAAAACAGTGTAAAAAATGTCATAGTTGCTTATTAACACGCTCACTGTATTGGGGATAAGCAACATCTGACTGAAGAGACTCTAAGGCACAAAGGGGTTACAACATGTGACTGAAGCAACTCAGTGGCTCGACAGGTTTGCATTTTGCATTTTGGGTTGCATTGTAGTTTTGTGTACGCATTTTGCATTTTGAGTTTGAATATGTATTTTGCATTTTGAGCTGCATTTTCATTGAATCATGTTGGGTTTGCATTTTGTATTTTCATATATTGCATTTTGGAAGCATTTTCATGAACTGCATCTTCATATTTTGCATTTTCGATTTTTTGCATTTTGTATTTTGGAATGAAACCCAGTTTCAAAATGCAAAATCTGCATTTTCGATATTTGCATTTTGCATTTTGGAATGAAACTCAGTGCAAAATGCAAACTTTGCATTTTCAAAAAAAAAAGTTTTCAGAAATATATCAAGTCTGGTCTTGTTTGAAAGAGGACAAAAAATTAAAGCTAATGGTATAATTTTCTTACTTAAACGCTTAAAAACGAACGAGTTATGATCATTTAAAGTTGAGTGAGGTTTTTTTTTAAATGGGTTTGGCTGGAGGGTGTTGAAGGAGGCGCGTGGGATGAGTTCATTTTTGTTATTTTCCAATTTTGCCCCTATTCATAATGTCACGTGTCATCACCAGGGAGGTTCTTTAGGTTCTATGTTTAAGAGAGGTTCTTTATATAACCTTACCCTCTATATATACTAGTTGGTCTTTAGGCTGTACTACGTATAGCCCACGACGTTTTATGTTGATTATTAAAGCATGAAGATGTGATTTTGTAAGAACAATTCGAAAAGTATTTTGTATGTTCAATTTAAATTAACTGACAATCTACAAAATATGCACCAATCACATCGAGTTTTCGTGACAATGTTACTATATATAGAGTTTGCTTAATTATATCTTAATGACAAATAGTAATAGTTTTTTCTACAAGAGAAAACACATTAGAGCTTCCTTAGAAACAAGATTGTCACCTAATAATGGTTTTACCTTAGGGTTTGTCTTAAACGAGTTTTATTTTTCTGTTATGACGAAGTAAAAACAAATTAATTCATTATCTTATTTTACATAAAATAATATTTTGTTTACGTAGTATATGAAAATAATATCTAGATAAAGTGTTTGTTTATGTTATTCCTTTAAAATAATCTTATAACGTATAAAGGTTTTCTAATGTAATTAATTTTACTTTTGTTAATTATGATTAGAGTTAATCCTTATTAATTGCTTATATTAATTATTTCAGAATCTATATCCATGAAGTAACTCTTAAAAATGAAATATTATATCTACTTGCAAAACAAATAAACTTTTTTCCAATAATAATTTACCTAAACGATTTTTATTTTAAATTTGTTTATAATTGTTTTTTATCTGTATTACTTAACTTTATAATGATAAAGCATGTAAAGTAAAAGTTTTTAAGTCAAATTAGGTTTAGTTTATCAAGACATGTTTTATCAATGTGTTAAATATTTTCAATTTTAATGGCCAATATTCCCATTTCACCATGGATGAATTAGTAGGGTTGTCAGAAGTCTTTTCTACCATAGGAAAAAGCGTTTTAATCATTTAAAAAGGAACTTTCTGTTTTTATCTTTTTGCTCTCCTAATCTCTCATCGGATGCCATGACAACACCATCACCATCTCTCTACCTCTTCCTTCTCTTCTTTCAGATCTCCCATACCGTCGATGTCCTTATCGGCAATCCACTTATCTATCTCCCTCTCTTTCCTATAGCCATGGCACCACTGTCGTCATATCACAACCATCACCAACCAAAAACATGGAAACTCTCTCTCTCTCTCTCTCTAAGAGATCATGTTGCCATAACTTCGTCTCTACCTCTCCTGCGCAAACCCGTAAACCACGTCTTCACCATCGACCTCCTACTGTAGCTATTACCACCATTTAAGTCCTCCGATTAGATTTGTCGGTACATCGCTCGCGTCACTACAATCCCTAAATGTTGATCTCTCAAACATCGTGACCATCCTCAATGATCCAACCCCATAACTGCTACTTTCAGATGTTGTGTCATCTACTTCCTATTTTCAATTCAAATCTCATGCTTTTAATAACTCACGAAAAAGTAAAAATATTGCGAGTTGATTATATCACGATAATTATATGTATTTACCAAAATATCCTACAATTTCTTACGAGAATTATATCAGTTTGCCAATTAATATATATCTTAATGATAGAGGAACCTCACATAGCTTTGCTTGAAACCTTTAAAGATAGGCACTAACAACAAATGAATGGAACAAAAAATCACATGAAGGTTGATTTAGATTTAGAAAAAAAGCAGGTGTGTAGAAGATGAGAAGGGTTGGTAAAGGTGAATGATATGAATAATATTAAATTATTTAATGGCGACGTGTTGCTAAAAGAGGTGATGATGTCTTTTTATATAATAGGTATATATATATATATAGTAGGGATCTAGTAAAAAAATGTTATGGTACTAAATATAAGGAGAGATCTCACCATAGGATCTCTCCAAAAGTCAAAAAAAAGTCAACAAAATACATAAAATTCGGATATTAAAAAAATTAGAAAAGGGTAGAATGGTAAAATCAAAATTAAAAAAAACCTTGAACAGTTTCTGAGAACAGAAAGCCACGGTTAATCATTCCTAAAAAACAACCATTTTCATCAAACCTATTTTCATCATCCCCACCATCTCAGCCAAATCTTAGGGCTGATGCATAGTTTACAACCCTTTAATGCACAAAAAATACAACTATTTATCATAGAATACAAACTCTTGATTCATAGAATGCATTGTATGTACAAAATACACCATTTCTTATGCACAGAAAAGCAAATACTGCATACTTCTGTAATTTTGATGCACAAAATACACTTAGGTCACCACCACATATCGCATCAGGGTTTCTGTAATAGTAGCATCTGTATGATCCGAAACTGACGAACAAATGGGGACAAATCGCCGCCGTGCATCCATCCTTACCGTCTTTCTCCGCCGATGTGCATCTTCTCCGTCGACGTGCATCGATCGCTGACGTGCATCCGGTGTACGGAGCATCCATCGACGACATCAACGACGGTTACAAGTTGAAACCGTATTCAGAAGAAACGATCGGCGGCAGTGATCGATGATATTAACAGGGGCAGGAGGGGCGGGACTCACAGGGCAATAATGCATGGTGGCGGTAGCGAGCATGACAGAGACGAATATGGTGGCGCCCGGATTTGACGGTGACGAAACCCACAGTCCAGAGGCGGTGTAGGAGAAACAACCGGCGTGACGAAACCCACAGTCCAGCAAACGTGGGGAGGCGGTGTCGGAAGCCGAAGGGGTTGGCTTTGGTTTGGAAGAGCCGGCGCTTAGGGGAGGTAGACGCAAGGTCTAGGGAAATGAATAATAAATTAGGGTTTTTTGATAATCTGAAAAAGACATAAACGTGGGAGAGAGAAAGAGAGATCATTTTTTAAACTTCCTAAATTACCCTTTAGACATAGATGCCACGTGTCGACATCAGATTTCTCCCTACATTTTGTACTTTAACTTTCTTTTTACTTGAACCCAATTATATATATATATATATATATATATATATATATATATATATATAAAGTGAATGTGTGGCTGTGTTGCACCTAACCTTAGGTGTAGAACCCTCAAAGTGACGTCGTTTTGGGCTTAAAAAAAAGATTCGTGAGTGGGGCCAGTCAGAGACGTGACCTTTCAGTTTCACTTCCCCTCCAACAAAACATACGATACAGCAAATCTCTTGTTGATTGAGAATCTACATACAAATATTGAATGTAACGAATCAAGCATTAGAGAGATCGACTCGTTTTATTATCAAGAATCTACTGGTAAGTTGCAATATCATTTTCTTTGCTTTTTATTAAAAATCGCAGGTTCATTCTTGGACCTGATTTTGTAAACTACAATGGCAAACACAATTCTTTTAATGAAAATCCTACACAATATGAAGAACTAATTCATTACGGGAGCATTTCTTGGATTTCTTTATTAAAGATTACATCGTTTGGTTTTTTTTTTTTGAACAATTGCGCACCAAAATTTAGTACTGTTGTAGACTTCTTCGATGTTTAATTATTAAGAATTACATATGAATGTGATCCTAAATGATTATTTAATTGTAATAGTACTTATATATGTATATAATTAATTAATTAATTATTTATACTTTGTGATAGACCGAGGATTTTTTGTCGCAAAAAGAATGATGCTTCAAATGCATATATTGGTGTTGTTTGGGAACTGAAAGTAAATTTACTAAAACAGGTGAATAATATAGTGATTTGAAGTAAATTCAGTGAAACGGGTCAAAAACGTAGTAATTAGATGCTTGTGTCTTGATTTTGTTAACTTTTAGTAATCATTTTGAAGCTAATGTAATATGGAATATAGGAGTTGCAGGTGGAAATTGTACTCATAGATCTTATTGAGGATGCTAGTTTTTGTTCAAGTCAGGACTAAGCAGGAGTGGAAGTGCAGAAGAATGTTGAGAGTTTTTGTGATGGTTCTATGTAATTTTGATTTTTAAAACTTTATTATTGTAATTTTGTACTTTTATGATGGTGTGGTTATACTATTGTACTATGATAGCAGATAAAGAAAAATAAATGACCCAAATATTATTAAGGAATCCCATCAAAGTGAACAAGTCATGAGTATAGCTTCTCATAATGAAAAATACGTTCAATTGAAACAACTAACAATACTTTAACTAATTAAACTAACCATGTAGTGCTTGAATTCCTTGTGTGAGAACCTGTAAATGGATATTTCAAACCAATCAATCAAGCCTCGTGTATAAGAATATAAGTTAATCATCAATTACATCAAACAATATAAGTTACTTTGGAGTGTTTGAATTCACTTCTTTCCAACAAATTCAAACATAATTACACCATTCTGTCAAATTTTTTACTCATTCAAGTCTAATTTGCAAATGTGTTTACAGTTACCATTGAGAACAAATTCAACCTCCAAATAGTCATACAATCTTGGTGTCCATTTTATTACATAAACCTGATATCCAACTTATGTGATCATAGAAAAAGTAATGAAATTTTAAAACAGCTTGTTCAGGCATTTAATCAAACACATGGAGTGCATTTTATACAAACTTGTCACAAAGCTTATACGACCACTTAATTAACCCATGTAATGTTGATAATATTTACTTACAAGGTGAATGAGGTCAACAAGTTGAAGCAAGTCAACAAATTGAAGCAAGTTAAATAAACAGATTTTGTAATCAAAAAACAGATTCTACGAGGTCAACCAATTTCAAGCTACTAGGTTCTTAAAAAAGATTTTGATTATAGAAGAAATTGATGTCGATAAAAATGGAGTTGTGTTCCACCTGTCAGTTATGGAGACGAACCTTGTGTTGATAGATGGAGCTCTAATTTTGACAATGATGAACCATATTTGAGCCTGTCGATGTATATTTGAGGTCTGAGGGGATGAAGAGATCTACACACGATTTTGGCTTTTTGTTTAGATAGATCAAAACGGCTTCCCTTTGAAGGTTCCAAACCTAAGGTTACAGCATCTCTAATCCATACAACTCTAAAATAGTTTAATAGATTGTCACATTAGCATTTCACTATTTATACAACTCCAACATCTAACATTCACACTTCATTAAACTCCACATAGTTTAATGAATTTCCACATCAACATTATATATATATATATATATAGGAAAAAGTTCATGCGAGAACCGCGAGAACCAATCTGAGTCGTCCAGTTCCCCCTCTTTCAATGTCATTGCCCACCCATGAATTCCTCACATGCACCCTGCCACACTCTATCCCTCCACGCTCACCATCCATGAAACTTCCCATATCCAAGGAACGACCGAGATTGGTTCTCGCGGTTCTCGCATGAACCCTCCCCTATATATATATATATATATATATATATATATATATATATATATATATATATAATTAATAAAATTATTTATAGAGGTACAAAATGCATAAATAAAAAATACGCAATTAAACGTTCATTTAATAAAAAGTACAAGAGTAAAAATATATTGATTAAAAATTACGAAATTAGAAAATATATTTATGCGTATATACATATTTATAAAAATTACGTTCATTATATATTTATGTGTATATACGTATTTTTTTGTATATTTATTAAGAATTTTTATAAAAGTATAAGTAATTTAAAAATTAATAAACTTAAATTATATTATATTAAATTCTATATAATATTAAAAGAGTAAATAAAATATAAATAACAAATGTATCAAACATGTGGGGTCCACTATTATTAAAAAAAAATCCTTGGACCCATTCATTTTTCATACCACGGTTCAATAACCATTCAGCTCCATTTTCATACAACCCCCTTACAATCCATACAACACCTATATAACCCTCATACAACCTCCATAAAACTCCCATCGGTGATGCTCTTAGGTGCAACACAGCCACACACTCACTTTCCCATATATATATATATATACATACATAGGGGAGGGTTCAAACGAGAACTGTTTTTCGTACGAGAACTGCGAGAACCAATCTCGGCCGTTCCTTGGATATGGGAAGTTCATGGATGGAGAGCGTGGAGGGGATCAAGTGTGGCAGGGTGCATGTGAGGAATTCATGGGTGGGCAATGACATTGAAGGAAGGGGAATTAGACGGCTCAGATTGGTTCTCGCAGTTCTCGTACGAAAAATAGTTCTCGTTTGAACTTTTGCCTATATATATATATATATATATATATATATATATATATATATATATATATATATATATATATATATATATATATATATATATATATATATATATATATATTACTATAAGAAAAACCGAAAAAGAAAAAAGCAATACAACTTTTTTAAGGAAATTAAAAAAAAGTAAAAACGACACATTAAAGAAATAAGGTAAAAAAAATCGAAACTTTTAATGAAAACAACAAAGATTAAAAGAAAAATAATAGACGGGGATTTATAATCAATGCATTTCTTGAAGGAAATTAAACATGAAAAAGAAGTAACACAATATCTATATTCTTTTAAGAGAAATAAGGAAAAAAAGAATTGGAACTTTTAAATAAAACACAAAGGTTAAAAATAATTTGGTGGGAAATTAATAAGAAAGATTTGATCATGTTGGCTACCGATCTAGTAGCGTTGGCTTTCCAAAATAATGGCCTCATCACACCTACTATAGTTTCTCTTTAAAATAGCTTGTTGAAATGTTTACTAGTATGATACTAATACAAAGTAATGGTGATGAATAAATATTAATTAATAAATAACCTTTTTCGCAACATGTCGTATTTGACGAAGAAAATCATTGTGCTTAGCAAGATATCCTTTTTGGACGAACATAGATATAATACAACTACAGGAAAAAGTTTATTTGAGAACTATTCTTAGTGCGAAAACCGCGAAAACCAAGCTAAGCCGTCCAATTTCTTCTCCTTCAATGTCATTGTCCACACATGAATTCCTTACATGCACCTGCCACACTTTATCCATCCACGTTCTCCATCCCTTTAACTACCCATATCTAAAGAACGGCTATGATTGGTTCTCGCGGTTCTCACACTAACAACAGTTGTCGAATGAACTCTCCCCTACAACTACATATCATCCTCGGTAACACTATGAGAGAAACCACTTTAATGGTCAATATATCATTGACAATAGTTGGTAGTACTGTCCACAGACGCTATAACAATTCAAAATCTAAAAGGTAACATGTACTCAAGACTCAAACATACAAAGAGATTTTGACATAAAATTAATATTCATTTTCTGGTAGTTGTATCAAATGAGTAAACTTGACGATTGCATACGCTAAGTTCTAAAAAAAGTTGTTTTTATTAAAATCGTTGAGAAAATACACAAAACATTATTAATGATTAAAAAGTCCTGGGAAAATGAAATACAGCAAGAAACAGACAGTATATAGGAAATCTTAGAAACCCAATTGCTAATGGGCCGTAACAATCAAAATACCGCTGGTCCGCTGCAATGAATCAAAGTGCTATGATATCAGAATATTTGCATACATCAATTTGAATAGGGCCAAAAAGAAAAAAAAAAGGCACAAATCGGCAAGAATACTATTAATGAAAAAAAAATTACTATGAAAATACCGAAAGAAACATTTTATAAAATTAAAGTACAGATACAATAAAATGAGTTTTCTTTGAAGATATTATTATAATGTACGTAGTTTTAGTTTGATAGTAGCAAAAATAAAAGAGAAATTATTAAGTTTGTTAATTTTCTATGAAGTCAAATTAATATGGTGCATTGCATGGTTGCATGCTTTATTTAAGTTTATTATAATTTCAAATCGTGTCTTTAGAAATTAGAACTAAACATATTTAAACTGAATACTAATTATATTGGAAAGTTCCATATTAATGAAAATTGAAACTGTAATAAAGCCACATTGACTCGTTTAATCAATTTAAGTAAACCTAAAAAACTTTATAATAGCATCGATCATCTAGCTCCAATAGCCTCTCCAACAATCCGGCCAACTCATGATTTAGCAACTTTAACGACGACTTTTGCTCTTTTGAAGTTCTGTATACTTATAAACGAGTCACCCTCTACTAGTTTTGTCATAACTTTTGCCTTTTCAAAATTTCCATTGACGGGCAGCTTGATTCTATCTTCATATACTCCTCCAACGGTTTTTCCCCTTTGATGTATAAATGGTTTACTTCATCAATCATAATACTTAGGTGTTCTTCCTTTACGCCGATCATTGGAACTCTGTATTCCTTTACGCCCTCCCTTGTTCTCTCTCTGCCCCCTCTCTCCCGCGCTCACTCTCCGGCCCCTCTTTCCCTCCCTCCCGCACTCTCTCTCCAAGAAATAGGAGTTGATTGTGACGCAACATTTAGTCGTGTAGTCAAGCCTACAACGATTAGAAAAATTGTAAGTCTTGCTTTGGGATGAAACTGGCCTATTCATCAACTTGATGTAAAGAATGTCTTGTTACATGGTGACCTACGTGAAACTGTTTATATGCATCAACCATCGGGTTTTACTGACCCCAATTTTCCAGGTTATGTTTGCAATGTTTGCAGGTTACGCAAGAAATTATATGGGTTAAAATAGGCCCCTTGGGCATGGTACCAAAGATTCGCTAATCATCTTCTCCAACTTGGGTTTATATGCAGTAAGAGCGACCACTCATTGTTTATTTTCTGCCAAAACAATAAATATGCTTATTTGCTACTGTATGTGGACGATATTGTTTTAGCAACATCTTTAACAAATTTAAAAAATATCATCATACGTTTTGTTAGTTACAATACTAGAAGAACTATTGTTATGTATATGTGCACACAAGGTGAGTTTACTTGATCTACTTTACTGTAATTGTAATGTATAAATGTGATATGGTAGAGTTTTGATCCATGTTGCAGACTTGCAGTTATGTGCTTATTGGGCATTTAGGGTTAGCTTGGAACCAAGTTCAGAGAATAGGAATCAGTATTCCTTATTGGGTCTCACATGGTTGTGCATATGCTAGATCATTGATGCTTACTTGTATAGTATTGATGATTAAGTATTTCACTAAGTGAAAGCTTACCAGTTTGATATGTTATTTTTCAGGTGGTTTAGGTACGGACAAGGGCAAAAATCCAGCTACTTGAGGACGATTATGGCTCCCCCTCCCCCCCTTTTTATGAACTATTACGGAAAAACTTTGTGTATATTTTATCACAAACACTCTTGTCTAGTATTTTGAACTTTCATGGCTATAAAATGTGATTTAGATTTGATTAATATGAAAGTTTTTTTTTAAATTTGGGTCTAATAGCTTGGTGTTGATTATAATAAAACATTTTGCGCCATCCACACTATTCTTAGCATAGTTGTGTCACGTCACTGACCTATTCATTAACTCGATGTCAAGAATGATTTCTCAATGGTAACCTATACGAGGAAGTTTTGTATAAAGAAACTCCCTAGTTTTACTCACCTTGACCGCCTTGCTTATGTCCACAGGCTTCACAAGGCATTTAGGGCTTTAAGCAAGCTCCCAAGCTTGGTATTAACGGTTTGCTTTGCTGTACGTATAACAAGTTACATATTTTAGTGTAATGTAAGATTTTAGTTAAACTTAGCAACAAATCAGGGTGATCCGCAGTGCACACTCTTTCAAGTCATAGTAAACTATATAAAAATTGAGACAATGTAACAAAATGCTATCAAAAATCAAAACACAAATCCTTCAATTTAACTTTAATTTCATGAAAGAATGTACATTTCAATAAAACAAAACAAATTTATTTTTTATTTTTTAATCAAAAACAAAACCAGCATCATGTCTAAGTAAACCCTCTCCATCTCCACTATTCTTATACCAAATTTGGTGCATTCATATGTTCTCCACATAGCACCACCCATTGTCCTATACCTACTTCTTTAATTTCTTTAATCAAATTTGTGTATAATTTCTTCTCACCTTCCTTTTTTTACTTACAAATAAAAGTAATCGTATTACTGTAAAAACGCATCATTATTTTCATGAATCGAAGAAACCGTAGTATCAGAGGCCGCATCATCAATAGACAAATTGGCAATTTCAGATCCTTCATCCCCATTAACAGAAGGTGCTGGGGATGCTTCAGGTGTTGCTGCAACAGATGAAGGAGATGATTCAGAATCATCTGTAGATTGCAAAAGACTCCAGTACATAATGCTGGCAGTCAACATAAGTATCATCTTCTGATTCACCTGTATACAACAAAGTGTTACATATTACAGAAAACAGATCAAAATGGGATAAGAACACATAAAATGGGATTAAAATAGGTTTTGATTTACCTGCATGATGTCTTCAGGCAACAAGAAAATCGAGCACCCAAGCTTTCTTGCAACACTGATTATATAAGTTGCATTCAACTTCTTCTCTTCTTCTGTTAAACACCATAATATCGCGAATATTAGAAACAAAAATAAGATATATCAAAGATTAAAGAAAACCATGCATAAACATACCACTTTCACCCTTGGTTACAAGATTCCAGTTCACCACCCTGGGCTCGACTGCACTGAGAAGATCAAGGAAGAATATCCCGTTCGAAAGGCTCTTATCCTGCAAAAACATAAATATTTCACTTAATGTTTTATTCTTATGCTTCGATGAAGATACGGGCTTTTTTCATGTCCATAACAGACCTTAAAACTCTCCATTTGAGACATTCTTCCGGTGTTCTTCACTTTCTTATTTGCCCATTTTAAAATATCGGCATCTGTTATTTCCTTCCCCTGTGAAGACCGCGATCTTAAGTTCTTTAAAAGTTGAAGCATATTAAACCTCATCAATTGCCACAAGAAAGCTGCAACGAATGTACACAAATTAATATTTTTTTCTTACAGGAAACACAAAAAAAACGAATTCAAGTTTTCATTACTGTGATTGAGAAATGTTCAATATAGTCTATACTTAATCCATAGTAGTGAGGGACTAATCTTAGACTTTGGATCAACCCCTTCAATGGTCCAGATTGAATTTAAAATTTTTGGGCAGAGTGGCATTTCCGTAATTAACATGTGATTGTATATTGAATCACATGTGATTGAATATTAAAATTTCAGGACTATGTTTTTTTATGGACTGTATTGAACACAACTCTACTGTGATTTACCAAGTATGAGTTTCTTGTTCCCTTGTACAAAATCATTTCCAGCAACATTTACAAGTGAAAACTTCAACTGCTTTCCAATCTTGATAACTTGATTACAATTCTCAACTTTCCTAAACGGCATCTTGATCGGAGGTTTAGTTGCATGTTTCCAGTTAACTGATCCTGGAGAAACCTTATCTACAACTTCCAAAAGTGTCCATCTGCATGAACAACAAACACACACACACACACACAGAGTTAAATTTATTATTATAAAACAATGTCAATATATACAGTCTTTATAAACACCCACCCGTTTCTGACATCCTCAAACAAATTGTTCACATAAGACGAAATCCCGAGACTGTTAATCCAAAGCCTGAAACATCTCTCGTCTCTAGACATTTGTTCATCATCCGTCATCATCTCAGCAAAAGATATTTTCTTGTTATCGGTAGATAAACCATTCCTGCAAGACAACACGTGAAAACTAGAAATTGTTATTATGTTTAAGGGTTAGGATCCTCTAAAGTTGGGTCAGATATGACTGGTCATGTTCTCTCACACAGGATTAGAGTGGACCCCACAAAGGGGACCCACTGATAAGGGACCCACTTTCATGTTTGTGAGAGAAAATGACCAGTTATGTTTGACCAAAACATGAGAGAATCTTAACCCTATGTTTAATGTAATAATTATAAACGACAACATCTCAAACCTTTGGTGGAAAATTTGTGCAACAAATGCAAGATTTAGATTTGTGGAGCCTTCAACAATATCTTTAGGAGCTAAGTATCGTTTGCAGTCCATTTTTTCTGCATGCTCGAGTACCAAGTTTGCCCTTTCAGTGGGATCCTTGGTATCCAGAGTGGCTGGGGTACAATGTTCTGGTGCAAGAACATTAAGCAGGTAAGCATAAGCTTCACCATCCTACAAATGTAGGAAATCACATTGTTAGGTTCTGTTTCCAAAAGAGCTCAATCAAACCACACATTATATCGGTTTTCTGCAAGATTATGTTAACTATGTTCTTCATGTGCTTGTTGAACATGAATACTATGAAATAGAAGTAAAAAGAAAGTACCTTGAGATCAGATGAAAAATTTGTAACGGGTTTCTTGTATCCTGCTTTCTTAAGATGAAAGTTCATCCATTTTAATAAGACTTTCTCAGGCGCTAATCCCATTAGCTCCTCAACATCCTGCATATCATTTATAACAACATTATATTAGATAATACAAATGATTCACAATTATACAAGAAATATAAAGAAAGATAGAGAATTACAGTGTTGTCCTCCACCAATTCCACAAGTTGAGGTGTCTTTCTAAGGTTGAGATCTGCTAGGAGTTGGATCTAGAGGTCCCGAAATTACAAACCACACAAGATTAGCAAACAAATATTTATTTGTATGTATATATTTGAGAGGACAATTGGATAAACAGTCACCTTTATAATCTGAGAAATTAGGCCAAGAACCAAATGAGGCTGCAAAATCGTCAAAGAACACAATGCTTATTAATCAAGAGTAAAAGAATCAGATTATATGAATGAAAAAAGCCGAATATAAAAGCTTACTCTTCCTTCAACGAGGTCCTGGGTGCCAATATTTACTACTGTACATCCTATAGCCTTAGCAGAGTTAAGGCAAAGAGTATGGTTTTCGTTTCTTTCCCATGGATTGAGTACTCTTTTCGTGTTGATAGCTCGTTCATCTATTGTATTAGGCACCGCAACATTGATAAGTTTACTGCATCCGACCATAAACGATACATCAACTTAGAGGCTCCTAAACTACTCGTAAATGGGATAAAGAATTTGAATTACCATAGAAGAACTCCATCTCTAGCAAGCTCAAACAAGGCATTGGTAGCTGGATCTATGGGAAGAAACTGCTTCATAAAGGGATCATCTCTAAGATAGCTATTGATATGAGCAACATAAGATTCTTTCTCTGATTCATCAATGGTGTGAAGAAGTGTTGTGGTTGTTGCTTTAAGAAACGAAGACGAGTTATTCGAATTACCCAATTTCGCAGCAGCGTGCGAATGTAAATTCAAATAAGCCTGTACATTCAATGTGATCAATACAGAAATCATAAACTGTGATTCAAGTGAGCAAAAGAAATGACATTTACCCTAAGGAATACTTCAAAATCAATTCCATTGCTCAAATCCAAACCAGATTCAGATAATAAGTCCTCTATTTCCTTCTCCTTAAACATCTCGTTAAAGGGTTTTAATTTCGCAAGAAGAAGAGGCAAATCTGTAGCAGTAACTTCGCCATTTTGATTCTTTAATGATATAAACTACACATTAACCACAAAACAATAAACAGATTCAAGAATCAATCTTCAAAAGCGCCAAAGGAACGAATCTAGACAGATTAGAATTGGGTTTATAAGAAAAACCTTGGATTTGAGGCTACGAAGTTGAACTTGTGTGAACTGGCTTTGCAACCAATGATCAGACACAAGAACACCCTCGAATTTAGACATCCCCTTCTTCTTCTTCTTCTTCCCCAAAAGTTAAAATTGCACCCTTAACTTCCTTCTCCAAGAAAAACGCGTACAGATACCAAATCAACAAAATCTACAAAACCCATCACCAGAAGTCCAAATCGAAGTAGAATCAAGACATTGGGATTGAGAATTCAAGGATCAACAATCAAGAACAGCAATTAAAAAGATGGGTTCAAAGCAATAACTACGTACCAGCAATTAAAGACTGTTGTTTGACTGTTGGATTGATTGGGAATTCAAGAAACAAGAAAACGGGATTTACTGAAACAAGTTGCTTGGGTATAATTTTGCTTGGAAAGAGAGGAAAGATGGTATGTTAGGGTGAGGAGGAGAGGCGACTTTCGGCTACGGACCATGTTGCCATGAATGTGGGAGAAAGGAAGCCATTTAAGAAAAGAAAAACGATTGTCTAATCTTGGACTCGAATGAATTGAATTATCTCTTTTTTTTTTATAAATTTTTGTGATGAGTAAATTCTTTGTAGGTATAACACGCGCAGCAGAGCGAAAGACTTGCACACGCGTCGGGTTCGATGAATTCCAGCGAACCAGATTCAACCACATTGTGATCATGGTCCATGGTCGGTTGACGACGTGGGTTTTATCTAAACTATATAATCCTGGCCCCTACACTTTCATATTCACCACAAAAGCCCCCTGACTATTAAAAAGTTTACTACTTAGAGTTCCTCCTACTTCATTCTTTTACTAATCATAAGATAACATGTTTTCCACTGGTTATCTTTGCTCATATCCTCTATTCATTTTGATTCTCGTATTAATCTTGTGAGTAGGAGGATATATCACCTCTGTTTTTATATTTGGTAACTCAAACTGGCGGGTCTTTATTTTCCACTACACAAACGACATATTAAAACACGACTAGAACTAAGATTGGGCTTATGAAATATGTCCCAAGTCGTTAATTTATCATTATAAAATATAGCACTCAACTCATTTATTGTACAAGATATCAATGCATTCTTATTGAAACGATGATTTAAGACTGATGAAATTATACGCCTAGTATTTTATAGCCCATCAAGCATCAAGTGTAATCTCAATAGATAGAAATTTTATGTGATTTCTTTATGGTCTTAAAATAAAGTTTTTTTTTAATTAGTTTTTCAACTTTTCTTGTTACATTTACAGCTAGAAAACTCATGATTTATAGCATTTTGCTCAAAATGTCAAAAATTATATAAAGATTCCTCATTACGTTACAAGATATTTCTATATTTTTAATTAATTTGTTTTTAGGATAACAACTATGCAAAAGAATCATGGATATAAGTAGAGAATTCAAATTTGTCTCTTTTTTCATTAGGGTAGATCTACCAAAAAGGAAAACGTATAGACGGATCAAAAGTTCTTCAAGGTCTCTCAAAAACCTAATTCATCCATTATACGCGTTCGTCAAAATAAAGGGATGCCAGGATAAAGGGGGTTTACATGAATTGGAATTTAAAATTTCTTTGTAACCATGTTTGGTTAAAGGAATAGAGGACATGAAATTTGACCATTCTTCGCATTTTCTTATACTAGAGGATTTCATAATTCCACTGGTTAAGTGAAAGATTTTAAAATTCCTTCGCTCAAATATTATTTTCTAGTTCTTTATACTTCGATGGTTTTTCAGCCTTCTTCATGATTCGTTGGTTCGGCTCATCTTCTTGCTGTGCATTCTAATATTACCTCTCATCTACTTCATATACTATTTAATGATGCATAGTCCATCGGTTGCTAGGGTTTGAAGAGGAAATTGATTTTTCGGGTTTGACAATTTCTAGGATTTGAAAAAATTGATTAATTTGCTTCTTGTATTGTTGATCACTCATGTGTTATGTGCACATCTGTTCTAAACTTTGTTAGTCCAAGTTTTCAGTTACCATATATGATCTTTGCTTTTTTTTATTTCTTAGATTCCAAAAGATTTGTTCTTTCAATCTCTCTTCGATATTTTTAGATTTTGGTGAGTATGGTTTTACTTAAAAATTGGTATATATTGCAATTTTTATAACATGTTTACAAATCAAAACTAACATAGGTCCCTTTTGTTTCATCGTAATGTAAAAAAATGATTTTAACTCCATTGATGTTAGTTATGGAATGACATTATCCTACCTAAGGGAATATAAATACTTCAAAGATTTTAATTCCTTTCCAAATAATGTTACCAAACATATACAACGAAATTTGATTTCAATTCTATTATATTTCTTCATATTACGGTGAAACAAACGAAACTTTATTGTTTCACAAATTACAGTTCATTAAAACTCTAATCTCTTGGTCAAGTTTTAATTAGTTTTAAAACATTATGTGAATCAAACTTCACCTGAACACAAGTAGCTATAAAAAAATTTGGGGTGTTTGATATTCTTTATATAACTATAATTACAATATAATCGAATAAAGATAAAACTGGGCAATCTACATCCGAACGTCATCCATCATCTGTAAATATTTAACGATTATTCAGTTGAAATTCTTATGTTTGTTTATGGTTTATGGCCGTGGAATAACATTCGGATTTTTTAAAAGAGTTTATTTAGATGATTTACTTTTTTATTATCTATTAAGGTAAGTAAGAATTAATCTTTAGCCGGACTTCTTTAATCACCGCGAAACCTTTATGACATGATTGAAATTCCTTCTTGATGGTAATGGTGGAGCCTGATAGGTCTCCTGTCGGTCGTTGTTTTTGGATAAAAGAAAACAACGTAGTCACCGACTCAACGACATCTGACATTAGAAGAGGATGCCGATCAGACTACATCATCACCATCAGGAAGGAATTTCAATCATGTTATTAAGGTTAGCTGGTGATCTAACGTTGAGAACTCTGGCTAGAATCAAAAACTCTAATAGAAAAGTTTAAATCCCTACTTACTTTAATAGCTTACCCCAAAATACATTATATATTTAGGTACATATTTGCATAATAAAATAATTAATTTACCCATCACTCTTTACAATAAATATGTTTTTTAAGTATTGATTTGAGCAACAATATTATATATTTTTTACTTTGTGAACCGATTATCTAGTTACTCAATTATTTAAATTTGCCAAAATCATGTTTACTTTTTATGAATCAGTCTAGACATTTATAACACCTATAGAAGAAATACAAAGCTGATCAAACTCACTTGACCCATATTTCTATTCTTCGTCTTCCTACACCGAGCTCACCCATATAATTTTCCCTATATTTTTCTTTTAAGAGAGAGTAAAGAGAGAGTGAAAATTAATGGGTTGTTTGAGTTAAACTATACTTGGTTTCGGGTAAGAGAAAAAAAAAGAAAGAAAAAGTGATGTTGCAGCTCATGTGGCATTCGGGTTGAGAAAGGTTTGGGATAGGTGCTACTCATGGTCTAATAATCTAAAAACATAAATGACTTACCTATTTTGGTTTAGTGAACTTTATAATGTGCTTAATAAAGGTTATGAATTACTTCATTCGTAGTCAATTGTTTTGAATTTGAACCTCACAAACTTACATGGTATGGGAGTCAGATGCAGCCTTAATTGGTTAAATAGACACCCCCCCCCCCCCCCCAACAGAATCAATAAGTATTCACGTGTTGGCGCAAAGAGCACCACCCGTGAAAGACGAGTTAAGTGTTGTCACACATTGAAGGAGTATAACTTTGTAATATACTTAATTTAACGGATTGGTTTGATTTGATACACCATAAAATATGATAAAATTAAATATTGAATATCGTTAAACAAAGTAGTTGCTTATTATGAAAAATTACTCAAATATTAAGTATTTTCTTAATTCAACGTTCGACATATGCAAGGTGAAAGTTGCACAAAATAATATCAAAGCTCTCTCTATTACATGGTTAATTAGTCATAACTACACTACGATAAACCTTAGCACGTGTTCTTTAGCTATGTGTTATACGATTTATCATCTTTATATTAGTCATGAGATCGATCGGGTTTCCTAGACGGGTTTTAAGAAAAATAAATGCAAAGAAAGTTACACTTAGAAGTAGGTTGAAAAATGTAGCTCTTGTTTGTAGACAAGAAACCTTTCTATGTGCTACATGCATTCTAGAAGAGGATGTTGGCATATGGCGTTTCTTTGACTTTCTAGCAAATGGTTTGGCGAAACTAAAAGAAAAACCTTTCTACAATTTAACCTTTAAAAATCAAGATCAAATATGACATGAATACATGAATATAAAATGGTATATTTGTTTTGAATTCACAACACCACCAAACCTGTCATGACAGGGTATAAAAAAAGTAAGATATAAACAGTCGTATATTTACTAAAAATAAGAGGTCTGTTTTTCAAAAAAAATATTCGACAATACATTTGTTTTGAACTATATACTCCAAATAAATATCTTCCATATTATTTGCAAATTATGTGTTTGGCTTTGCCTCGGTGTAAAAAACAAACCGCCCAAAATCATGTGCTTGCACGACACATTAAAATCTCATTTCCTAGTTTCGGACCCACCCATTTTCCCCAACAACCAAACAAAACATAGTTTAATACTCTAGCAAAAGAGACAGATTTTCATATATCATTTAAATTTTCCTACTTAATTAAGATAATATCAAAATTAAAAAAAAGAAATAATAATAAAATTGATATATTATAAGTGTCGTCATTTAGTAGACAAGGAGATAAATTAGTTAGGTTTAGTAACAGGGATTATTATTTTCTGAATTAAAAAAGAAAAAAAAAAGCAAAATGTAAGTTTTATTTACGTATAAATTACCATATGTTTTAGTAATTAAAGAGTAGGAAAATGATCTATGATATTAACATCAATAAAGTTAGATAAGTTGCTCTCACAACTCATTTAGATGAATAACATTAAAATCATTAAACTATTCTGCGTTTAAATGGTTTGTGAGTTTAAAATTAATAGCTTGAGCTACTCATTTACAGTTACAAACATGCTTTTAAAAAATGGCTAAAACAAGGATCTGTTCCTAATATATTATATATAGTTGAAGTTAATAATTAAATATAGTTAATAGCAGTGGCGGATTTAGAAATTTATTTGAGAGTATGCACTATACAAATATTTCTTATAGAAGGTAAACACTACCACTATTTTTTATATAAAAAATAATTTTTTTTAAAAATTTAACACTAGGATATTTTTCAAAGGGTATGCAAGTGCATACCCATCCTAAGCTATAGATCCGCCCCTGGTTAATAGTTAATAGTCCATATAAATTGGTAAAGATACAAAGTTTTGAATATTATTGAGCCATGAAGTGTGTGTATATATGATGATTATGTGAACAATGTTGATCTAGTCTGCCCATTCTTTATGGATTTCAAAAGTGTAGTTGAGCTCCAAATGGCAATTGTTATCATCATCTACAAACTGGACACAATAAAGAAATCAATATTAAGAAACATAATATTGTTTACTAAAATCATTAACAGAAGATTAATTAACTAATTAAAAGTTGCTAGAAAACGGTATGTTATTACCTTGGTTTTAGCGTGATACGATCCTCTGGCAAATAGACCAGAGGGAGTGGTCTCTTCGGGCATTTCGTGTATATAAGGCTCTGCTTGAGGGCTAAACGTTCCAAGCATCTCTTTCCAATTTTCGACTATATGTAACAACAATTGCAATCAGATAACTTAGTCGAAAAAGAAAACTAATAACTATATGTAAAATAAAGAAAACCCGAGAAATCCTAAAGGGCCTAGGCCTGTTTGTACAATTGGGCCAAGCCCACTATGCAAAATAGGAGGCATGTTAGACTTTTTAGCATAGTAGGATCAACCTGATTGTACAAACATGTCTTGGCCTTATTTAGGTTTTCGCTATGTATTGTGTTTATCTTGACAAATTTTCCTTATTTTACATATTCAGATGGTGGTAGAGATAGCTCGGCTTGTTTACATTCGGCCTAATGGTGGTGAATATGAAGTTGGGATGGAGTACCTTTGATACCAGTTTTCCAGACAGTGTTGCTGTACCTAAGCCCACAAACTATGTCATTGCTGACCTTGATGGTGAATCTCAAATGGTATTTACAACCTTCTTTAAGAACAAACCATGGGCCTTTCGGGTTCCCGGATTCCGGGATTTCAAGAACAATATCTGGTCTCCCATCGGCAACAATCGCAAGACTAAGTATCTTCACATCTGCCTCCTCATTGTCTAACCGAAAATGATATAATTTAGTAATATTAATCAATGAATAAAAATTAAGGTCCAGTTTGTTTCACAGTAATGAATGAATGTAATGGAATTGAAATCAAATTTCGTTGTATATTGCGTTTGGTAACATTATTTGGAAAGGAATTAAATTCTTTGAAGTATTAATATTCATTTAAGTAGAGGAATGTCATTTCATAACTTACATAGATGGAATTAAAATCATTTAGATTTCTTTGCATTACGGTAAAACAATCGGAACCTAAGTAAATTAAGATGAAATAAATCTTTAGTTACCTTTATCTTGGGCAACATCAAGTCCTCCAAGCAACTGTTCTTTCCATCTCCTCAAACTCTCATCATCCTGAACTAACAATTAACCAATATAATCAAGAAACACATGAAGAAATCAATGATCACCTGCAAATTAACTCAATCTGCAAGAATTACAGCACCAACCTTGTCTTTTTCAAGGTGTTCTCTGATGCTCATTTTGGGACCCAATTGGATACGTATATCATCTTCATCCGAATGATCTTGCAATGTGGATGTCGAGGCTGATCTTTCATCATTATCATCTTCACCCATGTTCTCGATTTCACAATCTGGTAACTCCAATTGATGATACAGGTGAGGGTTACACCAAGAATTGACCCGGGTGGAAGAATAAGATGTTGGTGATTGATTGTTTATAGGATTCCACACAGTAAAAGGGGAAGATTAGGGTAAGACATGAAATTAGATTTCTGGGAAAATTGTTGTTAGATTGGATGGAAGAAAGAGAAAGAAAGGTCTGAATTGGAGGGAAATGAGGAATGATTGTGTGGTGATCCGAGATTGAATGATGTAAATGATTGTCAAGAGTACAAAGATGGATCTACAAATAAGGGCGCCTAGTAGACTGTTTTAAGTGTTTTTCTTTTTTGTTTTTTTTAGGGTATAGAAAGTTGTACTCTTCTATGTGCGAAAGTTGACTTCTTGATGTGATACGTGTATGTAAGAGGGAGGAGAGTACATTTAACAACTTCATTTTTTGTATATAAACCGAGCAATTATATGATGTAACTAAGTATAAAAAGTAAGAACTAAGAAGGTATAACAACGCAAGCTTAATAAGGTTTACCGGCTTTGTGGGTAGGGTGTTATAGTGTTTGGGTAGCTTGAGTCTAACATCAAAGTATAACCTAGTAGTTCAAGCATAATTCATCCTGAACTTAGTCGTTTTAGCATAGACAACGTGAATTATTTTCCTATCAATAAGTTATTTTATGTTGTATTTATCGTTTTTTAATGGCAAACACACTCTCTCATCTAACCTGCACATATGTTTACGTCAAGATTTGAACCCTCAACCTTATAAGAAAAAGAACACATTAACATAACTTCATTGTAGAGTAAGCAAATATAACCATCTTATATAAAATTTTATATTTGACGTTAAATTTCTACGATAGCATCTAATATATTAAGATCATTGAGAGTGTAAGGGCTCTTTAAACACTTTATTAAAAATAAATAAATTAATTACATATATTTTTTTTTTTTTACTTGGTCTAGCTTCTACTTAGTGTTGTAACTTGTAAGTGAGCACAATAACTCACATCCTACTCAAACTCGACTCTTTAAAACTGGTGCCGAGTTAAGCCTATAAAAATTTAGTCTAAGCTTGAAGCTCGTATAATAAAATAGCTCAGCATAATCCCTACTCAAACCAATAAAAATACTTACGAGCCAACCTCAAACTTTATAGAAAGGGTTTGAAATGAGCCTACCTTGATTTCAAGCTCTCACGTCAAGCAACTCATTTACACTCTACTTCCGGTACCAAAACGTGTAGCCGTGCAACCAACAAAGGCCAAAGAGACGGCAAACACTTATATATAACTAGATATTCATAACCATCAACAACATTTGGATGCATATAACTAGCCAAAGTTTGTATTTAACTATTTAAAGGTGGAGACAGATATGATGGGATTGAATTGTACCAGACTCCACCAGTCCTCCTAATTAGCCCAAAGTCCTTGTATGTTATAAGTATAAGTCCGGTCACTTTTTATTAAGTCCATCTTCAAATAAAATTAGAAACTCGATTATAACACCAGAATAAACGATGAGCCTTTAAAGACTGAAATGACATTCTACCTTTAAGGGTTTGAATGTTTTGACCTTGTATCGTTTCAATTTGAATGTAAATGTTTTTTATTTTAACAAAACCAAGAGTAATCTATTTCACTATCTAGTTTATAATATTGAATTATTATTATAAAATTTAATATAGTACTTTTTGTTATTGAAATCGTAAATCATAAATTTGTAATGAACAATTTTTTTGTTATTGAAATATTGAATCACTAATTAAGAGTTAACGTCATCGAATTAAATCGTTATTATTTTATTTTCATGATCCGAAAAATTATTTTAGTTAATATCTTGTTCCAAACAGGATTATTATTGAAAAAACGATTGATTTTGACAAAACTCAATTTTTAACTTAGTGTTTTTAAACAAGCTTTAATTATTTATTATCTTACAAATACCCAAACTTTTTACGAAATTCGTATATTATAAATACCATTGATATTTTGATAAAGGAACCCCTACGTAAAAATCGTAGCTCCACCACCCATAGCTATATATTTTAATGACCTTGTGATCACGAGCCAGTTACTATAATGGTCACGGGCTTAAATATGACAAACATCCACCACGGACCAGAATCACATGCCACCCCACATGGTTAACTTTCATTTTCCTATAAATTAACCACACTTGCACAAACACCAATAAACACAGAAAAAAATGGTAGCAATCAAAGGGAATGTTCATCTTCTCCTGAAGTTTGTGTTGACCATATCACTGATTGCATCAGTTAGCTGCACCATTGCACCATCTAGCAGCACAACTCTTTGCAATGTCCAGATGACAGATCTCTTGGTATGTCTTCCAGCAATCACAGGTGCACACCCACCCGCACCCACCCGCCCTTGTTGCAAGGTCATGCACCGGGTCAACCTCCCGTGTCTATGCCGCTACAAGTCACAGCTCGCCAAGTTTGGGGCCAACCCAGTAGCGGCCATGGCCGTACCAAAGAAGTGTGGCATTAAATCTACACCAAGATGCTAAGTATACTCTTGTTTTGTTTATTATTGTATGTTCTTAATCAAGTGAGCTTCTATGCTCCATGTTATGCTTCCTATGCTTCCTATTTGTTCATTACAATGAAGAATAATATTGAAAACGACTTTATATTTATATATATTAGTGAACCTGAGTCAAAGACTCGCCCTCCCCAGGTAACCAGAACAGAGAAAACCTCTCTGTTTACTCGTTTACTAGTTCAGTTGAGTGAACCTATGGGAGGTCAGTGCTACGGGCCCCGCCAAATATAGGTCGCATGTAGGTGTCGTCGAATCTTCTCCAATACGAGTGGATTGTGTACACGGGTCTTTCCATTAACATTGATATGTTCTCTTTTGCTCTAGCGAGATTTTCAGAAGCCGATTCTTCAAAAGAAAGCAATGGAAGTGTCATATCCTCTTTGACAGACGTAGTTCTAGATGGACCGTTGTTACTTGTGTTAGGTGGTAGAAGATATCTAATAAGTGGTTTTGTCAAGAAACCAAACACCTGAAATAAAGAATCTTTGTAAATATTTCTAGTCGAATTGGGTCACACAAGTGAGCAATGTAAATAAACACTTACAACAGTACTGAATAACACGATCACGTTAGTGGTGGTGATCATTGTGGCATTGATCGGATCTAGTGTCACACCAGAGAGAGTAAACTATATAATAAAGGGTTTTAGAAACATTAGAAATAGTGATCTTAGTTTTAGTGTAGACTAAAATGACTATATTTAAGGAATGAAAATACCTGTTTGAATGCCAAAGCGACAGAAACGGCCCCTCTCATCAGACCAGCCCACCATATTACTACCTAAAGTATACAAGAAAATAGCTTTTAAGCTTCAAAAAGTATTACATTCATAATGGGTTTTCAAGATTCGCGTGTTTATCTTTATTTCCAAACTTGAGGCTAAGAGCAATCAACTTATGAGGAAATTCTTTCGTTGGGGACAGCAATAGTAGTACATATGACTTAACCCTAGTCTTGATCAGAAAATACAAAATTACCTGGTGTTGTCCTGTGACTTTTGATGAGGTCGCCCCAGCTTTATTCATGTAATTAGCAATAAAAGAAAGGGGAAACACAAATGCAGCACGTCCAAGCAATATCAACAACATCACCGTGCCATATATGCCTATTGAAGTCCAAAAACTGCAACAAGAAAAATTTTCTACCTTGAGAAGGTTATCAATGCAACCTGGGAGGTAGGATGATGTTTAAAGTGAAAAAATATTGAAGAAATGGATCAACTTGGATAAAGATCATCTAAACGGGCAGATTTATCATAAGGTAGATCAAGCTTTTTGACCCGTTAGATCACATAATGATCAGGACCTGACCCATTCACAGGCCTAAATTTTGGCACATGGACATGAAGAATGACTCCATTGGAAGACCATTCATACCTTAATATGCTCATTTTCCACTTCTCATAGTCGAGTGCATCCATTCCCACATACAGGAATATGAATGTTTCCGCAATAAAAGACATTGCTGCAAAAGTATGCCTGCAATTGTACAATTCTCAAGATACTCAACCACATCCCGCCACTTAAATATATACAGCAACAAACACTTAGGGAGAAAAGGGTTCAGTTAATAGAGTTGTGTTCAATAAAGTCCATATAAAAAACATAGTCCTGAAATTTTAATATTCAATCACATGTGATTCAGTATACAATCACATGTGACTGTAAAAGCATCACATGAAAATTACGAAGATGTCACTCCGCCCAAAATTTTAAAATTCAATCTGAACCATTGATGGGGCTGATCCAAAGGCCAAAATTAGTCTCTCAGGACTATGCATTAAGTATGGACTATATTGAACACTTCTCTCAGTTGATATATTAATTGCACACCAATAAAAGATATAAAATTGAACTATACATACTTGGTTGTGATCCTGGAGCTTTCAGTTACATTATGCCATGCATAGTGTGACATCAAAACTCCAGCAAAAAACACAGTCAGAATCCCACTGAGTTCAAATAGCTGCAGAAAGTTTAAAAAAAACGACATCAAAATCTTGATTTAAATTTAGAACAAAAATTCAAGCTCCTCTAGGCATCATTATCATTACCTCTGCCAACGTGTAGGACAAATATGCTACCAGAATCATCAACGAAATTTCACGAACACTTGAATGCCTGTTAATACCAAAATAATCCAAATAAATTGATCGATAATCTACCAGTCTTAAATCACAGTAGCTTCAAATGTATGAGTAAACAATCTCAGAAAGCTCAAACCTTCCAAAGCCCAAGCCTCTAAGAATATATGAAGTCAAAAGCCCCGCCTGCAGATAACAAAACTAGGGATTGAAATGGCCAAATGGGTTCCATCTGATTAGTTTAGAGACCCATTTAGGAAGAGATATGACTTACAGTGACACCAAGAACAGTGCTTGTAGAGAATAAATACAAGAAATCTAACAAGACTCTTAAAGCAGCCTTGCCACCAAGTGTATTTGCATTGATCTTCTGAACAGTGTTGAATAGAACAACTGATGTTGCATCATTTACTACTCCTTCACCAAAAACTAAACTGTATAGCAAAGGAGTCTCATCTTGATGCAAAACCTGCTTATAAATTCTCATTTAGTAATTACAGTTTACATAAAGCCTCAATTACATAATAAGAAGCTTGTTTATGGATCTTAAGACTGACCTGTAATGTGCATACAGTATCTGTAGATGAGAAAATGGTCCCTACACCTATAAAAATCCCATTAATTTGTTAGCTTTTATTGAAGCCAGGGGCGGACCCAAGTGTTCGCCGGTGGTAGCACAGGACACCAGTCAATTTTACAGACGCAGTGCAAAATTTCAACGTTTTCGGTGCTACCAGTGATTTTTTTATGCCACCAAATTCTAAGGAAAAATTAAATTTTAAAAAAAAAATGCTAACATAAAGTTCAATCTTCAGTTTATACCTTTTAAATACTTTAAATTACCTTAAAAAGAACATTTTAATTAACATGACTTCGTATAAATTGTGTTTTATTTTGAATTTTAACCCTAAAATACCATAACAACACCTGAAACGTCGTTAATCCACCCGATTAACACACTCAATTTTATTTAATTTTATTTTTGTAATTATATGGTGTTACCGGTCGACAAAAATCCTGGGTCAGCATTGAAGCAAATGGAATCAAAGAAGAAGATGAAAGAGTTGAATTTAAAAGACCATCATCATACTAAGATACTCGCTGATAGTCAAACCCTTGAGCCCTAATTTTGGGAACAGCCACCAGCAACCTACACACAGAATTTTGGATATTTTACAATTTAGGTTCAAATAATGCGGTGAAACGATACCAGAAGATTGTTTACCGGCGGCAACGATGGTTGTGGATATGAAAACACCAATAACTCCGAACAGCATAATAGGGAAAAAGTTATGAAAAAACTGTTTCTTCTTCACCTGAAATCTGTATTGAAAAGTAAACCCTAGCTTCAAAATTCTATCAAAATCAGATGAAGGAGGTAACGATTAACGATTGCCGCTTACCCTGCATTGAAAATTATTGGTGGAAGTAGATAAATGAAGAAGAGTTCTTCATCAAATCTCAGCAAATGAGAGCTTTTCCACTTGCTTGTGATTAAGATAATAACCCCAACAATACACCCCTGTTTAGTTGAGAAGAGAATTTGGCTATAGTAGGAAAAACACGATGAAGTCGGAGGATTAAATGATAAGAAACTTACGATGATGATGGCGGTAATCGACTCGTTAACCCATCGATACTCGTCAAGCAGGTGTCCGATTACTAAACAGAGACACAGTACGGCGACGAACAACGTGATCGGAACGACCTGACGGTGAGTAGTAGCGAGGTTGGCGGCGACGTCGGAGAAGGAGGTAGAAGTAGTGTTGCTTATGAGGTCCATTTTGGTTGATAAGCGATACTAGTTATGAATCAAACTCCGATCATCGCCTACTCTTATGCTGCTGTGATCTGCTCTGGCAGGGAAGACAAAATGCAGAGGATAGCAAGTCGAAGTGTGGATTTTTGTATGACAAGGATACACGTGTCTCGTTTTCGTGGGTTTGAAAGTTTCGGCTTTTCTTCCTTTTTTGTTGGTTTTCTACTTCGGCTTTGTACATGACTGGTCGGATTGGTGTCGGTTTTATCCGACTGTTCTTTACTCAAGAAGACGGAGATATGCCAATTTCATACTCAAATTATAAAATCAAGACGGAGATATAACCGACCATTCACCATTAATCGGTAATTAATCATTCCCAGAATAATGAATTCAAACCAATGGATTCAAGTACATGTGTGTTTCCACCGATCACCACCGGCATCACCAACCACTACCACTATTGCTAGCACCATGCTCCTGCGCCACCACTAACCATCGCCACCGTCGCCACCACCATCAATTGCCAATGATCGTCACCTTCACCAACATAATCTTCGCCACCACCATCGACCACAACCACCACGTGTGTATTGGTTCACCGACAACCACCACCATCATTGCCGCTTGAATTCACACATGAATTCAAGTGTGTATTGGTCCACCAACCACCACCACCGCCACTATACTCTACCACCATCATAGATCGCCACCAACACCAGCCACTACCACCGCCTCCACTTCCTGTTACTACCTCTACCAACTACCACAACCATAAACCGCCGCCTCTAATTGCCATTAACCGCTACCTCAACCAACATCACCGTCACCGCCACCAATCATCACCCCTAACGGTTGCTGCAACCATCATCAACCACCACCAATACTTACCAGTCTTTCCACCAACTACCATCTACACTGTTGCCAACACTCGCAAGCATTTTCACTACCGACTACCGCCACCATCATCGACCCATAATAAATATGTGTGTGTACGCGTATATGTGTAATGACTACCTATATTAGTCAAACAATATCAATAGTAATGATAATAATATGGAATATTCATTGCATTCATTTGTATTCCTTACCCTTTGTCATTCTTATTTCCCTTTATTTACCAAACACCTCATAACATTAATAAAGTATATTAGACAATTCTAACTTTAAATTAAACATAAGAGTTTAGTTATTAAACTCGAAATATCCATTTTTATAAAAAGTGATATCAACCTTTGACTTTTACTTTCCCAAAAATCACAAATATTATATTGGTAATAATTATATATATATATATATATATATATATATATATATATATATATATATATATATATATATATATATATATGAGATAACCATGGTATCTTGTAGATAAATATTAAAATCAAACATTAAAATATTAATCATTTAGAAATAGAACTATGTATTATAATTCGGCGGGTATTGACTAAAACTGTAATCATCCCTAACATATAAAATTTTCAATTGAAATCCCATAACTAGTGTCATAATCATTTACCTGTTTTAAAAGTTTTAAAATCGAGATTTTCCATTATCATCGGGTTTTTTATGTCCCTTGCCTATTAAATTGGAAAAAATCTAACCTTCTAAGTGCATATATTACCATATTATAAATTGCACATTGTATTTTGTACGTTGTTACTTTTATACAATTAATTTATATATAGGAGTAACATTTATTTAAAAGGATGCAATTAATTGTTGTTAAACCACAAATTAAAATCGCATGAAACAATTGTATATAGTATGAATAAGATAATATTGCATTTTGAAGACGACTTTTTTAAGCTAAAGTCTAAGATAAGTTGTTATATGTTGTAATCATTCATGCTATATTGCTATAACATGATATATAGATTAACCAACAAACTTCTTTATCTTGAAATTAGGCACATCATTTACATTTTTCCTTATCATTCTTACGTATTGCAACAATATTGCTTTATTGTATATGCCTTTTAGTTACAATTAGATTTTTTTTTTTTACATTATGTTAGTGGGTTGAATCTGTAGTGACATCCATATAGGGCAGTATGCGAGCCCCAAGCCACGCGTCATGAGGGAGTAAACCCTCCTCTATTGTTTTAGAAAAAACCTCCACAATGAGGCTCGAACTCGAGACCTCACAGTGAGGTAAAACCCTCCATACCACTAGGACAAGTCCTAGTTAGTTACAATTAGATAAAACATTGTGACAAAGTAACTTTATGTAAAATCAATGTATCAAACCCATTGGAACATACTTCTTATGTTTAAATAAATGTAATATTGACTTAAATATTATATATATGGTCTCAACTTTTAGAAAATTACACTTACAGTGTGTTTGACGGAAGTAGTTGGAAGCTATATCTTCTGTTTATATATATGTGGTAAAATGTAAGGCTGCCAATTTCTGACCCAACCCGAAACACGACCCGAACCTGACACGAAAAAAATGACACGAACCCGACACAAATCCGAAATGGGTCAAAAGCAGGTCGACACGAAAATATATGGGTCGGGTTAGGGTCAACCCAACAACCCGAAATTGACCCGTATAAGGGTAAAACTAAAAATTATAAAGTTAATTTAAAAATGAGATTGTGAATTCAAATAAGGGGGTGACATCTTAGGCAATAAAATCCGATAAACAAAAGTACAAAACCTTTAAAATCTAAAAACTTGAATAAACAATAAAAGGTTTAAACCTAAATAATATCACATCATGGTTTAAATCCGAGAATACAACGGAAAAGAGGAAAAGAAGACTTGCCTTTTAAATTTGAATAATTTCCTTTAGGTTATAATATTTCATCGTTTGTTCACTAGTTAGTACTTTTGTATTAAACCTACTAAATTGTATTGATATTCGATATTTCAATCCGTGGTTTATGAAGAGTTTTTAACCTGACCAAACCACCATATGACTCAAACAGGTCAAACCTGGTTTAATTCCACTGGTTCAATCCTAAAAGCGAAACTGGATTGAACACAACCCTCTAAACCTCAAAAGGGTTAGGATCTTTACTAATTTAAATGATCAACATAGTTTCTAACCAACAATCCACAGATAAGGATATAGAAGTCTACATGATCAAAACCTTTAGGATTGCTAAAGATAGTCCACCACTACTGCACCTCCTTGTAACTGGCTGCTAGACCGCTCCTGGATTACCAAAGCTTCAAAAACTCGAAAACCTTGAGTGTGTGTATGTGTGCGTCGATCACAACTGTTCCGTATTGGGTGTGTAGCAGTGTGACCCTTTAGTCTCTTATAACATTGGATAAATGTGCCCATTAATTATCTCTACACATAATCTAACAGACTCCCACTTGTGCAAGATAAGTAACAGTTACTGCACATTGTTAGCCTAAGGAAGTCCCTAGCCAGACACTTAGGGTAACCAAGTTATAAGATTTCTTATACCCCAAAGTAACTTGTGATAAAAATTCATAAGCAACCTGCTTAGAAGTAACCTGTTATAAACTAACTGTTTATAAACTAAACTATCATAAACTCCCTGTTTATGAATGGGTACGTTTTTATATATACAAACTTGCATATATATAGGTTTGTCCCTTGCAGCGCGATATTTCATTTTTTAGCATGAGCATGGAAAAGGTCAACTCAGAGACTCAAAAATTTGTTCATGACATACTTGATTTCAAAACTGCGTGATAAACGACAAAGAACAGATCAGTTCGTTTGGGCACGGCCGTGCACTTGCCAGTTTCTCTAATCAGTCAAGGGGCCCTGAAATATCTCTTCTAAAAAGAAGTTGCAATTACCATCTTGCATATTTGCATTTGGAAATACAGCTCCCACTGAATCTAGACACGCCCCTTATGACCACCCTGTTACGGCGTGGCGTTAGAACGCGCTAAGAAGACAACAGTTACCGCATCCCAAACCAAATACCTCAGGCTTAAGGATAACCTATGTGATAAATACTTTTGACATGAATCCACGAAGTATTTTTCAGAGTGGGTCAATCCAATATTCGTAACTCTAACGAATATCCGTCAATTTTGGTCCGCAAAAACCTTTTGCAACTATAATCGATATACTTTCGAATCTACCCCAAAATTACGATGACTTTATAGCCCTATCATAGTTCCCACCACGATAAGTAGTCACGGATGATGTTTTGAATAAACCTAGTTTATTCCTGGATGAACCAAAACATACAAAATTGTGAAGAATAATGAAACTAATTTCTACACCCTTCCATATTCCACCCTGGAATAAAGGTGCATAATTTCTACCATTTCATTGACTCGATTCACGGTGTATATCTGAATTACTTATTATTTTGCATTGTAACTTATCACGGATTACAAGGAAAAATAATATAATTATAACCCAAAAACTCAAAACTAGCACCCTGAAGTACTCTTTCTTGGTTTAGCTAGAAATCGTTCTTGCAACCTAAGAACAATTCTAGACTTACTTATTTCATAAAATTCCTTAAACTTGGAGAAACTGGAAATAACTCCAAAGTTTCTGATTTTACAAAATAACTTCTTTTGTAATTAAAACTTTAATTACACTTGTAGATATACTGGATTTTATAATCCCTTTTAAATGATAAACCTTCTTACATCTACTTGTAAGAAACTTGAGATCAGATTCCCTGTGTATGCCAACACTAATCATTACTAAGAATGTTAAAGAACATCCTATTTTATCATTTCTAACGTTGACTACCCAACAACATTTAATTAAGCTGACTTACTGAACTTAATGAGTATAACTTTTATTTAAGTCATAACTTGACTAAAAAAAAAACTTGCAATGATATCTTTATTGAGTACCTCTCAATAAATCATACATTCCTCGGATTAGTTCTTTCTCAAGAACTTACTATTTTAGATAACCTCTAAAATCATCCGATAATTATATACCCTAAAAGTTCAAACTTGTATTTATCATACTGGTTAAAGAATATTAACTCTGATAAATACATTAGTCAGATGCTCCCACTATCTTTTATAAAAAAGTGCACTATTTTAAAACATCCTTTTAGGCCTTAGTCAATCCTTGACTATCATGCCTAAAACTTGTGTTCTAAACACATGTTTTAAAACTTAGTTCTTGTAAAAAATTTGTTTTATGAAACCAAGAACTTGGATCTTCATATATCCATCTTTCTAATTACAGAAAGTGGTTTCATTAAACTTGCCATGAGTGTAAAAACACTAGTGAAGGCACTTTAAATTTCTTTCTAAAAACATTTAGTATAAAACTTCCTTTGATTATAGTAACTACCATAATTATTTTTATACTTTCTTAAATGTTTTATCAAAAACTATTTTCACTCAGAAAAAATAACTATTATTTCATTTTGTTCAATACTTTGAACATTCACTTTTTCACAAAATAACTTAAACACTTTGCTAAAATTAGAAAAACCATCTAATTCTATAAACAATATTTGTTTATTTAAGCATTTGAATAGTGGAGCCAACATTTATATAACTACAACAAATCACAACATAAGATTATTATGAATCACCAATCAAATCAACACTTGACTTATTGGTACTCTTTTAGTCGCAGCTGAACTAATCCTGATTCATAAATTAAGAATACGTGCACGGATATGAATTCAATAATTAAAATTTTCCATAAACTCAAACCAAAAAATTCCATAAACAGTTGAGATAAAGATGATAAAAAAAAACTTGAAAGAGTTTAGAAAACTAGGAAATGAAGTTATTAATAATATCCGTCAGCTGCACGTGGGATCTTCTTCATGCTGGGCAGCATCACTTTCCATGTCCTCCTGCAATAAACGATTGCAAAATGTTAGAATACTCGTAAAAAACTTTTACAAGTGGAAAGTGATAATGAAGCTGTTTACACGATACCTGAGGTGCCAGCCTTGCCACCTGCCTTGTGACCCTTCGGGCAATCTCTTTTCCAGTGCCCGACCTCACCGCACTTGAAGCACCGATTCTCTGTTCTTGCTTTGTTCGGCTTCGGCTTCTTGCCCTTGTTGTCGTTATTAGCCCTTTCCCTTTCCGTTGCACCCCTTCCTCTTCTTATGCCCGCCATGACCCACCATGAGAACATCCTTAGACTTGGTCCCGATACTCTGCTCAGCTGTCTTGAGCATTGAGTGCAACTCAGCCACAGATTTCTCCATGTTGTTCATGTTGTAGTTGACTATAAAAGGCTTATAGTAATCTGACAACGAGTTGAGTATCGTATCCGTTGCTAGCTGCAACGGTACTGGGTGCCCAAGTCTCTCTAGGTGGTCCATGTAACCTTTTATTTTCATGACGTGGTTACTGACCGAGGTCCCCTTAGCCATCTCGCACGAGTTAAATGCCCTGGTGGCATCATAACGCTCTGTGCGAGCTTGCTCCTGGAACATGTCCCTCAGCTGGCGGATCATGTCATAGGCAGGAGTCTCCATCATGCTAGACTGCAACTCTGGACTCATAGTTGCAAGCATGAGGCAACTGACATCTAGGGCGTCATTGGAGCGCTTCTGAAAAGCCTCCCTGACGTCTGCCCTAGCATTACTGGCAGAAGGATTTCCTAGAGGTTGTTCTAGGACATGCCACTTTCTCTCGTGCCTAAGCACGATCCGGAGATTTCTCTCCCACGTGAGAAAGTTAGGACCGGCAAGCTTGTCCTTCTCAAGGATGGAGCGGAGAGAGAGGTTGTTAGTACTAGTAACGTTGGTTGCCATCTACAAATTAAAACCTTGGTTTAATTAGTAATTGCAGATAAACTTTCTAATCATATATCATCAAACCCATAAACAATATATATTAGACCTAGGACCCATATTTCACACACTTGACGCAAGGTTTGGGCACTTCCCGCCAAGTCATGCTATTTCTGGTAGGTAACACCCTTTACCAATCGTACCTAGCTGATACGACTCCTAGAACCTCGTAGAGCACTTAGACCTAGTCTAGTATGTTTAACTCTACTCTAGTGCATTTTGGGCCGGGACTCCCGATTATCACCAAAATAGATCGCACCACCTAAGACATCATGAATTCTGGCCGGGACTCCCGATTATCGCAGAATCTTTCATGCCCTTTCCCGCAATGGTTTGAACCCGGATGCCCAAGGTTTGGGCACTTCCGATACCCAAGTACCGTTTAACAGTCAAGGTGTACCATTAAGATCGGATATAGATTATATCAAATAACAAGAACTAACTTTTGAATAACAAATCAGAGTTGAATAAAAAGTTAATCTTTACCTATGATCACAATCAACTAAGAAGTTGTGGAATCACACTTAATTGATTAAAGAAGGTTTTGAACACAAAGCAATTCAATCAAACTGTAGTTTTATTGATCAACCAGAATGATTACAATAGCAAACTTCACCCCCAATCTAACTTATTATGTTAGACGAAGAACACATATTGTTCTTAGGTTTCAACGAGAAACTTAGAGGCTTAGCACTATTCTGAAAGCAAACTACAATTTTAAGAATGAATGCAAAAAACTTAATCAATGAATACGTACATATTAAAAATTCTAATCTAGCATTTATATACTCCTTGATCTTCCTTGATTTGCTGACAGTTAGGTAATCTTCTATCTTCTGAGATAATCTTGATGATCTTCCAAATATTTCGAGATATCTTCAAAGATAGGGTTTTCCATATTTAGCTCAACCGAAACTGTTCATTGGATGCAACAGTTCTGGTTCTTCTAACAGTCTTCGGCTTCATGGTCTCCAAACAGTTCTAGAAGTTTGAACTAACAGTTCTGAACTTTGTACTAACAGTTGTAATGCCCACAGCAACTGTTATTCACAACTGTTTTCATATTTTCATCTAACAGTTCACAACTGTTTTCCATAAACTCTTCTAACAGTTTCAACTTTGCATGTTAAACAGTCTTAATGCCTTAGCTAATTTCCCAACAATCTCCCCCTAACTTAAAGAATTGATTAAGATCTTTAAGTTCTTTTGATCATAGGGTTCAATCACAGACAAATTAAGCATAAGCAAAGAATGAATTCCATATATTTATGCAAAGTAAACTGTTACAATCATAATTGAGAGAAAACTTACATAGACTTAACTCATGTCAGTCTTTCTTTCAATCTCTTGAACAAATCATCTTTTATTCTATCTGATCCATAGAATTTTGCTTTTAGCATATACTGAAGCTTGACTTTATTGTGCTCTATGAACTCCAAGGCAAACCATTGTTGTTTAGTGTTAGCCATCACCATATGGTACACTCCAGCTTTAGCATACACTTTTACTGACTTGATAGGAAAAGCCTCATCAGCAATCAAAACTTGCATAATCTCTTTTGGATGACATATGCTTGTTAGATGCTTCATCAAAACTTTTATCTCAATCTCCTCAGGATTTGCAAAATGATTAACTCCATATATATACATTTCTTCAAGATCTCTCCTTGTACAATTATTTACCAATTGAAAGAAATTAGAGTAAGTTTCCATCAATCCTTCTCTAACCACAGTTACACCTGTCTTTCCAGTGTCCTCTCTTAACACCTCAAATCTCCATTCTGTGATATGGGATTTTTGACCCAACTGTTCTTTTACTAATTTATCAATCCCTGTTTCTAGTTCAGTTCTCAGTCGGTCTTGAATGATTGTTTGAACCATTTCAGCTTTTGTTTTTTCCACTTGTGACTTGGGAGGAGGTAAAACTATTTTCTTCTTTACAATTCCTTTTCTTTTCACTCCCTTATCAGCTTTCTTTGCTCTCTCTTCCTCATCAATCTCTTTTGTGAACTCATCGGCTAGCTTCTTTGCTATTTCAAAATCAGTCTGTTCTTGTTGTTGAAGATCAGCAGCCAACCTCTGAGCATATTCAAAATCCCTTTATTCTTGTTGTTCTTTTGATAATATTAGCTTTGGTAGCTCAACAACAATCTCTTTTCCCTTTCCTTCTACCTCTTGCACTGGTTTTTCAACAACCTTTTCTACAATATGAATTCCTTTGAATCCAGGCTTTGGCTTAATAGGTTTTAACTTTGCACATTTGCCCTCAAGCCATCCATCATCAATCTTTTGTCTCATTTGGAATTCATTGCATTTCAGCATCTGAGCACCCACTTTCACCAAATACTCTTGGTTCACCTTGGGCCATGTCTTGTAAATCTCAGTTGTTGGGTAATCACCAGACAAAATTATTGTATTGATCAGCACTCTATCCACCGCTGATAGTTTCTCTTCAACTGTTGATTCACTGGGTGCAACTGTTAGTTCATCCATTGCAGCTGTTTGTTCTGGCACTTCAGCAACTGTTGGTAATGAACTCTCCACCTCTTTGATTGGAACAGTTGAAGGGGGTCTTGCAGCAGCTGTCAACTGTTGTAGTACTTGATCATGTAGCTTTAGCACCTCATTATCATGCTTCAAACTGTTGGTCAAAACCTTAATTTGCTGGTCTTGTTGAAGAATCCTTTTGTTTTGTAAGGCAATCTTCTTTTTGAGTTGCATGTATGCAGCAAAGAAAGGTGCAAAGTTGGAATTCGTCAATTCTTGGTGTTTCATTATGGCCTCAATGTCAGCCAGTGTTGCCACTGTTAACATATCATTGACAGATAAAACTGGTGGTTCACTCAATTGAGATTCCACACCAGTACCCCTCTTTTCTTGGTACTGGGGATTTCCAGAAGCTGTTTGATCAGCTTCTATTGCCATGGTTGAGGTCTTAGTTATGTTAACACTGTTCTGTTTATCCCTTGCGGATAAAACAGTAGCGTCAGCCTCAAAAACCATATGATCATCCTCAAATGGAGTGATCACCTCCTCATTGTGCCTGGGAGACAACACAAGGGGTTCCCTTTGGATATTCTGCACAGGTGAATGCACCTGTGCAGGGCTTACAGTTTCAGGTTCATGAACTGTGGTAGAAGGAGCACCAACAGTTCTTTTCCTTTTCTTTTGAAATGTTTTAAGAGTGGGGGCTTTTGTTGTAGCTATTTCAAAAGTAGCAGAGAGGGAATTTTGAGTATCATGGGCTGTTGGTTCTAGTGTTGGTGGTGTAGCAATAAGTTGGGCTTCATGCTCAACACTAGCAGCCCTGTTTCTTGACAAGAACTCCACCTTTGCAGAGAGTGGAGGAGTTATGGCACCAGAAAAATTCTTGCCATTAATCAATAATTTGCTCAATGTGGAAGCCACATGAGCAGAGGGAATAATGACCCTCTTGTGTATTTTAAGGTTTGGCATCAAAAAGTTTAAGAAAATTTGCACAAACCTGGTGTACATCAAAAAGAGACCATATTTGGTCCCGAGATGCTTTACCATTCCATTAAAGATTAATTTTGAAAAATTGAAGCATCTATTGTTTGCTAGACAGATGAGTGCGAGAGCAATGTTACTCCCAAACTCATTCCAGCCTGTTCTCTTAGGGCTAATGCACTGCTGGAGAGTATGGATCATGAACTTCCAGTGTGCGCAAAACTGCCCTTTGTAGAAGGTACCCTTTCCCCTAGGGCCCTCATATCCCAATTTTACTAACTCAGTGTATAAATATTCAAGAGAAACTGAGTCAGAATACTCACCATTGACATCATTCAGTTGCAGAGATTGACGAATGATGATTTCAGAGATAGCGACCTCAGTGCCGTCTATCTTGGAGTCAATCCATTGAACTCCATTTTCCTCTCGCACAGTTGCATTTTTCCAAAACTGGTCGACATGCGAGGTATATATGGTGGGATTAACAGTAAGAGCATTTTGGATGTTAGACAATGAGAGATACTCGATCATGTCATGAAAGACATCCAGATTATTGGGTTTGGCAAGGAAAGCGATCATGTTGTGCTCTTTGACGAATGGAAGGGGAGCCATTTCGAGTTCGAGAGTTAGGATTTAGGGTTTGCGTGTGATTTAAGTTTAGAACGAGTGAATGAACTGATGAGGAGGAAATTGCCTTATATATGTTTCGAATGTTCAATGCAATTCAAACATCCTCAAAATTCTGCAAAGACCAAAACACCCTTTAGTAACTTAACAGTTGACGGACAAAAATAAAACTAACATTTGGAGAACTGTTTTCATAAGATGTAACAACAGTTATTTAGAAATAACTCCCTTTTCGAAGATCATGATTTTGGACTAACAGTTGTGCATTCTACACACTAACACTTGAAGACTGTTTTTGTTAGAAAGTACAACTGTTATTAGACGAGTTTCTCCCCCTCAGATGCACATGGATTTTTCCTAACAGTTGGGCAGGCTATATGCTAACAGTTGAAAACTGTTAGTAGTATTTCAAACAACTGTTAAAAAAATGTGCAACTGTTAACAAAACTTGGCTCATACACCCATCATAAGCTGATTCATCATAAACAAACCATTAGTCAACACAGTCATCAACAGAATATGCATTTTATTCATGTTTAACACAGATGAACTACAAAGTACATGCATTTTCACAAGCCATTGTTGGTACTGTTTATCTAATTGTGCAAGGGTCAACGAAATTCAGTCTTTTATGACTTCGATTTCTACACCCATCTCTTTCTCTAACGGTTGTTTGTCTCTAATGGTTATGGCTTCCATTAGACTCGGATGATGATGATGAGCACTTGCCAATTCATCATCAGCTAAGACCATGATGTGCAATGGAACTAGTCATCGATTACAATGACCTCCACTGCATCATCATCCGAGGCTAGAACGTCATCATCAGCATCATTTCTTCGAACATTGAACCACACTACTGAGCCTGTAGTGCCTTCCAGGTTCAAGTCGAACCTTAAACAGCAGTTGGTAGGCAACTCGTGGAAGAGAGTGAAGTTTTCAAAATCACCTCTTATACGAATATGACCAGTCATTTTATATGGCCTACGTGGGTCTGGGTACTGTGTCAAGGTGAACATATCTCGATCATCATGCATCTCAAGAACACAAGATGAGTATTTCCAAAGCTCATGCATTCTAACAAATGGGGCAGGGATGGTTACATAACTTTGTTTAGCATTAATTTCTTTGAAGTTTATGAGAAAGAAGTTAGTAGCCATTTGCAAAGAAAAGTTTGCTCTCTGGAATGCAAATGTAGGTGTGATTTGTGAAGAATGCATGCAAGCTAATTTATAGACAAACTTGTGGTTGTGAATTGGTCAATAATTTAGCATGCAGTGACTTGTCAAAATAAAGTGACTTACCTTTATCAGTTTGGAACTGTTCTCAATAAAGTATTTTATCTTTACCACATATCAAGAACATTCACGGGTTTGAAAACTGTTTGTGGGACAGGCAACCAGATACGTCCAAAACTGGTGTGGGATTTGAACTTTTACTCTTCCCTGAACACTTAAAATCAACAGTTGTTAGATAACAATACTAACAGTTGCAAACTGTTAGTGTGAAAAATATTGAGTAATGAACAACTGTTAGTCCAAGTTAATCATTCCAATGTTTGAGATCAAAAAGTTGAATCTGCTCACATCAAATGCTTTAGTGAACAGATTAGCTAATTGATCATCAGTATGGATTTTCATAACTTGGATTAATTTCTTTTCATTGCAATCTCTTATGAAATGAAATCTGATTTCAATGTGCTTGGTTTTAGAATGCTTCACTGGATTATTAACTATGCTAATAACACTGGTGTTATCAACATAAATAGGTGTATGCAAGAAAGACAAACCATAATCCAGAAGCTGATTTTGAATCCACAACACTTGTGAACAGCAGCTTGATGCAGCAATATATTCAGCCTCAACTGTTGAAGTTGAAACTGTTGTTTGTTTCTTGCATTGCCATGAAACCAGCCTTGATCCAAAGAATTGACATCCTCCAGAGGTTGATTTTCTGTCCACATTGGCTCCACCATAGTCACTATCAGAATATGCCACCAAATCAAAAGGTGAATCCTTATGATACCAAAGTCCCAATTTTGGTTGGCCTTTGAGGTATCTAAAGATCCTCTTCACAGCAACCAAGTGTGACATCTTCGGACTGCATTGAAATCTGGCACAAACACACACAACAAACATTATATCAGGTCTAGAAGCAGTTAAATACATTAATAAACCTATCATTGACCTATATAGATGTATGTCTACATCCTCCCCCTCAGAGTCTGCTCCCAACTGTTTGTGTGTTTCCATCGGAGTGCTTGTCAGTTTCACATCTTGATAGCCAAACTTGTCCAATATGTCTTTGACATACTTAGATTGGCTTAGAAAGATTCCAGAGGGCTTCTGTTTCACTTGTAATCCCAAGAAAAATGTGAGTTCACCCATGGAACTCATCTGAAATCTTTTGTGCATAATGACTTCAAATTCTTTGCACAGGCTGTCATCAGTGGATCCAAAGATTATATCATCAACATAGATTTGCACAAGAAAAATCTCTGTTTTAACAATCTTTGTAAACAATGTTTTGTCAATTGTGCCTCTCTTAAAACCATTCTCAAGAAGGTAGGATGATAATGTCTCATACCAAGCTCTAGGAGCTTGATGTAGTCCATATAGAGCTTTATCCAACCTATATACCCTGTCAGGGTACTTTGAGTCTTCAAAGCCAGGGGGTTGACACACATATACCTCCTCATCAATAGTTCCATAAAGAAATGCAGACTTGACATCCATTTGATACACCTTAAATCCTTTGAAGCTTGCAAAGGCAAGAAATAGTCTAATGGCTTCAATCCTTGCAACAGGTGCAAAGACATCATCATAGTCTATTCCTTCCTCTTGTGTATAGCCCTGTGCAACCAGTCTTGCCTTATTCTTGATTACAATCCCTCTTTCATCTTTCTTGTTTCTGAACACCCACTTGGTGCCAATTACTCTTTTGCCTCTTGGAAGCTCAACCAACTTCCAAACTTGCTGAATTTGAAATTGTAAGAGCTCCTCTTGCATTGCTTCCACCCATGAAGGGTCTTTCAATGCTTCAATTGCTTTCTTTGGTTATATTTGAGATAGAAAGCAGGCATTCACATAAATTTGGGGCAAGATCCACACCACTGTTTTCATTTTGCAGCATATTCCTTGTTCTGATAGGAGTGGTTGGATCACCAATTATTTGTGATATTGGATGATTCTTGTGAACTCTTGATGTAGGAATGTTTTCTTCAGTCAATTCATTCCCTAGATTAGACAGTTCAAACTCACATTCACTTGAATTTTCAGCAGTATCACACACTTGATCAGCAACTGTTTGGGGTGCAGATTCAGTGTGTTGTTGAGGATCATGAGATTCCATGTCCTTTGAAGATTCAGCATCAATCAATGGATCAACAGCATTGGAGAACTTTTGTTGAAGCATAGGAATCACAACAAAGTCTTCAGTAACTTTGTTTAAACCAACAATTGTTGGTTTTGAGCTAACAGTTTCAAAACTGTTTGAACTAAAAGTTTCAAAACTGTTTGGGCTGTTGGAAACTGTTTGTTGATTTTTACCAACAGTTGTTGAGGTACCTGCAGCTGTTTCAGTAGAATACTCAAAAGAAAGAGATTTAGACAATGCATCAATATCAAATAACCAATCAGGCCCATTACCTGCAATATTGATCCTATTCTCATTGAAAGAGACATTCATACTCTCTTCTTTGATTCTAGTGACATTGTTAAAAACACTATAAGCTTTACTTTGAGTGGAGTATCCTACAAAGAAACCTTCTTCAGCCTTACTCTCAAACTTGCCTAATTGTGATTTGGTATTAAGGATAGTGCAAGGACAGCCAAATGGTTTGAAGAAGTTGATTAAAGGTTTTCTCTTGAGGAACAACTCATAAGGAGTTTTCCCTTTGGACTTGACTACTTGTACTCTATTCTGAACATAGCAGGCAGTGTTCACTGCTTCTGCCCAGAATGTCATTGGAAGCCTAGAATCAGCTAACATGGATCTAGCAGCCTCTATCAAAGTCCTATTCCTTCTCTCAGCAACTCCATTCTGTTGGGGAGTCCTAGGGGCACTAAACTGTCTTTCAATACCTTTACTTTCACAAAAACTGTTTAGCTCATAGTTCTTAAATTCAGAACCATTGTCAGATCTAATGACTTTCACCTTCAAATCAGATTGATTCTCAATCCTAAGAATAAGAGACTTAACTAACTCAGCAGTTTCATCTTTAGTTCTAAGAAATTGAACCCATGTAAATCTGGTGAAATCATCAACTACAACTAAACAGTAGGCTTTCTTACCTATGCTGATCACAGATGTTGGACCAAAAAGATCCATATGCAAAAGTTGTAAAGGTGCAGCAATGGAAGAAACTTCTTTGGTCTTATAAGAAGTTTTGTGTTGCTTGCCTTTGAGACAAGCCACACAATGATCATCACATGAGAATTCTTTTTGGGCCAAACCTCTTACCAAACTGTTTTTAGCTAACAAGTTCATGGTTTTAAAATTCATGTGACACATCCTTCTATGCCAAATGGCAGACTCATCATGAGATGCCTTTGAGAGTAAACAACTTTACACATTTTGTTTAGCAATATTTTGTGTATCTAGAAAGTATACATTATCCTTTCTAGGTGTTCTCAAAAGAACATCCTTCTCATTTAGTTTAAAATCTTTTGATAGGATAATGCATTCTGAATCTGTAAACAAAACTTTGTTTCCATTGTGACAGATTTGAGATACACTTAACAGATTGTACTTAAGTTGTTCAACAAAGAAAACATCATTAAATGTAAGTGTACCTGCCTCAATAGCTCCTTTACCTGTGATTTTTCCTCCCTTAGCATTTCCTCCAAATGCTACAAATCCACCATTGATGCTTCTAAAATCCTTCAAACAATGTGGATTTCAAGTCATGTGCCTTGAGCATACACTATCCACATGCCAGATAGATCCATGATTGGCCCTATGAATGCTCTGCACAAATAAAATCAGTTAGTAGCAGGAAGTATCCATGCCATGCAGGTCTTGGGTACACCGTTCAAGTCATAATACTTAAACAGAGTTTGGTTCTTTTTGATTTCATCCAAATTAGATTTCTCTAATTTGTGTGAGAAATACTTTGTAAGAACATGTGTTTCCCAATTGTTGTGATTAACATTTGAGACCTTTGAACAAACAGTTGTTGTAGATGGTAAAACAGTTGAGTCATCATGTGACTTATTCTGTTTTGCAATTTGAGTACCAGTTTTACCCTCTTCAGAAACTGTTTGTTTCTGCAGTTTCACCCAAGCCAGACCAACAGTTTTTGGTTTTGATAAAACAGTTGTGGAACTGTTAGTTGGTTTGGATGTAACAGTTGTAGAACTGTTAGCCTGTTTTGGCTTAGCAGTTTTAGAACTGTTAATCTGCTTTGACTTAACAGTTTTAGAACTGTTATTTTGCTTTTTGAAACTTGGTTTTTTGGTGCTACACAGCTGTGGGTTATAATAACAGTCTTGAGCCAAGTGATTGGATCTCCCACATGTATAGCACTTTTTAGCTTTCACAATAGGCAAACCAGTTCTTTGTGACCAGAACTGGTTCCTATTTCTTTGATTTCCTCTAACGAGTGCTGACTGAGGAAACTTTTGTACACCATGTTTTTGACAAGTGCATGTAGGCATTTCAGTATGCCTTTTTACAGATCTGGGTTTAGTCTGTGCTTTTGCAGCCTCCTTCTTAGGCTTTCCAACTACAACTTCACCAACTTTCTCCTTTCCTTTGGTCTTGGTACTAACAGTTGAGCTGTTTGGGTTCTTTTTGGAACTGTTAGTGTAGAGATGGGAACTGTTAGCTAGAGTTGTGAAACTTTTTATGGAGTTAACAGCTTTTGAGGGTTTTGGCTCATTGGTGAGGGGTTCAGTGGATGCTTTTACAAACACCACAGGTTGTAAAGATGATTTTGTGGGAATGGGCTCACAACAGATGTGATTTTCATATGGAATAACTTCATCCTTCTTCACAACTCCCTCATTCTTATCATCACTCACTGCATACATAACTCCTTCCTCATCCCCTTCAAATTGTGGATTAGCTGACTTCAGTTCCTCTGGTAATGATTCATTAACATACCTATCAGCTACATCAGACATGGGAGTTATGTAGTTGTGATTGTATGGAGGTGGAGTCTGCTTATATCCTAAACCAGTTTTCACCTTGTCTCTGATTTGTGATTGTAACAAGGTTTCAAGTTTAAGATTTGTTGCCTTGAACATGCTCATATCAATATCAACACCCTCCAACTTCTTGGTTAACTCATCAACCTTACTTTCCTTCTCACTTAGCTTCTTTTTCAGACTATCAATCTCCTCTTGAAGCTGCTCTTTTTCCCACTTATGATATTTTCTATCATAATCCATTTGCAGTTCATTGGCTTGATAATCTTTTATTTTCTTTTCAAAGCTTTCAATGACTGCACTTGATTCATATCTCCTATCCTCCATTTTGCTTAGAGCAGCACACATTTTCTTATTGTGCTCTCTAAACCTTTTAACAATAGCTCTACATTCACCAGGACATAGTTTAGAAGATACCTGAACGTCCTCAGATGCTGGTGAATCCAACTTGATGGTAGAGTCAGTCAATGCCATCAAAGCTTTGTTGTTTGTAGCTTCTTCTGCTTGATCACTCCAATCAAACCCATGGCCTTCTTGTGAGACCAATGCTGAGGAGGTTTGATTCTGAGTTGGCCTCTGACCTTGATTCTGGACTTGTCCACCAGATCTGCACTCTCTTGCAAAGTGGCCAAGCTGTTGACATTTGAAGCATCTCACCTTTGACTTGTCAAATCCAGCCTTGCCATCAGCTCTGAAATTCATGTTTTGCCTTTCAGTCCTTTTGATGAACCTCTTGGCTCTAACAGTAAGCATGGCCATCTGCCATTTGAGATCCATCTCCTCAAGATCATCAGGGTGCACTTGTTCAAGATCCTCATTGGTGAGGGTTGAATGTGCATGGCTGGCAAGAAAAGCTTCAAGTACAGCATCTGGAGTGTTCACATCTAGTCCAACAGCAGAACTAGTACCTGCACAACTATCAAAAGAGTTAGTTAATGAATGGTTTGATTCCATACCTGAGGATGACAGGAGAGCAGCATTGTGGCTAGGGACAACAGTTTTTCTTTTTCCTTCTATCTCTCCCTTAAACACTATCAAACTATTATAGAGGTCATATAACTCTATGTCTTCAAGGGAATCCTTAGTCCTCCATTGTGCAGCAAACACAGTCCATTCATTACCAAGAGATCTAAGAAACTTTCTATTTATCTCATCTTGATCAAGCCTAACCTTAGCACTCTCTAGTTGGCTTACCAGCTTGTAAAACCTATCAAAGATTTGGGTGATGCTCTCATTCTTTCCACTGGTGAAGTTCTCATAGGCTTGTTTCAGGAGATCTCTTTAGTTTCTCTTAGAGCTAGCATTCCCAGCAAACCTCTTTTCCAGAGCATTCCAAAGTTCATGAGCATCATCAAATTTCTTGAATTGATGTTGATACTCATTGGGAATTGCAATCTGGAGGATGCTAAGAGCTTTCATCTCAATCACTCTCTGCTTCTTTTTAGCATCTGTCTTTGGTGGTGACTTCTTCTTTGGTTTTCCAGTCTCATCCAGATCAACAGGGGTAGTGGGAACAGTTTCAATGATTTCCCAAACAGCATAGTCCATTAATTGGACATGCTGCTTGATTCTCAGTTTCCACATCTCAAAATCAGTTGGTTTGAGCATGGGAACACGAATGTTTGACCCAGAGCCATTGTTATCAGAAGATCTACCAGAATCCATTGAAACAAAGTGATTTGAAAACAGTTTTAAAGAACAAAGCAAGATTGAAGCAAAACCTTCAACTGGTGATCAAAGGAACCTTAATGATAAGGCTCTGATACCACTTGTCAGGATCGGATATAGATTATATCAAATAACAAGAACTAACTTTTGAATAACAAATCAGAGTTGAATAAAAAGTTAATCTTTACCTATGATCACAATCAACTAAGAAGTTGCGGAATCACACTTAATTGATTAAAAAAGGTTTTGAACACAAAGCAATTCAATCAAACAGTAGTTTTATTGATCAACCAGAATGATTACAATAGCAAACTTCACCCCCAATCTAACTTATTATGTTAGACGAAGAACACAGATTGTTCTTAGGTTTCAACGAGAAACTTAGAGGCTTAGCACTATTCTGAAAGCAAACTACAATTTTAAGAATGAATGCAAAAAACTTAATCAATGAATACGTACATATTAAAAATTCTAATCTAGCATTTATATACTCCTTGATCTTCCTTGATTTGCTGACAGTTAGGTAATCTTCTATCTTCTGAGATAATCTTGATGATCTTCCAAATATTTCGAGATATCTTCAAAGATAGGGTTTTCCATATTTAGCTCAACCGAAACTGTTCATTGGATGCAACAGTTCTGGTTCTTCTAACAGTCTTCGGCTTCAAGGTCTCCAAACAGTTGTAGAAGTTTGAACTAACAGTTCTGAACTTTGTACTAACAGTTGTAATGCCCATAGCAACTGTTATTCACAACTGTTTTCATATTTTCATCTAAAAGTTCACAACTGTTTTCCATAAACTCTTCTAACAGTTTCAACTTTGCATGTTAAACAGTCTTAATGCCTTAGCTAATTTCCCAACAATCTCCCCCTAACTTAAAGAATTGATTAAGATCTTTAAGTTCTTTCGATCATAGGGTTCAATCACAGACAAATTAAGCATAAGCAAAGAATGAATTCCATATATTTATGCAAAGTAAACTGTTACAATCATAATTGAGAGAAAACTTACATAGACTTGACTCATGTCAGTCTTTCTTTCAATCTCTTGAACAAATCATCTTTTATTCTATCTGATCCATAGAATTTTGCTTTTAGCATATACTGAAGTTTGACTTTATTGTGCTCTATGAACTCCAAGGCAAACCATTGTTGTTTAGTGTTAGCCATCACCATATGGTACACTCCAGCTTTAGCATACACTTTTACTGACTTGATAGGAAAAGCCTCATCAGCAATCAAAACTTGCATAATCTCTTTTGGACGACATATGCTTGTTAGATGCTTCATCAAAACTTTTATCTCAATCTCCTCAGGATTTGCAAAATGATTAACTCCATATATATACATTTCTTCAAGATCTCTCCTTGTACAATTATTTACCAATTGAAAGAAATTAGAGTAACTTTCCATCAATCCTTCTCTAACCACAGTTACACCTGTCTTTCCAGTGTCCTCTCTTAACACCTCAAATCTCCATTCTGTGATATGGGATTTTTGACCCAACTGTTCTTTTACTAATTTATCAATCCCTGTTTCTAGTTCAGTTCTCAGTCGGTCTTGAATGATTGTTTGAACCATTTCAGCTTTTGTTTTTTCCACTTGTGACTTGGGAGGAGGTAAAACTATTTTCTTCTTTACAATTCCTTTTCTTTTCACTCCCTTATCAGCTTTCTTTGCTCTCTCTTCCTCATCAATCTCTTTTGTGAACTCATCGGCTAGCTTCTTTGCTATTTCAAAATCAGTCTGTTCTTGTTGTTGAAGATCAGCAGCCAACCTCTGAGCATATTCAAAATCCCTTTCTTCTTGTTGTTCTTTTGATAATATTAGCTTTGGTAGCTCAACAACAATCTCTTTTCCCTTTCCTTCTACCTCTTGCACTGGTTTTTCAACAACCTTTTCTACAATATGAATTCCTTTGAATCCAGGCTTTGGTTTAATAGGTTTTAACTTTGCACATTTGCCCTCAAGCCATCCATCATCAATCTTTTGTCTCATTTGGAATTCATTGCATTTCAGCATCTGAGCACCCACTTTCACCAAATACTCTTGGTTCACCTTGGGCCATGTCTTGTAAATCTCAGTTGTTAGGTAATCACCAGACAATATTATTGTATTGATCAGCACTCTATCCACCGCTGATAGTTTCTCTTCAACTGTTGATTCACTGGGTGCAACTGTTAGTTCATCCATTGCAGCTGTTTGTTCTGACACTTCAGCAACTGTTGGTAATGAACTCTCCACCTCTTTGATTGGAACAGTTGAAGGGGGTCTTGCAGCAGCTGTCAACTGTTGTAGTACTTGATCATGTAGCTTTAGCACCTCATTATCATGCTTCAAACTGTTGGTCAAAACCTTAATTTGGTGGTCTTGTTGAAGAATCCTTTTGTTTTGTAAGGCAATCTTCTTTTTGAGTTGCATGTATGCAACAAAGAAAGGTGCAAAGTTGGAATTCGTCAATGCTTGGTGTTTCATTCTGGCCTCAATGTCAGCCAGTGTTGCCACTGTTAACATATCATTGACAGATAAAACTGGTGGTTTACTCAATTGAGATTCCACACCAGTACCCCTCTTTTCTTGGTACTGGGGATTTCCAGAAGCTGTTTGATCAGCTTCTGTTGCCATGGTTGAGGTCTTAGTTATGTTAACACTGTTCTGTTTATCCTTTGCGGATAAAACAGTAGTGTCAGCCTCAAAAACCATATGATCATCCTCAAATGGAGTGATCACCTCCTCATTGTGCCTGGGAGACAACACAAGGGGTTCCCTTTGGATATTCTGCACAGGTGAATGCACCTGTGCAGGGCTTACAGTTTCTCCTCCAAGAACACCCATTTACGAGCAACAAAGACTTTGTTCTCATCTGGGTTATAGAAATAGTATCTCATGGTTTCCTTGGGATAACCCACGAAGATACACTTATCTGATTTGGGATTGAGTTTATCTGTGAATGTTCGCTTAACATACACCTCAGATCCCCAAACCTTGAGAAAAGACATTTTGGGCTTTTTCCCCATCCATACTTCGAACGGTGTCTTTTCAACCGATTTGGTCGGAACCCGGTTCAGCATGAACGCTGCTGTCTCGAGTGTGTGCCCCCAAAACGACAATGGTAGTGAACTTCGACTCATCATTGATCGTACCATGTCAAGCAGTGTACGATTCCTCCTTTCTGATACACCATTCATCTGAGGTGTATACGGAGGTGTGAGTTGTGAAACAATCTCACATTCCTTCAAATGATCGTCGAATTCCTGACTCAGATATTCGCCACCTCGATCCAACCGAAGCGACTTTATCTTCTTGTCTAGCTGATTTTGTACCTCATTCTGAAATTGTTTGAACTTGTCAAAACTTTCAGATTTGAGTCTCATAAAGTAGACATAGCCGAACCTACTGAAGTCGTCAGTAAAGGTTATGAAATACCGGTATCCTCCTCTAGCTTCTGGAGTAAAGGGTCCACACACATCTGTGTGTATAATCCCTAATAACTCGCTGGCCCTTTCATTTTCACTGTTGAAAGGCTGCTATGTCATTTTACCAGACAAACAAGATTCGCAAATATCATATGACTCTAAGTCAAATGGTTCTAGAATTCCGTCATCTCGGAGTTTCTCTATGCGTTTCTCGTTTATATGTCCTAAACGACAATGCCAGAGGTAAGTTTGATTCAATTTACTCTTGGATCTCTTACTTATATGATAGATGTCATTGTTATCTAGATTTAGCGTATATAGACCATTTTCTGGATTAGCTTTAAAGAAGAAAATATCATTCTTGAAACATGAAATAACTTTTTCATTTAAAACATAATTGAATCCATAGTCTATAAGCAAATCAAACAAGATAACATTTTTAATAAGTCTAGGAACATAATAACAAGGTTCTAGTTCTAAGACCATGCCCGAAGGTAAACTAAGACAATATGTTCCTACAGCTTCAGCACCAACCATGGAGTCTTCGCCTACCCTTAGGTCCATATTTCCTTGTCTCAGCTTCTTACTTCTCTTGAATCCCTGCAAATGATTGCATATGTGATGACCACATCCGGTATCCAATACCCATGATTCATAAGAAGTAATAAGACAATCTATCATAAAGATATCTGAGTCATTGGGCGAACCAATGTCCAGTTGTTCTATGTCGAGTGAGTGCTCGCATGAATCCTTGCTGCCACAGTCTGGGCAACAAATCTCTCCAAGTTCTTCCAGCCAGTCATCTTCCTGCATAGGGTCCACAACTGTTGACTCTGGATGCTTTGGATTCAACTCATCGCTGATGCAAAAAGGATTTCGTGCAGCCCTGCGACAGTCATCTCAAAATCACCGAGGACATACATTACCCTTCTCTGGTAATAGTCCGACAAAGAACCGAACAAGAGCATAACTAGCTCATGTGGTTTTGATTTTGACCCAAAGTTTTCATAGCAATCTAAGAGCCTTCTCATATTAATGAGATGATCGCTAATGGGCTGGCTTTCTTTCATTTTAGCTGAAAGAATTTCCTTCATCAACAGCATGCGACATATCCGTTCTTTATACTTGAACTTACGCTCCAATTCCTGAACAACCTCATAAGATGACTTCTCACGGAGATCATCCGTAAACTCGGATGATGCTGTGAGAATGAGAATCGACATAACGTCAGACTCGTCAGCCAGATACTGATAGTAAATGTCATACTCACTATCCTGGGCATCTACCCCTGGTCGCTCTGGAGGTAATGTCTCAATGATGTGAAACTTTCCCTGTGCATCCAAAACATTTTTCAGATGCATCTTCCAAACAGCAAAGTTCGGACCTGAAAGCTTCCACTTGCCGATGATGAGGCTTAGAGATTCTTTTGGTGAATAGAACGGAATAACAGATATAAAAGACATCTACAGAAAAAGATAAAGATAAAACCGATTAAGTATTGATTACATCTTCTAATAATTATTACCTTTTAAACAATAAATTATTAGACTAGGATCCATATTTCACATTTCCCGATGCAAGGTTTGGGCACTTCCCACCGGAACAATGCTATTTCTGGTAGGTAAAACTATACCAATCGTACCCTACCTGGACACGACTCCTAGATCCGCGGGACATCGGTTACAAAAACCGTGCATGTTTAGTCCCTCTAGTGCATTTTGGGCCCTCTCCCACAATGGTTTGAACCCTAATGCCCAAGGTTTGGTCACTTCCGACACCCGAGTACCGTTTAACAGGAAAGGTGTACCATTAGGTGGGTAGCACACTGATCTAAGATTTTTCTAAAAAGGATTTTAAAGTTTTTGACAAGAAAAACTTTAATGCCAAGTTTCTTTAAAAACATTTGTTTAATAATTAACTATTATTAAAACCCTTGTTTTATTTCATCGTGAGAATCACAACCACGCATATATAAAATATGTAAAGAAATAAAACAAACACAAACAACTATGCCTTAGCCTTGCCCTTAACTAATGTCGGTTTCGTGAGCCACACGAAAAACCCGACGGTCAAAACCTAAGTGGAAAAACACAACACACATAGCATGGCATTCTGAAGCTCCCACTGGCTCCAGCATCCAATCCTCCTCTCTGCTCCTTGCTCCTTGCTTCTTGGTTCTTGCATCAGCTTCAAAACTATTCTAATTATACTATTCTATTCTATCATCTAAAACTAAAAATATAAAAATACAAGATAATCAAAGGCACGCAGGCCCGCTAATCTAATACTTTTACAAAATAGAATAGGGGTTGCAAGTGGCACGCAGGCCTCCCCACACCATAGAATAGATAAACCAATCACAACCACAAATGCAGAAAAGTAAAACAATCCACAAGGTCTAGGGCTCGGCTATGGCATCCCAAACATGTATTAAAACTAAATACATACAAAACTGGTTCTAATTATCACATCCCGACGAATTAATCTTGATTTTAACACACTGTTAAAATCGTCTGGTTTAAATAGTCATTATATTATTCAATTATTGTTATGCGTATAGAAAAACTAAAATTAATTAATTCTAACCAATACTTGATTATAACAATAATAATCATGATTAAAATTAAAAAAGTTTTAACTATAAGTTTTTATATATAAAAAAAACTTATAATAATCCTTTTAGTTTTTTATTCTGTTAGGTATAAACCCAAACTAAACTAAAATAACCTTTGGGCCTAAAAAATTGGGCCAAAGAGTGAAACCGTGGGCCAACCACAAAACTGGGCCGGTTGGTTGGGCCGTAGGTGCGAGCCACAGCTGGGCCGCCCTAGCCTTCGCTTCGCCGCCGGTTTCCTTGACTGCCGACCACCCTAAGCCGCCGACCAACCTGGTGGCTTCGCATGGACAGCCGACGCCGACCAGCTGGCCGAAGCCAACCGTCGCACGTCGTCGCCCTCGGTGGTGACCGCCGCACGCCGTCGCCGACTACGGTGGTTAAACCGCCGCCGGCTACATCACGCAAACAATAAAAAATAATAATAATAACTTTTAAAAATTAAACCTTATCCTTTTATCATAACTAATTTTGATTATCCATTTAAAAATCAAAACTTGATTTTCAAATTACTTGGATAAACAAAAAAAAATTAATCCTTGATAAAAAGAAAAAAAAATTCATCATGATAAAAAGAAAACTACCTAGTCTCCTACGAGGTTAGAAGTGGCTCTGATACCACTGAAGGGTTTTGTAGGGTATAAAAACATATAATAAAACATGCACAGTGGAATAAAAACCCCCTCCAGTGATCTCATCTAACTCGTACAGAAACTAAAACATGAAGAGGATAAGAGGTTATACCTTTGAGTAAACCAAAAGCTTTTATCAACTCCTCTAGACGGCTGCAGGTTATCCACCGCTACTGCACCACCTCGAACGGGCTGCTAGACCACCTAAAGATTAAACCTTGAATCGAAAAACGCGATCCGTGTGTGTGTGTACCACCGCCGCCGGCGATCGACCCCAAGGGAGGGGGTAGCTTCGGCCGCCGATTAGAGAGAGGGGGGAGAGCCTTTAGGGTAATCTTGATATCCAAAGATAATTAACTTAATTATGATTCAAGGCTAAATAAGGTTTATATATAATAAACCCTTATTAGGCCCAAGCCCGTTTAATTAAAGCCCAGCTTTAATTAAACTATCAAGTAATTACAGAAAATACCCTTTGACCTTTCTAATTAGTTAATAACTATTAATTAACTGGTCCCGTTAATATTTAAACTAAATATTAACTTCTCCTTTTTAAATAATAAATAACTATTTTATTTTTCTTTCTCAATAATTAATTAAACTATTAATTATTGTGATACACAACTAGGTAAAATCTAAAAGGTTCTAATTAGGTGTGTAGCAGTGTGATCCTTTAGTGTCACATAGTATTGGACACGATGATACATGTTATCTATCTCTGCACATAACCTAACAGACTCCCACTTGTGCAAGATAAGTAACACTCCTTGTACATCGTTGGCCTAAGGAGGTCCCTAGCCAGACGCTTAGGTTAACCAGACTATGAGATATCTTATATCTAGAGACATAATCCACGTCTTGGATTATCTAGGCTTTTCCTTTTGCATCGCGATATTCCGTAATGTGAGTATTTGACATAGAGCAGGGATCTTATTAAATACTCAGATTTTCTCGACTCTGATCTCGAAAAATACTAGGTAGTCAGGCTGAAGGAATTGGAATGGAATAATATCGATTCAGACAGAAGAAAAGGTTCTCGATTGATACGAGAGAATAAAAAAGAATCCAAATTTTCTGCGAGATCTCTTCTTATTTCCCTGGGATTGTAGTTCAATAGGCAAGAGCACCGCCCTGTCAAGGCGGATGTTGCGGGTTCGAGCCCCGTCAGTCCCGACGGATACAATAAGTACATGAATTCGCCTCTCCTTTTTCTGTGAAAGAAAGGACAGAGAGTATAATTGAATTCAGAAGGGGTTTCCCCTCTTTTTTTCAGGATTCTGTCGAAGAAATAACAAACCCTAAACTAAAATGAAAATAACTAAAATAGTGAAGTTAATAGAATATTCCATCTTTTCTCCTGCGACTTATCTTTCTCCTACTTTTTTTATACCAAAGAAAATTAGATCATTAAAATTTAGAAATTATTGGACTTGGTAAAAGCAAGAATTAGAAAGTAGTAAGAAACTCTAAGAAAAAAAACTAGGTAGTCAGCCTTAATGGACTTGGTAAAAGCAAGAAGTAGAAACTCTAAGAAGAAAAAGGGCCATTTTCAACTTCCTCGCAAAAACAATAATGGAAACGAACCATGAAATGAAACTATGAAAGAAATAGTGGTGAAGTCATTCTTATTAAATTAGCTATTTTATATATGGTAAATTATCGAGAAAGGTAATCTAAATATTAAAATTTGCTTAAAGATAACGTTTAATTTTTTTGGTCAAGAAATGATCATAATTTTGATTTTTAACAAAAAAGGTAATCTTAACCAAATAAACTTGATTTTTAGCATCTTATGATACTTTTTTTAATAATACATTGAAATTTTTAATCACTTTTTATACAAAATTGAAATTTACAATCCTTTTTTATAACAAATTAAAATTTATAATCTTTTTTCGGTATAAAAAATTACATGTTACATTTATTGACAAAATTTGATATATGTGTTACCTTTTTCGGCTATTACCCTTTTATATATGGCAAATTCTATTAAATGGAGGAATGTTACCCATTGAAAGGGTATTTACGAGTACCCGATTATGACAGATTGTTGTGTTCCAAACTCCCAGAATCAATGATTGAAGGAGATTGTTCAATTACTTAGAATTCTTAAGAAGAAAATAAGAATTGGTAAGCAACTGAGTGGGTTATTATTCAAGAACTCATGTATAAAGAGAGAATGAGGAGAACATATTACAATCAAAAGCTACCATCTAATCTTTGGTTAAGCTACTTATATAACTGCACATTGCTACCAAAGTACAACCACCCATGCACACATTACAACTACTATATAGCACATACTAAAATGGTACATAACACAGCTGTGTAAAAAACGTATAATCAACTTTATTTTTACTACTTTACGATTCAAATCAAGGATGTCAAGTTTGAGATTTTATTATAAATCATTTTAGCTATAATCATAATGGGTTGAAAGATCATAACAAGATGTCCTGGTTTTATAATAATTTTAATATTTAGGGTTTAGGGTTTTTTTAGTTTAACATATAAACTAATCACCAGGATTAGTTTTGAAATACTTGTATTATAAAGTCAGCGTTGATAGATAAATATTCAGTGCCAGCTTTAAGCCAGTCTGTATGTCGTTTTGTTTTTCTTATTAAATCATATTAGCAATTATTTATATATTAATAATTAGCAAATTGAATAAAATAATAGTGTCAAAGAAAGAAGAGAGTTACAAACACAACAATTATTCCCGACGTCCCTTTCCTTTGAATCATTCTCGTTTGATAACGATGTCGGGTTTCAAAACGCGGATATCCTTTCTATTCATAACATATCTTTTTAATACTAATAAATAAATAAATAACGTTAATAAAATTTATTAAAGAATTCTAGTAATAATGATTTTAAAAAAAAAATTAATTATTTAAATATTCCCTCAATCGAACCTTGGTGTTACATTTTTAGTTAAATTCAAGTTGAATCTTTCCTTAAGAACCTTTACTAATTTAGCCTAAGACTCTATGTGCATACTACTGTCTCGTCTACCCACTCTGTTGATTTCCTCAAGATATGAATCTTATAAGCACTTTAAGTGCTCATTAGACCATTGAGGGTTAACCACCCATTTGGGCGAACTGCATACTGAACAAATTGTAACAGATTCAAAACAAAATAAAAAACAAATATCAAGTTTCAACATATATCAAGTTTCTAACACATTTGACTTGTTAAACGTGTCAAACAGAAAATCAACAATTATACCTAGTATTGAATATCAGATTGTCACAACTTCAAATAGAATTACATGCTTTAAGCAAAATTAGCTAAATCAACAATACATGTTAATAAAAGGTTTAGCGACGAGACTGGTCCAAATTTAGCTAACTTGAAATTAACTTGTATTTGGATCTTTCTCCATGCTTAACAGATATTAAAGTTTTGTTATGCTTGAAATATATCTAAGCAAAAATAAAATAATTTGACTTTTCTGTAGAAGTCAAAATGTTCAGTGTAAAACATCCATTGCTTTGAGTTAAGCAAAATCAGAGTATCAAACTTCAAAACTTACTTTTATTTAAAGTACATAATTCATGGATCTTGGATTGACTTTTTGGAATACAAGTTGGGATAAAGCCCATCAAAAACGAATGAGACAGTATGCTAAAATGATTTTTTTCATGATTTCTACAAGTGATTTTGTAACATGAGCTCCAACAAGTCTTATAAGAAGGTTTTTACTTCTAAATGTCTCAAATGAAGTTCAGATTATGTTCAAATTCTTGACTGTCCATTTCCAAATTGTAAGTTATTAGATATCAGATTATCACAACTTCAAACAGAGAAATGTATCCAAACACTTGTCATTTCCAAAATGGGCATCCAAACACACCCCTAATAATGTTTAGATTCATTGCATTTGATGATAAAAACTAGTCAAATGTGTAAAGATCAAGAATCAAGATACCTTTAAGCCCAGCGGTATATGGGGTTATGGAGTAATGCCCCATCCGAAGAGTGTTGAGTAAGGTTCCATATCGGACGAAGAGTGACTTTGTAATGAGCTTTATAAGGATTTGGTTATGAGAGGAGTAGCCCATGATCCTTATAAAGCTCATTACAAAGTCACTTTTCGTCCGATGTGGGACCTTACTCAACAAAGAGGTTGTGGGTTCAGGTCTCGGTGTGGACAACGGTGTAGATTAGGAGTAGGTTTAGTGGACGTGTGTGTTTGCCGTTCAAAAAAAAAGAACCATAAAACCATAGAAATACAACCATATTCTCACAAAGCTAACAACAATTGTTACCTTGATATGTTGCTTGAAAGATTATGTTCCAAGAAGTAGAACCATACAACCATAGAAATGGTGTCTATAACAATCGAATGGTAGCAAACCCAAATCACAAATGCAATTTCAAGCTTCAAATCAGATACATGTAGTAGATTGATGGAAGGTTCGTGCGTTTAGCCGCCGACAAGCTCAAATCAGATGCGTTTAGAGCTTCGACGATGGAGGCTTCGAGAACTCACGGTTCAGCACGTTTTGGGCTTCGACATGGAGGAAGGATTGACAATGAGAAGGGGTCGACGAGGGGCTTCGAGGCTCGTTGTACCAGTCTGCAAGGTTTTGAAGCTTATTTTTATCGCTTCACAAGATAAGCAAATATAAGATAAAAGAAGATCTTATATCTTAAAAAAACAAACAATCTTAATTAAAATGTCTACGGGTAAGCAGACGTTTTATAAAATCAGAAATTATTAAGAAAAACAAACAAGGCATAATTAGATGCACATATTCATAAACTAGTCTTTCGGTTTAAGTTGAGCTTTAGATTCGAAAATCACATGCACGGCCCATTATTTGGTGAGCAACATAACATGAAATCTCATAAGAAGTGTATTTATTTATTTATTTTTTGAAATATATTAATTGCTTGTAGCGATGATCAATAGGGTGTTGTGATGGATGAGAAAACTAATATTTTGTATTTATAATTTATTAATTTAATTCTAATTATAATTATAATTTCGTGTGAATACATATGCAAATCAATCATCTTCCATCCACCTGTTGTCGTATAGATGTTATTTCTTGATATCACACTGAATCTGTGTTTTTACTTTTCTTTTTCCACATCGTTCCTCTCAACATATTAATTCTATAATTTATAATTAATTGAATATTTAACCAATATTTTAATTAATAACTACTATCACATCGTTCAATTTGCCATTTAAGTACACAAAGAAATAAGCCACCGTGTGCATAAAAAGATCGTACAACTCACCGATTAAATGATAATATTTGTAATTCATTAAAAATATATTTTAATATATATTATTTATTTTATTACTTATCATGATATTGTTAGTTTAACGATTTAATAAGAGGATATATAACTCTTTTGTTAAGTTTAGTTGTCTATTTCTTTAAATGCTCATATAAAAAAAAAAATATATATATATATATATATATATATATAACATAATAAGAGAAGTTATGTATCTTTTTACTAGGTATCTATACTTATTTTTCTAATCACAAGATTAAGACACTACAACTGTCTAAATCAAAACAGAAGATAAAAAAAAGAATAATGAAATCCAAATTATATTATATAGTTAGTAGAAAGATTAAATAGGAAATTTAGTAAAACGAAATATTATTTATCATTTAATAAACAATGTGAAACACAAATAATTAAAGAAGTGATATGATAATTATAGGTCGTATTGAAAAGAATAATAAACCTAGCTGTATTCATATTTGTAGCTTGCCTTGAACCCTTCGCTATACAAATACAAACTTTACATACTTTCCAAGATATATCATTTCAATAGCATAAAAAATATTTGGTTATGTTTGCCGAAAATATTTTAGTTAAAGCTAGAAGCTTTTTTAAGTATATATGTTTGACACAATATCTAATAATTAAACTTTTAAAGTTATAAAACGTAAAATGATATAAAATGCCTAATTAAATAACTTATACAAGCATATATATATATATAGATATAGATATAGATTATATATGTTCTCGCAGTTCTCGCATTTTTTTTGTTCTCGATGGAACCCTCCCATATATATATATATATATATATATATATATATATATATATATATAGGCAAAAGTTCAAACGAGAACTGTTTTTCGTACGAGAACTGCGAGAACCAATCTGAGCCGTCCAATTCCCCCTCCTTTAATGTCATTGTCTACCCATGAATTCCTCACATGCACCCTGCCACACTTGATCCCCTCCACGCTCTTCATCCATGAACTTCCCATATCCAAGGAACGGCTGAGATTGGTTCTCGCAGTTCTCGTACGAAAAACAGTTCTCGTTTGAACCCTCCCCTATATATATATATATGTATATATATATATTTATATAGGAAAAAGTTCATGCGAGAACCATTCTTAGTGCGAGAAACGCGAGAACCAATCTGAGTCGTCCAATTCCCCCTCCTTCAATGTCATTGCTCACCCATGAATTCCTTACATGCACCCTGCCACACTCTATCCCTCCACGCTTCCATCCATGAACCCTCTCATATCCAAGGAACGGCCAAAATTGGTTCTCGCGGTTCTCGCCCTAACAATTGTTCTCACATGAACCCTTCCCTATATATATATATATATATATATATATATATATATATATATATATATATATAAGTATTTATTAAAAGAAAGAATATATATTTAAGAATTTAGGCGATTTTGATTACAAATGAGTAGCCAAACGGTGGCATATGAGGTTCTTGGAGTGGGTCGGCGGGGAAAATAAGGTGGACCCACCAGGACGTGGTTCCTAATAGTGCGTAGCTAATGACGTCTCGCTCTCGAATCCTCGTTTACTTTTTATTTTTAACTTTATTTATTTATTTAATAAAGTTTAGCATGGTGGGGCCCATGGTTCTGAGTTGTTATCCAATTACTAATTAGCCCAGACATTTGCTTCAAAGTTCAAACCCATGAACAATTTTAAATAGAATAAAACCCAATTAAGCCGGCAATTATGTTTCAATACCAAATTTTCACCACCTTTTATCCCTCATAATCAACTATATTTATCTTAGTGTGCATTATTATTATTACATATGGAGTATATAGAGAGAGTGCGCGTAATCGTGTAAAAAATAGAGTAAAAAAAGTTTAATTAAGAACCACTTTTATTACGAGAAGCGATTAGATCTTATTTTAAATCTTAAACAACTTTAACTAATATAAAAGGGCATAATAGTCTTTATGGAAAATATGTTTCAAAGTTGTCCCAAATTTGAGACGTCAAACATATACAATTACCCACACAATCCTTCCATATCACTTTATTTCTCATTACCAGCTTCGATCACCGACTGCTATCTTCAGTGATCTTCGTCATTTCATATGTCCGGCAATCATCAACTACTAACTGTAACTATCTTCCTCCATTACTAAGTGTAACTCTCTTCCTCCGATTTCCTCTTTTAATTCTTTGATTACACGTATTTCATATATGGGTTTTTCACAATTAATCTACTTCTTAATTAATCTTAATCTTAATTAATTCATGATATCAAACTATCAATTTTAGTCTTGGGAATATTTTTACGATGTGTGTAATATGAGTGATTTATATAGTTAACGAATCATAACGATACATTTAATTAATCAAGTTACATGAAGATATATGTGAATGTTTGATTCTAACTTCATCAAACGATTTGGTGTTTGTTTTCTGATTTTTTTTATTTTGTGTAAATTTGGTGTGGTGTTTTAGGTTAAAAACTTGCAACGTCCGTCATTTGTTTTTTAAAGAGATTTTTAAGAAGCTTTGAAGTTTTAATGGCATAGTAAATTGTTTTTTTAACATTAATATGGATGTCTTACAAAATAATCATAAAATGATATTTTCGTTTACATTAGCTTGAGCTAATAGCATAGTTACTTTTTTTTTGGTGCTATTCTTTTGAAAAAACCTATAGACAAACTGTTTTATATTATCATAGTTACCAAACATTGATTGTTTTGGAATATATTTTGACAGTATAATTACTTTTCAATTTTAACACCTAATATATTTGTATGATAATGGTAACAAAATATTTCAAGACACAGTTTGTACCTTTTTGATGTCATAATGAATGGATATGACGTACTTAGAGCAAATATCAAACTGCAAAACGTTGTCACCTTTATTTAAAATTTTACTAAACATATCGAATAAATTTTACAAATTTTCTTTTCTATATAGTATAAAATATAACATTAATGTAAATAAATTTAAACAATGTCATATATACAAATCCACATTTACACATGAAACCTAATTACGTAAATAATAAATAATACAAAATGAGTTTGGAAATAAACATGCTATTCTTCTATCGTCTATCGATATCATACATCCTCGAGCCCTTACCCGTCATCACCTCCCATTGTATCTACCGTCTACGTACCGCCTCGTCTACTTTGAAAATACCCAACTTTGTTTAACATAAGATTTATAAATATTAATTATATTTTTATAACATAGGTGGATCCAAGATATAACTAGTGGTGATACAAGATAACAGTCAATTTATTTACACTAGCATTACACCCGTGCAATGCGGCGGCGATAGACAACGGTTTGTGCTTGATAACATATTTGATTTAAAAAGTAGGGTATTATATGTGTGAAATGCGGTGTTAGTCAAGCTACCCATGTTTTTTTTTCTTCCTTTTTTCCTGATTTCTTTACTTTTCTTACAATCAACCAGTTTTTAGTTGTTAAAATAGTTTTTAAAAATCAATTAAAAATTTATTAATAAAGAATTAGAGAAAAAGATACTATAAGCTTAAAATTGTATTAATGTAAGTAATTTAGTCAAAATTGGATAAATTAAATAGTTGTTGTGATGTTTAATGATTTATTAGAGTAAAAATTGCCTTAAATTAGTTGAGACAATTAAGGGGATGATTGGTTAGGCTAGTGCTTTAATTGTTTGTATCTTAAGCACAAAAACTTGTACTACTTAAAGTTAAGAAGTCTTAAAAAATTTTAAGAAGGAGAAAGTTAAATGCTTTATAATGTAGTATAGATAATGTAAATTTGATTTTTTTTAAGATAGTGCTAATATTTCGTAATGCAAATTTCGATTTTTTCGAATTAGTACTACTACCCGTTTCACTCCTTTCGTAGTGCAAATCCGCTCTGATAATGTCAAAACACCCTATTATACTTTATAAAAATATTCCTTTAGTTTATCAGAGTATAGAAAGTTGTTTATGTCAAGACGGCTGGCCTCGATGAAAAGTAGCGAACGTGAAGACGCGTAATAATACGACCAGCTTGTTTGTCACTATTTATATTTATATTTAAACCACGAATAATTTCCAATTATTTCCCATCTTCCCCTTTTCTCTCTGGATTTATCTTGGAAAAGAAACGCTAAAAACAAACCCCGAAACTTTATCCCCTGCTTTCAAGACCTGCAATTCCTCTCAAAAGTCTAGTCAACGACCACCTTCTGTAACCGCCGGCGTTCACTTGCCGGCAATGTGGAATCTCCGGTGCCTTCTTTACCTGTTACCGTTAATCTGCTCAATCTCACTGGTCTCTGCTCAGGGATCCGATAACTCAACTTCCCCATGGCTGACTTTAAAAGGTATTATTCTTTTTCTTATCTTTGTCATATAGCCTAATTCTTACTCTGTTTCATATTCAATTTCGAAAACTGCTTACAAATCTTGTTGCCTTAAAGGTTTACACAATCAAAGATTCTTTAGTGTTTAGTTATTTACTTAAAATACAAAGAATTCAACGGTCAATTGACATTTTCAAGCAAAAAAACCAACGATCACTGCATATTCTTTCTAAAGTATGATCAATTTGGGAATTTGGGTATTTCTGAGAACAAAGTTTGCAACTTTTTCTTGCAGGAAACCCACCATTTGTGGTTGCACATAATGGGTTTTCAGGGCTCTTTCCTGGCTCCAGCTTCAATGCCTACGCGTTGACTACGTTGACTAGTGTAGCCGATGTGCTCCTCTGGTGTGATGTGCAGTTAACCAAAGATAACATCGGCATCTGCTTTCCGAATCTGAATCTTGCAAATTCATCAACAGTTGATACTGTCTATGGGAGCAACAGAAGTAGCATCTATAATGTCAATGGGAAATCTGTAACAGGATACTTTCCTGTGGATTTCACCCTCGCCGAGCTTGACAGTGTCACTTGTAAGCTAATTTCATGCCAATTGATCTATCAATATCTCAATTTTGACTTGGTCAACGTGCAGTATGCTTACTTATAACATGTTTATTGTAACAGTAATTCAAGGGATCTACTCTAGAAGTCCTTCTTTCGATGGCACTTACAGTATTCTTCCTGTTGTTAATGTTTCTCAGCTGGTACAGCAACCAGGTGGACTATGGTTGAATATTGAGCATGATGTGTTCTTCAGCCAACATAATCTGAGCATGAGCAATTATGTAACATCTACTTTGAAAAATGTTCCAATTAGCTATATATCATCGCCCGAAGTTGGCTTTCTTAGAAGAATTGTTAGAAATTTCACTCCAAAAACAACGAAATTAGTATTTCGGTGTCTTGGACAGGATGAAATCGAGCCTACAACCAACCAGACATATGGTTCTCTTTTAGGAAACTTAACATTTATCACAACTTTTGCCCAAGGAATTATGGTTCCTAAATCATTCATATGGCCTGTGGGTAGTGATTTCTATCTGCAACCTGCTACTACATTGGTCTCGGATGCTCACAAGGCCGGTCTAGAAGTGTTTGCTTCAGATTTTCAGGCTGATGTTCAAATCGCGTATAATTATAGTTATGATCCTATAAAAGAGTATCTGCAGTTTGTTGATAATGGCATATTTGCTGTTGATGGTGTTCTTTCTGATAACCCAATTACTCCATCTGCAGCATTTGGTAAGTTTTCGCGCGATTTTTCTTTGTTCTTTGTTCTTGTTCTTGTTCCTGTTTCAAGATTCTGATTCTTCTGTAATTTGACAGATTGCTTATCTCAATTGGGCAAAAACCGAACTCAAGGTATTCCCTTTCTGATATTAAAACATAAGAACATATGAACAACATAAGAACAACATAGTTTACAGTTTTAGTTTATGATGCAGTGAAACCATTGATCATCTCATATGAAGGAGCGAGTGGCGACTACCCTGGTTGTACTGATTTGGCGTATCAAAAAGCGGTTTTAGATGGTGCAGATATTATCGATTGCCCGCTTCAAATAACGAGTGATGGAGTGCCTATATGTTTAGGCTCTATAAACCTCCTTGATAGAACATCGGTTGCTCAGTCAGATTTCTCTAGGCGTATATCCACAATTCCCGAGCTTCAGCCTCGTGCAGGAATATTCACCTTCAGTCTCACGTGGGACCAGATTCAGACCCTGCAACGTAAGCTTCTTCTTGAAGACCCACTTGCATCCAACAGTTTTACTGTGTTGTGGCACATTATAGATTGCCTGATTTCTTACTTTGCTTTTGTTTCAGCTGTAATGTTTGATGTATATTCAAACTACTCTTTGAAAAGGAATCCAAGATTTGAAAATGATGGGAAGTTCATGAGATTATCTGATGTTTTGGATGTTGCTAGTAATGCTACTTCAGTTTCTGGTGTATTGATCAACATAAAGGTGAGTTTGACAATATATTTTAGTTCATCCATAAAATGAAAACCAAAAGTAACACCTTTCTGTTCTTACACTGTTAAGCTCCAGCTACCAGCTAATTTGCCAAACACATATATAAATAAAATAAACAGCTTCAAGCTCCAGCTACCACCTTTCAGCTTCCAGCTATCAGCTACAGCTAACAGCTCTTTCTGCCAAACATACCCATATCATATTTTCGTTCATCCATAAAACGAAAACCAAAAGTAACACCTTTTTGTTCTTACAACTTGCAGCATGCAGCTTACCTAGCTGCTAATCAGGGATTGAGTGTAACAGATGCAGTAATGGATGTTTTGAACAAATCAAAAATATATACCCAAAGAACCAAGAAAATCTTGATCCAGTCAGCAGATAGTGCAGTTCTGAAAGTATTCAAGGCAAGAAGCAACAGGCATGAGCTTGTTTATGAAGTTAATGAGAATATACGCGATGCCCTTGATTCAACAGTCCAAGATATCAGTGAATTTGCTAATTCTGTGATCATTGGGAAGGAATCTGTGTATCCTCGTAATGAGGGATTTCTTGGAGCTCAAACTGATGTTGTTGCAAAGTTTCATGCTTTGAAGATCCCTGTGTATGTGCAGTTCATGAATAATGAGTTTGTTTCAGTTCCATGGGACTTCTTTTCAGACCCGTATGTTGAAATTAACTCGTATGTTAATGGAGCTGAGGTTGATGGTGTCATCACTTCTTATCCCGCTACTTCTGACAGTTATAGAAGTAAGTCTCTATAATTTTTTATAAAATTTTTAGAATTTTTGTTCATTATATCTAATGTATTTATATTAAATTGTGGCTCGATATAGGGAACCGTTGTTTAGGATTACCACAAGATCAGACACCACCATACATGGCTCCAGCTGCAACCAGTCAATTGTTGGGGCTCATGGCACCTCAATTGATGCCACCAGCTGAGGCTCCTAACCCGGTTTTGGATGACGCTGATGTGGCTCAAGGACCCCTGCCGCCAACTGCTAAACTATCTCCGCCACCTGGCAACGGAACATCACCACCACCAGGGGCTTCACCTAGCGGTCAACCGCCTAAAGCCGTCGTGGGTAGTCTGTTTTCTATCGTGGTTCTTGTTGCAGCAACCGTATTGATGTTTTGAGGTGACAAATGCAGAATCTTTTGATTGTGTTCGCCTTGTGTATGTTTAATGATTTATTGGCTAATGTAGGACTACTTTGTCAATGGGTATTTGTGTCTCACTTGATTCTGATTTGAGATTGTAAGTATATATATTTTTTGGTATGTAATTTGATTATGAACATGAATCATGAGGGAACATAGGTACTGAATTCTTTGTACCTTTTAATAAATATTGGTTTTCAGTAATGGATTGATTTGAACTGGTGTCACGTTCTCAAAGAGGTCAGTTGTTCGAATCTCACTAGGTAAACATTTTGAGGGTGGCTAAGGAAGGGTAAGGAAACGGTCACTGGGATACCCCAGTTAGGCCGCATATATCTGAGTCAGACTCGCCCTTTCCAGATAACCTGAACTAGGAAAATCTCTCTGTTTCAGTAATGGATTGATTTGAACCACCACCAAGGTGGTCTAGTGGTAAGGCGCCCGTTCTTAAAGAGGCCACTGGTTTGAACCTCACTAGTTAAACATCTTGAGGGTTGCTAAGAAAGGGTAAGGAAACGGGTCACTGGGATACCCTGTTAGGCCGCGTATATCTGAGTTAAAGACTCGTCCTCCCCAGATAACCTGAACAGGAAAAACGTGTCTATATTAGTAATGGATTGATTTAAATTTAACTAAAACTAAGTGACATTATTTGAAATGGGATGCACTTCCATTAGAATCTTGAATCCACCATTAGAAGATGGTGCTTGTTTTTCTGACTTTTTTTTCATTGACATTGGCTAGTGGTTGGGTGCAGCTTCCACATACCCTCTAAAAGGGAAAGATTTGCCTCTTTTATGTATTATTTTTGTTGATAATTTACAGTAGATAAGCCACTGCCAATATAAGAATTGCCCACCAAAAGAAACTTCAAACAGCACCAACTGCAGTTGGATCAATCAGTTCAATTTGACCAAGAATCTTGATTCAAAAACCTGCTCAAAATCCACAACAGTAGGCAGAGTAATGCATAGCGATGTTGCGGCATTTGCTTAAGTAAGGCGGAGTTGTTACCATACTCATCATCCAAGCAAACGATGGTTCGGCTTTAAAATAAATATTTACATATTATATTTACAGAGTTGTGTTCAATAAAGTCCATATAAAAAACATAATCCTGAAATTTTAATATTCAATCACATATGATTGTAAAAGCATCACATGTTAATTACGAAAATGTCAGTCTGCCAAAAATTTTAAAAATTCAATCTGGACCATTGATGGGGCTGATCCAAAGGCTAAGATTAGTCTATCGGGACTATGAATTAAGTATGGACTATATTGAACATTTTACTATATTTACATATTAAAAATAGTGAAGAAAGTAAGATAAAGTAAATAAATAATAACAATTATAGGGTTTGGATGTGTTGATTTTGTAAACCTTATGATATCTCCTAATTTTATGTGTTTTTAGACTCCATTATCCTAATCAAGACGAGTTGATCTTTGTAATTTTACTTTAATTGTTTTAAGAGAAGGTTCTGAAAGTTCTAAAGTTGATTTATAGAAGCATCAGGTTAGTGGAGGTTTGACAACTTTGGAGATAAGATTAAAGATAATTGTTAAACTAGTTACTCTTACTTGCACGCTGTGACAGATTTCTAATAAACGTATATAGCGGTTTTAAAATAAAATGTTAGATTATAAACTGAACACAACAATAAATAGAAATACTAAATAAAAGAAAGAAGCTATAAAATAAATTAACTTGTAAAAACATAGATAAATAACTCTAAAATGTTGGAAAAGTAAAATAAAAATAAAAATTATATATGTGGAGCATGAAATTACTAATTAGATAGAAGAAATCTTTGAAAAAATAAAGATAATAGAAGTGCACAACTATGATTTAATACAAAAAAATAAAAAATTGCAAATCACATGTATTGGGAGTCGAACCCAAAACCTTACCACTCCGCCAACAACTGCTTTGTGTTCTTAATCAGATAGATAAATATATAATTGATTTACACAGAAAAAGACAAAACACCTACTGTTTATAATTCCTGCAAATGTTCAATATAGTCCATACTTAATGTATAGTCCTGGGGGACTAATTTTAGTCTTTGGATCAACCCCATCAATGGTCCAGATTGAATTTTAAAAATTTAAACGGAGTGTCATTTTCGTAATTCACATGTGATGATGTTACAATCACATATGATTGTATACTGAATCACATGTGATTGGATATTAAAATATTATGACTATGTTTTTTTATGGACTATATTGAGCACAACTCTGTTATATATATATAATTTGAATTTGAATTGAAATGGAGGTGATCAAAATAACCGATTAATCACGTTTAAATGAAATTATCGAACTTAAATAACCGAAGCATTTACAAAAAAACCGTTGATTCGGGAAAAAGGAATTTGATAACCGTTAATTTCAGTTTGATTTTGGATTTAACCTAGTACGTTTACATGATTTGTTGTAAGAAAAAGAACTTATGAAACCGAAATTAATCGAAACTAAACTGTTACTAATCTATAACTGAATAATCAAACTTCAATTAAACCATAGCCAATGGCATGAAACATCAAAAACCAATGTTTCCGGGTCCGAGTCCGGGTTTAGGTAAAAACCACCCTAAACCGAACCATATTCACTCCTAAATCGAAAATATCTAGACTGCAATGGAAATGCTTATTGAGTAGCTTCTATAATTCAATATATACAAGACGAATTTCACCATTTTAAAGCATTCTTAAACGTCAAGATTAGTTTATAAATCCAAAAAGAAAAATCTACATTAAGAGTAGCTTTACATAACACCCTATTGAATTGTTCTGTTAATTCTTTTTATCATTTAATTTTTATTATTTTATTTTATAAACAAATATAAATATTAAATAGTCAATTTATTAGTTTAATCTACTCTGGTCATATTGTGTAGTGTAGCGTTCTCGGTATAAATTTATATTATCTGTAACTACTAATATTGAGATGAATACAACACATAATCCTAACCGGTATTATCATAATCCAGCATGGTATTAGAGTCCGCATATATGAGATCACAAACTGTTGGAGTTTTCGGCAAATTTATCATCATTTCCGTTGCCGTACTCACTAGTTATGTGCCCCGATATTCAATCATCGACCTTGTTTGCTTCAACTTCTAGTTTTCTACTTCTGTCAAACAAACTTATATATACCTTGTAAAGAGACCATAAGCGATAGTATTGAAATATTAGAGCATAGAAGTGCAGAAATTTAGAAGTGTAAATTTGTCACGATGTTCTAATTTGTTTTTTTTAAACTATTTCTATAGTGTTACCATGATGTATTCTTGTTGAATATTGTTTAGAATATATTGATACTGAGTTTTTATATTCCAATCAATCTTTAATCTTTTTGTAATAAAGGAATGTTATTTTACTATGATGTTTTTTCATGAAATCTTGTCTTTTAATAAGTGAATTATAGGGGAGGGTTCAAACGAGAACTGTTTTTCGTACGAGAACTGCGAGAACCAATCTTAGCCATTGATTTAATAAGTGGAATTAATAGATGTAGAACGTGAAAGGAATCAAGTGTGGCATGATGCATGTGAAGAATTCATGGGTAGGTGATGACATTAAATAAGGGTGGATTGAATGGCTCAGATTAGTTCTCGCAGTTCTCGTATAAAAAACAGTTCTCGTTTTAATTTTTGTCATAAATTATATATATGGATTTTGGATCTTAATTAAGTTTTGCTTGTCAAGAGATGTTGCAATATTTTGTGTGTATTTTGAATTTTGGAATCTTGCTTTACAAACTAAATTTTTTTTGTTAGTTGGAATAACATTCTTTTAATTTTTCGAATGAGAAATATATCTATCCACCTAAACAACATTTATATAAACACGCACTCTTCAGTCTAGTGAGTGAGAAAAAGTAATCAAAGTTTAACAAAAAGGCTATCCCTTAGAGCAAGCGGAGTACTCACGGCATCCGAGCGGCATGCCTAGGTGGCAGCCTCGGTACCGCCACAAACACCATCCCCCCTCATCGGTACCGAGAAAAAGCAATGGGTCTCGGCATTTGAATGCTTGGCACGCCGAGGGTTTTTAATATATATATTAAATTTCCAACGGTCATTTGACCGTTTACATTAAAAAAAATTACTTTTTTACCTTCTATAAATTATACCATTTTATACTATTTTACTTCACACCAAATCCAAAACTCTCTCATTCTTCTTCTCATTCTTCTACTTTTTTATTCTTTTATTTGTCACCATTGAGATGGATTCATCTTCAAACTCATCTCATTCAAAATCCCGTCAACCAAGTTCATCTTTTAACCCATTCCGTCTTGATACGACACCTCAAATGTATGTACCGAACCCGATGTTTGCTCCACCTCAACTATTCAACCCTCAATACGGAATGGGATACCCTCACCTTCCAATCCAAAACCCCAACCTCCCGACTTAAGTGGCGTACAACGAGTTTAGATACGAGACCCAATCGGTTCCCGAGACCCAAGACGAAGCCGGTCTCGAAGCCATACCGGACACCATGGTCGAGACCCAACCCGAGGTCGAGACCCAACCCGAAACCGAGGCCCAAGGAGGTTCGCGACGCAATCAAGTGGCTAAAAAAGGACGAGAACCCAACACCAAGTGGACTCCCGAGGAGGAGATGACTTTGGCTAAAGGGTGGGTCGATGTTTCCGAAGATAACCAAGTCGGGAACTCTCAAAAAAATGCTTCATTTTGTAATCGTGTTGTGGATTACTTCCACAAAGAAAAGGGAAAAATGCACCGCACCAACCACCAACTCAATTCCAAATGGAAAACATTGAACAAGCAAGTTGGCGCCTTCGACGCGATCTACAATAATTTGTTGACGAGTCGGAGGATTGGACAAAGTGATGCGGACATTAAGAAAAACGCCTATATACAATATAGGCAAATTTACAAGAGTAACTTTGTCCTCGAACACGCTTGGGACATCCTTCGAGTTGCACCAAAATGGGCTCCCGTTCCACCACCACCGTCAAGCCATGGTTCAAGCAAAAGAACCAAGATGTCCGACTCCAACACTTTCTCGGACGCTCAAGCACACCCCCATGACGAAGAAACCGAAGACGAAAACGAGGTAGAATTTTTTGAACCGGAACGCCCGGTTGGAAAAAAGAGAGGAAAACAGACGGCTTTTTCCACCTCGACCGGGGTTTCATCGGAAGATTTTAACCAACTACTGAAGGATCTCGGCGGCTTTCGAAGTTCAATGGATGAGTACAGCACGAGGCTTCTCGAGCGAAAACGAACGGAGGCTTCGTTTGCAAGAAGAAAAAGAATTCTGCAAGGTGTCACAATTTTTAAAACAATCGGACGAAGGTTTGGAAGACGAGGATCTCGAGATTGTTAAACAAGCAAAGGACGCCATTCAGAAAAAATATAGACTAAAAAAGTGAACCGTTGATGTATTTTTTTTTTAAACTTGAAGCGTGCGAAGCGTAGGTAGTACTGGCATTGAAGCATGTCTGAAGCATGGAGGGGATTTGCTGATGTGGAGCTGAAACATGAAGCATGTCTGAAGCATGGAGGGGATTTGCTTATGTGGAGCTGATGTGGAGCTGAAACATGGAGTACATGAAGCATGTACTCCCCATGCTCTTATAATCCACAAATTAGCAACGGTTTCTTATGTTATCTATTTATGTTATTCAATAAACAATGAAAACCCTAACAATTCAAAATTTGTAAAATTAGATAACATAAATAATATCTGAAAACACAAGATGACGATCCGACATCTTACGTTTTCGGATATTATTCATGTTATCTAATTTGACAAAGTTCTCTTATTTTCATTTTCCTTTCATTTCCTTAGCGAGTAAAAGTGAGTTCAATTAAACTTACCTTTCGTGACATGTTTTGAGCTTGCTTACCTTCTTGAGGGCCTCTAGTCTCTAAATTCACTTGGAAATGCTGTTTTACGAGTTTTGTACTGCCCCCAATTGATTACAACTTCTTCTAGCTTATCACCATTGTGGTGGTGGTTGTCGAGAGAGTATGTGACAACTCACCACTTTGAACCTTTTAATATATTAGAACATTAATAAATATTAACATTTTAATTCTAATGAATAAATAAAAATTAAAGAGTATAATTGTTGTTTTACTTTGATTTAACAGAGTTGACTAACAATCAACTAACAAAAAAACCTATTTCATCACAAAATCGATCTTAAATAACTATTATAGTCACATTTAAAGTTAAAAAACTAAATCGAAAGAGATTGTAAAGTCAAAGGACGAATTTGATAATAAAAAACAAAATGATTTAATATGAGTTTTCATTGATCAAAACTTGAAATTTTTGTCCAGGTCCGTTGGACCTAGAAAGTTTAATCTTTTAAATATTTTTATTCATTAATATTTTTGAAATTATTTTAATTGTCGGAATTATTTTTCATGCCTACGTCCACTATAAATATCACTATTAGTCGTTACTTTATTAAGTGAGTTTAAAAGGAACTTTTTATTTTTCATTTTTATTTATCTTGATCCTCAAAAACGTACGTTGTTTAGTCATACATTGGGCAACTAATTTATTCAATAAATAGAATTACACAATTACACACGTGACACGTGTAAGCTATAAAACAGAGTGACAAACGTATAGTTTACGTGGAGTCGTGGAGATCGCTCAAAACTGATTGAAAATAAGTGTAAATTACAGTTTTTATTCCAATGATTAACTTATTATAGTTTGGTATCTAAACTTCATAAATTAATAATTATTATATTATATTATATATATAAAAATAATATTATTAGTGTAAATATTCGTATAAACATACAAAAAGTTATAATTATGTATATGAAATATTATTTTATATCTACTTAGCAAAAATATTATTATTTTATATAAAAAAAAGAGTCCAGTCAAAACTTTGTTAAAAAGTAAAAAAAATTTGTATTAATTTTAATTGTCATATAAAAGTAAACGATGATAACTATGAAAAAAATATAAAATTATATTATGATAAGATTTGTCTTATATAATAAAAATAGATGAAGACACATAATTTAAATATGTATAATTATTTAACTAGTTTAAATACACATTTAAACACACTTGTAACCATAATTATTTATATGAAAGTATCATTTTATAATTGATTATCTAAATATGTGATTTTTTATAAATGAAAGAATAGCTCAATCTTAGACTTGGGTAATCATATATAATATAATTATTTATTTGAAATTATCTTTTTATATTTCCTTAGTTAAATATGTGCTTCTTTTTGTATAATTTGCAAGTATTTATATAAAAATATCACTCTATAATTGATTAGCTAAATATGTGATTGTTTTTTTATGAATGGAATAATAGCCCAATTCGAAACTATCTTAATAATTTTAAAAAAAAATTATATCAATTTTAGTCAATAATACACAGGAATTTAATCTAATAATTTTTAAAAATTAAAATATTATTAACGAATTGTATATCCATTCTATTTCTATTATTCTAAAACTAATACAAATATTATTTAAATTATCAAATTTATATAAAGTAGGAAACACGAATGAAACATAGACAGAAGCTTGGTTAACCCAAATATTGACTTGATAATATATTTGGAGAATGCTATAAAAATAAAAAAGGTAATTTTAGTTTTTTAAAATGGTAATTACAACTTATGTTATCATAATGAACTTTTTATAATTTGCATAGTTACCGTTTATCTATAGGGTTTAGTTCCTAAAAGTACACCGAAGTTGTCACTTTTTGCTATTGTGTATACCCATCTTTCAAAACTCCCATTTAGTACATCAAAGTTCCTAAAACTCACGATTTATACATCCGGTTACCTGCTGAATAGGTAACCGGTAATTCTATGATTTTTTATTTATTTTATATACTAATCTAATTCCACATAGATAAATCAATGCCACCTCATGTATTCTTGAAGAACATTCAATGTGTTCTTCCAATCTTTGAAGAACATGAAGATGATAACCTAGAAAACTTGAAGATGATGAAAATAAGAACACTTGAAGAACATGGAAGAATATGAAGAACAGTTTACAAGTTACAGATCTGGAAATCAGCATAATGGAAAATCAAAATAAACTATGTGAAAAAGAATCAATAACATTTATACAAACCTGTAAGTCGATAAATCGAACCAAGAACTAACTTAGATCTAAACCTAATCGATAAATCGAACCAAGAACTAACTTAGATCTGAACCTAAATCGATAAACAAATGTAATCTGGGTTCAAACAAATGAAACCCTAACATCGATAGAACAACTCAAATCTGAACCAACAGGAATAACAATTAGATTTGAAGCAAGAACTTACCTTGAATCTGAACCAAGAACAACAACAACTCCGATCTAAACCCTAACTTAGGAACGGTGACCGTCGATGGTGTTCATCGCAGCCCTATATCTTTGAATCGGTGCAGATCTCCATCGATTTCCCTAACACCGAATACACAGATCTGGAAAATAGATGGGCACAACCACCATCATCGATTATCATCTACAAGAATCCCAAAATTGCGATTATTCATCATCGATTCTCATCTGCAAGAAACCCAAAGAGGTGAAGATGGTGGTTCTCGAACTCAGATTTGTTCATGGGAGATTAAACAAACCCTAAGTTGTAGATGAAGATGGCGGTTCTCAAAAACCCAGATGAAGACGATGGAGGTGATGGTACTCGATCAAAAACCCATATGAAGATGGTGGAGGATGACGAAAATCTTGTTCAAGTTGGATAATTGTGTGTGAGATTTGAGAGAACTCTCCATCTGAAGCTATGAAGATGAACAGGAGTTGAATCGTGAATGTTGATGGTGTTCTTGGCCATGGTCAAAGTTGTTTTTCTTTTTTTAATATCTTCTTAATATGATAACACCACATAAGCATCCAAGTCATTGCCACATCATCAAAGTCATTGCCACATCATCAATTACCTGATCCACATCACCCTTAACCTGCTATCACATGTTAAGATGTACTAAACGGTAATTTTGAAAAGTTCGGTGTATTAAATGGGAGTAATGAAAGATGAGTATACACAATAGCAAAAGGTATCAACTTCGATGTATTTTTAGGAACTAAACCCTTATATATATTCAACTTTTCAAACATGCAACAAGGTTGTCATTTTAAAAACTAAAAATAACATTTGATTTATTCTTATCCACAGTCCTTAAGGCTGTGGTTAGCATTTTCCAATATATTAATACATAAATAATTTTTTAAATTTAGGTATTAATGTCTAGTTTTATTATTTAATTTATTAGGGTTATAAATATCGATATAGATATATTAATTATATCAATTTAGATATAAAAATTGAGTTTCAATTTTGTTTAATTTTAACAAAAATTAGTGGTTAGATTTTATACTAATTAAATGAATGGCTAGGATTCTCTAATTAAATTGATGTTGATTAGTATATATTTTATATATATTGAAAGATTATTGATTCAAACTACGATTTAATATATTTATTATTAAATTAATATCAAACATTTGTTAAGTATTATGTATATTAATAATTAACAATATTTTTATAAAAGGTAAAAGATTAACATAAGAATCTTAAAAATAATATTATGTTATAAGAATATATATATATATATATATATATATATATATATATATATATATATATATATATATATATATATATATATATACCAATTTTATTATGATTAAGCATGTAATAAAATTTAAGAGTCATGCATTCGTGTAATCGCTAAGACACTGTTACTTTTAACTATACTAGAATTGCACCTGCGTAATGCGGCAACGATGATAATAGTTTGTGCTTGATAATATGTTTGATTTAAAAGTAGGGTATGATATGTGAAATGCAATGTTAGTCAACCTATCCATGTATTTTCTACTTTTTCTCATTTCTTTACTTTTTTTTACAATCAACCATTTTATTAGTTGTTAAAATAGTTTATGAAAAACAACTAAAAAATATTATTATTGAATAATTAAAGAAAAATATATTATAGCCTTAAAATTGTATTGATGTAAGTAGTTTAGCCATAATGAGATTAATTAAATAATTTTTGTGATGTTTAATGATTTATTAAAGTAACTAGTTTATTGACCCGTGCACGCACGGGTATTTCGTAAGTGTATTTGAAATATTAAAATTTTCAAATAAAAATAATGCAATAAATGAAATATCACCGAAAACTTTTAATCTTTTTTTACTTCTAACACGTGCAACGGCAACATATAATTGACCATGTGTAAACACAGGTTCCCTGAGGAATAAACCGACTTTTGAAAGTGACTGTACTTGACTTTGTCAATCGTCATAGCAAAACACAACATTAGAGGAAATTGTCTTCTTAATTTAAAACTTAACCAAAAGTTTTGTATTTGATGAAATCATTTTCATTTAAGTCTACCCACTACCATTAATGGATAACAAAAAATTAAGAATATACTAATTTTAAAAATGTGTCATTTTACAATAAAAATTACACCAAAACGTAGATAAAAATGAGACGGTCGTAAATATATAATTAAATTTTATCTAAACAAATTATATCACAAGCTATTAAACATAATTTATAAATAGCCCATAATTAATTACATTAATTTGCAATTTTTATATAACCCTCTCATATTTTTTTAAAAGTCTCTCACATGTTTTATAAATACCCCCTCACAACTTTCATCAAACTCCCTCTAATTGATTTAAAATTGAATCGATCAATTTTGCAATTGATTTAAAATTCCGAATCTTGCCAAAATTGTTTTTGATAATGGATTAATTTTGCAATTGAGGGTTCCAATTGGTTAATTAAGATTGATTTAATGATTATTTTTAAAAAATTTGCATGCCTTTTATATAATCAAGGATCAAGGAAATGATTGGTTAGGATATTGCTTTTAAGTGTTTGTATTTTTTGCAAAAAAATTTGTACTACTTAAAATTAAGTAGTCTTAAAATTTTTAAAAGAGATAAAATTAAATATTTTATAATATAATATAGATATAAATTATCCCCAAATCTAATCCTCCAACAACCATCATCCACTGCTAGGTATGGCCATCAAATCAAACCATCTAAACATGAAATTACAATAATATTTGCTTGATCGAGCGATAAGAAATTTTATAATTAACAAAACTAAGAAATTCATTAAAAAGATTGAATGGACAATTATATTTTCTAGATTGAAAATTTGTTATTATTATACCACATGTTTAAAAGTTTGCATAATGACATATAGAATAATGATCGATTTGACGTGAAAAATTCTAATATAAATGTACAAAAAATATTTGTCAAAAAGGCTATTCTTTAAAAGGTGTTTTCGGCCGCTAAAAGTCTACTTAGTTCGTCGTCATACCTATTCTAATTAAGTCATGCATGTGTTCTACACGTATGAGATTGTGAAGAGAAGATTTATATGGTTTTAAGAGCATTTTCAGTGATAATTGTGATTAACTATTATAATTATTTGTCATATCAATATCAATAATTAATAACTAAACACTCGTAGTGATAACACACCTAAAACTATTATAACTTGACTTACACACAATTATTTATCTTAATTTTAATTGGTTGAAAAAAAATAAAAAATAAAATAAAATGGATAACAATCCAAGGAATTCGTTATCCCACTAACGAAATGGTCGTAATATGCACAATAACTAGGGCTGTAAACGAAGCAAACGTTTATGAGCCGTTCGTAAAATTGTTCGACGGGACATTCGTTTTCGTTTGTTTATTTGATAAACGAACGAACATGAACAACATTTTCTGTTCGTTTAATTAAACAAACGAACACGAACAAAGCTCTCATTTATTCATTTATGTTCGTGAACGTTCGGTTATCCGTTCTTTTATGTTCGTTTATATTTATATAAATATATTATATTTATATTATATATGTGTGTTTAGATATAGTGTTTATTTGTGTTTAATAATATTGGATTTGTATTATAGCATGTGTTCTTTCGTTTACGTTTGTTTATCATTTAAACGAACGAACAAAAATGTACATGAACTAACCAACCTTTTAAACAATCGAACACACATGCATGCTCGTTAGTTTAATGTTTGTGTTCGTTTATTTGTTCGACTAAAGTTAAACGAACAAACATGAACACATAAATCCGAAACCTAACAGAGCGAAAGCTGAATGGGAATGGAGCAGGCGAACTCCGGCGAAGGTTCAGGCGAATGGAAATGGATTGGAAGGAATGGGAAGATCATTGGGACGGGCATAGGAATAGGAACTGGAAGAAAGATAAGAAATGAAGGAGTCAGAACTTATCAAAGGAAGAAAAGAGAGTTTGCGAGCATGAGGAACGATGGAAGGAAAGTCAATGGCAATAACTGGACATCGTTTTATGTGTCAAATTTCCCGAACAACTGGAGTGTTAAGGATCTGTGGGCAGCTATGAAGGGGGCGGGTAGAGTATGTGATGTATACCTAGCCAAGAAACCTAACTTGAGTGGCAAAAAGTTTGCGTTTGTCCGTTTTGCTAAAGATGGAGTGGAGGATGAGAGATGGCGTTATCTTGAGAAGATTATGTTCGATGGCCGGAAGGCTATAATCAGAAATGCATCTGTTAGAAGGGCAGGTACTGACATGGTGACGAGCGGTTGGACGGAGAAGGGAACCCATAATCAGGAGAAGAGGTAGACGGATGTATCATATAGAGATACGGTTAGAAGGATTGACGGGTGGTCCTTTAAAGATGCCCTTCTTAGTAGTAAGAAGCCTAACGCTAAAGGCTCAAATGGAGTTAATAACGCGAATGTTCAGAGGAGGAAGGTCTATAATTTCAACAGAGAGTATAAGGCTAAATCACCATACTTTAGTTTTTATACTAGTAAAGAGGATAAGGAATGGCTTACCAATGTGTTGGTAGGGGAAGTCCGGTTTGAAGGGATAGAAGACGTTTCTGGGGCTGTGAACAGATTAAGGAGGTTAGCTTCTAAGTATGGCTTTGATCCAAGAACCATGGGGGGGGGGAAGTGCTTCCTGCTTGTTTTTTATGATAAGGCAAAGATGGATAAGTTCATTCAAGAGACCAATACCGATAATAACGAGATTGGAGATGTCTTTGGGCTGATCAAAGGTTGGGTTGAAGATGATCTGGATGCAACATCTCTTAGGTGGCTGAGATTTGAAGGCCTCCCTATCCATGCCTTTTCAGAAGAGTTTTTCAGAACTTTAGTTGAAAGGTGGGGAGACTTTGTGACATTGGATGATAATACAAGATATAGAAGGAGGTTTGACGTCGGGAAGGTACTGCTTAGACACCATGGATCAGAAATTCCGAGTTCAGTTAATGTGTTGATCGATGAGAAGGAATTTAGGATCCGAATATACGATGATGGAAGCAAAGCTGGTATCAATGTAATGGAAGAAAGTGATGATATATCGTCGACAGGCCAATGCCGGGATAACGTCAACGGTGACGGCGAAGCTGAGTCGGGATGTCCGGCGGAGGAAGTTGAAGCAACGGAGATTCGTAGGGAGGGTAGGGCGGCAGGAGTGGATAGTGTTGTCAGAGAAGACGAGGAGTTACATCGGAAATCTAAAAAGGGTGACACAGGTATGATTGGTAAAATCTTTAATGAGGAAGATAGTCAGGATGTAGGACATGGGAACGATAGGGCATCACCTGGAGTTGGGCTTTGGAATGTGAGTAGGCCAAAGGAGTTGGACTCACGCATTATTAGCAATACAAGGACTTGTGGGCCTACATTAGGAAATCTGGTGAATAAGGAAAATGCTAAAAGTGGACCCACGATGGATTTTAATATTACTGTTAAGGATGGGCTTTTTAGGTCCGATCAGGAGAAGACTAATTGTGAAGTTAATATTGAAAAAGATATTTGTGATAATCTGATAGTAGACGGCGGCAATTTATCGAAAAAGTCAATAGGGGATAAATTAAGCAAGGACGTGAACAATAGCGTATGGAGCGATAATAATCTGGTTAATGTTCAGGTCCAGGAAGAAAAGAACGGAGAGGTACAGCGTGAAGTGAATATTGAGGTAGAAACAGTGTCGTCAGAAGATGATGAGTTTGCTAGGAGGAGAGAAGTATTATTACAGGATAAAAGTCTAACCACAGAGGAATGGATTGATATAGCTTTTGACCGTAAAAAGAAGATCAGTTCGCGAAAAAGCCATAAGAGATCCAAATCCAAGAAGATTGGTCAAAAAGGCTCGAAAAGAGCTCCGAAGAAGAAATCTGGCGGGTCCGATGATCAGAAGGAGGGCTATACGGGGCCAGTCGATTCCGATACAGAAGTCGACAGGATTCTAAGGATTGTGGAGGACATGGGTTTTCAGCTTATGGCAACAAGAGAGGAGGTGAAAAGAAGATTGAAGACAGACGGCTGTGTTACGCATGGTCTGTATGTCGTACTTCGATCATGCTTTGTGTTAGTACATTTTGTTATTATGTTTCTATCTCTTAATGTGAATGGGGTGGGTAAAGGCTCGAAAAGGAGGGTAATATCTAGGGTTATTAGAAATAACAGTCCTAAGGTTGTTTTCCTGCAAGAAACGAAAGTTATTAATCATACTTGTAGATTGAGGATGGGCTTGTGGAGGGGTAACAATGTGGGGGTGGAACGGTCTAATGCGATAGGTAGGGCGGGGGGGTTGATGACGTTATGGGATGTGAATTATTTCGAACTCAAATTAGTTTTCAGATGTGTGGGAGGGTTATGTTTAAAAGGAATTTGGAAACACGGGAATGTGGAGGTTGTATTATGTAACATCTATGCCTCTAATGATAGGAATAGGAGAAAAGAACTTTTTGAAGAGTTAAAATCCTTGAGAGAACAACATAGGATTTGTTGGATCATGGGAGGGGATTGGAACGAGATAATAGAAGTCGAGGAAAGATCGTCGTGTGTCAGAAGAGATGTGGGCATGAGGGAGTTTAGTGATTTTATTGAGGGAGAAGGTCTAGTCAACTTACCTTTGTCTAAGGGTAAGTATACTTGGAGTAATAGCCAAGTGCAATTGGTGTCTAGTAGGTTGGATCGGTTTTTGTTTGATATTGAACTTTTAGAGCTCATACCTTCTATCTCTCAGTGGGTCACGGAGGATAGGGTGTCCGACCATTACCCGGTAGTTTTAGGTAAGTTAGAGGAGGATTGGGGTCCTAAGCCTTTTAGATTGTTTAATTGGTGGGTTAAAGAGGAAGGCTTTAAAGAATGTGTTATGGGAACATGGGAAGAAAATAAGAGTGGCAATGTGGCAGTAAGGTTGAAAAAAGTTAAAGTTGCCATTAAACAGAAGTTTAGGTTTAGCAAGGATTCCATTGGGAGTAAGATTAGTGGGATTGAGAGAGATTTGGTGGACTTAGAAGGTCGTAGGGAGTCTAACCCTACTGATGAAGGCTTATGGAAGTTATGGAGAGAAAAGAAGGATGCATTATGGTATTGGAGACAGAAAGAATTCGACCAAGCAAGACAGAAATCAAGGATGTTATGGTTAGAAAAGGGCGATTGCAACTCAAAATTTTTCCATATTATGACCATTGCTAGGGCTAGAATCAATAAAGTAGGTAACATAGAGATTGATGGTAGGGTTCTAGTGGATCCAAAAAATGTGAAAGATGGCATTGCGGATCATTTTGAGCGTCACTTCGATAGTAGAGGGTGTTGCATTAGGGCTGGAGGGTTGGGTGTTAAGAGGTTATCCGAGGGTAGTTCCATGTGGTTAGAAAGGGTGTTTGAGAAAGAAGAAATTAAGTTGGTTGTGTGGAGTTGCAATGGTGAAAAGGCTCCAGGACCGGATGGGTTCAATCTACAATTCTTTAAAGACTACTGGGATATATTGGGAGATGATCTGGTTCTCTTGATGGAGGGGTTTTATGCGGATGGGAAGTTGCCAAATGAACTGGGTGAGGCATTTATTGCTCTCATTCCCAAGGTCAATCCTCCTGGTTCAATTAAAGATTTCAGGCCTATATCCCTAGTCAGCAGTATGTATAAAATTGTTACTAAAGTGTTAGCTAGAAGACTAAGTGCAGTAATTCTTGAGGTTATAGGAGATTACCAATTCGCTTTCACCAAAGGGAGACAAATCTTAGACTGCGTAATGATTGTAGAAGAGGTTATACATGCAATGAAATCAAGGAAAGAAGAGGGTGTATTAATGAAACTTGATTTTGAAAAAGCCTACTATTCTATGGAGTGGAGCTATCTAGCCGATGTCCTAGGCGAGATGAACTTTGGGAAGAGATGGATCTCTTGGGTGCTAGGATGTTTGAACATATCTTCGTTATCGGTATTGGTAAATGGGTCTCCTTCGCGAAGGTTTCCAATGAAAAGAGGACTAAAGCAAGGCGATCCATTATCACCTTTATTTTTTAACATTGTGGCAGAAGGTATTAGTGCCTTGTTAGGTAGAGGTATCGAGTTAGGGTTTTTCGAGGGTTTTAAAATTGATGGCAGAACGTCAATGACAGTATCTCACATCCAATTTGCTGATGATACAATGCTGGTCAGCAAAATGGATACTGAACAAATTGGGAACATGTGCTATATTCTCAAACTATTCTACCTTATGTCTGGGATGAAGTTGAACATGAAAAAGAGTGTTGTGTATGGGGTTAATGTTGAAGAGGAGAGGCTTGTCAAGATTGGAGATATGCTTGGGTGTCAGGTTGGTAGGTTGCCTTGTATGTATTTGGGTTTACCAATAGGTGGTAATCATAGGAAGCAATCTTTCTGGGATCCAGTTGTTCATAAAGTTAGGCGTAGATTAGAAGGGTGGAAAGCTAGGTTTTTGTCAAAAGCCGGCAGGATCACATTGATCAAGTCAGTATTGAATAATTTACCGGTATACTTCTTGTCATTGTTTAGTATGCCTAGGAAGGTGTATTTGGAGCTAGAAAAACTGAGGAGACAGTTTTTGTGGTCCAAAGGTGGGTAAAAGAAAGGCATGTGTATGGTAGCGTGGGACAAGATTCAAAGGCCTAAACTTTATGGGGGCCTGGGGGTCGGGGATTTGCGTCAGAAAAACAAAGCGCTATTGGCGAAATGGGCATGGAGGTACTGGAATGAGGGGAACTCATTGTGGAAAAGGGTAGTATATTGTAAGTATGGGGATCTGCCTTTTGATATGAGGGATGTAGGTCGCAATCAAACTAGTATGTCGTCTGTCTAGAAAAACATTTTAGGTTTATTTCAGGCAGAAGATAGGATGTCTGTTGCTTTAAGGAGGGGTTTTACGGCAAAATTGGGAAAGGGGGACTTATTTGATTTTTGGCATGATAGATGGGCTGGTGAGTTTAGTCTAAAATGTAGGTTTCCAAGAATTTTTGCCTTAGCTGCCCAGAAGGCAGGTAGGGTAGAGTGTTTTGGTGAATGGAGGGGTGAGAAGTGGCAATGGACTATTAAACTGAGAAGGAAGGTTTTTGATTGGGAGGTGGAGGCGTATGAGGAGTTCATGAACCTATTGAATTCTCCATGTTTACAGAGGGACCTTGGTGACAGGGTTTTGTGGAGCCATGAAACGTGTGGGGAATTCTATGTGAAAATTTTGGTAAATCTAATCAATGAAGAACCAGTGTCCCAAGGAGTTTCAAAGATTTGGGATTTTTGGGGTCCTCCTAAGGTTCGTCTATTTGTTTGGCAAGCTATATGGAATAGTATTCCGTCTAGGATGAAACTGGCTAGGAGAGGGGTATTGCAGTCAGTCGGGTTAGAATGCCTACTATGTTGTAGCGTGAATGAATCCGCGGTGCATTTATTGCTACAGTGCATCATATCGTGGGAGATTTGTCACGTATTCAGAGTACGGTAGGCATCTTGTGGATTATCCCAAGAGATTTAGGAGGTTTAGTAGAAGTATGGCCCAATCTGGGCAATAAGAGGTGGATTAGAAAAGTATGTCCCAATATGTATAGCGTATTATGGTCTATTTGGTTGGTAAGGAACAATATAGTGTTCAATCGTAATCGACTTAGCATCGAGAGAGTGGTTGACTTGGTTTGGTTGAGAGTAGGTCAGTGGTGTGTCGCTAAATGGCCTTCAGTAATAGAGTCATCCTTGGACATGTGCATTAGGCCGTTAGACGTCCTAAAGGGTGATATTTTAATGTCAAGGGATCATAGTGGTGTTTCAGTGATCAAGGAGGAAGGCTTAGTTATGTATACAGATGGGTCGGTATTTTATAAGACTGGCCTAGCAGGCATAGGTGGTGTGTTTAGACGAGGTATAAGGGGTGCTATAGTTGGAGCCTTTTCTAAACCTATTTGTGTGTGTTCTCCTCTTGTGGCTGGGTTGGAAGCGGTGTATTATGGCCTACTGATATTGAGGAGTAATAAATTATGGTGTAATGAGGGATGTAGGATTTGTACTGATTCGGAGTCAGCGGTCAATATTGTTAGAGGTATAGTGGACCCGCCTACTGAGGTAGCTGATGTGTTAGTTAGAATTAATAATCTTATCAACGTGTGTGTCGGGATTGAGTTATGTGTTATTCCTAGGGAACTGAATGCTGGGGCGGACAAACTGGCTAGGAAAGGGGCAGGGAGGGATGGTCCTTGGATATGTTGGGCATAGAGGTTCTGAAGATAGGGTGGTTGGCTGAGTTTGGTTGTTGTGTAGCTTTTCTTGGTAATTTTGCTTGATTGCTTTGACTTAATTGTTTAACGTGGTCGAGCAAGGCTGTGTTTATGACAGGAACAGGGCGAGTGTGTAGTCAGGATGGGCGGTTCCATCGCAAGGTGGGACATGTGATGTCTAACTTTATTGTTATTTGTTTTGTGTCTGTTCATTTTAGGAGGAGTCAAGGAGGCGGCTACTGTTCCTTATTGGGGGATTCATCGAAGGCATGGATGCGTGTGTGTGTGCGTGTCTGGTCACTGTGTATATGTCCGTTGTAAGCAATATGTGTGGTACTAGTGTCCGGTAGAGTTGGTCACTGTAACTAGGGTTTGAAACCATAGTGGGATCTCTTCGGCTGTGTTTGACCAAACCTGGGTTGTAAAGAGTTCGTGTCAAGTGTGGGTTACCTCTGTTTATATCTAGGGGGTGAATGTGGATTGGTGTTGAAGGGTCTATGGGTGGAGGTTTTCCGATTATGACTGGTGTGTGGGTGAGTGGTCTCTGTGATATACCTAAGGGACGGGGTAGTAGTCTCAGATGTAATGAGATCTGGTCTAAGAAGTGTTCTGGTATGTATTATTTTTTGGGAGTGGTTTCTCAGGGTTGGGTTGTGTTTGCAGATATTTGGGTAGCAGTCGGGTGATGAGGGGGACCAATCTAGGTTCGTAGTATAAGGGGGCGGTGGAACCATCCGGTTGGAGGAGGTAAGGAGGTGGGTGGCTGTACCGTGGAGTTTCCTATACCCATGACGTTGAGCTCCTGAATCTTTTCTTGTGAGTGAGGGGTATACTATTATGTGAGATGGTGAGAGGGGGGAGTACTCACTTTCCTTTTTTAATATGCTAACCCTGTTGAGCCCCAGAGTCATTTCGGTCAAGTTGGTACTTATCCCCTAATTTTTTGTGTGTTTAAATAAGTATCACTTGTCCTTGTAGTGTTCCGTTTTGTCCCCAGAGATTCTGTCATGTTGCTGATCTTATTCTTCCATGTTGAGGTGTTGTGTGGTAATTGCATATTAAGAGGATGAAGGTTGCTGTTATAGTGAAACGGTGTTGGGTGAGATGGGATGGGTGTTGCATATGGATGTCTATGGGTGGGATGGGTTGGGTGTTGCATAAGGAGGTCTATGGTAGTGGCCAGGTGATGGGGGGAGGCTAAAATAGGTGCTGGAGTCATAAGGGGGGTGCAATGGAGTGATTAAGGTAGAATGGAGGTGCGGAGGTAGGCGAGTGTGGACCGGGTATCCTAACCTATCTAATACCCATTGTGATCCAGAGTCTTTTAATTACATAATAGTACATTGATTGGCTGCTGATGGTGTTATTTTGGGTGGCGGAGTATTTGTAGTTAATAAAAACAGACATTGTGAAGGGTAATATGAGGGTGGTTGAATTAATGTGAGGATCCCCTTTGTTGGTGCAAACCCGTTGAGCCCCCGAGTCTTTGATGTTAGTTGATGTTTATTCCCATAAATGTGTGTTTTGGTAAACATCGTTAACGTATAGGAAGGGAGTGGGTTGGGTATGATTTGCTAATATATTGTCACAGGTACCAATGGTATAATAGTGTTTTTGACTACGATGCTGTTAGCGTTGCTGATGCCTTGGTGGCTGGTTCGCTGAGGTACGAAAAGGATGCTGCCAAACTGATGTTGTCCGGGTTGTTAGCACTGCTGCTGATGTGATCTTCTAAGCTGACACCGCAATTTTTGCATACTGTTGAGTGCTGTGCTGATCATGTTGATGTTAGTGTTGTTATACACTGCTGTGATGATCATGATGCTGGTTTCTGTTACTAAATGTTGCTGTAACGCTGAGTGTGGGATATGGATTTCGGTTCATATTCCTCCGTGGAGGGCGGCGGAAGATGCATGTTCGATTCTGATGCTGTGTGTGTTTCGTAGCTACTTTACACCTGTGCGATTGACTTTAATTGTATCCAGTGTTATACAAAAAGCATAGATGAGTTGCTACATGGGCGGAGAGGTATTTTTGTAATTCATGCTGGTGGATTGTTGCCACTGTTGTGCGATGATATACTGCTGCTCTGTTAATGATTTGGTGCTGCGTTCGAGTTTAATGTTTGCCGAGTGCTGATGGATTGATGCCAATACTGTTTTGCTGCGTTTCATTGTTTTGTTACAGTTTTGCTACTGATCTGCAGATGGCTTCCGATGATAATGTTCCTGTTATGTTGTAGTATCGATGCCACATCCCTGCAGTGTTGTCGCTGCAACGTTGCTGTACTTGTGAAGGGTTGCCGATGTTAAAGTGGATTGAGATAACATCTGTGTGCTCAGGTCTAGTGTGCGGTTTTAATTACGATTTTGGATAAGTAGTGTGTACTTATGTAAGCATATTTCATGACTTCTGGAAATGAATGAAAGAAAATTTTGTTGTTCAAAAAAAAAAAAACGAATACAGAAATCCATTCGTTTATCCATTTGTGTTCGTTTATTTGTTCGGCTAAAGTTAAACGAACGAACACGAACAAGCATCGTTCATGTTCATTAGGTTCGTTTACAACCCTAACAATAACTAAACAATAACAATCGTGATAACTAGGATAACATGTAGTTATTGGTAGTTATTGGGGATAACACCTCCCATTGTAGATGCTCTAATCAAGAACTTTGTTAACAATACTATAGAACTTCGTCAAAGACTCTATATGTAATAATTGTATTAGGTAAACATGCAATCGATTTGTAATAAATATTTTAACATATTGTTAGGTTTGATAGAAATATGTTAAGCAATTTTAATTCCATATAAAGTTCATTTACCTCAGATTATAATCCATTATACTTAATAGCGACTTTAATACAATTATATCATGACATATGATCTTTGTCATCAAATTCAAATTCCTAGTATGTACACACATAAAAGACTTAAGAGCAAACTTTTTCAAGATATATAAAACTATATAATTTTTATTATTGGGAGTATACGAAATTTTTTTTCCCGTTTATTATTTATTAAATCATCAAAACTTACCTAGTGAATTGTAATACACTTAACAACACTAAACCTTTATAATAAGTAACATGGTGATGTAGCTACAACTTTACTGACATAAAAGAAGACATAGATGATGTGTGTTTTCTTGTTATAAAAACTACTCGTAATAAAATATATTAATTTAATAAATAGTAGTACTAATAATAAAATTCGCCTAAATCTCCTTTGTTTCTTATCATATCTGCCGAACTTCATCATCATCTTCATTGTTGGACTTTGTCATCTTCGTTAAGTTTATAGGTTCCAAAGATTTAGAGTCTTGATGTTTTGATTTTAATATTAGGGTTTCGTTGACTTAATAGGTTGTAATAATTTAGATTTTTATTATTTCAAAGATCACACACGTAAACACAAACAATCAACTATTATTTTTGATGTTTGGTTTTAAGTTAGGGTCCAGGGGTGGACTCAGGAAATTTTTTGACACATTGAACACAAATCGATATCATCTTGAAACTCACTGAAATAGATTCAAAATTCTAACACATTGAAGAAAACTAACAAACGTCGACACATTGAACACAAATCGATATCATCTTTAAATGCTACGTCAATGCCACATTATTTTTTACTCCTTTTCTCCTTCTTACCCGAAAGCAACCCAATTTCATCCCCTTACTCTCTCTTACACATCAAAAAAATGAACTAGTAAGGTCGGGTGGGAAACCAACCCCCTAAGCTAACTGTGGGAACCCGAGCAACCTGAAAAGGTTTCGGGAAGACCACTACGCTTGGCCTAAGGGGGTTATTAGTTTTTATAATTACTAGTTTATAGACACGTGTACACACGGGTATTACAGAAGTGAACTTGAAATACATCAAAATTAAATTTAAAAATGTTAGAAATATACATACACAAAAACTTTCAAATACGTACCTAAGAAACCAGACGCTTCCTTGTTGTCTTCAAATAAAGTAAAGAGACCACGTTTCAAAAGATTTCAATTCAATAATCAAATAATGATCTTAAAGCTGGAATAGAATAAAGAGATATGATTGTTTTATTTCTTTTCCGTTGGTCCATCTTTATCTCTAATTTTTAAATTATCATGCATGATGAAAAGGGCATTTTCCATAACTTTAAAATGTATTTGGTGAAACTTAACTGAAATGTTTGAATCATTTTCAATCTAATTACATACATAATAGCATAAATATTCTTGTCTGAGATGATCTTTGTCTTGATAACATGTGTATCAAATTGAAATAATTGAAAAAATAATTGATTATTGAGTTGAAATCTAATAAATAGTTTTAGGACCATCAAGAACAACTATCTTTACATCTTTACATTTAGATTTTTAAATATATAATATATCATCTTTAAATGATACAATTTATTTTAAACCATATTTTATAAATTGTTACATACATCTTTCTAATAAGATTGAAAATGCTTTAAAAACAATAATAAACACTTTGAAACATATTTAAGTTGACCAATCAACTCGTTACTATAATCCCAAAAAACCCACTTAGCTAAACAAAAAATTAACTATCTACTACTATTAATGGATAACAAAAAATTAATATTATACTAATTTTAAAAAAGTGTACGTTATATTACAATAAAATTTATACCAAAACATAGATAAAAATGAGACGATAACAAATATATAATTATTTTTTCTCTAAATAAAATATATCACAAGTTACTAAATATAATTTATAAACAATATATAACTAATTAAATTAATATACAATTTTTATAAAAGTCCCTCACAATCTTAAAAGCCCCTCACATGTTATATAAAAACTCCTCGCAGTTTTCATCTAGCCCACACCCAATTGATTTAAAATTAAATTGGATTTAGGGGCATCTTTTTTGTAAAATTGAAGATCTTTGAAATAAGAGAGTTTGATTGGCTGATAAAGATTGATTTAATTGGTAATAATAAAAAGAGATAAGTATTTTACATATAGTTATAGATTTAATATTAGAAAATGATAGAAAATAACAATTTTACCCTAATATGCAAGTCACGTAAGGGGATTTAACACAACTATCAAATGAACATTAGGCTAAATGACTATCTAAGTTGATAATTAAAAAAAAAAAAGGATACCAGCGTAATTTCAAAGATCAAGGGCCAAACATATATGAACATAAAATATGATCAATGTAATTTACTCTAATAATAATAATAATAATGATAAAAATAATTCTTATAATAATAATAATAATAATAATAATAATAATAATAATAATAATAATAATAATAAAAAATATTTAATCATATATTAGTATAAAATTAAATAAAAATTCAAATAATTACGACTAGCGTATATCACATTAGAAGATATACATGTCTTAATATTGCCTAGTGGAGTCTTACGGGTTGTTTGTTTTATAAAAAAAAAGATTTTAATGCATTTTAATCTGATTCAATAAAAGGTTTTAAAATGTAAGAATTATTTGTTTTTTCCTATTCACTAAAATATGAAAATATTTTATAAGTGTTTAACAAATCAGAGTTAAAATTACAACTTAACATAATTCATATTTAATCCTCCTACACCAATCTGACTCATTCCTTTACCTATTCATACCAATATATGTTCCTCCACTCATCTATAAACATAGACTTCTTCTCCGATACCCTTCACCATCCTTACACTTGCCGACAACCACCGTACACCGTTGCACATCTCTCTTATAATATTTTGGTTTTAATCTACATATTATTATGGCTTCACAATCGTAACATAACTATTTTATTTTGTAATTAAAAAAGATTGAATTTCATAAAAAATATAACAATTGAATAATTACAAACAATTCATATATTAAAAAAAAAGTTGATGATTCGTACATAACAGAAGTTTCCCATACACCACAATTTATGCATTATTAACTTGTACCACGTGTTATCACATGTTTATACCTGTTGTATATCAACAATTTTTATTGTGTACGAATCACTCTCTCAAAAAACAAAATATAAATTAATATTCAAAATTTAAATAAAAATAGAATAATGTTTAAGGATCTCAAAAGTAAGAAACAGAGCATGGGATACCACGTCAGCCATAGCGAATCGTCTATGCAATTCATTCCAACGTCACCATGATGACCAGATGACGCCATTCAGATATATAAGGAAAAATAGTACCCGGATCTCAAGTTAACTCCGCATGTGGGACCTCTTGAGATGCTCACCCGTATTCCTTTGACCTTCTTCCCTTCCTCCCTCCCTCCCCTGCCTGTGTATAAATACATATCAAACTTCGCTTTAATTCTCACCCAAATCCCAAATTCAAGCAGCAAATCTCAATTTCACAAGTAATGTCGAGTGATCCTCGTACCGTGGTTAGAAAGTTTCTCGCCAGACCTCAACATGAAGGTGCTGGAGCTGTTGTTAGAAGAAGCATCGGAAGGTAACCAATTCGATCACCAACTGTTTGTTTAAATGCCCCTGACACACACACACACATATATCTATATTATTATATGAATTAATAAATAAAAGAAATGGTTTTTTTGTTTCTTTTTTCAGGTTTGAACTCAAGTACTTTGATCCTTTCCTTGTTTTGGATGAATTCTCATGTGGGTCTCTTTCCTTGTCTCTGTTTTCTTGTTTTTCTTCTTTTTGTTGTTGTATATATTTACTTTGGTTCAGAATTCTTTATGACATTCAGATAAGAAAGTTGTCTACATGCAAACAGAGGGAGTAAATGTTGTTAATTAATGGGTTATTTAATCTTAATTTGCAGTATCTGCTCCTGCTGGATTCCCTGATCATCCACATAGAGGCCTGTTAATTTCTTGTTATTCGAATCGACATTCAAATTCCAGTACCAAATTTCATATTTTTCTTCATTTTCATGCTTTGGATTCTTGGTTCTGATCATTCTTAATCCCACTTTGTGTTCTTTTAAACAGGATTTGAGACTGTCACATACATGTTACAGGTATAATCCTACATATTTCTAAGTCTGTATGTCATATATGTTAAATGTGAACAGTTGATTAAAGTTCACAAATTCTATTAGCTATTAGCATATTACATTGAAATAAAATGTGTTTATGCTATTCACACCCACCAACCTCATTGCACTACTATTCTTGAATATCCATACACACAAAAAAATCTAGGAAAAAAAAATTTAATTGTGTTTAATCACTTTAGTGCTTCAGTGAAAACTACACTTACCCTTTTAGTGCTAATGTCCCTAATGGGTTCTTGAATGCTTCTTTGAATTCAAGCCGGCTTTTTTTTTGCTAATATTATATATATATATATATATATATATATATATATATATATATATATATATATATATATATATATATATATATATATATATAGGTAAAAGTTCAAACGAGAACTGTTTTTCGTACGAGAACTGCGAGAACCAATCCGAGCCATCCAATTCCCCCTCCTTTAAAGTCATTGCCCACCCATGAATTCCTCACATGCACCCTGCCACACTTGATCCCCTCCACGCTCTCCATCCATGAACTTCCCATATCCAAGGAACGGCTGAGATTGGTTCTCGCAGTTCTCGTACGAAAAACAGTTCTCGTTTGAACCCTCCCCTATATATATATATATATATATATACACACACACACATACACATACATACATATATATATATATATACACACACACACATACACATACATACATATATATATATATATTTTGTTTTTTTGTGTCTTTGACCTTCTAGATATAGTACCTAGAGGGTATTGTGATTAAATTTTAGATAGATGAAAACAAGGCCAGCAGACTTGGTTCTTAAACGTTCTTTTCTTGATCTTGATTGTTGCGGGTTACGCCTTCGCTTTCAAGGAGATTAATAAAATACATATGAGATATGATTTTGTAGTATAATATAGTTAAGATTCAAAATTTTCATATGTTACTCATTCCCTTCTATTTTCTTTAGAATTTTTAATGGGGTTGACTTTACAAAGTTATATTCTACATGGCCAATTCCTAAATTCTTTCAAAAAAGTTCAATTTAATATGAAAATAGTTGGCAATCCATGATAATGAAGATCATCATGTTGTTCATGATGTGGGTTTAGTGGGTTTATAAAGGTTTGAAAAGAATGGATTAATAAAATTAAGGTCAACTGCAGGGAGCTGTAACACATGAAGACTTTGAGGGGCACAAAGGGACCATTGGAGTTGGTGATTTGCAGTGGATGACTGCTGGTAGAGGGATTGTGCATTCAGAAATGCCTGCCTCTCATGGCACTCAAAAAGGCTTGCAATTATGGATTAATCTCTCCTCTAGACACAAAATGTAAATTATCTTTATAATATTCCACTTCACTTATTATCAAATCTATTCACATATAACTAGTTTTGAATCATGTAACAGTTGTATATCAAAAAAGGTCTAGCCAATTAACACTTGTTTCTTGACAGGATCGAGCCAAGGTACCAAGAAATGGCGAGCATGAATATTGCAGAAGCTAGTGAAGATGGGGTTACAGTTAGAGTAATTGCAGGTGAAAGTTTAGGGATCAAGTCGCCAATATACACAAGAACGCCCACAATGTTTCTTGATTTTACACTTGAACCAGGAGCTCAAGTGCAACAACCCATACCCGAGTCATGGAATGCATTTGTATATGTATTAGAAGGCGAAGGAGTGTTTGGGGATTCAAAATCATCTTCCGCAACTCCTCATCATTTACTACTTTTGGGTCCTGGAGACGGGCTCGAGGCATGGAACAGATCATCTAAAATGCTAAGGTTCATTCTGGTTGGGGGTGAACCAATAGGTCAGCCTGTGGTTCAGTGGGGACCTTTTGTGATGAACACACAAGAAGAGATTGACCAGACGATTCAAGATTATGAGAATTTCGAAAATGGGTTCGAGAAAGCAAGATATTGGAGATCTGAATCTACTCAAGATCAAGAATATTAGATCTTGATTACTTTTAATTTTCATTTTCTTTTTTAATATATTATTTTGGAAATAATTAGGTGATCAATGTCTAGCTGTTTCAGTGAATGACTTCTAAATTTCATTCATTTGTATAGCAGGATGTGTTTTCTAAATTAAAATTTTCTTGAGCTTTTCTTCTTTCTCTAATGGAAGTGTTGCATTATAGGTGAATGTCTAGGCTATTTGGATATGATTTCTTAATCATATAGGTGTAACTACTTTAAATAAAGGGGTTGCTATCATTTCATACATTCATACTATCTGCTATCATATCGTGTCACGTTGTCTTTATACTTCATCACATTGTTCATTACACAACCATCACACACAAGTACCAAACCCCTAATTACACTATCATACTCGGCAACGGTTTCTTTAATAACACACACGAAATAAAAAAGAATAAGCCTTTCAATGTAAAAGAGCTCATGCCTGGCCATCACGTTGGCTTCATATCGAGCATCATGCCGTGATGGTTTCTGTAATTTATGTTGTTCCAACTCAAAACTAATTGGTTATGAGAGGAGTACCCGAAAACACATATAAAATAGATTACAAAGTCACTCCTGTCTGATGTGGGATATTACTCAACAGTTTCCAGCACTAGTCATCAGGGGCGGAGCCACCCAATAACTACTGGGTGGCAGTAAACCCAGTAACATTTAAAAAAAAATCAGTTTTATATGTTAAAACATATCATCACATGATGACATACATAATCACATACTCCTTTGAGTTTTAGGTAGTGAGATTCTTGGGAGATGGAAGCATATTGTGAGTGGAGCATGGTACTTTGACTTTATATTTATCTGAAAGTTTTTTTATATTTTGAGTGGAGCATTGCTTATTTATCAGAAAGCTAGGCTAAATGTTTAAATGGAAAGGTTTTCAAAATACAAGTTAACAATAACCTCATTTTCAAGTAGAAGTAATTGTAGTACAGTTCATGAAGAAGTAGATTTAAATGATCTTTTATGCGATCTTGTCATAGTAAACCAATTGTATCTTATCACTCCAATAAAAAAAGATGAAATTAGATGGAAAAATATTGATGAAAGTCTAAGAGGAACTTGTCAACTTCGTGATCATAACATTCAATTATATTGTAAACCCATTAAATTTATTTTCTGAATCCGTCACTGCTAATCATCACAGGCTTACTATGCCCCCTATATTGATAAATGATAGCGTGAGGGTATGTATCATTTTGGTTATGGTGATATATATTATGAATGATAAAAGAAAGAAAGAATAAAAGGTGGATTGTAAGTGCAAAATTGACACATTGGATGTAACCACAAACTTATGATATCTTTTGGGAATCAAGGTTTTTGATTCTCTTTCAACTTTTTCCCAATAGCATGATTGAGATTCTAGAAGAGTTGGTAGGCCCCTATATGTTGTAAAAATGGTTCTTGGACTATTTAAAGGTGGTTATGAAACTATCTAATTATTGTATTTCTAAAACGTAAATAATTAAGAAAAATAATCTTTGACCAACCTTTCAGAAAGAAAAAAGATTATTTATGTTTTTCATAAAAGAATTTTTAGTTTGTAATCTTTAATCTTTAATATATATTAAAAAAATAAGGTTTTAACATAATGTTTACATTATTCATATATGATTTAGGGTGCGGGTCTTTTATGACCCGATTTTTTCCACATGCAGACCTTTTAACCTGGTACTTTTTCCATCATTCACATCTCATTTGATTTACAACGATTGCTTGTTTGTTTTCTCTTGATTTTGTAGGTAAAAAGACACAAATTGTTGCTAGGGCTTGATAAATCGATTTTGATTGGGTTCGATTAATACTTTGCTTATGTGTATATATCCATCGATACGACTGGGTTATCTTCTTGAAATTTTATTTCTTAATTGCCCACAAGATGTTTGAACAAATGCCTCAAAGAAACCATATTTAATTTCTTTGAATGGTTGATGTATGTACATAATTTTTATGAATTTTCAACATATGAGGGTTTTCATTGCTTCTAAAATACTGTTTTCGGTATTGTTTATATATATAAACCAAGGATCATTTGCGAATGGCGTAAACCCAACTTTTATTTATTATTATATACAATGGACTTTTTCATAATTCACATTGTATACCACAACTTACATGCAATGAGAGGATTATGAAAGTTGATTGTACTGTTTTTTCAAATAGAAAAATTATTATATACAATAGTAATAAAGACAAATTTTATTTGATTATTGTTTAATTTACAAAAAAAAAATTAATTTTAATTCTATTCATGTTATTTATGGAATAAGATTTTTCTACATAAAGAAATATAAATAATTCAAAAAATTTAATTCCCTTCCAAAATAATTTTATCATACGCAATATACAACGGAATATAAAAACTTTCTTTTATACTATAAATATATAAAATTTATATTAAACATTTCTGTATTTATACACGAATTATTGGACTTAATTAATTATTTCTAAGAGGGTAGACCAATATTGCTAAAAGTCAACAAGAAAAAAAAATGCAAAATTTAAAAGATTCTTGTATAGAAGTAGGAAGCAACTCATACTCATACATAAGGCTGGCAATTTGGGTCGGGTTCGTGTTATTGGGTTCGTGTCGTTAGGGTTCGGGTCAGTTTCGTGTCGACCCAATTTCGACCTTTTTATTTTCGTGTCGGGTTCGAGTCGTGTCACTTTTTTTCGTGTCGGGTTCGGGTCGTGTTTCGTGTCAACCCATTTTGGTCTAAAGTTTTTTTTACTTTCGATTATGGTTTTCGAATACGGGTTTCGGGTACGGTTTTTAATTACGGTTTTCGGTTATGGGTTTCAAATAAGGTTTTCGATTACGGTTTTCAAATTCGGTTTTCGTCATAAAATTTTCGAATTCCTTGTCTATTTCCAATTTTCTCTACTAACTAGTGATTAAAATATCGAATATCAATACAATTAATAGCTTTAATAAAAAAGTGGTAACTAGTGAACAAACCATGAATTAAAATAACCTAAAGGAAATTATCCAATTTCAAAAAGCAAGTCGTTTTTCTTCTTTACCGTTGTATTCTTAGAAGGAATATCGGGTTGGGTGGGTTCCAAAAAGTCTTACCAAGTTGACAAACGTCAAAGTACCAAAAGTCCAAAACAATATAGTTAAAATAACAAATAGCAAAATGAAGTAATATTGTTTAGATTTAAATCTTTTATTGCTTATTTAAGTTTTTAGCTTTTCAAGGTTTTGTACTTTTGTTTATTGAATTTTATTGTCTAAGATGTCATTCACTCATTTGAATTCACAATCTACTTTTTGAAATTTTAATTTTAAGTATTAAAGAAAATTTTATACTTTTTAGTTTTATCCTTATATGGGTCACTTCGGGTTGTCGGGTTGACCCTAACCCAACCCATTTATTTTCGTGTCAACTTCGTGTCGACCTAGTTTTGACCCATTTCGGGTTCGTGTCGGGTTCGTGTCACTTTTTTCGTGTCAGGTTCGGGTCGTGTTTCGTGTCGGGTCAGGAATTGCCAGCCTTACTCATACATGAAGCTGCAACACTTTGATCATGGATGATGAATCAAGGAAGATGAGCAGCATATGCCTGACACTCTTCATCTTCCTCTTCATCCTCAATTCAATTACTCCTTTCCTCTACTTCTTTTCTCGTCCCACTTACATACGCCACCGCCGCCTTTCTTCAACCCAAAACCCTCATCATCAATTCCAATCACCCTTTTCCGATCACACCCAGCTTCCATCTTTGACTAATTACAATATATTCTGGCGGATCTTGCCTTCTTACCTCCCATGGTCTTTAAACCCCAACATCTCTTTTAGATCCTGTGAAGCCTATTTTGGCAATGGGTTTACCCGTCGCATCGATCTTCTCAAGCCGTCGCCGGAGATTTACCTTAACGGCAGTGGAGGTGGAGAAGGAGGATGGTTTAGGTGCTTTTACAGTCAAACGTTGCGGAGCTCGATTTGCGAGGGTGGGAGGTTGCGGATGCATCCGGATAAGATTAAGATGTCAATCGGTGGTGAGGTTTTGGAGTCTGTGATTGGTCGGTCGGAGGAGGAAGAGCTGCCGGAGTTTGAACTCGGAGCTTTTGATCTGGAGGTTTCTGGGAAATCCAAGAATCATGGTAAGAAGCTTGCTAGTGACCGTTTCTTGAATGAGTATTTGCAGAATGGGGGGATCTCAAGACATACGATGCGAGATTTGGTCGATTCAATTCAGTTAGTTGGCGCCAATGATTTTGAATGCTCAGAGGTTAGAGAATCTACTGATTGTTTGTTTCCTTATAAATGAATTCTTGATCATTAATTGCTACAGACAGAAGCAAAACTGCGAAGGTTGTAGATTTAAGAAATCTTTGATATTGATCACCTAAATTAGATCTTGAAAACAGCGGATTATTGTTTATGGAAGGAGATTGTAGATTCATTAAAACATTTCCTTATGGGATAATCACGGAATAATCCTCAAAGTTTCACTCCTTTTTCGGTTTAACCCTCAAAGTTTTTTTAAACATGGAATAACCATCAAGTTTGAGTTAGATTTCGTTTTAATCCTCAATCAAGTGAATTCTTTTTTAAAAACGGGATTAGGGTTACCTTCTACCGGTTGAGAAGGTTACCCTACATGTCTATCGTGATTTTATAAAAAATTAGAACAGGCGGGAGTAGAGTAGTCACAGGTTAGCAATCGAACCGTGCAAAATTGTCGAACGTGAGCAATCGAACAGCGCAAAACCCTACTTCTCGAACGTGTAACCAGTACCTCTCGAATGCAAAGGTAACCTGTCGAACGTGATGACCTAACCTGTCGAACGTGAGTAGAGCATGATGACCTAATGTCGAACGTGAAGGTAACGACTGAAAGCTACTGTTAAATCGATGGTGGACGAGATCTGTCCTTCCGGCGTGCTTCCCTTCCGTCGACGAGATCTACTGCCGGCGTGCTTCCCTTCCGTCGACTTCACCAAGTGAACTTTCTTGATGTTTGATCCTGGTGAAATCGATGGTGAAGCCTGGTGAAATCGATGATGGTGGTGGAAAACGATGGACCTACTGCCGGCGTGCTTCCCTTTCGTCGACGAGATATGTCCTTCCGTCGCCCCTCTCGACTGTTAGCAGATGAAATCGTTTTCTTCAAGCCCTAATTTGATGCAACCGGTAGTTGTAGGTAAATAAATGAGGTAAGGGCTAAATTATCAGGTAACTCAAACTTGATGGTTATTTCATGTTAAAAAAAAACTTTGAGGGTTAAACCGAAAAATGAGTGAAACTTTGAGGATTATTTAGTGATTAACCCTTTGTTATCTGAAATTTATTGTGATCTTGCATCTATATATCCATACCGATCAATCGAAGTTGCATTTAATGATAACGTAAAAAAAATATAAATTATATTTATTTTCTAAAATTATATTTTATATTTTCGAATTATAAATTTAGAAAGTTAAAAATGATACATAACTTTTTTTCTAGCAAATACGCAATTTGATAGTAATGTTTTTACGAAGCCAGGAATCAAACAAAACAATGAGAAAAGTTCCTTGTGATTTACTTTTTTTCCGTTTTAAATAAATAATTTTATGAATAATTATATGCTATTCGTTTTTTTGCTAATATTCTTATTTATTTTATTTGTTAAATTACATTCCATGTTATGTTTAGTAAATTCACTAATAAGAGCAATTTATTTCACTTAATTTTGGTTTCTATTAGTCTCGATGATATCATGGTTCGTATTAACAAGTGTTTTAAGAAAGTAGTTTGTTATCTTTGTACATGTGGTAATTTGTGCTAATTAGGACTCTATCATCTTTCTATGTTTTGTAGGAGTAAAGTTATAGATAATGTAATGACACACTCAAGCTAAAAGATGCAAAGAAGAATATTATAGTTAAAGAGTATTATTAAGAATAGAAGCACTACATTAAAGATTTGAACCGACTTTAATTAGGGCTTTCAATGAAGCGGATCTGATCGGATCTTCAAAAGATCTGATCTGACCCGTAAACTCATTTAATTGGATCTTGATCTGACCCATTAACATTAAAATCCATTACTTAGATTTAGATCGGATCTAAAATTAATAGATCTTGACCAAGAACAACCAATTTAATATTATATATTTATTATTAGTTATATAATAATCTATTAAATATTTTTCCACACACTATCCCACCCCACCCCACCCACCCACCCACCCTACCCCTACTCTACCCACCCTACCCCCTACCTAACCACATCCACCCTACCCCCTACCTACCCACCCTCACCCTACCTCACCTACCCTACCCCTACCTACCGTACCCCATCCTACCCCCTACCTAACCACATCTACCCTACCCCACCCTACCCCCTACCTACCCACCCCACCAACCCAAAGGGCAGCGGCTTCCGGTGGTAGGAGCGGTAACAGAGGCGGCGATGGCGACGGTGGCCGTGTGACGGTGTCGGCGGCGGCAGTTGATGGGGCGATGGTGACTATTTTGGAGACGGCGGTTGGTGGTGGTCGGCGGCGGTGGCGATGGCGGTTGGTGACGTCGGTGGCGATGGCGGTTGGTGACGGTGGTGGCGGTGGCGGTGGCGGTTGGTGGTGGTCGACGACGGCGGTTGATGGTGGTCGCTGGCGGTGGTGACGGTGGTGGAGGTGGCGGTTGGTGGTGGTCGGCGGCGGTGACGGTTAGTGGTGGTTGGCGGCGACGGCGGTGACAGTGGTGGCGGCGGTGGTCGGCGGCGGCTGTTGGTGGTGGTCGCCGATTGTGGTGACGGTGGTGGCGGCGACAGCGGTAATGGTGGCGGTAGTGGTGGCGGCGACTAGTGATGGGAGCGGTAAAGGGCGTGATGGGAGCGACAATACCGGTGGTGACGGCGGCCGACTGCAGGAGGGATATCGAGTGGCAGCGGTGACGGCGGGGTGGTAGGGTGGTAATAGGTGGTGGCGGCGGTCATGGCGGTGGTGGCGGCGGCGGGTGGTGACTGATAAATTGATGATAGTTGGTGGTTGTTAAAACTAAATTGTAGTTTAATATTAAATAAGTCGACCCGAACAGATCTTGGATCGACCCACGTAGTGATCCAATTAAGTGGGTTGACCTATTGGATCTCTTATTGGAGCGATGAATCCAACTTTTAGACCCGTTGGATATATAAATGAGTCGGATCGAATCGGATTTAAAGTAAGATCTGCCCCGTTAACAGTCCTAACTTTAATAGTAGGTATGATCAAATTTATGAAAGCTTTGGTTTATGTCAAATATAAAATCTATATTTTATACTATAAATATTTAAAATTTATATTAAACATTTTTGTGTGTTTATACAAGTTATTAAACTAGTTAATATTTATTTTTAAAATTGTAGACCAATAATTCAAAAAGTCAACAAAAAAAATGCAAATTTCAAAAGATTCTTGTATGGAAGTAGGAAGCAACTCACTCATACATGAAGCTTCAAGACTTTGCTTATGAATGATGAATCAATGAAGATGAACAGCAAATACCTAAAACTCATCATCTTCCTCTTCATCCTCAATTCTATTACTCTTTCCCTCTACTTCTCTTCTCATCCCGATTACTTCCGCCGTCGCCGTTCTTCAACCCAAAACCCTCATCATCAATTCCAATCTCCCTTTTCCGATCACACCCAGCTTCCATCTTTGACTAATTCCAATAAACCCTGGCCGATCTTGCCTTCTTACCTCCCATGGTCTTTAACCCCCAACATCCCTTTTAGATCCTGTGAAGCCTATTTCGGCAATGGGTTTACTCGTCGCATCGATCTTCTCAAGCCGTCGCCGGAGATTTACCGCAAATCACTCAACGGCGGTGGAGGTGGAGGAGGAGGATGGTTTAGGTGCTTTTACAGTCAAACGCTGCGGAGCTCGATTTGCGAGGGCGGGAGGTTGCGGATGCATCCGGAGAAGATTAAGATGTCAACCGGTGGTGAGGTTTTGGAGTCTGTGATTGGTCGGTCGGAGGAGGAAGAGCTGCCGGAGTTTGAACTGGGAGCTTTTGATCTGGAGATTTCTGGGAAATCCAAGAATCATGGTAAGAAGCTTGCTACTGACCGTTTCTTGAATGAGTATTTGCAAAATGGAGGGATCTCAAGACATACAATGCGAGATTTGGTCGATTCAATTCAGTTAGTTGGCGCTAATGATTTTGAATGCTCAGAGGTTAGAGAATCTACTGATTGTTTGTTTCCTTATCAATTAACACTTGATCATTAATTGCTACAGACAGAAGCAAAACTGCAAAGATTGTAGATTTAAGAAATCTCTGATATTGATCACCAAATTCAGATCTTAAATACAGGGGATTCTTGTTTATGGTAGGAGATTATCGATTCTTTAAAACATTTCCTTATTTGTTATCAGAAATTTATTGTGTGATCTTGCATCTATATATCCATACCGATCAATTGAAGTTGCATTTAATCTGGGTTCGTTTAGCAGTTAGTTTTCTTGAAACTAATTAATGATTATGAACTCTCTTTATTGAGCTATCAAGATTGTGGTAATATGATCATCATAATCTTATGTTATCCCAATATGATTCATTTGTACATGTTCCCGGCTCAATTATATGCTTTTGATTGAATTACCAATTTGATAACCCTGAGCAGAGATATGATTGTCTACATCTGACCTCTTCCATACAAATGCAAAACTTAGTTCAGTTGCGTATATGGAATATATCTATCCTTTGTGTCGACTTCTATCTCTGTTATTGTAAGATTATGATGTTCGAATGTCATTTTCTTTTGATAGCTTTCTATACGCATCATATTATCTGATTTCATGTTGTGAATCTATATTATAGCAAAATAAATATTGACTTGAAATTTTCTCATGATAGTGGGTTGAGGAGCCAACACTTCTGATCACACGTTTCGAGTATGCAAACCTTTTTCACACGGTCACAGATTGGTACAGTGCCTACGTCTCTTCAAGAGTTACCGGCTTGCCAAACAGACCTCAATTGGTTTTCATAGATGGCCATTGCATGGTATAATTCTGAGTTTGCCTCAGTAAAATCTTTAATCTTGAGTAATGAATATCTTAATGATTAATTAGTCGGAAAATTTGTTATATTTTTCCTGTTGATATATTTCAGACACCGTTGGAAGAAACATGGAAAGCCATGTTCTCGGGTTTAAGATATGCTAAAAACTTCAGCGGGCCCGTTTGCTTTCGTCATGCTATCCTCTCGCCTTTAGGATATGAAACCGCCATGTTTAGGGGTCTCTCTGAAGACATCAATTGTCATGGGGCTCCAGCCCATGAACTATGGCAGAACCCCGATGACAAAAAAACCGCCCGGATCTCAGAATTCGGTGAAATGATCCGATCCGCGTTTTCACTTCCTCTACACCGACAACAACACGGTCCGAGATCCGGGTCTAGAAATCATAACGTCCTTTTTGTGAGGCGAGAGGATTATCTGGCTCACCCCCGCCACGCTGGCAAGATTCAATCGAGGCTTAGCAATGAACAAGAAGTATTTGATGCGTTAAAGAGCTGGTCTTCGAGTCATACTGAATGCAAGATTAATTTAGTGAACGGGCTTTTTGGACATATGTCGATGAAGGAGCAAGTGAGGGCGATTCAAGATGCGTCTGTAATTGTGGGTGCTCACGGAGCGGGACTGACTCATATTGTGTCGGCAACGCCAGAAGCGGAAATATTAGAGATTGTTGCTAGCGCGTTTAGAAGGCCGCATTTTGAACTAATTTCTAAGTGGAAAGGACTAAAGTACCACCCGATATATTTGGGTGGATCGCATGCTAATCCGTCTGTAGTTATCGATAAACTCGGTAATATTTTGAAGAGCATCGGATGCTGATAGTGTAATGGAGTTATATTAGTGAACTTTGTCAAAGGATCCATTGTTCATTAGGAGAACAGAGATCCTTAATTATTGCTTTGATGCGATTCAAATTTGTTGTGGGGCTGAGGCTGATTGATGGAGAGTATCATATGGCGAGATATACAAACATGCTGCTGCTGTTGGCCTGTTGCTGTTTTTGGTATGATATACGGCTACCACTGACTGACACCATTGAACATAGTAGTTGTACTATTTGCAAGATTGTAAACATGTGTAGACTTGTGAGTTTTTTATTGTGCATTTTCTTTTGGTTTTCTTATCATGACCCCTTTTTTTTTCACTCGAGGCTTTTGTTTATTAGTGAACGAACACTGCATGGATATCGGAATCATGTTTAATGTCAAGTTATAGCAGAATTATTGAACATAGTGTACGTTTGGTGTTTAATGGTTACAACTTTAAACAGTTTGATACATCCATATATTTTACATTTTGCTTGTATAACTGGCTGATGATATGATTTCGATTATACAATATTACAATATCTGAATGTGTAAATGTAACACAGTGATTTCCAAAATCACCATTTTATAAAAACTTTTAAATATTTAATACACGAATAGCAATGGAAGTTTAAAACCATGTGCATTAAATGCTAACTGTCGTAAACACCGTTTCAACCACACTGTTACACAGTAAAATCGTAATCATAAAAACGTTATTATATAATAAAACCATTAACAAAATATTAAATTGTTTCATTGGGATCAGTCATCTCATTCTCCAGATTGTATTAATTCCCTTTCTCTGTGATTCTGTTTTCTGCAAACACATCCTATGAAACGGTGTTTCCTTGTAGCAAACACATCCTATGAAGGTCCCGTTTGTTTTGCTGAATTTGAAAGAATGAAACTGATTTAAATTTCATCCAGCGACCTATGAAATGAACTTTCCATTACTTAAGTGAATGTAAACCTTCTAACAAATGAAATATCATTCAAAAACAAGTTTACTAAACACAACATAACATGGAATTTGATTTCAGTTACATTCTATTTCTTTAAATTCTGCGAAACAAACTGGACGTAAATGTTGTATAATAGAGAGAGCATAGATCAAAACCATCAAACTTGAAACAAGAAATGCTTGAGGCAAGATATCATCGAAATCTAAAGTGGTCGTACATTACAATGTTCATCTTGTCTTTTTTCTACTCTCACAAACAAACAATCTTCATAATTCATAAATAATCAAACAACTCCTACTTAAATTATTATTAATCTCAATCAACACAACCAACAACTGAATCTCACAGCAAGCAATATGTTATGTCTTTCAACGCTCGGAAAAACAGTGATGAACACGAAAAAGCTACGCACACCTGCAGAGCTGGTTCACAAGACTCGATCCCTTCTCCTTTATTCCAAAAACTCTCTCGATGTCGGCTCCCAGGTTTCTGGATTTTTTCAAAAAGTTTTCATTTTGACAAATTAAGAAAATATAGAAATGGTTATTGAGAAAGTGTAAGTTGTGTTATGTTTATATATATCTTCAGATGACAGAACTGAACTCACTACTTAGGGAGTTAAAGTTGATTCTTTATGGCGATGACTACTCCGAGCCTTCAGAGGAAGCTTGTGCACAGTTAACCGAAGAGTTCTTCAGAGAAGATACTTTTCGTCTCCTTATTGTCTTTCTTCCCAAGCTGAATCTGGAGGTCAGTATTCAACTGTTGTCGATATGTTTTCAGTTTCTTGATTTTTTTTAAAATTTTTTTTCGTTTAAAGATCGAATTTATCATTTAGTAGGCCCGTAAAGATGCGACACAAGTTGTTGCCAGTTTGCAGAGGCAACCTTTGCCATCTCGGTTTCAGGTTTCAAGATATTTGGAAGCCAATCTTGATCTCGTAGACATTCTCATATCCGGGTATGTTATTTCATATGTGAATAATAACAACAGATCAAGATTTTGACATTAGTAACTTATATTCACACAGGTATGATGATCCTCAATTGGCCCTTCATTACGGTAGGATGTTGAAGGAGTGCCTGCGTCATCAAATTGTTGCATCGTAAGCATGAAATATTTCGAGTTAATTGAATTAGAAAGTATAAAGCTTTCTGGGATTTTCATAATTTGCCAGGCCGGTTTGATTTGCAGTTACTTATTAGAACCGATTCAGCTTAAGAAACTTGTTGGTTACATACAACATCCAAGTTTTGATATTGCTGCAGATGCTGCAGATGCATTCAAGGTTGGTGATTCATTCGAGAAAATCTTTGCGTTTTTAATCAAAATGTAAATGTGTTCGATTGGTTTTTATTATTCGTTACAGGATCTTTTGACTAGGCATAAATCTACAGTCGCAGAGAGTTTGTCCAAGAACTACATTTGGGTAATAACTTCCCTTATGTTTCTTCTTTGATCTTCGTTTTTCATGCTCGATCCAAACAGATATATATGACATACGTACTTTTTGCTAGTTTTTTACTGAAGTGAATGAAAAGCTACTGAAATCCGCAAGCTATATCACCAGAAGACAAGCTGTAAAGGTATTCACATATTGAGACTAGGGGTATGTTTGGTGAAAGTAGCTAGAAGCTGTTAGCTGGAAGCTGGAAGCTGTTTATTTTTTTTATATATGTATTTGGCAAATTAGCTGGTAGCTAGAGCTTAATATTGTAAAATGAAAACAACAACACATTATAAAATAATTAAAGAGGGTATTTCGATAATTTGGTATGTAAAAAACTTTCAGCTAGTTTAAAAGCTACTTCAAGAAGTTTTTTGTTTTAGAGCTTTTTTGTTTAAAAAAAAGCTTTCAGCATTTTCACCCAAACATGACTTGTAGCTTTTTCTTTCAAAACAAAAAGCTACCAACTCTAATAAGCTTCAAAAGTATCCATATCGAACATAAACTAGGACTATAAAGTTGTTATTTAAATTGAATTGTTAGCTTCTTCTTTTTGTTTTTTGGTTCAGCTTCTGGGATGCATATTGCTTGAGCGTTCAAATTCTAATGTTATGTCGCGCTATGTAAGCTCAAAAGATAACCTAATAATTCTAATGAATCTTTTACGGGTAAGATGCTGCTGATCTTCACCATATTTTGTCTTGTCATCGACTAAATTTTGATTTGAAGTGCACATTGTTGAGGAACTTTGTTAATCCAGGACACAAGTAGAAGCATTCAGATTGATGCTTTTCATGTATTCAAGGTATTTTAAAGTCTCAAATATTGAAATATCTGCATAGGAAAAAGTTCATGCGAGAACCATTCTTAATGCGAGAACCATAAGAACCAATCTGAGCCGTCCAATCCCCCCTCTTTCAATGTCATTGCCCATCCATGAATTCCTCACATGCACTCTGTCACACTTTATCCCTCCATGCTCTCCATCCATGAACTTCCAATATCTAAGGAACGGCTGAGATTGGTTCTCGCGGTTCTCGCGCTAACAACGGTTCTCGCATGAACCCTCCCCTATCTGCATATATATATTTTGTTCTTCTCCTGTTTTTGGTTAATTGCTGACTTTTGTTAGTATATATTTCTGGCAGCTTTTTGTAGCAAATGAAAACAAGCCACTTGAGATAGTGAGCATACTTGTTACGAACAGAAGCAAGATTCTACGTTTACTTGGTGCTTTCGTCTATACAGGTACCCGAGTTTGTGCATCTTGACTGATGGAGTGTAAACAAATCTGAGACTAACAGAGTTACTTAGCTTCTATTTTTATAAAAGTTGTTTAAAAATCTTAATGTGATCTTTGTGTTGTTTGTAGATGATGAAGTGTTTGAGAGAGACAAAAACCATGTGGTGAACGAGCTCGTTGTACTGGAGATTCAAGACTAAGATAACAATCAAGAGACGCGTTGTCTAACTTTTTGACCGTATGTAACCATGAATAATTATATATAATATCGTTCGCAATTTTGAAAACTGAAACCTAAGTAAGAATGTTTCAACAAGACCATTTATGTAGCTAAGTAGCTTCTACCAAGTAAAATGAACAGACAAAAAAAAAAAAAAAAGAACTATAACCCAAGGTGTTAGGATAATGTAATGGTTGAAGCTAGCAGCAGCACTATTTCTTCTTCTTGCAGCTTCTTCTTTTAGAACAAATGTTCTTTTAGATGATTTGATCGAAGAATATCAAAACTTTTACTAGTTTTAACGAAATATAATAATCAACCACGAACAACTGATAATAAGATAATGAAAATCGATAAACAAAAGAAACACAAAATCCGAGAGAGAGTATTGTTAACTTTTTTTGGTTTAGTGCTCGGTCATGACTCATGAGCCTACGGCCAGGGGCGGATCTACTAGTATAGGAGGGTATGCACTTTCATACCCTTAACAAAAAAATTTAGTGTTAAATAATTAGACATATCTTGTTTAAAAAATATTATTTATAGATTTTTCATAGAGTGCATACCCTTAAACAATTTTCTGGATCCGCCACTACCTACGGCTTAAACAAACACCCCGTGAACCTTTAAGACTTGTCAGTTTTGGAACAACAAATGTCCATACTTATTTTTTCAGTCTTTCAGTTGGTTTCTTGAGGCTTCCGACTTCTTCAGTGAAATCAACTTTTCTTCCAATTATACCCATCGTCTGATGACCTGTCAGGCGGAACCCCTGAAGGCCCAAAAGAATCCTTATGACCAGACTCTGACAGATGAACCTCCACCCCGTTTGTTTCCTCATTAATCATGTATTTAGGTGCAGCACAAGTTTGTTCTCTTGGTGCTGCTGTCTCACAGCTAGCTGAAGATAGAGATGTATATGATCGATAATCGCTTTGGTTTTGATTTATTTCACTTGGTTCACTTCTCTGGAGGTTGAAACCTGCAGAGACCTTTCATGCAACCAGTATTATTAACTCTCTCAGCAGAATCACTCCTTTGCAATAAAAAAAGAAGGAAAAGCAGCAAAGAACAATGATAAGAAAGAGCCTGTAATACCTGAAATCCTGCAGAAGAAAATCCTAAAACTGAAGTAGACCCTGTGTGCGGTTTAAACTCAAAGAAACTAGAGTCACTATCATTCAAAGACTTGCCACCAAAACTGTTTGCATTTAAGGAGAAAGCTGCAGAGCTGGTCAATCCTTGCATCGTTTGAGACTTGAAAAAAGAACCTGTGGTTGGAGAAGGCTCAGCCTACAAGATAATAGTCAGGAATTTCACATACTCGTTATCATAAAGGCTAAAGTTCAGTATAATGATGTATGAGCTGTTTGCAATTGATAATTCGCACAAGCCACTGTATCTCAATTAGAAAGATTAAAAGAACACAAATTCAGCATAAAGGATTCCACAAATTGCCCTAAAACAGATAGCAAGTGAAGGAACATGCGCTTTTGATAACGACAATAAGAAAAACAATGAAGCTTCCAGATAATGAAATTGAGAGAATCAATGAAAATCACACTTTAGGAAATCCATAGAGCTGATTTCTAAGATAACGACATAAAGTTTCCAGAAAACAAAATCTAAGAATAATCTGGATCCAGATGGATTGGAGAGAGAGTGAGATTACCTTAATGTTGGTGAGGAGGACGGGGGATTCGAGGAAGGAGGTAGGGCTGAGGCCTGGAGGAATGGTGATGCAGGCGGACCTTGAGATGGGGAGTTTAGCAGGTGACATGAGCTTATACCTAGCACCAGCGCCGGCGCCGCCAGCTGCGGTGGATGAGGCGAGATGATTACCGGAGGTGGAGGAGTTAGAAGCATCTTGGTCTTCCATGAGTAAAAGCTCCGATCCGATTCTAGGTCAGGTGAGAGCAGCAGCAGCAGGACAAAGAGGAGGAGGGAAGTGAGAAGTGCAACTTGGAAGGTGTTTACCGTCATTTCACTGACTTAACGGACACGACATATATATACCATTTTACTTCAAAACAATCAAACTTCATTCCATTTCATCTTTTCTCTCTATAAAATCTCTCTTTTATTTACTAAACACACAAAATATGTCTTCAAGCTCTATTTCTTCAACTTCATCTTCTTCATCTGCTAACGACGAGGAACCAAACATGCGATACAAGATGATATATGAAACGTTTGCGCGAGCGGCTCTACATATAAAAAATCAGATAGATGAAGAGGAAACGTCGAGTGGTGCAAGAAAAACAAGAAAAGTTGTTTTTAGGCGACGTGAGGAGGCACATACCCGGCTCATGAATGACTACTTTAACGAGGATTCTGTTTACGATGCATGTTCGTTTAGGAGACGTTTTCGTATGTCTAAAGATTTATTTTTACATATTGTGGATGATTTGCAAATTGCCAACGATTATTTTATACAAAAATGGGATGCACGTGCGCGGAAGGGTTTTACTCCATTACAAAAGTGTACATCCGCAATACGTCAATTAGCTTACGGAACCTCACCCGACGGACTTGACGAGTACTTACATATGTCGGAGCGTACCTCACGTGAAGTGTTGCACAATTTTTGTTCGACTGTGGTTAAAGTTTATGGCAAGGAGTATTTACGGCGGCCTACGTTTTTCGACATTCAACAATTATACGCGCATCACGAGTCCAAGCATGGATTCCCGGGGATGTTAGGAAGTATCGACTGCACGCACTGGTCTTGGTCTAATTGTCCGGTAGCATGGCGTGGACAATATATGAGAGGTGATCACGAGCATCCGACACTTATGCTCGAGGCGGTCGCGTCTCAAGATTTATGGATTTGGCACGCGTTCTTCGGGGTCGCCGGTTCGAACAACGATATTAATGTTCTTAATCAATCTCCATTATTCAACGACGTATTAAATGGTAAAGCTCCTTTGTGTCCATTCGTAGTGAACGGGGTTACATACAAATACGGGTATTATCTTGCGGATGGAATATACCCAGAATGGGCGCCGTTTGTCAAATCATTTCAATATCCACAAGACGAAAAGCGTATAAAATTCAAAAAAGCTCAAAAGTCGGCAAGGAAGGACGTTGAAAGAGCATTCGGTGTTCTAAAAGCGCATTGACAAATATTGCAAAATCCGGCACGACCGTGGTCAACGAGAAAGATACGCAATATCATGTACGCGTGTGTGATATTACACAACATGATATTACAAGACGAGAATCACGCTATTTGTACATTTGATGAATCTGATGTACCACCGTCCCCGGATCACTATCCAGATATGGCCGAAATTGCAAACACGACTCTTCGTGAAATACATTGTCGTGAAACGCATAATAATCTATGTTCCGATTTAGTTGAGCATATCAGCACTCTAGTATCCGACGACGAGAACGATGAATAAATTACGTCTCTTTTTTATATTTATTAGTCTCATGTAATCTTGTTTTTTTATTTATGTTGTAATTTTATTTATGTACTTTTTTTATTTAATGAAAAAAGTTATTTATCTTATTTTATTTTTATTATATAATTTAATTTTTAATTTCGTATAATAATATTAATAAATAATAATTAAAAAAAATATAATTAATTTAAAAATAAAAAAAGTTTGAAGCGTGCGAAGCGTGGGTAGTACTGGCATTGAAGCATGCCTGAAGCATGGATGGGGTTTGCTGATGTGGAGCTGATGTGGCGCTGATGTGGAGCTGAAGCATGGAAAGCATGTGGCATGTACTCCCCATGCTCTTATACCTAGCACCAGCGCCGGCGCCGCCAGCTGCGGTTGATGAGGCGAGATGATTACTGGAGGTGGAGGAGTTAGAATCATCTTGGTCTTCCATGAGTAAAAGCTCCGATCCGATTCTAGGTCAGGTGAGAGCAGCAACAGCAGGACAAAGAGGAAGAGGGAAGTGAGAAGTGCAACTTGGAAGGTGTTTACCGTCATTTCACTGACTTAACGGACACGACATGTGTTACTTAGACGGCTTATTAGAAAAAATCTTTTACGATATTCCTAGATTATATGTGTATTATTTAGTCGGGTTAATTTAAAGACGAGTTAAGTGTAAGAATGGTTTATGTGGTTTTATGAAATTTTTGTTTTATATTTTTAATTTAAAACAAAACAAAACTAGTCATCGTCGTTATCACTTTGTTTCGTTTGTAGTCATTTATACTAACTGCCGTTAAATATCACCTTTAAATTAATGGTATATTTGTCATTTTCCACCTTAGCCTTGTTACCAAACAATATATATCCCTTGCATAGTCAAACACACATCCATTGCATATTAAACTCTTCCCCCTCTCTCTCTCTCTCCCTCCCCCTTACAACACCACCTCCGCTGTCGAATTCATCTGATTTTACACAAAATTATATCCACCAACATCATATATTTTTCTAATACTTCTTTACCAGAAGTATAAGATTGAGTCTAAATATATTGTTATTTGGTAAAAAAAAGAAAAGATATTCGAAATCGAAGAACAAGACAATAAATGTTGAAAAATACAAATGTCATACGAACTTTTACTAGTTCACAGCATGAAGATGCTTTACGACAAGAACTATAATTTAATGTCATTTCTTGATAAATCCCTAGGTGAAAATACTTTCAACTAAGGATAATTTCTAAAAGAACATCTGGAGGCATGAATTATAAGTCTACTATAGTAGCCTTTGTGTGAATAGTGAAAGGAGAAAAGGGAAAGATGGGAAATTAACGCAAAAGTCAAAACCTGGCGGAATAGCATGAACTTTACTTATAGCTCACGCCGTGAAGTCTTGCTGAACCTCTCCTATAAATAACCAGCTTTGCAAGCTCATTGGACACACTACTTGACACATTTCTATACTCTCTTCTTACTAAAACACTCTTAAACTCTCTGTACAAAACTCTCACCGGGTCTATCTAAATCAATTAGATAGTATCTAAAAGGGTTAACTTGTTGCAACACCGGTTTTCACGCGTTTAAAATAAAGGAAAATTTAAGCTTTTTAAACTTATATAATAAAAGCCAGCAGCGGAAGTAAACGTCATTACAAAATATTGTAAGTGTTAACTGACTGCAGTTAAATACAACAAAAATATGCCAAGTTCAACAGTTTGGTGTTACCAACTAACTGACCACCACCGACCATCGGATCACAAATATTTACAACGAGCAGTGTTCCGCAAAAGGTATGTACAACAACTACCAACAATCCCGCCTCACAAAGGCCAACTACTTCGCATATGCAAAAAGGGAAATTTAGGCACCGTTAGCTACAACTAGCTAGTGAGTACAGATTAGCACATAAGCATCAATAAGCAGGTTATCCCAACTACGGGACAACACATAAGGCTATCCTAACACATAGCGTCGCTCCAACGAGTCAGTAGGAATCATATCTCGCAGGGGGAAAAGCCCCGCTCAACGATTCAAACTGGGGACCATCAGCTACAACTATCCGCAATGGTGGGGGAGCGAAGAGTAGTCCACCAAACGCGTTATGAAGCTCGAAGCTCAACATCTCGGATCTCAACGAAAGCTAAGATCCCAACTCACGTTAAGGAGCGGCGGTTTGCAAGACCACCCCGGCGTGCTGCACACCGAGTACCGTTGATCCCCGTTATTCCATCAAAGGGATCCAGCCTTCGGGAAGAAAGCTGACCTTAACCATGCCATCAACAGTCCGGACCAATACAACACACAACTATAACCCATTACGGGTTCAACTATACGCATGCGATTCATAACCAACGTGTAAAGCAACGTAGCATGGCAACAGTATATAACAACATGGTATAACATACCTCATATACGCACGTGTGCGACATCAACAACATAGTTCAACAAACAACAGACAACGCTACTTACCGAGACTCATGGGAAAACCGGTACTCACCTCGAGATTATAGGAGACATATATGAATTCGGGAATCCCAGGAGCACACGGAATCGTCCGAATCACCTAACACATCATGTGTAGGTTCAGTCAACGTCTAAAAGTACTATCACTGCTTCTATGCAAACATACAACAAACAACAAGCAACAACCAATCTGGAATAGCCTCTACGACTGTAGAGAATGTGTCCTACGGCCGTAGGACTCCTTACGGATACCCCCTACGGCCGTAGGAACAAGCCCTACTCCCGCAAGGGTCCTTTTCCAAGAAATCATACCCTATGACCGTAAGGACCATACCCTACGCCCGCAGGAGTGATTCTTTGGGTACCAACGGTCGTAGGTTATGTACCCACGCCCGTAGGCTTCCTTCCTTCACCCGTAGGTGGTAAACCACACAAAATACACGAAATACACTACTACGGCCGCAGAGAACCCTGCCTACGGCCGCAAAGACCACAACAACCCCCTACGGCCGTAGAGATGGTTTCCTACGCCCGTAGGGACCTCCGTTACAGCAGACTTCGTCCCTGTTCGGACTCAGACCTGCAACTTCGACACTTTTGACCTTTTTATCGACTGAAACTTCATTTTAGTCGTTCCTACATGTTGTTTAACACCTCTACAATATTACCTACATGATTCCTTTACTTCAAAACATTTTAGATTGATCAATTCAACCTTCAAACTACCAATTCCTACTTAAAACCTTACAAGTGGGTTTCATGTCAAGAACACTTACAAGGACAGCAAGAAGATGTGTCAGGATCGGATATATATTATATCAAATAACAAGAACTAACTTTTAAATAATAAATCAGAGTAATATAAAAGTTAATCTTTAACTATGATCACAATCAACTAAGAAGTTGCGGAATCACACTTAATTGATTAAAGAAGGTTTTAAACAAAGATTAATTCAATCAAACAGTAGTTTTATTAATCAACCAGAATGATTACAAAAGCAAACTTCACCCCCAATCTAACTTATTCTGTTAGACGAAGAACACAGACTGTTCTTAGGTTTCAACAAGAAACTTAGAGGCTAAAACACTTTCAGAAAAATAAATAACAATAAGAACAAAATGCTTTGAATAATGAGATCAAGTCGTCGTCGTCAATTGATCATCTAATGAAGTATATATAGACTCTTGATCCTCCTTGAATTGTTGACAGTTAGGTAATCTTCTATCTTCTGAGATAATCTTGATAATCTTCAAAGTATTTCGAGATATCTTCTAAGATAGGATTTTCCAAATATAGCTCAACAGAAACTGTTTAATGAACACAACAGTTCTTTATCCTTCTAACAGTCTTCAGCTTCAAGGTCTTCTAACAGTTTTGACTTTGCCAACTAACAGTTCTGAACTTTTGTACTAACAGTTGTAAACCTTGCAGCAATTGTTAGTTACAACTGTTATCACCAAAATACTCTAACAGTTTTACCTTTGCATGTTCAACAGTTTCAATAACTTAGCGAATTTCCCAACAATCTCCCCCTAACTTAAAGTATTGAACAATACACTTAAGTTGTTTTATAGGGTTCAACCATAGAAACATTCACATAAGCAAAGAACACATTAACATTAATTTTGCAAAGTAAAATTGTTATAATCAAAATATGAAAGAAAAATTACATTTTCTCTTTCTCTATCAGCTCCATCCTTTCTTTCAGTCTTCTTCCCAGATCTTCCCTTAACCTTACAGGACCATAGAACCTTGCCTTTACCATGTACATCAGCTTGGTCCTACTGTGATCAACAAAATTAAGATCAAACCACTGGGTTTTAGCATTGTTTGTCACAAGATTATACACCCTTGATCTTTCAAAAACTTTCACAGTCATTATAGGAAATCTTTCATCACTTGTCAGTATTGACATTACTCTCTGTGGATTGCATATACTCGATAAATGTACTAAAAATACTTTTATCTCAATTTCAGCATCCTTTCCAAAATGACTTACCCCATATTCATACATTTCTTGTACATCTCTCCTGGTCACACTATCCATCATTGCAGAGAAACTGACATAGCTTTCAATTGGTTCTACCTCTCTAACAATGGTGACACCCTGCTTTCCAGTTTCCACTCTCAGCATTTCAAACCTCCATTCTTTGATATGCGACTTTTGAGCTTCAAATTTATCAATTCTTTCTTTTATCTCTTTTGAGAGTCTATCTTGCAAAATAGTTTTGACCAAGCCTGTTTTGACTTTTTCTTCAGACTGTTGGGGTTTTTGGACTGATTGGGGTTTCTTCTTTTCCACTACTGGCTTGGGAGGTGGAACTGTTTTCTTCTTTACAACTCTTTTTCTTTTTACTCCCTTACCAGCAGCTTCCTTTACTTTCTCTTCTTCATCAATCTGAGTAGTAATCTCATCAGCCAGCTTCTTTGCTATCTCAAAATCAGTCTGTTCTTGTTCTCTTAGCTCAGCTGCTAGCCTTAATGCAAATTCATGATCACGCTCTTCTTGTTGCTGTCTTGAAAGCTTGAGTTTAGGACAAACAACAACAATTTCTTTACCTTTGCCTGAAACAGGAGGCAACTCAGATTCTTTCTTTCCTTCCTGGATGACTATCCCTTTATATCCTTTCTTTGGTGGTAAAGATTCTAACGTAGCAACCTTTCCATCAAGCCATCCATCATCAATTTTCTGTGCCATTCTAGAAGAACTTATTCCCAGATATTGAGCACTAATATCAACCAAATAGTTCTGCTTAACTGTTGACCACGATTTGAAAATCTCAGTGCTTGGAACATCTGCAGTTGATACCATCCTGTTGATTAGCATCCTATCAACACTTGAAAGCTGTTCTTCTTCTTCTTCATTAACCGCTTGGACACTTGCAACTGTTAGTTGATTTGAAGTTACAACTGTTGGTTGTTGTGTTGCAACTGTTTGCTCATTTGGAGCAACAACTGTTTGTTTATCCTGTGAAACTGTCTGCTTAACTTCTTCCTGCTTGGATTTTCTTCTTCCTTTAGCTTGAGCAGTTGAAGAGATTTTCACCAAGGATTTGGGTTTAAGCAACATCTCATGAGTATGAAGAACATTTGTTGCTTTCTTCAGATTCTCATCAAGAAAGTTCAGCTGCTTATCTTGCCTTATTAACACCTCATTGTGAACTGCTACCACCTTGAGTACCTCGGTTGCCTTCTCCAACTGTTCAGTCAGTTCTTTTATCTTCTCATCTTGAGAAACTATCCTTTTGTTTTGAAGAGCAATCCTTTTCTTTAGGTGTAAATGAGCAGCAAGGTAAGGTGCAAAGTTAGGATCCGTCAATGCATGTTGTTTCAGTCTAGTCTCAATGTCAGTTAGTGTTTCCACTGTGACCATATCATCGACATTTTTCACTGGTGGCTTACTCCCCTGAGTATCACCATCAGTACCCCTCTTTTCTTGGTTCTGGGGATTACCAGAAACTGTTTTACTAGTCTCTGTTGCCATGGTTGAGGTCTTAGCTATGTTAACACTGTCCTGTTTATCCCTTGCGGATAAAACAGTAATGTCAGCCTCAAAGACCATATGATCACCCTCTTGAGGAATGATCACCTCCTCATTGTGCCTGGGAGACAGCACCAAAGGTTCCCTTTCGATATTCTGCACAGGTAAATGCACGTGTGCAGGGCTAACAGTTTGGGGTTCTCTAACTGTGGTGGAAGGAGCACCAACAGTTTTCCTCCTTTTTTTAAATATTTTTAGTGCAGGGGCTTGTGTTGTAGATTTTTCAAAAGAAGCAGGTTGGAAATTTTGAGTATCTTGGACTGTGGGTTCCAGTGTTGGTGGTGTAGCAATACGATGGGTTTCATGCTCAACACTGGCAGTCCTGTTTCTTGACAGAAACTACACCATTTCAGAGAGTGGAGGAGTTATGGCACCAGAGAAACTCTTGCCATTAATCAACAGTTTGCTCAAAGTGAAAGCCACATGAGCAGAGGGAATAATGACCCTCTTGTGTGTTTTTAGATTTGGCATCAAAAAGTTTAACAATACTTGCACAAATCGAGGATACATAAAAAAGAGACCATACTTGGTCCCTAGATGTTTTACCATGCCATTGAAAATTAATTTTGAAAAATTGAAGCAACGATTGTTGGCCAAACAGATTAAGGCCAAAGCAATGTTGCTTCCAAACTCGTTCCATCCTGTTCTTTTAGGACTAATGCACTGCTGGAGAGTATGGATTAAATACTTCCAGTGAGCACAAAATTGTCCCTTATAGAATGTACCCTTCCCTGAAGGACCTTCATACCCAAGCTTAACAAGCTCGGCATGCAAAAAATCTAGTGAAACTGAATCAGAATACTCACCCTCACTATCATTGAGTTGTAGAATGTGGCGAATGGTGTCCTCAGAGATTGAGACGGTCAACTCATCAATGGTAGAATCAATCCATTGCACGTCATCAGTTGTTCGAAGTTGAGCATGTTTCCAAAACTGATCAATGTAAGAAGTATATATGGTAGGATTGATGGTGAGTGCAGTGTTGAGATCGGACAATGAGAGATAATCAATCATATCGTGAAACATGTGAAGATCATCGGGTTTTGAAAGAAAAGCAAGCATGTTATGTTCCTTGACGAATGGAAGGGGAGCCATGGCGATTTGATAGCAGAATTCTAGGGTTTTAGTGTTCAAACGAAGTTCAGTATGCGTAAAGAAACCTCTGAGGAGGGAATGGTTTATATATGTTTCGATTGTTGAACGCAATCCAAAGGCTTCCAAAATCCTGCAAAGACCAAAGCACCCTTTAATAGCTTAACAGTTGACGGACAAAAATGAACTAACAGTTGAGAAACTGTTTTTAATAGCTTAACAGTTGACGGACAAAAATGAACTAACAGTTGAGAAACTGTTTTCATAAGATGTAACAACTGTTATTCAAAAGTTCACTCCCTTTTGTTTGATCATTTATATGAATTGACAGTTGTTTAGGGTTTACAACTGTTCTTCATTTCTCGCCCTTAGTTGACAAATTTCTCCCCCTCAGTTGCACATGGACTTTGTCTAACAGTTGCCGAAGCCATATGCTAACAGTTGAAAAACTGTTAGTATTGATTGAAACAGAAATGTGCAACTGTCAAACAAACTTTCAGCTCACATATATCAAATGCTGAAGCAATAAAAATAAAACATTAGAGAACACAGTCATCAACATAAGATATATTTTATTCAAGATAATCACAATTGAGCTACAATAATTTGAAAAGAAAAACAAAACAAAACTGTCTTGTATTATAGATCTAAACACAGCTTATAAGAACTGTCTTAACTCCTAGATCTACACATGACAAATTATCGATAACAGTTTGTATCATCAAATATGAACTTTAAGGGAAGACAATCATCATCACATTCTTGCTCAAGACTGTCTTCGTTATTTAAGAATCGAGTTCAGAATAGCCTCTACAGTGCCACCATCGCCTTACTGAGAAGCCTGTCTTTAAAGAATGGTCATGTAATACACGAGCCATTGTTGGTACTGCTTATCTAATTGTGCAAGGCCGTCTCGTAGGTGTGGGAGAACAATGATCTACACCGTAAGTGTAGACAACTTTCTCCGTCAACTGTTGACAAGCCTTAGACAATGGTCAAAACATACTACCTACCAATGGGTGTGCAGTAGACCTTCTCATCATATGCATCACCAGAGACGATTGTCATAATTTGCCTCGTGGGTGTGCAGTGGAACTAGTCATCTATGACAGTGACTTCCACTGCCTCATCATCTGAGGCCCTCTGGTGGTTACGAGTATTATATCTTCGAACATGGAACCACACTACGGAGTTTGTAGTGCCTGCTAGGTTCAAGACGAATCTTAGACAACATGGTGTAGGCAATTCATGAAAGAGAGTGAAATTTTCAAAATCACCTCTTATACGAATATGATCAATTGGTTTAGTTGGCCTACGTGGATCTGGATGTTGTGTCAAGGTAAACCTATCCCGATCATCATGCATCCCAAGAACACATGATGAGTAATGCCAAAGCTCATGCATTCTTACAAATGGGGCAGGGATGGTTACATAACTTTGTCTAACATTAATATCTTTGAGGGTTATTAGAAAAAGTTAGTATCCATTTGCAGAGAGAAGAGTGTGCAAATGTAGGTGTGATTTGTGAAGGATGGGTGCAAGACTATTTATAGAGAAACTAGGAGGCATTAATGTCCATTAATAGCCATTAATGACCATTAATATCCAGTAATTTCCATTAATAGCATGCAGTGACTGGTCATATCAAATGCACTATAGAACAAGCAAAATGACTCACCTTTATCAGTTTGGAACTGTTGATTCAAGAAAGTGAATTTACCTTTACCTCATAACAAGGACAGTCACGAGTGTGAAAAACTGTTTGTGAGACAGGTCAGCAGATATGTCCAAAACTGATGTGTGAAATTGCATTTCCCTCTCTGAATACTTAAAGGATAACAGTTGTTAGAAAACGTAACTAACAGTTGCAAACTGTTAGTGTGAAAAACATGGAATAATGAACAACTGTTAGTCCAAGTTAATCATTCCAATGTTGGAAATCAAAAAGTTGAATCTGCTCACATCAAAAGCTTTAGTGAACAAATCAGCTAATTGATCATCAGTATGAATTTTCATAACTTGGATTAATCTCTTTTCATTGCAGTCTCTTATGAAGTGAAATCTGATTTCAATGTGCTTGGTTTTAGAATGCTTCACTGGATTATTAACTATGCTAATAGCACTGGTGTTATCAACATAAATAGGAGTATTTAAGAAAGACAAACCATAATCCAGAAGCTGATTTTGGATCCATAACACTTGTGAACAGCAGCTTGATGCAGCAATGTATTCAGCCTCAGCTGTTGAAGTTGAAACTGTTGTTTGTTTCTTGCATTGCCATGAGACCAGCCTTGATCCAAAGAATTGACATCCTCCAGAGGTTGATTTTCTGTCCACATTGGCTCCACCATAGTCACTATCAGAATATGCCACCAAATCAAAAGGTGAATCTTTAGGATACCAAAGTCCCAATTTTGGTTGGCCTTTGAGGTATCTAAAGATTCTCTTTACAGCAAACAGGTGTGACATCTTCGGACTGCATTGGAACCTGGCACAAACACAAACAGCAAACATTATATCAGGTCTAGAAGCAGTTAAGTACATTAATGAACCAATCATTGATCGATAGAGGTGTATATCAACATCCTCCCCCTCAGAATCTGCTCCCAACTGTTTGTGTGTTTCCATTGGAGTACTTGCCAGCTTCACATCTTGATAGCCAAACTTGTCCAATATGTCCTTGACATACTTAGATTGGCTTAGAAAAATACCAGTGGGCTTCTGTTTGACTTGTAATCCCAAGAAAAATGTGAGTTCACCCATTGAACTCATCTGAAATCTTTTATGCATAATGACTTCAAATTCTTTGCACAAGCTGTCATTTGTGGATCCAAAGATTATATCATCAACATAGATTTGAACAAGCAAAATCTCTGTTTTAACAATCTTTGTAAACAATGTTTTGTCAATTGTGCCTCTCTTAAAACCATTCTCAAGGAGATAGGATGACAATGTCTCATACCAAGCTCGAGGAGCTTGATGTAGACCATATAGGGCTTTATCTAACCTATATACCTTGTCAGGGTACTTTGAGTCTTCAAAGCCAGGGGGTTGACACACATATACCTCCTCATCAATAGTGCCATAGAGAAAAGCAGACTTGACATCCATTTGATACACCTTAAATCCTTTGAAGCTTGCAAAAGCAAGAAATATCCTAATGGCTTCAATCCTTGCAACAGGTGCAAAAACATCATCATAGTCTATTCCTTCCTCTTGTGTGTAGCCTTGTGCAACCAGTCTTGCTTTGTTCTTGATAACAATCCCTCTTTCATCTTTCTTGTTTCTGAACACCTACTTGGTGCCAATTACTCTTTTACCTCTTGGAAGCTCAACCAACTTCCAAACATGCTGAATTTGAAATTGTAAAAGCTCCTCTTGCATTGCCTCTACCCATGAAGGATCTTTCAATGCCTCAATTGCTTTCTTTGGTTCTATTTGAGACAAAAAGCAAGCATTCACGTCAAATTGGGCAAGATCCACACCACTATTTTTATTTTGCAGCATATTCCTTGTTCTGATAGGAGTGGTTGGATTTCCAATTATTTGTGATATTGGATGAATCTTGTGAACTCTTGATGTAGGAATGTTTTCTTCAGTCAGTTCATCCCCTAGATTAGACAGATCAAACTCACATTCACTTGAATTTTCAGCGTTATCACACACTTGATCAGCAGAGTCAGTGTGGTGTTGAGGATCATGGGATTCCATGTCCTTTAAAGATTCAGCATCCATCAATGGATCAACAGCATTGGAGAACTCTTGTTGAAGCATAGGAATCACAACAAAGTCTTCAGTAACTTTGTTTGAACCAACAGTTGTTGGTTTTGAGCTAACAGTATCAAAACTGTTTGGGCTGGAGGAAGATGTTTGATGATTTTCACCAACAGTTGTTGGGGTACCTGTAGCTGTTTCAGTAGAATACTCAAAAGAAAGAGATTTAGACAATGCATCAATATCAAATAACCAATCAGGTCCATTACCTGCAATATTGATCCTATTTTCATTGAAAGAGACATTCATACTCTCTTCTATGATTCTAGTGACATTGTTAAAAACTCTATAAGCTTTACTTTGAGTGGAGTATCCTACAAAGAAACCTTCTTCAGCCTTACTCTCAAACTTGCCTAACTGTGACTTGGTATTAAGGATAGTGCACGGACAACCAAACGGTTTGAAGAAGTTGATTAAAGGTTTTCTCTTGAGAAACAACTCATAAGGAGTTTTCCCTTTGGACTTGACTACTTGTACTCTATTCTGAACATAGCAGGCAGTGTTCACTGCTTCTGCCCAGAATGTCATTGGAAGTCTAGAATCGGCTAACATTGACCTAGCAGCCTCTATCAAAGTCCTATTCCTTCTCTCAGCAACTCCATTCTGTTGGGGAGTCCTAGGAGCACTAAACTGTCTTTCAATACCTTTACTTTCACAAAAACTGTTTAGCTCATAGTTCTTAAATTCAGAACCATTGTCAGATCTAATGACTTTCACCTTCAAATCAGATTGATTTTCAATTTTAAGAATAAGAGACTTAACTAACTCAGCTGTTTCATCCTTTGTTCTAAGAAATTGAACCCATGTGAACCTGGTGAAGTCATCAACTATGACTAAACAATACGCTTTCTTCCCTATACTTACCACAGATGTAGGACCAAAAAGGTCCATGTGTAACAATTGTAAAGGTGCAGTAATAGAAGAAACTTCTTTGGTCTTATAAGAAGTTTTGTGTTGCTTGCCTTTAAGACATGCCACACAATGATCATCACACGAGAACTCTTTTTGGGGCAAACCTCTTACCAAACTGTTTTTAGCTAACAAGTTCATGGTTTTAAAATTCATGTGACACATCCTTCTATGCCAAATGGCAGACTCATCATGAGATGCTTTGGAGAGTAAACAGCTTAACACATTCTGTTTAGCAATCTTTTGTGGATCAAGACAATATACATTATCTTTTCTAGGTGTTCTTAAAAGAACATCCTTCTCATTTAATTTAAAATCTTTTGAAAGAATAATGCATTCTGAATCTGTAAACAAAACTTTGTTTCCATTGTCACAGATTTGAGATACACTTAACAGATTGTACTTAAGCTGTTCAACAAAGAAAACATTATTAAATGTAAGTGTACCTGCCTCAACAGCTCCTTTACCTGTGATTTTTCCTCCCTTTGGATTTCCTCCAAATGCTACAAATCCTCCATTGATTCTTTTGAAATCCTTCAAACATTGTGGATTTCCAGTCATGTGCCTTGAGCATCCACTATCCACATGCCAAATTTCTCCTTGATTCGCCCTATGAATGCTCTGCACAAATACAATCAGTTAGTAGCAGGAAGTACCCAGGCCATGCAGGTCTTGGGTACACCATTCAAGTCATAATACCTAAACAGAGTTTTGTTCCTTTTGATTTCATCCAAATTAGATTTCTCTAACTTGTGTGAAGAATACTTTGTAAGAACATGTGGTTTCCAACTGTTATGATTAACAGTGGATACCTTTGAACAAACAGCTGGTGGAGTTGGTAAAACAGTTGAATCAAATTGTGATTCCTTTTGAGTTTTAGTTTGAAAAACAGTTTTACCTTTTCCAGAATCAGTTTGTTTCTGAATTTTCATCCAAGCCAAACCAGCAGCTTTTGGTTTTGCTAAAACAGTTTTGGAACTGTTAGTTGGTTTGGATGTAACAGTTTTAGAACTGTTTGCCAGTTTTGGCTTAACAGTTTTAGAACTGTTGATCTGTAGTTTGGGACTTTTGTTTTGAGTGCCATTGGTATGTGGGTTATAGTAACAGTCTTGAACTAAATGATTAGATCTTCCACAAATGTAGCACTTTTTGGTTTTCACAATAGGTAAACCAGTTCTTTGTGACCAGAATTGGTTCCTATTTCTTTGATTTCCTCTAACAGCTGCAGATTGAGGAAACTTTTGGACACCATGTTTTTGACATGTGCATGCAGGCACTTCAGTATGCCTTTTCTTAGATTTGGGTTTAGCCTGAGGTTTTGCAGCTTCCTTCTTCTTCCTAGTATACACAACTTCACCAACTTTCTCCTTTCCTTTGGCTTTGGTACTAACAGTTGGGCTTTTTAGCTTAGAACTGTTTGGGTTCTTGTTGGAACTGTTAGTGTAAAGATGGGGACTATTTATAACAGTTGTGGAACTGCTAATAGAGTTAACAGTTTTTGAGGATTTTGGCTCATTGGTGAGGGGTTCAGTGGATGCTTTTACAAACACCACAGGTTGTAAAGATGATTTTGTGGGAATGGGCTCACACAGGATGTGATTTTCATATGGAATACCTTCATCCTTCTTCACAACTTTCTCATTATCTTCAACACTTACTACTGACACAACTTCATCTTCATAACTCTCAAACTTTGGATCAGCTAACTTAAGTTCATCTTCCAAAGGTTCATTAACATATCTGTCAGCTACCTCAGACATTGGAGTTATGTAGTTTTGGTTGTATGGAGGTGGGGTTTGTTTGTATCCTAGGCCAGTTTTCACCTTGTCTCTCACTTGAGATTGTAGCAGAGTCTCAAGCTTAAGGTTTGCAGCCTTGAACATTCCAAGATCAATGTCCACACCCTCCAATTTCTTTGTGAGTTCATCCACCTTGCTTTCTTTTTCAACCAACTTCTTTTTCAGACTATCAATCTCATCTTGAAACTGCTCTTTCTCCCACTTATGATATTTTCTATCATAGTCCATTTGCAGTTCATTAGCCTGATAGTCTTTAATTTTCTTTTCAAAATCTTCTATCACAGCAGTATACTCATACCTTCTCTCCTCCATTTTACTTAGAGCAGCACATACTTTCTTATTGTGCTCTCTAAATCTCTTAACAATAGCTCTACATTCACCAGGACATAGTTTAGAAGATACCTGTATGTCCTCAGATTCTGGAGAATCCATCTTGATGGAGGAGTCAGTCAATGCCATCAAAGCTTTGTTGCTGGTAGCCTCCTCTGCTTGATCACTCCAATCAAATCCATGGCCTTCTTGTGAGACCAATGCTGATGAGGTATGGTTCTGAGTTGGCCTCTGACCTTGATTCTGAACTTGTCCACCAGATCTGCATTCTCTTGCAAAGTGGCCAAGTTGTTGACATTTGAAGCATCTAACCTTTGACTTGTCAAATCCAGCCTTGCCATCAGCTCTGAAATTCATGTTTTGCCTTCCAGTCCTTTTAATGAATCGCTTGGCTCTAACAGTAAGCATGGCCATCTGCCATTTGAGATCCATTTCCTCAAGATCATCAGGGTGCACTTGTTCAAGATCCTCATTGGTGAGGGTTGAATGTGCATGGCTGGCAAGAAAAGCTTCAAGAACTGCATCTGGAGTATTCATATCTAGTCCAACAACAGAACTAATACCTGCACCACAATCAAGAGAGTTAGTTAATGAATGGTTTGATTCCATACCTGAGGAAGACAGGAGAGCAGCATTATGGCTAGGGATAGCAGTTTTTCTTTTTCCCTCTATCTCTCCCTCAAACACTATCAAACTATTATAGAGGTCATCTAACTCTATGTCTTCAAGAGAATCCTTGGTTCTCCATTGTGCAGCAAACACAGTCCATTCATCACCTAGAGACCTAAGAAATTTTCTATTTATCTCATCTTGATCAAGCCTAACCTTAGCACTCTCCAGTTGACTCACCAGTTTGTAAAACCTATCAAAGATTTGGGTGATACTCTCATTCTTCCCACTGGTGAAGTTCTCATAGGCTTGTTTAAGAAGATCTCTTTGGTTTCTCTTAGAACTAGCATTCCCAGCAAACCTCTTTTCCAGAGCATTCCAAAGTTCATGAGCATCATCAAATTTCTTGAATTGATGTTGATACTCATTGGGAATTGCAATCTGAAGGATGCTGAGGGCTTTCATCTCAATCATTCTATTCTTCTTTTCAGCATCTGTCTTTGGTGGTGGTTTCTTCTTTGGTTTTCCATTCTCATCCAGTTCAATGGTATTAGTAGGAACAGTTTCAATGATTTGCCAAACATCATAGTCCATTAGTTGGACATGCTGTTTAATTCTTAGTTTCCACATCTCAAAATCAGATGGTTTGAGCATGGGAACACGAAAGTTGGACCCTGATCCACTGTTATCAGAAGAACCTCCCGAATCCATTGAAACAAATTGATTTAAACAAAAAACAATTTTGAAAAATAAAGCAAGGTAAAGCAAAAACCTTCAACTGGTGATCAAAGGAACCTTAATGATAAGGCTCTGATACCACTTGTCAGGATCGGATATATATTATATCAAATAACAAGAACTAACTTTTAAATAATAAATCAGAGTAATATAAAAGTTAATCTTTAACTATGATCACAATCAACTAAGAAGTTGCGGAATCACACTTAATTGATTAAAGAAGGTTTTAAACAAAGATTAATTCAATCAAACAGTAGTTTTATTAATCAACCAGAATGATTACAAAAGCAAACTTCACCCCCAATCTAACTTATTCTGTTAGACGAAGAACACAGACTGTTCTTAGGTTTCAACAAGAAACTTAGAGGCTAAAACACTTTCAGAAAAATAAATAACAATAAGAACAAAATGCTTTGAATAATGAGATCAAGTCGTCGTCGTCAATTGATCATCTAATGAAGTATATATAGACTCTTGATCCTCCTTGAATTGTTGACAGTTAGGTAATCTTCTATCTTCTGAGATAATCTTGATAATCTTCAAAGTATTTCGAGATATCTTCTAAGATAGGATTTTCCAAATATAGCTCAACAGAAACTGTTTAATGAACACAACAGTTCTTTATCCTTCTAACAGTCTTCAGCTTCAAGGTCTTCTAACAGTTTTGACTTTGCCAACTAACAGTTCTGAACTTTTGTACTAACAGTTGTAAACCTTGCAGCAATTGTTAGTTACAACTGTTATCACCAAAATACTCTAACAGTTTTACCTTTGCATGTTCAACAGTTTCAATAACTTAGCGAATTTCCCAACAAGATGATACTAAATCAGCCAATTCAACAACTATAACTCCAAATCAGATTGTTCCCTTTTGATTTCTCTTCAAATCTCCAAGTATGTGTGTTTGCTTTCTTACGTACGTACATATGCTTGTGTGTGTATTTGTGTGTGTAGTGTGTGTTCCCAGGGGATAAGGGAAACACACAAACCGACCTTGGTTGGTTTAATACCCCGTGTGAATATTTTGTTCTCCTATTCAACTTAAAACACGACTTAGGTTTATCCGTTTTAACTAACGGAGATATTTTCGGAAATCATTATCCGAAACCGTTCAACTATTTACCAACATTTTCTATTTATGAAACATTTCTAACTTTAGCCACATAACCACGTGTACCAAAAAATAACAACAATTAATCAACAAAATAACTTAAACAACTTGGTTAACATCAATGTACAACTGAACAAACACGAGGTACAACTATTTACAACTAGGCCCTAAATTAGGGTGTTACAAATCTATCCCCCTTAAGAAGATTCCGTCCTCGGAATCTGATCGTACACAAACAAGTGAGGGTATCTAGATCGCATGTCGTCTTCGGTCTCCCAGGTCATGTTCGAACCTAGGTTGTGCTTCCACTTGACCAAAACCAGTTTTATCATCTTTCTGCGCAACTTCTTGATCTTCGAACCAAGTATTTCAACCGGTTCTTCAACTAGACGTTTTGAAGCATCCACTCTCAACTCTTGTAGAGGCAGAATCTGGTTCTCCTCCACTTTGCATTTACGCAAGTAACACACGTTGAACATGTTATGAATTCCAGAAAGCTCTGGTGGCAACTCAAGCGACACCGTCTGGTCGTTAACTTTACGAAGGATTTTAAACGGACCAATATACCTCGGGCTTAACTTGCCCTTCCGACCAAATCGAATAACGCCTTTGCAAGGAGAGACCTTTAAGAATACTCGTTCGCCCTCCTTGAATTCAACAGGTCTACGTTTTGGATCTGCGTATACCTTTTGTCTATCACGAGCGGCTTTCAACTTTTCGCGAGCGATTTTAACTTTATCAGCTGTAATCTGAACGATCTCGGGTCCGGCAAACTGCTTCTCACCGGGCTCGAGCCAACATGTTGGTGTGCGACAACGCCTCCCGTACAACATCTCATATGGAGGCATCCCAATACTGGAGTGATACGAGTTGTTGTAAGCAAACTCGATCAAAGGTAAGTGAGAATCCCACGCACCACCGAATTCGAGAACACATGCGCGAAGCATGTCCTCCAACGTCTGAATCGTTCTCTCTGACTGACCATCTGTCTGTGGATGATACGCCGTGCTCAGGTGAACACGAGTACCAAGTTCATTATGCAAACTCTGCCAAAAATGGGAAGCAAATCGTGCATCCCGATCAGATACAATCGAACATGGCAAACCATGTCGTGATACCACCTCATTCACATACAACTTTGCTAGCTTTTCCAACGGAGTAGACTCACTGATAGCTAGAAAGTGAGCACTCTTGGTCAATCGGTCGACAATGACCCAAATTGCATCATGACCCCTTAGGGTTTTTGGTAACTTTGTCACAAAGTCCATCGTAATGTGATCCCACTTCCACTCTGGAATCTCAAGTTGTTGCAGATTGCCATAAGGCTTCTGGTGTTCCTGTCTTAACTTGCGCGCAGATTTGACATTTCTCCACGAAGGAAGCAATGTCTCATTTCAAAGTAGGCCACCAATACAACGCTTTCAAGTCGTGATACATCTTTGTGCTGTCCGGATGAACCAACAACCTAGACTTATGGGCTTCCTGCAGTATCAAATCACGATTACCACCATGAAGTGGTACCCATACGCGAGACTGAAAAGTCTTTAATCCACAGTTATCGTCTACGAGTTGATCTTTTTGCTTCCTCATTATTTTAGCTTTCAGATTTTCATCTTGTAATGCCACTTGTTGCGCTTCCTTCAATCGAGCAATGATATCGGGAACCACAATAAGTTTCATAAACTTCGCGTCTACGGTAGAGCTTTTGCGACTTAAGGCATCCGCTACCACATTTACCTTACCAGGATGGTAGCGAATTTCACAATCATAGTCTTTTATCAACTCGAACCATCTGCGTTGCCTCATATTGAGCTATTTCTGCGTGAAGACATATTGTAGGCTTTTGTGATCTGTGCAAACCACACATTTGGTGCCGTAAAGATAGTGTCTCCATAATTTCATGAGGTTTCAATTGCCTTGACGCATAGGCAATTACTCTATCACGTTGCATCAACACACACCCCAATCCGGAGTACGAAGCATCACAATAAACAATGAAGTCTTCAGATCCTTCTGGCAACTAAAGAATTGGAGCTTCGCACAATAGTCGTTTCAGAGAGTGAAACGCTTGTTCTTGAGCTTCTGCCCAAACAAATGCAACATATTTACGAGTTAACTTAGTCAGAGGACCTGCAAGTTTAGAAAAGTCGCGGATAAACCGCCGATAATAACCAGCTAAGCCAAGAAAGCTTCTAACTTCAGAAGGAGTTCGGGGAACTCCCCAATTCATCACCGCCTCAACCTTCGCTGGATCAACCTTCACGCCATCGCTGCAAATCACGTGACCAAGAAAATGGAATTCTCGCAACCAGAATTCACACTTCGAGAATTTAGCATAAAGCTTCTCTCGTTTAAGAGTTTCAAGGACTTGTCGCAGATGTAACTCGTGTTCAGCTTCGGTTTTAGAATAAACGAGAATATCATCAATAAAACCCGGTTCATCAGGTCCATGAAAACAGCAGGAGCATTGGTTAAGCCAAAAGGCATCACCAAGAACTCGTAATGACCATAACGAGTACGGAAAGCCGTCTTTGGAACATCTTCATTAGCAACTAACACTTGATGATACCCCGACCGCAGATCGATCTTTGAGAAGCACGTCGCTCCCTGTAGTTGATCAAATAAATCATCTATCCGCAGCAAAGGATACTTGTTCTTTACCGTTCGCTTATTCAGCTCCCGGTAGTCTGTACACATTCTCATCGTCCCATCTTTCTTCTTTACGAATAGCACATGAGCGCCCCATGGAGAAGAACTCGGGCGAATAAAGCCTTTGTCTAGCAACTCCTTGAATCTACGTCATCATCTCGCGAACCTCGGAAGGAGCAAGATGATACGGAGCTTTGGCCACAGGGGTAGCCCCCGGAACAAGATCAATACGATATTCAACGTCTCTGACAGGCGGTAACCCAGGCAACTCGTCAGGAAACACTTCTGAATAATCGGTCACCACCGGAATATCACGAACAACACGTTTCTCCAATTTAGCATCGATCACATGTGCCAGATAACACTCGCAACCTTTTGAAACTGCCTTTCTCGCTTTTATCAGAGAGATGACATGAATATCCGATTTGCGTGTTTCACCACGAGCCACAGCATATGACCCGTCAGGTAGGGAAACTTTAATCAAATTTTTGGAACATAAAATCTCAGCGTTTATCTTGCTAAGCCAATCCATCCCAATTACAACATCGAATCCCGCAATCGGCATAAGAAGGAGAGAGATAGGAAAACTACTCCCGTCGATATCAATAACTGCTTGAGGGACATTATCAACAACTGGAACTACTTTACCACTAGCAATCTCTACTCTTAATGGCTCAGATAATACAGATACAAGCATTTTCAGTTTATCACAGAAAGATACAGATACAAAAGAATACGTAGCTCCAGAATCAAACAACACACATGCTGGGGCAGAATTAATAAGAAATGTACCAGCTATCACGTCCCCAGCACCTTTGGCCTCTTCGGCCGTCATCTGAAATGCTCGTCCTTTGGCTCGGGGAGCACCATCCTTTTTCTGCCCAGAAGTAGACCCACCAGCACCGGTACTCTGCTTCGACCGGCAATCAGATATTCTGTGCCCTGGCTTGTGGCACTTATAACAAACATCCTCTTTGAACTCACACTCAGCAACCACGTGCCCCTTCTGTCCACACCGTAAACATCGAGCAGTGGCTTTAGAACAATCACCACTGTGATAAGTACGGCAAGTTGCACACCACGGACGATCCTCCCTCGGCTTCTTCTAGGAATCAAACTTCCTACCAGCAACAGATTGTCCTTTAGAAGGACCCGGCTTTGAGGACTGCTGAAACTTCCTCTTATGACCTTCACCAGCTCGGTCTTCTCTACCATGTGCACGATCATCTTCAATCTGTCGAGCTATTTCAAACACTCGATCTAAACTCCTAGCCATTCTAACGAGAGCGCGGTAATCAGCAGGCAACATGGCCACAAACTTTCTTATCTTCGCAGCCTCATCCGTCGTCAAGCTAGGGATAAACCTCACTTTATCAATAAAGGCTTGGATCAGAACATCCACCGACTGGTCTCCCTTGCGGAGAGCGTTGAACTCTCTTTCCATCTTTTCCATGTCATAATCCGTACAATATCGCTTTGTGACTTTCTCAGCAAATTGTTCCCACGTCATAGCCGTGATAACTTCTTTACTCAAAGTAGCTTTTACATAATCCCACCAAAACAACGCGCTACCCTTCAACATCCATGCCGCGTATTTGACACGTAACTCGGCTTCACAGTCACAAGAATCAAACACCTCATAGGTCACTCGAAGCCACCTCATGGTATCTGAAGGACCGTCACCACCCTCGAATTCTTTTGGACCGCAAGAACGGAACTTCTTAAACGAACATTTCTCTTGTTTACGCCCTTGCACAGCCGCTAACAACAGCTCCCTTGTAAGCCGGAGCTCTTCCTCCAAACGTGAAATACGCGCTGCTTGATCTGGATCTTGCCTTAGCGGCTCGTAATTATGCGGAGCAGATCCCTCCTCGGCTTCAGGATGAATGCTTGAAGCTTCATCCTCCATACGCTTAAGGGCCTCTTCAGTATTAACTCGTTGCTTAGCCATTCTATGTCAACTTACTACACACGGGAACAACGTTTAGCACTCTACTTATTCAACAACTACTAACGCTACAAGTTAATCTACACATGAAACTACCACATAACGCTCATACTCAACCCCAAATACCCAACTAGGAACACTTAATGATGGTCGGGCCCGAGCTTGAGATTGAATACTCCTACGAGTACCCAATTCCTCAAACTTAGACTCTGATACCTATTTGCAACACCAGTTTTTACTCGTTTAAAATTAGGGAAAATATAAGCTTTTTAAACTTATATAATAAAAGCAAGCAGCGGAAGTAAATGTCATTACAAAATATTGTAAGTGTTAACTTACTCGGCAGTTAAATACAACAAAAATATGCCAAGTTCAACAGTTTGGTGTTACCAACTAACTGACCACCACCGACCATCGGATCACAAATATTTACAACGAGCAGTGTTCCGCAAAAGGTATGTACAACAACTACCAACCGTCCCGCCTCACAAAGGCCAACTACTTCGCATCTGCAAAAAGGGAAATTTAGGCACCGTTAGCTACAACTAGCTAGTGAGTACAGATTAGCACATAAGCATCAATAAGCAGGTTATCCCAACTACGGGACAGCACATAAGGCTATCCTAACACATAGCGTCGTGCCAACGAGTCAGTAGGAATCATATCTCGCAGGGGGAAAAGCCCCGCTCAACGATTCAAACTGGGGACCATCAGCTACAACTATCCGCAATGGTGGGGGAGCGAAGAGCAGTCCACCAAACGCGTTACGAAGCTCGAAGCTCAACATCTCGGATTTGAGGAAGCCGGAGGTATTTGTGGGGATGACCCTATTTTCGGTGGCCAGTACGTTACCAGACTGGAAAAACACTTCAACATTCTTACGCCCACGTGCATATTTGACTCTTATCTTAATATGAGGTGGATTAATCTTTCAACCTTGAGACGTATGCGGGTGGCCCACTACACGGATGCCACCAAAATAGTTACTGCGTGGGGAGACACCAGGGTAGCATCTTAAGATGAGGAATACGAACATGAAAACAGAGGAGGGGAAACAGAGGTGGAGCCCAGCGGCTGGGATACTCATGCGGCATATGAGGATTTATCTGAGAGGGTAAATGGAGTACATTTGTTGGTTGAGTCTATTGAGGAAATGCATAAGAGGTCTATGTATGACCAATACATTATGATGCACTAGTCTTCATGGGTTCATAAGGCTATTTCATCTTGGTATAAATCGTCTAGATCCGCAATGCCTTCTTAGATTTCACCATATCAGCCCCTACCTCAGTGGGATGCAGAGCTGAACAATCCTCCTTATGACACGGTGGATCCGTCAACCAGACGGACATTCATTTGATTGCGTGGTGGTAAAACTCTTTTATTTTAGTTTGGTTTTATGGTGTGGATTTTAGTACTCTTTCCACTTTATTTTGTTTGGATTGCGCATTTGCTGATTTGAAGAATCAATTACTATTATCGATGTGGAGGAACAAACTCAAAAAAAAAAAAAAAAAAACCGAAGACTCAAATTTATAAGAGAAATCAAAAGGATGGCACTTCAAATTGGATGCAACAAAATGCATCCAAATTTAGAACCACCTGGGAGTAAATCTTACTAATCTTTCACTTAGAATTTATTATTTTATTGAAAATATTTCAATCATACATTGGCATGCCAATTGCACACACCAACAACGGTATTACAATAGTAGAAAACATAAGATAGAACTCTATCCACTCCACCACCGGAAGAGTCTTGATGAGGAAGATGGTCATTTTGATGATAACCAATATAACGAACAACAAAAGTGGATGAATCATCTTCAAAGAAAATTAAGAGGAATAGGTTTTTGAGTAGAAAGAAATGTAAGGAAATGGTGTGTGTTATAGAGGGGGAGAAGATGACCGTTATATGACCGTTGGTAATGGTAATATTACCGTTTGCAATGGCAATATGGTAAAAACCATTTGCATTGAGGACAATAAAAATTTCTAAGTGTGGGAAGGAGTTATGTGACTTAACTTTGTGAGAAATTAAGTGTAAAAAGTTTTGTGATAATTTAAAAAAAAATTCAATAATTTTGATCAAAATTTTTGATTTTATTTCTCTCACACATAAACAACAAATTTTTACTAGTTAAATTAGTACAATAATTGTGGTATAATGCATATGAAAATCTCAAATCATTATCCAAAAGAGAGCTTGAGTCTATATATATAGCATTATTTTATGATGCTATCTTTCTTTTGTGTGAGAATGTTCATAAACGATTATGGTAGAACTTGTTACCGAATTGCTAGTCGAAAACCACCAAAATGAGGCAACATACCATTGCACCGATAGAGGCCTTCATTTCATTTTTTTTCTCTCTATATGTTTTTAGCCAATTTCTCTCTTGTTTAGATATTCTTAAATTTGGATATCTAATCTGCCATGCATGTATTTGCGTAGTGCTTAACTTTAGCGTTGTTACCCAAATTTTATCCAATCCCATTATTTTTAGATTTCTTTTGGCCTTAGCTTAAGTTTGGATTTTGGTGGATAAATAACAAGCCTTATGTGTTATTCTCAGTTCGAAGCAAGAAAATAAATAACCATTGCTGCCATAAAAATAAAACTTGCAGAAAAGTGCATAGAAAAAAATAAAAAAATAAAAAACGGATATATATTGAAAAAAGAAAAAAAAGAATAGAATCACGTGATTGAGAAAAGTGCATGACAACCAAGTGTTCATATCAATTGGGTGGCCATAAATGTTCATCTCAATTCGAATTTTTTCTATTTTTAGTCTTTTTCAAATATTTCACCCACTACCCTGACCCTTAGCCTAGCCCTCTTGAAGGTTGATGTCTCTAGTGGTGAAGATGAGATTTGGATATATATGTCATGACATTTTGCGTGTTCCCCGAATAAAAACCTCTATACACTTTAATGAACAAGCTAACGATTAGCGAGTATAATAGTATGCATGATATTGACACGATTTTGCCAATTTCCTTGTATACTTTGTCGCTGGGCATGAGAACTAAAAAAATGATGACTTGTCTGATCAATGTTTGAAATTTTCATGAGGTTTGTTTTGCTCGAGGACAAGCAAAGTTTAAGTGTGGGAACTTATAATATTGCTGATATTATACATAATTATATCCACCAATATCATATATTTTTCTAACACTTCTTTACCCAAAGTATAAGATTGAGTCTAAATATATTGTTATTTGGTAAAATCAGGAAAAAGATACTCAGGATCGAAGAACAAGGCAAGAAATGTAGAAAAATACAAATGTCAGGCGACTTGCACTAGTTCACGCCATGAACTCAAGGGAGTTCATGCCATGAAGATGATTTGTGACCGGAACTATAATTTAATGCCATTTCTTGATAAATCCCTTGGTGAAAATACTTTCAACTAAGGATAATTTCTAGAAGAATATCTGGAGGCATGAATTATGAGTCGAATATAGTAGCCTAATGTGTGAATAGTGAAAGAAGATAAGTGAAAAAATGGGAAATTAATGCAAAATTCAAAAGATGCTAGAATAGCCATTTCACGCCATGAACTTTATTTAGTTCACGCCGTGAAGTCTTGCTGAACCTCTCCTATAAATAGCCAGCTTTGGAAGCTTAATGGATACACTTCTTTACACATTTATATACTCCCTCTTACGGAAATACTCTTCAATTCTCTGTAGAAAACTCTCACTAGGTCTATTTAAATAATTTAGATAGTATCTAAAAGGGTTAACTTGTAGTAGTTTGTTTGTAATCAAAGAAGAAATTGTCTTCGTTATGCAAACTGTTAGTACCAAATGGATACTACAACAACAAATGTTTGTAGAAGGGTGGGGGGAATACAAACTTTAACTTTTAAAAGTTTAAAACACACATTTATACATTTATATAATTATTATTGATATGAATCAAGAATGAAATGAACTAGAAGCGGAAATTGTAAGTTCAATAAAAGGTGGCAACAAACAGTCTAACACATAGACTAAGCTATTCCTAAACAACTAATGTAAATGAAGTTCAACACATGAACAAGTTTGATTCTACACAAAGATTGTTAATTCTAAAAGTTTGTTCTTGCTTAAAAGCTTTAACTTTCTTCTAAGACTATTATCTCGAAGTGGTGTTTAGAACTCAATAAATGAGGTGATTTGCATGTTAACCATGCAGTGCTATATATAGAGCTTGATGTCCGGATTGCAAAGGAGGTAGGAGACAAAAGGATTTAGTATATTAATATTATAATTAAAAAGTTAGTGGGTGAAAAGTAAAATCACTTTAAACAAGGATTGTAATTTGACTATTTTACCCTTTCCCTTATTTCTTATTTATTTCTTAATAATTATATTATAATAATAATAATATTTATAATTAAAAGCTTTGAAAACTAAACCTACCTCTAATTTGTCAATAAACCCACCCACCCACCCCACCTTTCATTCTCTCGAGTCTCTCTCTCTCTCTCATACTCTCTCTCTCCCCGATACTCTACCAAAAACCACCATTTCCACCACCAACTCTCACTCTCATCTCTATCTCTAGGTTTGTACTCACACCTGTGTCATTCTCTCTCATACTCTACAAGAAACCACCACTAACCACCACCCAAAACTGCAACCATAACCACAACCACCGTCCGACCTCTCTCGGAAACCATCACACATTACCAACACCGTTCTCTCTGGAAATATGCCGCCACCGCACCGTTCTCTGACTTCTCTCTCGAAGAAGGCAACTCGGACGCCACTGTGGAAGAAGGCGAGCCGCCGCCACACACAATTGAACTCATCTGTCTCTAACACTTATTACTCTAGAACCACTGCCACCGTCACTGTCCTTTGAAAGAACCGTAGATCTTCTTCATTTCCATCTAAAATAAATGGAAGTTATTAAAAAGAATTGTTCAGGTTTTAGAGTTTTTGGTGAGGCGTGAGTGGTGGTAGACGGCGATGAAATATAGGGTTCATGGTTTTTGAATTTTTGCGATAGTTTTTCGAGAGACGGTCTGTATTCAAGTGGTTTTTATGGCGAGGGTCTGTATTCAGATGGTTTTTCCGACAAGTGTCTTGTTTTTGAGTTTTTGCATCAGTGGTGGTGGTGCGCCAGTGAGTGAGAGGCGGTGGTTTTATGTGGACGGTGGGGAGGCGGTGGCTCCAGTGAGTGAGAGAGAGAAGAGTGTATGTGTGCGCGAGAGAGAGTGTGTGAGTGTGCTTATGTGTTTGTGAAGGAATAGAGAGAGAGTATGTGTGTAGGAACATAATAAGATATATATATATATATATATATATATATATATATATATATATATATATATATATATATATATATATATATAGGGTGAGGTTATATATAAAACCTCTCTTAAACATAGAACCTAAAGAACCATCCTGGTAATGACACATGTCACTTTGATTAAGGGCAAAATTAGAAAATAACAAAAAAAAAAAAAAAATATATATATATATATATATATATATATATATATATATATATATATATATATCAACTTTATAACTAAAAAAAACCCCACTCAACTTTAAATGGTCATAACTTATTCGTTTTTAAGAATTTTTGCAAAAAAAAGTATATCGTTGGATTCAGTTTTTCGTCCTCTTTCAAACAAGACCAAGATTGATATATTTGTGAAACTTTTTTTTGAAATGCGAAGTTTGCATTTTGAGCTGGGTTCATTCTAAATTCAAAATGAAAAGAACGAAAAACGCAAAATATAAACATATAGGTCATCTATATGATTTCAAAATGCAAAAATTATGAAAATGCAAAATGCAAATCCAACATTATTCAATGAAAATGCAGTCTAAAATGCAAAATTACACATTCAAACCTAAAATGCAAAATCCATACAAAACATTTAGAAAAATTTGGGAAGAGTGATCTTGTTTGAAAGAGGATTAAAAAACTAAAAGATTGTTATAATTTCTTTGTTTAAATTCACAAAATTTAAAAAGTTATGACAATTTAAAGTTTTTGAGGGTTTTTAAAAAAAAATCGTGGGTTGTTGGAGGGGGGATTTTCCATGTTTGCCCTTTTCTTCCTATATTAATATATCATAATTACAGATTTGCCATCGTTAAATCTTATATATTAATTTTGATGATCCAATGGTCCAGATTGGTGCTTTAGGTTTTTTGTTTAACACATGGTTCTTTATTGATCAAATTTATATATATATATATATATATATATATATATATGAGACGTATGAGTGTTTGGGTAAGGATTTATTTTTAAAAAGGATTAAATATTTAAAACTAACTAAAAATTACAAAAATTGTAAAAAGACCTTAATACCCTTGATTTAACGGACCTGACAAACGGAAAATGTGTGAAAGGGCTTAAAGACTTTTCTTGCAACTTTTTGGAAAAAAATGACTAAACTTGCAACTATGAGATAGTTAAAGGACCATTATACAATCAACTCATTTAAAAATAATTATAAACTACGTAAATTATTGGTGAAAGTGTTGAAGTGGGATTAGGGACAGACATGAGGTGACGGCAGTAACGTGGTATGATGATACTAAGATGTATGATTGTATTTTTGTGCAAACCATCAATCATTGTCATTATTATAATAATTAGGACAGTAAGGTCACATTTTTATTCATTATAATTAAAAACAAATTTAAAATAATTATAAAATATTTATAATGATAAAATCAAGGATTTGATTAAATATAAAAATTGGAAATGTTATAATGGGTAATTTGATATTTAATGTTTAAGTATGTCATATATAAAATTCTCTAATAATTTTATTCAAATTTGACTAGCGAAAAGTCAAATTTGGAATTTAATTTTTGATGTATAGATGGTAAAGATTAAACAATTAAGAGTTAATTACACAAATGGTCTCTGTGGTTTAGCAAATATCCCATGGGTGGTCCCTAAACTTCAAAAATTACACCAACAGTCCCCATAGTTGTCAATTTGTATCAATTTAGTCCAAAATTAACCCCTCCGTCCAAATCACCGTTAACCTTTATACTTGGTGGGGGTATTATTGTCTTTTTACCCTTAAATATATAAAAATTAATTAATAAATCCCCCGAACACACCTGACACCAGACCCGTTTCCTGCACACACCCCTCTCTCTTTGTCTCTGTCTCTTTCTCTTCATCCCAACCCCCAACACCATCACCATGAGACCACCGCCGGATGCAAGAACAAGAATCCAGATCTTAAACATTGAAAAACCCAAACCATAGATCATAAACATTAAACAAGAATTCAGATATTGGTTCGTTCGATTTCTTAAACATGAAAACCCAAACCCATGAAAACCCAAACCACCCGTTTCTACCACCTTCCACCCACCAGCAAACTCAACCACCGCCGGAGCCTTTTAACAGATCCACCTCCGCCACTGCCGTTTAAACAAACGCACCACCGCCGGAGATCTGATAACAGATCCACCTCCGCCGCTGCCAAGAACTCCAAATACCCCCTCTCTTTCTCTCTCTCTCTCTCTTCGTGCCACCGCCCACCTCGTAAAACCGTAGATCTAGGGTTTTGAATCCGATTGTTTTTGTTTGTTCAAATCTAGGGTTTATGTTCAGATCTTGCTTGTTTGTTCAGATCTAGTGTGTTTGTTCAGATCACGGCGGAAGTGGATTTGTTAAGAAAGGAGGGGAAGATGAGGGTGATGGACTGCGGCGAAGGAGAGGAGAGGTGATGGTTCGTCGCATGAAGAAAGAAAGAGAAAGAGAGAGAGAGAGAGAGGTGTACATGAGGTGGTCGCCGGACACAGGGAGGTGGTGGGGTGGTGGTGGCCTGAACTCCAACGGAGGATGTGGTGGTGGTGGTGGTGGCCTGAACTTCATCTTTGATTAGTGATTAGTGTGTAGAGAGATGAGAGAGAGAGAGAGAGAGAGTTTGATGTGAGTTGTGTGTGTTAGTGTAGAGAGGATATAGATGAGAGAGAGAGAGAGAGTTGACTGAGATGGATGAAAATGATTTAAAAATTAAAAATAGAGGAAAAATGTCTTTTTACCCTCACATTTAGAGGGGTTAACTCCAATTTGGACGGCACCGTTAATTTTGGACTAAATTGATACAAATTGACAACCATGAGGACTGTGGGTGTAATTTTTGAAGTTTAGGGGACCACCCATGGGACATTTGGTAAACCACAGGGACCATTTGTGTAATTAACTAAACAATTAAAGTTATTTTTAATATGAAAGGTGAATATTTTATAATTTTAATGCATACTAGTCTTTTATTTATATTATAAGATTTTTTTGTGATTTAATGAAATGAAAAATGAATCTATTAGCTCTCAACTTATATTTTTTTCTTACTTTTTACTTTATAGGATCAATTCTCAACTTTTATATTTTTATCGAAATAAGTACTCTAGTAGTCTAGTTTTTACTCTATATATTATTGGAAAAGTGACTATACTATTTTTCAATTTTAATATTTTTTCCAAAGTACTTTTTAAGCTTATAATTAGGTATCATACTTTTTGTAACTCTTAAATATCATCACAAACTTTTATATTATTTCTTAAATAACAAATTTGATAAATAATTACGTGACCCAAAATTATTTAACATATAGTCTCTAAGTATGTTTTGTTTGCAATCTTAACACTTTGCACATTTTCACACGGGAAAAGGATCGTTTAAGGTTGAATAGGTCTAAAAAATGAGTTTGATCCGCTTAAACGATGAGCAAGAATCATTACCAAACATGTTTTTCTAACGCCCCGTGTTTTTAAAAAATAATTTCATAGAAAATTAAACATCTATATCATGCACACAAAACTATAATGAGGTTCCACACATGGAATTGCATGTCATTTACTGCGGTACAATTTCTTGTCAAATATCATTAATTACAAACATTGTTCATATGAAATACTAAGATGTATAAATAGTCCGAAAATAGTTTTTAAGCGGAAAGCATTTTATTTTGAGCGATCTTCACATTGTTGGAGCCTTACCATCTTGAATAGAGTTTAAATAACAACGGTAAGAATAATGCTTAGCAAGCATACAAAACTTACACACCACACTAGGTATGTCTATATCATACATTTATCCATCGTTTACATTACCATCAACTTGTTCTTCATTCACTTAATTATCAACGTAACATACCCCGCCATCGAAATAGACAGTCTTATCGTACCTACTACCCGAGAAAACATTATCATGTAACCCGCTACCGAAGTAGACAGTCTCAATATACTCGTCACCGAAGTGGATGATCTTTACATACATGCTACCAAAGTAGACGGTCTTTACATAGCACTCACATATACATCACATTCACATCAAAACATTTCCTCATACAATAACATTCACATTTAACACTAAATATAATGGGTAAGTTAGTGTAACTCAACTAATTACAACACAACTAACGTAATAACAATTCACAAGGTGTACAAGAGATTCGTGTCTATCGTTAATCATCTACACTATAGATTTCCACATAACTATTTAGTGTTTAGGGTTACCTCCCTTACTCAAACCGGTAGAAATAGAAATTTCAAAAGTTCTAAGTATGGGCTGCACTTCGAGATTTGGGTCATAACCCCACTTAGCGATCCAATGCTTAACATCACTTTGTGATTCAGTGCCTAATGGCACTTTGTGATTTAGTGCCTAATGGCACTTTGCGACCAACGAATCCCCTAAGGGTCTCAACCCGTTTACACTGGCTTACGATCTACTACTGTTTATGATTCCATTAATCCTTGATGTTTACTATTTATGTTTAAACTTTAATTTCACGATCATGCTTCACTTACGATTCTGACCCATTAATTGCTTTGCGATTCAATCTCAACAAAGTTCACAATTGTTTCTAAATACCGCACTTCACAATTCAGCATAACATAACAATTGTTTTTAAATACTGCACTTTGCAATTCATAGTTTTACGTTCTAAGCTTTACATTCCAACTTCATTAAATTCTCAATCAAATTGTATAATTCTTATCACAATGGATTTATAACATAACTTTGACACATCATAAATAATACAGAACCCTAGAAATCCTTAACCACATACAGTAAGACTCGTATGAATTCTATCATAGAAGGTTAAGAAATCATACCAGTTGGTAGGGAGCTCGTTGGTGTGTGAGACTCTTGAACACCATCCCCCCCCTCTTACCCCCAGCGGCTTGTAGTCACGTTGAGTTGAAGTGAATAGGAGAGATATTATTACTTGCATATCTTGTAAACACTTACTTTATTAGATGATTAAATATATAATTACTAGATTAAATGCCCATGTGATACACGAGTTGGTTTAAAAAAATATTAAATATTAACAAAAATATTTAATAATTATAAAACACAAAATATTCGAGAGTTTAAAAAACGGTGACAAAAGATGTTAACACCAAAACCAACGATGAAAGCGTCGAAGAAAAAATACTTAAAAAAAGTTTATGACTATAAAAACTTTAAAATGATAAAACTAAGAATTTGATTAAATATAATATTTTAAAAGGTTATAAAAGTAAGTATTATATATAAAAATTAGGAAGAAAAAATACAATATTTTAAAATTTAAAAATGGTATATATTAAATTATCTATAACTTTTTTATTTAGATTTAAGAACATTAACATCTGAAAGTTAAAATTGGATTGAATTTCTAATTCAAATTAAAGGCTTATATTTAATTTTTATTAAAATAAACACTTACAGTATCCAAAATAATCTCATATTTATATTTATACATTATAACTATAAATATAACTAAATGACACATATAGTGAATCGGAATTTAAATCAATAATATTATTTTTTTAGTTCTAATAATAATTTAATTACCTTCTATTTTATCTTATATTAAATTTCAATTTTATTTATAGTTAAAATTGAGGATAAGATTGACTAATTAAAATCAAAGTAGTTAATTATAGTAACTTATAATATTTTGTTTCAATTATGTACTCCAGAAAATATATATTTTAAAATATATACTATATTCTACGTTTAGTGATTTGGATGATAAATGAATAATTATTTTTTTGAATTTTAGTAATACTTTATTTATCTATGTTTTTAAAATTCAAAGGTGCATATGTGATAGTTTGACTCTAAAAAGTCAAAATTGAATTTTTAATTTTAAGTGAATGAATGGTTAAGATTAAATATTTTATTAAATAAATGGTTGAGATTGTTTAATAAATTTTATCTAATTAGTCTTTTATATATATTAAAATATTAGAAGATTAGATTAGAAGATTTAGATTTAGATTAGATTTAGATTAGATAAGAAGATGTCAAATAAATTAGAAAGTAACGTCCAATTAAAATGGGAATGCATGGATGGCTATTAATTGTTGATTTTCTTTTTGAAAGGCTATTAATCGTTGATTAAAATACGGTGGATAGAGATACCCATTTAATTTGTTACTTGGATAAAAAAACTTTATTAAGAAGTGTTGGATGTTGGATATATATCATGCTTTTAAAATGTATATTGTTTTAATTCCGATTTTTATCATTGATTTGATTAAAGACTATCTTTATCTTAATTCACATTGATTAGTCACATTAGTTTGACTCTAAAAAGTCAAAATCAAAATTTTAGAATCAAAGAAATGAATGACTAAGATTAAATATCAACTGAATTAACGGTCTAGATTACCTAATAAATTTTTTCTAATTAGTCTTTTATATATATTAGAAGATTAAATATTCATCTTGTTCAACAGTTCTCTAGCCACCACCGTCCTACACCTCTGGCCACCAATTTCCACCACTAAATTCAACCCAAGTTTCCAAAATAAAACAAAAAACATAAACAAGAAACATGTTTTTCACCCTCCTTCTCCGCCCTTCACATAGTCAGTAAACACCACCATCATCCTTTACCGGTACACAAAATTATAGCCCAAAAACCTATATCTCGATTCACACAAATTTTGTACAAATTCAAACCCAAATCAATTCAATTCGTCATATGTAGAAGTCGAAATTAAAACACCAAATCATAATCAGATTATAAATTGATCCAAAAATCGAGATCAAGACATCACCATATCAAAATCATACTTAAAGACTTGATAGAGATAGGGAGGTGTGTGTGTGTGTGTTTGTTCCTCACTTGATTTTTGGAACCACCACAAACACCACTCGATTTTGGAACCACTACTCAATATTTTGAAGAAATTATCTGCTCGATTTTAGGGGCAGCCGGAGGTGGAATGGTGTTCAGAGTTTGTGTGCGTAGATGGAAACTTTTTTCATGCCCAACAAGGGCGATTGTTTGGAACTTTATCATTGAATTTATGGATACGAATAAGATATAGTAAGTTGGTAAAGTCTTAATTGTTACATATAGTAAAAAGTTTTATACACAGATTATTAACCATTGAATGATGAAAGATCAGGGATAAGAATGAAGTAAGATGAAGAAATATATATTTAAAACAAATTATAAATCAATTAAAAAAGAAAACAAAATGAACAAATAAAAAGGAAAAGACATTTTTGTCATATTAAATTTATAGGAGACTAAGAGGTCAATGATGGATTTGAATTGGAAGGAACAAAATCCCTAAAATTTAGATAATATGGATCATATCTGGAATTATACATTTAGAAGGAGAATGAACTTCTCCTGATAATAGTTATATATTATAAAATTGAAATGACAGCTCTTTTGCCTCGATCTTAGATGGACTGGTAAGGATAATGAGTCAAATTCACAAATAAACCTCAGGTTTTGGGTTCGATTCATGCCATGTAACTTGGGTTGCATCTACTATTTATGTTGCCACGTTTAGTAATTGAATTTTTGATGCACACAATCAAGTGATGAAGAATTGTTTTAGCTTAGAATCGGTGTAGAGTTTAGAGAGAGAACCGAGAGAGAAACACACACTACACCTTTTAGTAAACTTTGGATATTAGCAAAATTTAGGAAATACATTAGCCAAAGCTCTATTTATAGGCTTGGCTGAATTACACATTCTCTCCCTCACTTTTCAATATTTAACAATCTCCCCCTAAGTGAGGAGAGAGAACTTTTACAAAACAAAGACAATTACAAGTATAAAATCTATCTATCACCGATAGCTTTGTTTCGTATCCCGAATGATGCTTGACATCCTCTAACAATTCTCCTGCCCTCCAGTACTTCCTTTATCTTGTTCACAATCCTGATGATTTGATCTCTTTTTGCTTGAGGCATAGACGTATTAGTATCAATTTTCTGTTCAAGCATGTTGTATAAGATTCTCAGAGTGCCATTAGAGTAACACATAAGTTCCACCGTTCATAAGAATGTTTTCTCTTTTTTAGAATTTCTGAAGACGACACCTGGTTCACCATTATAGCACTCATGCCCTTCTTCTATGATGGTTAACTCCTCAAGCTTCTCCAGATCTGGATGGCTTTGCTCAGGCATAAGGAGATTAACTTTGATGTGATTGTTTTCTGCTCCTAGCTGAAGATCATGCTCTTAAATAAACTCCATTAGCTTCCTCATATATCTCATCAATGCAGATCTACCAAATTGATCTTAACTGGTTTGTTGGTTGATGTGCTAAAAGCGTACCATGTTTTAAATTTATAAAAAGCCGTCTTTATTTACGTATGACTATGACACAAAATAGGCAAGTGAACCTAATCATATTATAGTATAGAAAATAAGTACGGGTGTCGAACTCTTAGGGAACGAGTATGATTTGATACAATTATAATGATTTAAATATTAAACGCAACTAAACTAAACTAAACTACGAAAAAGCAAATAAACTAAACTAAACTAATGACAAGAAAATAAATAAAGCAATTAAAGGGGGGTTTATGGTGAAATTGAGAACTTTCAACCAACTAATGCCACTAACCCTAGAAAATCACTAAAGTATGCAAAGAAAGACAAGAAAACGATTAACTCGGAGAATTAAATACATTAATGAAGATGTTCCCTCCCTAGATTCAATTCCACCCTATTCATGGCAATTAATTCACGGCAAATAGAGCTAATGACAGTTTAAACATTCATGCATCGAGTCCTAAATTAGTTAAAACTTTGATCCAGTTCTAACCGTCTAATAATAACCTTAATGGACAAAAGCGCGATTAAAAGGGATAATTAGACAATTAATTCGATTACCAAGTAAAGACTCAATCTTTGATGTTTCATATGATCAACAAAACACCATTAACACATAAAGGTTATTATATGTTTAATCACATGCAAAATTATCTTTTTTAAAAGTTGCTTAACACTAGGATTTGATCAATCACTATATCTTAAATTATCTATTGGTCCTAGATAATCAAGATCAAAGCTTTATGAATTAAATGGTCTTTTAAAACACAAAACTCAGATCATAAACAACCAAAACAGATTATAAAGCATGGATGAACTAAGATTAAGCTAAACTTGAATTAAAACATGAATTAAGCATCAAAACCATGAATTAATAAACCATTACATGAGTTTCATCTCCTCTAGGGAGGAAAACAGAAGATTTAGCCAAGAATGTTCATACTAAACATCTGGAAATCAATTAAAAAAGAGCACATGATGAATAGGATGATTAAAAACCGTAAAAAGCCGAACGATCTTCACTTTAATCTCCAAATTAAACTCCAATGCTCCAAGAACTTGCTCCAAGCTTCTCTGGACTTTTAATGGTGGTTTCAGAGAGTATTGGTGGAGAAAAGTCGGATAAAGTGATGCGAAGCTGAATGGAGAACAAACGAATTTATATAGCTGAAAACACCTGCGACGCGTCAGTCTCGGCTAGATTTTGACTTTTTCAAATATTTATCTTTATCTCGTTTTTTATCCACTTTTCTTCATCTTTATCCTTATATCTCCAAATTTAAACCTGGAAAATAAATAATAAAGTTAATCAACACATTTTTAATGTATTTTGCATGATTTTAATTCAAAATAATTAATTATCGCATTAAAAATATATATAAATTCCGCGATAGCAAAATACCACGCTCTTGAACTTTGCTTGTCCTCAAGCAAATCACAATTTTATCCAGGCTAAGGCATTTAAATAAATAAAATCATTTTGATAAACATCAAGTATCGCTGAAAATGTCAACATGTTTGATTAGAAACAAGTCATCAATCACCCCAGACCTATTCATATACCCGTTTTGTGGTCCTCTCTTAACTTCTCACCATCCCAAATACTTTCTCTTTTTATCAATAACCAACCTTTAATTAATGAATCTTTTGATGATTAATTTACTCCTTAGGAACCCCCCAACCCGAAGACTTATCGCAGAATTCTCAATTTTACTTGACACATGCTTTTATTATTTTGCTCATATAAGTCTATGACTTTCGATGGAACCCATGTAGCGAACTTTCTCGTCAACCGATCACAAACCAGTTGGCTTTAGGTGATTAGGTGTAGAACACCCCTCAGAGCTTACTTGTTCGAGTCCCTGTTGGGAAAATGATCTCATCAGTTAAGATTTGATGAGACAAAGTTAAGTTTGTAAGATGTGTTCTACATATAACTTAAACAGAATTATAAAGCTTAGTCAGACTGAACACTCATAGTGATTCAGACTGAGTATAAGGTGAGTGTAAGCTGTACATATGTTTGATCAGCTTAGACTATATCTTAGTAAGATTATCAATGTGTTTGATAAGCTGTGTATGTCACCTAAGATATATATTGAGTATTCAGCTTGATGAGTTTCAAGCTGAGCGACTCGGCGTGAATACTAAGTCTGCTCAATAGAGTTGCTAAATATGTTTTAGTTAATTATTTGGACTTCTGAGGATGAGTTAATAATTATACATGTTAGTCCATGTTTGTTTTCGAGTGTGTTCTCGATGAACTCAGCTTGATGAGTTTCAAACCGAGTAACTCAGTCCGACTAAAGGTGTCAGTTCAAGATAATTTAAATTTGTTTTAAATTTATCTTTTATCTCTCTATATATACGGCAAGGATAAGAAGATTCCAGAATCAAGATTGATGATTGAAGACTCAGGATAAGAAGATTCAAGATTCAAGATTCCGGATTATCCGATAGTTAGTTAACGAATTAAGCTAAGTCTTAGTTTGTTAGATTCCGTAGGCACAGGATTATAAATACTTATCTCCTGATAAGTTTAGAGGTACGACTCAGAACCAAAAACAACTAAGTGTTGCAGAGCCAAACCTCACCTCACCGTATGTGTTACGATTCTTGAATCACTGTTTGTCAGTTTAACGTGATCAAGATATTCACAGATTGCCAAGCTATTCATGTGTTCGAATAATCACATTGGTTGTGATATTGGTAAGTTATCAATCTGTGTAAATCTTGTTTAGAGAGTCATCAGTATCTATAATCATAAGTTGATTATAGATAGCTAATTTTGAGAGATTGAGAGATTCATATTAGGTGGTTATATATCAAGAGTTGCTTACTTGATAGTTATTGTAATCATCTTCTTATTCAAAGCATTGTAATCATCTTCTTAATAAAAGCATTCGATTGATTGTGGTTTGATTTACTTTGTGTAACACTTATATTTGATTTGTTCAATTTCCGTAGAAAGTGTATTCAACCCCCCTTCTACACACATGTTGCTTGTTCTTATTCTCACCAAGGGACCAAGAACTATCAGAGCAGGCTGAACAATTTCATAAGTTGAAAGTTCAAGATTCTGAGAAAGTCTGCAATGTCTACAAGCAACAATACCTCAAACTTTCCACAGATATCTGCCAAAGGCTGTCCCATATTTGATGGATCTGACTATCCTATGTGGAAGTTCAGAGCCATGTTGTTCCTCAAGTCCATTGACAACCGTATGTCGGATGTCATCACAAAAGGACCTATTATCCCCAAGATTCCTGCTACTGTCAGTGATACGTCTCCTGGCAGAACTGAAAAGGAAACAAGAAAGCCTACTGCATCCTGGAATGATGAAGATTGGAAACTCTTTAATCTGGATGACAGGGCTAAAAGTGTTCTAGAAAATGCCCTGACTAATGAGATCTTGCGTACTGTGACTGGGTGTCAATCTGTAAAAGATATCTGGGACACGCTGAGTGTTACATATGAGGGCACAGATCTGGTCAAGCAACAGAAGAAGAATCACTTGAATAGATCTTACGAAAACTTCTTCTCAAAGAAGAATGAAACCTTGTCTGATTTGTTCACAAGGTTTCACTGCTTGATAAATGACCTACTAAGTGTGGGTGTAAAGAAAGATGAAGCTGAACTCGTGCTGAAGTTTCTGGATGTGTTACCAGAAAGGTTCAATGAAGTAACCACAGCACTGAGGGCTGGAGGAACACTGCATGCGTACAACCTACAGTCCATTTATGGGTTCTTGCTAAATCATGAACAGATCACTGAACACAAGAGAACTTCTCAACAACAACTCAAGGAGTCTCTGGATAAAACTGAAGTTGCATTAGTTGCACAGAAAAAGAAGAAAAATTCCAAGGCACTGGTTGTTGAATCTGAGACTGAGTCAGAATCTCAAGCTGATCACTCAGACTCAGACTCAGGTGATACTGATGATGTTCAGAATATCACTGAGCAAATGGAAATGCTAGCCAGACGTTTGAGAAGAGCTCAAAGGGGAAGAGGAAAATCTGATAGGGCAAAGGGAAGAGTTCTTTTGATCCCAAGAATGCTGTGTGCTTCAACTGTCAGAAGATGGGACACATTGCTGCTGAGTGCAGATCAAAGAAGGTGGAATCAATATCAGTTGTTGATAAGAATGCTTACAGAGCTGATAAATACAAAAAGAAATAAACTCAGCTCAAGAAAGGAAATCCAGAAGACAAACCCAGTGCAAAAGGGTTATATGCTGAAACCTGGGATACAAAATCATCTACCTTAGATGATGATGTATGTCTTATGGCTCAAGAAGATGAAGAGTTTGAAATTGACGAAGTTGATTATGGTCAGTCCGAATCAATCTTTGAAGCTGACATGAAGGAAGCTGAGGAAAACAGCAAGCTCAGTGATTGGGATCCTGCTTCCATGTATAAGGTCAGTAATTTCTACTCTTACACAGATGAAGAAAAGGGTCTTGCTTTTGATTATCTGTTGAATGATTTCAAGACCAGCCTTAAGTCTCAGAATGACCTCAAAGCTGAAATAGCTAAGCTTAAAGATGAGATTAAGGAAAATCAATCTCTCATTGATGTTGGTAAGAAAACACAATGTGATCTTGAATGCCAAAGACACATTAATAAACTTCTAAGTGAAGAAATTCAGGAAGCTAAAGACAAAGCTGAGTCCTGGTGTAAGTCATCAAAGCTTGCTGAAAAGTGCATTAACCAACAAATACCTAAACAGGTAAAGGCTGTACTTGGAGGTGACTATCAAACAGCAGCTTATGTAGCTGATGATGAGATAGCAAGTACAAACTCTGAGGAGGATAGACAACTTATTGAGTCTCAGAAGTCAGCCTAAAAAAAAAAGACATGATCCAAACTTGAAATTTAATACGTTTATGAAAGCTAAAGATCATGGAAATGAGTGCTCAACATCCAAACAGCATGGTAAGTCTGTGCTGGATAGATTAGGCACTCAGTCTATTCAAAGAACTTCAGTCATAGAAAGGCTAAATCCAAATCCTTTCAAAAGACAACATTCTCTATCTGGCTCGGAGAGAAGTTACAAGAATAAGAAGACCACTGTAAGTCAGAGGTCAAATCACAACAATGGTAAGTCCAAAGTTGTAGATCTTGGTAAGTCCAAGAAGATCAACAGTGGTAAGTCCAAACCTGTTGAAACTGGTGAGTCCAGTCACCATGGCAAAGGTAAGTCCAAAGTCATGGAAAAGAAGGTTGTTAGTCAAACTTCTAAGGATAACAAACAAAGATCTGACAAAGGTAAGTCCAAAGTCAGTGATCATCAAGAAAGTTGAAAAGTTATCCACCATATACAATCCTAAGACTAAGAGTAAGTTCTCACAAGGATTGTTAGACTCTCTACCTCCTGTAATCATTGGAAGAAGGAGATGCTATAAGTGCAGAAGTAGAGGTCATGAGGCTAAGGAATGTGATGCAAAAATCTCAAGGCCTGAACAAGAACAAGCTGATCAGCCTACACATGACTCAGCTCCTGCTCAAGCTGAACAGCCAGTTCAACCAGATGGAGATGCTAAGTGCTCCTCATCTGAACCCACCAAGAAGTGGGTTCCTAAAAAAAACTAATGTGTTTAGTTTACTTCTCATGTGTAGGGTTCAAGTAAATGGTACTTGGATAGTGGATGCTCAAGGCATATGACCGGGTGGAAAGGACTTCTTAGTGATTTCCAAGAAGATGAAGGTCCTAAAGTAACATTTGGTGACAACTCCCATGGAACAACTAAAGGCTATGGGAAGATGCAAGCTGGCAAGGTTACTTTCCAAAGAGTTGCATATGTCAAAGGTCTCAAACACAACCTGATTAATATCAGTCAATTGTGTGATGACGATAATGTTGTTACTTTTAGGAAGAAAGCAGGAACAATTTATAATGCTAAGGGAAATCCTGTATTAATAGTTAAAAGAGAAAGAGATGTGTATCTACTTGATCTTAATTCTGCTGATCCCCATAATGAAACCTGCTTGTATTCCCAATCTGTTCCTAAGCTGAGTTGGTTGTGGCATAAATGCTTATCTCATTTAAATTTCAAATATATAAATATGCTATCCAATACAGAGTTAGTCTCTGGATTACCAAAGATCACATTTGTCAACGACAAATTGTGCTCAGCTTGTGAACAAGGGAAGCCTCATAAAGGGTACTTTAAATCAAAGAAATTTTTTTCAATAACAGACCCACTGCATATGTTGCATATGGATCTATTTGGACCCATAAGTACTCCAAGCCTAAGTGGCAAGAAGTACACACTGGTGATAGTACATGAGTTCTCACTATTCACCTGGGTAATATTCCTAAAAGCTAAGTGCGAGGCTACCCTGGATATAATAAGTTTTATCAAACAGGAGGAGTTGCAGAAAGGTTTGTATGTAAAGCAACTCAGAAGTGATCATGGGACTGAGTTCAGAAACTCAACCCTCGAAAGCTTCTGTGAGAAAAAAGGAATATTACAAAATTTCTCATCTGTCTGAACTCCACAACAAAATAGAGTTGCTGAAAGGAGAAATAGAACCTTAATTGAGGCTGCTAGAACAATGCTATGTGAGGCAGGATTGAAACTCTATTTCTGGGATGAAGCTGTTAGTACAGCCTGCTATACTCAGAATAGGTCGATCATTGTCAAAAGACATGGAAAGACTTTATATGAGATGTATAAGTCTAAAAAGCCCAATATAGGTTATTTCCATATCTTTGGTTCAAAATGCTATGTGCTGAATCAAAGAGATCAGCTCCATAAGTTGGAACCCAAAGCTGATCCTGGAATACTTGTTGGATATTCCTCAATCTCCAAATCCTACAGAGTGTATAACACTAGGAGAAATGACATAGAAGAATCAATTCATGTCTCGTTTGATGAAGACAGTCTTGATCAAGCTGAGAAAAGACAAGCTGACTCGGTCAGTCTGAGTGAGCTTGAAAGGCCTAAGGAAACCAACTTATCAAATCCTATGTATGTCATGGGAGATGATAGTGATGATTATGTGTGTCCACCACATGCTCAAATGGATTCTCAAGTTGAGAAGGATGATGAGTTCGTCAATCCATTTGGGGCAGACATTCCTCAGACTGAAGATCTTAGTGATCAACAGTTTGATGCTGCTGTTGAGGCTGAGGAGATTAGTTCACCTCAGGGCTCTCAACATCACTCAGATTCTGAACCAGATTCTCCAACTACTACATTTAAATTCCTCAATGATCATCCTCAAGATCAAATCATTGGAAATGTCCAAGAAAGGGTTATGACCAGATCAAAGGCTACAACTAACTTTGCTGCTCACTTTGGTTTTCTATCTCAAATGGAACCAAAGAAGACTGAAGAAGCCTTAGAGGATGAGGATTGGATTGAAGCTATGCAAGAGGAATTGAATGAATTTGAGAGAAATAAGGTCTGGAACCTTGTCTCTGCCCCCAAAGGTCACTCAATTATAGGCACTAAGTGGGTCTATAGAAATAAATTGGACAAGGATGGAGTGATAGTAAGGAACAAAGCCAGGCTGGTGGCACAAGGGTATAAGCAAGAAGAAGGAATTGATTATGATGAGACCTTTGCCCCTTTTGCTAGAATTGAAGCCATAAGGCTGTTTCTGGCTTATGCAGCATATAAAGACTTCAAAGTCTATCAAATGGATGTGAAAAGTTCTTTCCTAAATGGAAAATTTCAGGAGGAAGTCTATGTGAAACAACCTCCTGGCTTTGTTAGTTCAAAGTTTCCACACCATGTCTATAAGTTAGAAAAGGCTTTGTATGGTCTTAAACAAGCTCCAAGAGCTTGGTATGATACTCTGTCCACTTATATGCTATCAATGGATTTCACCAGAGGTAGTATAGACAAGACACTCTTTGTTAAAAAGAGTAAAGGACAGGTGATTCTTGTACAAATCTATGTGGATGACATTATCTTTGGTTCTACAAATGAATCTCTGTGTGATTGGTTCTTTAAAATAATGTCACAAAAGTACAAGATGAGTATGATGGGTGAGATGACATATTTCCTAGGCCTACAAATTCAACAAAATCCTGATGGAATATTCATAAATCAAAGCAAGTATGTTCTTGATTTTTGATAAAGAAATATGGGTTTGATTCAAGTTCAACCATGAGAACACCCATGTCACCAGCTGTCAAGCTGAGTAAAGACTCAGATGGTAAGTCTGTGTGTCAGTCTACCTATAGAGGAATGATAGGTTCATTACTCTATTTGACAGCTAGTAGACCTGATATCATGTTTGCTACTTGTGTTTGTGTAAGATATCAGGCAGATCCTAAAGAATCACATCTTCAAGCTGTGAAAAGGATCTTTAGGTACCTTAAAGGTACACCAAATCTAGGTCTTTGGTATCCAAAAGACTCTGGATTTGAGTTAGTTGGTTTTTCTGATGCTGACTATGCTGGGTGCAAGTTGGATAGAAAATCAACAACTGGAGGATGTCAATTGCTTGGAGGGAAGCTAGTAAGCTGGACTAGTATGAAATAGAACTCAGTGGCTACTTCAACTGTTGGAGCTGAATATGTTGCAGCAGGAAGCTGTTGTGCTCAAATCCTATGGATGCAGCATCAACTTCCAGACTTTGGCATGAGTTTCAAGAAAACTCATATCTTCTGTGATAACCAACGTGCAATAGCCATCACTTTTTCCACTCAAGAACCAAGCACATTGAAATTAGATATCACTTCATACGGGACATCGTGGAAAAAGGTAAAGTTGACATTAAGTTTATCTCCACTGATGACCAATTAGCAGATATCTTTACTAAACCCCTTGATGAAAAGAGATTTATGTATCTGCTAAGTGAATTGGGTATGCTCAACCCCTAGCTAAGTGCCTAGAATCTGAGTTTTTCAGTTTGACAAAGACTAAGTGTCTTAAGCTGAGTGCACAATTTATGAATATGTTTTCATAAACTGATAAATTGGCCAAGCTGAATGATGAGTTCACACGTTTGGTAAGTTCCAAACATGACTTAACTACTCAGTGTGGTTAAAATGTAAGTTTGAGTAATTCTCAAACATATATGACTAAGTGTCATTGAGTCTGAGCTATGTGCATCACTCAAGCTGTGTGATTAGTTCACATGTTTGGTAAGTTCCAAAAATACTTTAACTACTTAGTGTAGTTACAAAGTAAGTTTGAGTCAGTCTCAAACGAACATGACTAAGTGTCATTGAGCCTGAGCTGTGTGCTCTACTCAAGCTGAGTACCAATCTCAAGCTGAGTGCTCAACTCAAGCTGAGTGCTTGAATCAAGCTGAGTGCTTGACATAAACTGAGTAATAAGTTTACCCAGACTTGGTTGTTAGTATATGCCCACTGATGCGAATACACCATTTGAATCACTACCGATGATGTATGGGCCTATGGGGTCATACACCGGGGTTAAATCCTACATCAACTTAAGTTAAGGGATCAAAAATGACAAAAGACAAAAGTGGACTTCGCAGGCTGGGTTAGCGCCACTAACCATAAGGTGTTAGTGCCGCTAATACTTATGGGTTAGAGCCGCTACAGCTGCATGCGCTTTACGTCAAGTCGTCTGACAAGCCGCGTTAGCGCCGCTAACCATTAAAGGTTAGCGCCGCTAAGTCTAGGTTAGCGCCGCTAAAGTCAGACGTGACATTTTGTCATATCACCACACAAGTTAGCCAATGCATGTGGGATCTTAGAAACGACTTGGCCGGCTTGGGGCATACCAAATGACGTTCTGGACTTTATAAAACAGACCCACACATCCTCATTTGGTGCTCTTGCTTCTCTTGCATTAAAAATACTCTTAAGGGCTTTTAGACTTATAGAGTTCAAAAGAGAGAGTTCAAAAGAGAGTTGTGCTCCAGAAAATTCGTGGTTGATCCTGAGTTGTTGTTCTTCTGGTGATTTTCAAGTAAGAAGAATCACAAGAGGCTTGCTAGCATAAGGGATTTCCGTGTTACCGGGGTATCAATCCATAGCCGATTCGTTCAAGGGAGAATAAGCAACTTCATCATCTTCATTAACACTTTCTGGAGCTAAGGAGCTGGTATAACCTCCTTTACTCTCTTATTTTGTTGCATTTCTATTCATAGAGCTTGGTCCATGTATGGGATTTCGATTTTATGCTTTGTATGCTTTGCTTTTATGGGCTTTTCTTGTTGTTTTTGCTTCCGTTGCGTGCCCTAGAAATCCCAACAGTGGTATCAGAGCCACCTCTATGATAGTTTTGCACTTGGTGGCTTTGAAAACCCGAAATCAAAATTGTTTGTTTTCTGTCGAACAGGGGTTAGTGGCGCTAACCTTGAGTTAGCGGCGCTAACTCTTTCAAGATAGCGGCGCTAGCGTCGTTGAGTCAGTTTTTTGTTCTTGGTCAAAAACAGATTTTGGTCTCGGGTTTTAGCCTTTTTTTTGAGCTTCTGGAAATTTTAATCTTGTTAATATGATGTTTAATTCCAGTAGCATGTATTTGTTTGGTTGTATGTGAATATGTAAGTTGGTAACCTTTCCTAGACCATTTGGTTTTTGTGTGTTTGGATGCTTTGTTGGTTGTGTTATTATTCTTATGATAAATTTGTAATAATAATGTGGCTTGCATGCCATTTCATTCATCCATGTAATTGTAATAGATAAATAGGTATTTTATGGCTTGTATGCCATTTTATTCTATTGTATGTATTATTTTTTGGTGGATGATGAACACACAAGATGGGTCAATGGAGATGGAGTTTGGAGCCCATGAAGCCGATGAAGTCCAATGGAGATGGCGGGGTTAGTGGGAGCTCGCGTCGAAGACTTTGTCCCTAGAATTGACCAAGTTCTTCCCGTTTGGTTCACGGGAAGAACGCATAGGTTTTTATGGCAAGGGTTACCAATTATAGTATTTTATGCATGTGATGTGATTTTTGTATGCATGGATTGTGTATGATTCGCATGCTAGATAATTTTTTGAAAATTAACAAAATCACAAGAGATTTGATAAAAATGGTTTGCAACTCTCTCGCGCGCTCAGATACAAGATTAACTCACCTAGTGAAAATAGGTTTTTGTCGCTAATAAGTTAATCTAAAACCAAACCGGAAACAAAAGCCCGTATTTCCACGAAACATAAATAATGCACCATCCGTAAGATGATACCACCCGAATCTAGTCTTATGGGTTTTGGTTGTCGAGCTTAGCACGAGCCAACTCCCATAAAATTGTGTGGAAGGTGAGTGTGGAAATTCACAATTTTGGTTGTCGAGCTTAGCACGAGCCAACTTTGGTGAATCTGTCACCGTATGTCTTGACGGACTATTTGTAATTTTGGATTTAAAATATTGGTTAATTGTCGAGCTTAGCACGAGTTAACCAAAATTTCAAGATTTATTGGTGCAAATAGGGATCGAACATGCCAAACGACCATTGGATGTCGTAGGATCCCGCAAGGCGCTAAGGATTGCAATAGAGATTGCAATTGGCAAAATGGTTGACGACCTAAATAGTTTTATCATGTGATCCGCGGTAACCCCGTCACATGGTGGGATGAAATATGGTTCTTAGCCTTGTTAAAGTTAATTCTTTATGGGTAAATTAATTTCACAAGATAATACATATGCAACAAACTAACTTAAGTCTACTTTGCAATTTTAGATGACATCAACAAGCGCAAACACCACCACCACCAACGTTTCTCTACGATTTTTCCTTGAGAAGGAGAAACTCGATGGGAGCAACTTCATGGATTGGTATAGGCAGCTCAAGCTTGTCCTACGCTATGAAGGGAAGATGCACACCATAGAGGAACCCTTACCCGAGGCACCTCCAAGCGGTGCAACGAGGGCGGTCCGTGAGGCGTACGAGAAACGCCTCAAGGAGACTGAGGAAATCACATGCCTCATGTTGAGCACCATGAGTACCGATTTGCAAAAGCAAATGGATCACTTGGGTGCTCATGACCTGATTGTGTAGCTGAAGGATATGTTCCAACAGCAGGAGAGGCAGGAGAGGTATGAGTGCTTCAAGACCGTTCTCGCTTGCAAGCTCCAAGATGGAGGGAACGTGAGCTCTCATGTTTTGCGTATGAAAGCAAACATAGAATGGATAGAGAAGCTAGGATTTACCATCGGGAGGGAGATGGCGGTCGACTTGATCCTCCAATCCCTGCCCAGTGCATATGATCAATTCACTATGAGTTATCATATGCACAACATGGATAAATCCTTGATGGAGCTACATGGTATGCTCAAGACTGCTGAAGCGAGCATGACCAAGAGCAAACCATCCTCCTCCTCCACTCCCGTTCTAGCCATCCGGGAAGGCCGCATAACCAAAATGAAGGCCAAGCCTGCCTCGGCCTCCGAGGGTAAGGGTAAGGGGAAGATTCCCCAAGCCAAGACTCCGGAGGATGCGGAGTGCTTCTTTTGTGGGGGCAAGGGCCACTACCGCCGAAGCTGCCCTAAGTACTTGGAGGGACTCAATAAGCTCAAGGCGATGAGCATATTGGGCCCACACTTCAGGTACATTCATGATAGAACTTCACCATACTTCTACTTCTAGAGGCTGGGTTTTGGATACTGGCTGTGGCACTCACATATGTAATATGGTGCAGGTGCTAAAGGCAAGTAGGAGCTTGGAGAAGGGAGAGCTAGATCTTGTGATGGGGAACTCGGAGATTGTCCCGGTGGAAGCTCAAGGAAGTTTGGAGCTTTCATTCAAGACTAGCTATTCTATTACTTTATTTGATGTTTGCTATTCGCCCATGTGGCAAGAAACATTATTTCTTTACATAGATTGTATGACGATGGTTACGATTTTAAATTTGTTTGTGGTACAATCATTTGCTTTAAAAATGAAATTGTTTATTTTAAAGCTTTACCATGTCATGGCATATATGAGACAACTGCATACATTAATTTAACAAAGTCTATCATGAATATTGATTCTAGTTCCAAAGATAGTTTGGATAAGTATTCCTTGTGGCATAGTCGTCTTGGCCATATAAACAAGAATCGCATCACCAAGCTCCAAGCGGATGGGATCTTGGAATCATTTGACCAAGGGTCGATTGATGTATGTGATTCTTGTTTATTAGGCAAGATGACAAAGGCACCCTTCACGGGAACAAGTGAGAGGGGAAAGGACCTCCTGGACATCATCCATATGGATGTATGTGGACCTTTCAAGCATGTTACAAGGAATAACTCAAGGTACTTCGTAACCTTTATAGATGATTATAGTAGGTATGGAGATGTATATCTTGTTAAACACAAGAATTAAACCTTTGAGGTGTTCAAGACATTCCAAAACGAAGTTGAGAATCAATTGGGCAAAACGATAAAGATACTCCGGTCTGATAGAGGTGGAGAGTATCTAAGTACCGAGTTTACCGATCATCTTAAGAATTGTGGAATTATTTCGCAATTGACACCTCCAAGGACTCCACAATTAAATGGGGTCACTGAGAGGAGGAACCGGACTTTACTAGATATGGTAAGGTCCATGATGAGTCAGACAGAGGTACCCATTAGTTTCTGGGGATATGCTCTAGAAACGGCGGTAAGGATACTTAACCTTGCACCAACCAAGAAAGTATCGAAAACACCTTATGAAATGTGGCATAGAAAGAGGCCGACACTTTCATACCTACGAGTTTGGGGTTGTCAAGCCTACGTGAGATGTGAGATTGAGGACAAACTTGAACCTCGATCGGAAATGTGTTACTTTATCGGATATCCTCCTGCCGGTGTTGGATATATATTTTATAAACCTTCTGAGAACAAAGTTTTTGTTGCTCGAAGGACATTTTTCTTGGAAAGAGAAATGCTATCCAAACAAAGGGGCAACAAGAATATTGATCTTGAGGAAGTTCAAGGATCAACCGATAAAGAACTTGAGGTTGGCACTAGCACTCAACCTAGGACGGTTGAAACTGAGCAAGAGAATGCTGCAGTACCTGACACTAGTTCATTGCTTACTCCTAGGAGTTCCAGTAGAACTCGTTACTAGCCAGAGAGATATGTATTCTACATATCTGAGGGCAGCGAGTTAGTAGTGGACTCTGATGAGCCCACTAACTATAAGGAAGCCATGGCGGGCCCTGAGTCTGCAAATTGGAAAGAAGCAATGGAAAGTGAGATGCAATCCATGTCGGATAACCAGGTTTGGGAACTGGTTGATCCTATGCCCGGGTTTAGACCCGTAGGGTGTAAATGGGTCTTCAAGAAGAAGACCGGCATAGACGGAACCTTAGAAACCTTCAAAGCCCGACTAGTGGCAAAGGGTTTCACTCAAACACCTGGTGTAGATTATGATGAAACCTTTTCCCCAGTGGCTATGTTGAAGTCTATCCGGATACTTCTGGCCATTTCTGCATTTCATGATTATGAAATATGGCAAATGGATGTTAAAACCGCCTTCCTTAACGGGAAGCTTTCTGAAGAGGTGTATATGACACAGCCTGATGGTTTTGAACATACGGAATATCTGAACAAGGTCTGTAAGCTAAAGAAGTCCATTTATGGACTCAAGCAAACATCTCGCAGTTGGAATCTATGCTTTGATGAGAAAATCAAGGAATTTGGATTTTCGAAAAACAAAGATGAACCATGTGTATACGTCAGGGCTAGTGGGAGCACTATTGTCTTCTTAGTCCTATATGTAGATGACATATTGCTCATTGGAAACCATATTCCGAGCCTTAAGAGTGTAAAAACTTGGCTAGGTAATTGTTTCTCAATGAAGGACTTAGGGGATGCGAGCTATATTCTGGGGATTAAGATCTGTAGAGATAGATCTAGAAAGCTACTCGGGCTTTCTCAAAGTGCATACATAGATAAGGTCGTGAGACGCTTTAGAATGGAGGATTCCAAGAAAGGATACCTTCCTATGACACAAGGCTTGACGTTGAGTAAGACTCAATGTCCTACCTCCCAAAAGGAGATAGAAGTAATGGAGCGAGTACCATATGCATCGGCTGTGGGATCGATCATGTAAGCCATGTTATGCACTCGTCCTGATGTGTCATGTTCTTTGAGCATGACTAGTAGATATCAGGCGAATCCCTGGCAGCCTCATTGGAAAGCTGTAAAGAACATTCTTAAGTACCTTAGGCGTACAAAAGAAATTTTCTTGGTATATGGTGGGGAAGAAGAGCTAAGAGTAAAGGGTTACTCGGACGCTAGCTTCCAAACAGATAGGGATGACTGCCGATCTCAATCGGGGTTTGTATTCCTGTTAAATGGTGGTGCTGTCAGCTGGAGGAGCTCGAAGCAAGACACGGTGGCTGATTCGACTACCGAGTCGGAATACATTGCGGCAAGCGAAGCTGCAAAAGAGGCCGTGTGGATGAAGAAATTTATCCAAGATCTACAAGTGGTTCCAAGCATCACTGACCCTATTGAGATATTTTGTGACAATGAGGGTGCAGTGGCTTTGGCAAAGGAACCAAGAGCTCACAAGAGAACGAGACACATATTGCGCAAATACCACTTTATACGAGAAGTAGTTGAAAGTGTTGAAATCATCATAAGCAGAGTAGCATCGGATGGAAACCTTGCGGATCCATTCACGAAGCCGTTATCGCAGGCAGCTCATGATTCTCACACTAGTGCTATAGGTGTAAGATTTTCCAGCGATTTAGCTTGAGTTATGTATTTAGTTTGTTTGATATGTAAAATTTTATATTTTGGGAACGATAAGGACAATATTGTAACTTATGCTTGTTTCGATATGTAATAGAGATTATATATGCGTGCGATACGGTTACATTCATAAAACTCTACTGTGTTCCATCTTAGCATGTTTAACCACTTCCGGAAATATTTTATATTTCAAAATTTTCCACGGTCGGTCAATCTTGTGGAAGGAAGATTGAATTAAGACTAAGATAAGCATGTGACCTTGAATTCAATTTGGTCGAATTAAGGAGCAATGCCTATCTGTACTTGAAATTCAAGTGACTGGAAGACCCACACCCAAGTATACTTCATGGATTATTGTAGGACCGCTGGGGGTGCTGGGGTTCTAAACTAAACTAAAACACCCTTACGCTAGGACTGATCTAGGATGAGAAATAGTGCGGAATTTCTATTTCCCAAACCTCCTAAGGATTCTAAGATCTGCTTAGGTGTCCGGCACACAGTAACACTAAGAAACACACAGAGTAGAAACAAGAACAAACTCTAAGAATTCACACAGAGATGCTTAAGGCTGCCCTTAGATTCGAGATTAACACTAAGTTTGCGATTTAGTAGGCTTAAGGTCGTATAAGGTCGATTACGAAGGCTCCCGGTTGATTACCTGTCAATTAGTCGATTACCCGCGAACCCTCTCGTTAAAATGAAGTTAATCAGTATTTATAGTGTACTTAAATTCACTACGCACGTAATGTACCACACTTCGTACGAAGTGAGTCCAGTACGCACGTACTGGTTATATTAATAATAATTAATTAACTTTTAACCGACCTAATCACTGCGCGCGTAGTGAGCTCCACTACGCACGTAGTGAGACTGACTTCGCACGTGGTGATCAGTCACCTAAACTTAAACTTCCAAACACACATCAACACATGATTAAGTACTTGTAAGCTTAAGATCATCACAAAGAATCACTAAGAATATATACACATGCAAACAATTAATCAAAACACATTTGAATTAACATTTCATGTATGTATTTGATTGATAAGAACTAGGGATTCACAATTATGCACCAACAAACTCCCCCTAAGACCTAGTTCTATCAATAACCATTGCACTAAGCAAAAATTCCACAAAGTAAAATGCACAAAGCAAAATGCACACAGCAAAATGCTAAACGAATACCTTTCGTCATGCCCTTACCTGCACTACGCACGATGTGAGCTGTAACTCGTGTCCATCTCGCATGTAATGAGTTTCTCATCTGTGAACCTTAATTACTGTTAGTACTGCACTCAGCAATAAACTGTCAGTAACTTCAAGATCACTTATAAACATTTAAGCAAAACACATCAAAGTGAGATGAAGGAAATGTAAACAGAACAAATCACACTAAGAGAAAATAGAACATACTAGAACTCTTTTTGTATTTTTCTAAACAGAAATGAGATAAAAATGCAAACTATTAACAACTTATTTTTTGGAATCTAAATTCAACTATTTAAAGACTTAAAAATAAAAGACAGAAATGAAAATAACTGAAATGAAATTAACTCAGAACAAATTTGCAAAAGAAGTAAATTCCTGAAAATTAAAACTTTTTGTGAGAAGGTTCCAGTATGGAGTCAGTACTAGCTCGTCTATACTCAGTAATCATTCATTTCAGAACCTTGGGCATAAACATATTCTCTTAAACTCTGTCTGTCAACCTATCTTTCTTCAGATAATAACAGATTTTGTTTCAACATTTTCAGATTGTCTAGACTGGATACATGATTAAGACTATCTCTTTCAAAGTCTCACAGTATTTTGATTCACTCAGTAGGTTGCACAACTTAATTACCAAAACCACCATGCTTATGTGATATGTTAATTTGTCAACGCATTTTATGCTCTTTGACATGGAGGTCGATTTTTCACCTCTCTAGACATTTTTCTTGCTGAGCTTTTGTCAATGCATTTTATGCTCTTTGACAATTCAACACTAATAGATCAATGTAGCTTTTGTCACTGCATTTTATGCTCTTTGACAATTCAACATTGATAGATCAATGTATCTATTTCTGTTGACATTCTCAAAATTGGGGTCAATTTTTTACCCTCTTTTACATATAGCTCAATGTCATTTAACACATTAGGCATGGTAATAGGTGTGTGCATCAAACTAAGTCATTCTCAACTGTTATTGACTTATAGACTTGGAATGTCTCGATAGCTTAAATCTATGATTGATTTTCACATGCATAACCATTTATCAGTCTAGACTTTCCTTATATGTCTTACGCACTATCTGTATCTTATCTGATTCAACTAGATTTTCAGACAGTTTTCTCAAAAGTATGTATGTGCCTGCAGTTCTAATTTTACTAGACGACTTTGTATTGAGAACCAGTGTGCCATCACTCTCCATCTAGGTTGGATCAACTTCTCCATTTTTTTTTTATTTTTTTTTTATTTTTTTTGTATTTTCTATGTTTTCTGATTCTTTTTTTATTTTCTATGTTTTCTGATTTTTTTTGTATTTTCTATGTTTTCTGATTTTTTTTTGTATTTTCTAAGTTTTCTGATTTTTTTTTTTTTGTAATTTCTAAGTTTTCTGAACTATTAACTATCTCCCCCTAAAATACTAAAGAAACTAAAAACTAAGAAAATAGAAACGCAGAAGCACACAGGAAATAAACACAAAGACAAAAGAACAATTTAGTCACACAGAAAATAGACACACAGTCACAAATACCTCACACTTGATTATAGCGGTTGACACCCTTCACATAGAAGAAAGAATTAGAAAGCATTAGGAACCCAAGCCCGAATAGTCATGGGTTTCCCGTCTTCTCCAATCACTGGAAGTTTCATCCAAGTTCCAGTCTTCTCAGCAGCATTGCTGAACCTGTCACTCGAATCCTTAGGCATTTGAACACACAGTTTGTTAGTCCACTTAGAAGTCTGATTGAGCGAAGATTTTCTTTTGCTAACAACTTCGGGATATTTAGATTTTCCTATGGTATCCCCGTTTGTCCTTTGATGCTGAACTGGAAGAGTTGAGTTTTGATTGTTTTTAGTAAACGTTTTATTCTTTTGAAAAGTCTCAACTTTCCTGTTACATCGCTGATGTGGCTGCTGATCACACTCGTAACTGAGGTGACCAGGTCTCCTGCACACATAGCAAATCCTGTCTGGATATTGCTTTATAGGACCTTTCGACATCCTTTGAGATCGATACCCTAACCCTTGATGTTTGGGTAATAGTTTGACCTCTTGGTACGGACGGGTATCAGGAGACTTTACACCCTCCTTTTCAAATTTCCGAAGGGCATCGCGGATACGATGCATCAACGGATCTTTCACATTAGAACTTGCCAATAGTTCTCTTATGCCTGGTTCAGCCTTTTTAATTTCTTCTTGCTGAACCTCATTCTTCTGAGGCTCACCCACATTCTCGTGTAACTTTAAATCCTCTTTTGGGGTTGATGCAGAAGATTCATCAACCTTTGTGAGTAGTGGGTCAGATTCAGAGTGAACATCATCATTCACCAGTTGATTTAACACTGGTGGTGGACATTTAGAGTATAACTTCTTGTTCTTTTCTGAATCAGTATCTTGACCTCTCTGATCGATTATGTACTCAAATAAGTAAGAAGACGTGGAATAACTTTTGAGTTTTTGACTCAGAGTCTCATAATCGACCTTTGAAGTAGCAAGGTCTCGTTTCAACTTATCAATCTCATTTATGTAAAACACTATAGCATCCTGTTTATTTAACAGAGCCACACCTAGTTCATGCACCTGTTTGCCTAAACTTTCATTCTTTTCTTTCAACTGTTTTTCTCTTTCTTTTATCAACAGGTTTTTATCTAACTTAGATGTGAGCTCTGAAATTGTAGACTTTAGGAACACTATCTGTTTTACATAATCATTACAAGAACCACAAGGTAAGCCAAAAGTACATACCTTTTCCTCGGATGATTGACCACAACTGCACACCTTTTGGTTTGACTCATTGGCACGAACTTTCACTGGTGTCTTTTCTGCAGCTGGAACCGAGGCTGGTTCATCATCAATGCTGGCAATCGATTCTTCCTCACTTGAGTAACTTTCTGTCTCGGATTAAGAATCTTCGTTCAACACATGAACATTTGCCACATTAATATCAGCACCATCATTCCCAAATTGTACTGACCAGTCAATTCCCTCGTCCTTTTGAACAACTGCCATTGCCTTAGCCGGTTTTGGAGTTGATTCAGACTTTATGGTTGAAGAGGAAAATGATCTACTGCCAGGACTGGTTTTGAAAGGATACTTCGGTCCCATACTCTTCGGCTTATCGCATTCTCGCGCGAAATGACCTTTTTCACCGCAGTTATAGCATGTTACTGCAGACTTATCAAAACCGAGTTTGGTATCCTTTGTAGCTGATATTTGCTTCCCTGTTTTTTCTCATATGCTCTTGCCCTCCTGACTAAGTTAGCATATGACCAGAGGATATCTTGTCTCTCCATCTCATCGTCATCAATCTGCTCATAATCCTCTTGAGTAAGATGAGCATTACCAATCTTCCCCTTCAGTAGATCATCATAAGAGGAGACTAGCGCACTTAGCATGCTCATATGTGTTTTTACTTCATCTGCGCTCCCATACTTGAAATGCTCGACATTGAATCCAGAAGTAGACACATTATAGGATGGCCCAGAAGATGAAGCTTCAGATGTAGATCTGCCAAATTCATTTACATTACTCACATAGGCAGATTGTAAGGGGGCATTTGAAGAAGTGGATGACGATACAGGTGTTCCAGAGTAGTAGAGAGAAGGATTTTGTTGATAACCGGACATGGAATCCAAATTTTGTTCCTCCTGCTCTTGCTCTTTCAACTTGGTGATGAAATCATTTAGATCCATCCCGTCAAAACCACCACTGTTCTTCAGTATCATAATATATGGCCGCCAGCTCTTGGGCAAAGCTTTTGCCAAAATTTCCACCTGCTGCTTCTCTGGAACAGTAACACCCAGACTGTCCAGTTCACTGAGAAGATGATTATATCTTGTAATGAGAGAAGGAAGTTTTTCATCTCTAGTAGCCATGAAGTGATCTAATTCCTTTCTCAATTGACTTGCTTTCAATTCCTTGAGGGCGGCATTTCCCTCATTTCTCTTCTCTAGTGCTCTCCACAGGCTGTGAGAAGTTTTATATCTTCTGAATTGATGGAAGATCTCATTTGGAATAGCCTGGATTAGTTGAGCATAGGCCTTCTTCTCTGCATCATGACTGCTCTTCTGTTCAACAGTCATTCCATCATAGGGGGTTTCAATATTTCCCTCCCCCTTGGGAACCATATAATCGGTGCTTATTGCTCTCCGAAGTCTACAGTCAAGGCCATCGAGGAATATTTCGAACCTGGGCTTCCACATAGGATAGTCTTCCATGGTTAACAGTTTAGGTACTTTATTGGCACTCCCCATTTCACTGTCTAATAATAAGTTGTTTAAAACTGTTGTCTGTTTTGATGCCATTTCAGTAATCAAGAGCTGAGAACACACATACTGAAATTAGGATTTGATGGACCACACAGATTCAACACGCACGGAGTGGGACCTACAACGCACGAACACAAAGCACTACGCACGTGGTATAAGACCTACGTACGGACTGACACAAAGATACACAGACGCTCCTGCGTACGAACTGGAACTATCACGCACGGATTGGGAACTACTACGCACGAACACGAAGCACTACGTACGGACTGACACGAGGACACACAGATGTTCCTACGTACGAACTGGAACTCTACCACGCACGGATTGAGGACCTAGGACGCACGGAGTGCAGATGGTACGCACGAAGCAACAAAATAATTTTTTAAAGACAAAGTAAACCACACAGACTCAACTCGCACGAACTGGACACACCACCCACGCGTTGAGGACCTACTACGCACGGAATGAACACACAGCTTGACGAAGATTCTAGAGGATCAACAACACACTTCGCACGCACAAAGCTTACTACGCACGCACTAAGGACTCACTTCGCACGAGTAAAATGCAAACAGATTAACGTAAAAACACGACCTTTTTTAACGCAAAACAACCTATTTTTGACCTACTAACCGGTTAAAAACGATGAAAAGGACAAACACACAGGCCTAATCGACACCTAGATCACGAAATCCTAAAGGAAAAGTGATCAATCAAAGCACAAGGCTCTGATACCACTTTGTAGGACCGCTGGGGGTGCTGGGGTTCTAAACTAAACTTAAACACCCTTACGCTAGGACTGATCTAGGATGAGAAATAGTGCGGAATTTCTATTTCCCAAACCTCCTAAGGATTCTAAGATCTGCTTAGGTGTCCGGCACACAGTAACACTAAGAAACACACAGAGTAGAAACAAGAACAAACTCTAAGAACTCACACAGAGATGCTTAAGGCTGCCCTTAGATTCGAGATTAACACTAAGTTTGAGATTTAGTAGGCTTAAGGTCGTATAAGGTCGATTACGAAGGCTCCCGGTTGATTACCTGTCAATTAGTCGATTACCCGCGAACCCTCTCGTTAAAATGAAGTTAATCAGTATTTATAGTGTACTTAAATTCACTACGCACGTAATGTACCACACTTCGTACGAAGTGAGTCCAGTACGCACGTACTGGTTATATTAATAATAATTAATTAACTTTTAACCGACCTAATCACTGCACGCGTATTGAGCTCCACTACGCACGTAGTGAGACTGACTTCGCACGTGGTGATCAGTCACCTAAACTTAAACTTCCAAACACACATCAACACATGATTAAGTACTTGTAAGCTTAAGATCATCACAAAGAATCACTAAGAATATATACACATGCAAACAATTAATCAAAACACATTTGAATTAACATTTCATGTATGTATTTGATTGATAAGAACTAGGGATTCACAATTATGCACCAACAATTATAGTCACGAGTAACTTGGGATGATAATATCTTACGTTCTTAGACCTGAGATGTATGAACCGCTATATCATACTTCTTTCTTACTTTAGCCATTTTCAAAAGCAGTTCGTAACTGGCTGTGATAAAGGAAATGGCTAGATAAGTTAAGGGGTATGGTTTAGGGTTATACAGTCAAAAAGGGATTTGTTCCTCTGATATAAGAGATATCACTGGGCCCCTCGATGATTGGGAGCTGACACTAAAATTATGCATGGCCATGCGCAAGGAATATTGATTGAGAATCAGGTATGTCCTTAACTTTTGGTCACCACCAATCAAGATCGAGAAACACAATTGTGAACGATCTGGAGATTGACATTTGATCCATGTCTCGTGTTCACAATGATATCGTGAACAAAAGGATGTTTAAGATCACTTATCTATAGGACCTTTCTTTATGAACAGGTTTTATTCGGGATAACGAAACCCATACTGACTTGGGGGCAATGATGTTTTTTGCTAGAGACCACTCATTGTCTGTGGTTTATTAGAAATGGTGCATCGTGTGCAAGTGGGACTTTGTTAGTATATGCCCACTGATGCGAGTACACCATTTGAATCACTACCGATGATGTATGGGCCTATGGGGTCATACACCGGGGTCAAATCCGACATCAACTTAAGTTAAGGGATCAAAAATGACAAAAGACAAAAGTGGACTTTGCAGGCTGGGTTAGCGCCGCTAACCATAAGGTGTTAGCGCCGCTAACACTTATGGGTTAGAGCCGCTACAGCTGCATGCGATTTACGTAAAGTCGTCTGACAAGCCGCGTTAGCGCCGCTAACCATTAAAGGTTAGCGCCGCTAAGTCTGGGTTAGCGCCGCTAAAGTCAGATGTGACATTTTGTCATATCACCAAACAAGTTGGCCAATGCATGTGGGATCTTAGAAACGACTTGGCCGGCTTGGGGCATACCAAATGACGTTCTGGACTTTATAAAACAGACACACTCATCCTCATTTGGTGCTCTTGCTTCTCTTGCATTAAAAATACTCTTAAGGGCTTTTAGACTTAGAGAGTTCAAAAGAGAGAGTTCAAAAGAGAGTTGTGCTCCAGAAAATTCGTGGTTGATCCTGAGTTGTTGTTCTTCTGGTGATTTTCAAGTAAGAAGAATCACAAGAGGCTTGCTAGCATAAGGGATTTGCGTGTTACAGGGGTATCAATCCATAGCCGATTCGTTCAAGGGAGAATAAGCAACTTCATCATCTTCATCAACACTTTCTGGAGCTAAGGAGCTGGTATAACCTCCTTTACTCTCTTATTTTGTTGCATTTCTATTCATTGAGCTTGGTCCATGTATGGGATTTCGATTTTATGCTTTGTATGCTTTGCTTTTATGGGCTTTTCTTGTTGTTTTTGCTTCCATTGCGTGCCCTAGAAATTCCAACAGTGGTATCAGAGCCACCTCTATGATAGTTTTGCACTTGGTGGCTTTGAAAACCCGAAATCAAAATTATTTGTTTTCTGTCGAACAAGGGTTAGCGGCGCTAACCTTGAGTTAGTGGCGCTAACTCTTTCAAGATAGCGGCGCTAGCGTCGCTGAGTCAATTTTTTGTTCTTGGTCAAAAACAGATTTTGGTCTCGGGTTTTAGCCTTGTTTTTGAGCTTCTGGAAATTTTAATCTTGTTAATATGATGTTGAATTCCAGTAGCATGTATTTGTTTGGTTGTATGTGAATATGTAAGTTGGTAACATTTCCTAGACCATTTGGTTGATTTTGTGTGTTTGGATGCTTTGTTGGTTGTGTTATTATTCTTATGATAAATTTGTAATAATAATGTGGCTTGCATGCCATTTCATTCATCCATGTAATTGTAATAGATAAATAGGTATTTTATGGCTTGTATGCCATTTTATTCTATTGTATGTATTATTTTTTGGTGGATGATGAACACACAAGATGGGTCAATGGAGATGGAGTTTGGAGCCCATGAAGCCGATGAAGTCCAATGGAGATGGCGGGGTTAGTGGGAGCTCGCATCGAAGACTTTGTCCCTAGAATTGATTGTGTCCAAAACCATGTTTTAATTACTAAGTGTTATTGATTCATGTGTTTCTGCGTATTTGAGTAAGTCTCAAATCAAGTATTATACTAATTTGGTATTGGTGTAATACAACAGTGTTAATAATATTTGTGTAAGTCACTAATATTATTTTACACTTGTATCCGTTGGAAGATGATGTGTTTCTACCCTCTTACTGTTACATCAAGCCGTAAGTTTTTCCAGCGTAATGGATAAAAAGGGGAATCCAACGGTAGCTTTTCTCTCTCCTCAGAAAGGTATATATACCGATCATAAATGGTTTAGAGAAGTTTACGCTTACAACTCCGACTTCTCACTTTCTAAAATACCTTTCGCAAACACCTCAATTGCTTAGTGCATTCGTTCATTCAAAACCCTAAATTGCCAAGAGCAGTTTTTGAACCGCTCAGTGCGAATTACAAACTACTCAGTGTAATTACTCCAAAATGGACGGAATCACGTTAGTTCTCGGTGATCAAATGATTCGAGGTGCTCAGTTTAAGAACAATGGAGTGCCGTTGCTTAAAGTCACAAATAACGGGCCTGTCTTGCAATTCCTCCAAGGAAACAAGGAAAAGGATATGAAGTCTGGGTGGCTTACATCCGTAAATTCCCCCTGGCATTCGCCTTCTGTGGCACACCTCTCCATATTGTTCCTCAACATCTACTGGAGTTCTGGTACACATGTACGTATGACCAGAACAAGGGATAAATTCCAGGGACTGTTCTTAATGGCAACAGAACAGTAGTCCTATCCGTGCAGCGGCTAAGGGATGTTCTTCAACTCCATCAATCTGATGAGTTCGAGCCTGCTGCACGAGGCAGGTGGCAAGGTCAGTCCTACCCAGTATGGGTCACCCGCAGACAGAGGGTGTAATAAAAAAGGCCACCTTTCCAACCAGTTGGGGCTTCATGGTTTCTACAGTGATTCGTTCACTAGGAACTAAGGTTGGAGGATTGGACCAGGTGAACGAGTTCGAGATGCAGCTGCTGTACAACATATACTTTGCCCGCAATTTGGATTATGCTCAACTCATCTTCAACGAACTCGGGGTCCAAGTGATGAAGACCGAACTCAGGGTCCAAGTGATGAAGACCACAAGGGATCTTCATGTACCTTTCATAAGGTACCTGTCCTTGGCATTTGAAGCCGGTATGAAGCTGATCAGGATGTGTTCCTGTTTCCTACACTCAGCCCCAAGATGTTCAACAATGACATCTTCCCAGAGCAAGAAGGTCTAAGTGAACCTATGCTCCTGATTGCTGAGGGAGCTTCATCCGAAAGTGAAGAAGAGGGATCCACTCAAGGGGGAGCTTCTCACGCTGACACTGAGGTTCAGGCTGAGCACTCTGCTCAAGCTGAACCAGTACACACAGAAGCTGCTTATGGTAAGACCTCTCCACTTTCTCTTTCCTCTCATTTTTCTCCATCCACCTTTGGAGATAAGATTGCAGTGGAACCAGCTCAGTCTAACCCATCTCCTCCACCTTCATTCCATTTACAATCTCACTCTGAAGCCACCCCTAGTATGCCCACTTCTGCTAGGGAGAATATCCGAACCTATACACGTAAAACTGCCATAGGTGGTGCCACTCCTAAAGGCATCACTGGAGCTGAGATCACACTGATCCCTCCACCGGCAGGAGTTGAGGGGGAGACGCCTACTCTTTAGGTGTCAACCTCAAGGCTTATTACTAGCCCTATACCTTATCCGGGTGTGGTGTCTACTCAGCCCACACCTACTCGAGCCATGGGAGAGCCTATTTCTGTACCTGAGCAGACACACTCGGGTTACATTGAACATATGACCAATCCCCAGGGTCAATCACCCCCCTCTATACCCATAAGCCAACCACCAACCCATACACTTCACATTTTGAGCCCCATTACTTCTCTTCACTTCTCACAACCTATCGCACGACCTGTCAATGTTTCATCTTCAAACCAAGGTGATTTACAGGGTCCACACTCTGGTGCACATGAATTTGAGGGTCCACACCAACCCTTGGATGATGCACCCAAATCTCACTCTACACAAGCTGACTTAGATAATATATTGACTTTCTGAAGAGTCAGTTTGAAATCCTACATCTAAAAAGAAAGAAGGCCAAGAAGCATCTGTTGCTAAGGTTGGATGCTCTGGATGCTGAGGTATCAAATCTGAAGTCTGCCGTTGCTGCTCTCCATCAACAAAGACCTTCAACCCCTATTGATGATGACAAAAAGGGGGAGAAGCTTTACGAGGCTGAAGCTGAAGCTGAAACTTTACTACTTCTAGCAAAGGGAGCAGATAAGATTGAGGGGGAGAAAGTAATAGAAAAAGAAGCTGAGCTGATTGAGATAGCAAAAGGAAAGAGACCAGCAGTGGTCAGCTCAGAAGAATTAGAACCCCCTCAACAGAAAAGAAGGAAAATGATTCTTAGTGAATCATCTGCCTCAGATGAAGACTCTGCGGATAAAATGACTATACAAGAAGAGCTTCACTACTGGCAGTTAGGAGTCTGGAACAGGAGGACGCTGACCGGCTTGAAATATCTGTCAATGAGTTAGGAGGAAGACAAAGGGATGTTCAAGCCATGTTAGTCAGTGAGAAAGAAGCAAGATAAAGGGCTTGGGCTGAGCAAATCAGAAAACAGAATGAGGATTTAGCTAAACTCAATCTGCCAATTGTGCCTAAGGAGGAAGAGGAGGAAGAGCCTCCTGTTGAAGATCAACAAGAGGAGGAGAATATAATGCATTGTTATATGAAAACATTCTTCTCTTCTCAAATAATCTCACTTAAGTTAAGCTCAGTTCAAGGGATCATCATTCTAGAGCTTGTCTTAAGAAATGGTGAAACACCCTCTCTAGAGCTGAATCAACTGCAAAGGCTAGGATATGAAGAATGGAAGCAAGTGGCCATCCTCATCAAGCAGATGGAAAAGTCCTCTGCTAGAAATCAAGTCAAAAATGAGATTTTAAGGCTACTAGCAAAAGCTGATGCAATGGAGCTCATTCCCAGATCTGAGATAGCAACCCTACTGACCTCCTTTCACAAAATGGGGAAGGGCAAGCTGAAAAATCCAGCTGGATTAGCAAAAGCAGACAAGTAAAATACGAATATTCCTAAAGGCTTGGAGTTTAAAGAAAACACCTATGTGGAAAATCCTGAGAGAGGATTCATGTACCTGAATAGAAATGGGAAACAATGCTTCCAGTCTGATGCAAACATATATACATGTGGGGTATCTCAGGTATTTGCTCTGAGACAAATTGTGGAAAATACTGAACAAAGTGCCAAGTTCAGATACAGACTAAACAGAGCAATCAGATCACAAAAGGATCAACTTCAACACTTGCCTAATCTACAAGAAATCCTTGAAGAAATAAATAAGGAGATCAAGGAGTTTGAAGAGCTGCATCCTGATTAGATTAGTTCTAATTTTTGTAAGCACTTAGTGTGCATGATCTGAGTGATCAATATTTTTGTATTATGATAAGTTCAATTAATAAAAATATCTGTTTGATATGTTCAACTGTGTTATGATGTGTTCATATTTACAAGTCTGATAAGTTCAGCTTAAATGAATAACTGATTGGTTCTTATTCATCAATGTATTCGGTTGGTGTGTTCAACTAAAAGTTGGTTTGTTCCACATATAATTGATAAGTTCAATTAAAATTGATATGTTCAATCAATATTTGACTATTTCAGATATAAAAATCTTAATAAGTTTAAGATTTAAAACATAATTCTGTTAAACAAACTTATTAACTGTTTGATGGTTTTTTCATCATCAAATAGGGGGAGTTTGTTGGGAAAATGATCTCATCAGTTAAGATTTGATGAGACAAAGTTAAGTTTGTAAGATGTGTTCTACATATAACTTAAACAGAATTATAAAGCTTAGTCAGACTGAACACTCATAGTGATTCAGACTGAGTATAAGCTTAGTGTAAGCTGTACATATGTTTGATCAGCTTAGACTATATCTTAGTAAGATTATCAATGTGTTTGATAAGCTGTGTATGTCACCTAAGATATATATAGAGTATTCAGCTTGATGAGTTTCAAGCTGAGCGACTCGGCGTGAATACTGAGTCTGCTCAATAGTAGTTGCTAAATATGTTTTAGTTAATTCTTTGGACTTCTGAGGATGAGTTAATAATTATACATGTTAGTCCATGTTTGTTTTCGAGTGTGTTCTCGATGAACTCAGCTTGTGAAGTTTCAAGCTGAGTAACTCAGTCCGACTAAAGAAGTCAGTTTAAGATAATTTAAATTTGTTTTAAATTTATCTTTTATCTCTCTATATCTACGGCAAGGATAAGAAGATTCCAGAATCAAGATTGAACATTGAAGACTCAAGATAAGAAGATTCAAGATTCAAGATTCCGGATTATCCGATAGTTAGTTAGTGAATTAAGCTAAGTCTTAGTTTGTTAGATTCCGTAGGCACATGATTATAAATACTTATCTCCTGATAAGTTTAGAGGTACGACTCAGAACCAAAAACAACTAAGTGTTGCAGAGCCAAACCTTACCTTACCATATGTGTTACGATTCTTGAATCACTGTTTGTCAGTTCAACGTGATCAAGATATTCACAGATTGCCAAGCTATTCGTGTGTTTGAATAATCACATTGGTTGTGATATTGGTAAGTTATCAATCTGTGTTAATCCTGTTTAGAGAGTCGTCAGTATCTATAATCATAAGTTGATTATAGATAGCTAAGTTGGAGAGATTGATAGATTCATATTAGGTGGTTATATATCAAGAGTTGCTTACTTGATAGTTATTGTAATCATCTTCTTATTCAAAGCACTGTAATCATCTTCTTAATAAAAGCATTCGATTGATTGTGGTTTGATTTACTTTGTGTAACACTTTTATTTGATTTGTTCAATTTCTGCAGAAAGTGTATTCAACCCCCCTTCTACACACCTGTTGCTTGTTGTTATTCTCACCAAGGGACCAACAGTCCCAAAGGCCACATGTTTGACTTATACCACTAGCCTTTTGGATTTATTGTTGCTCTCTTGGCCGTTGACTTTATTGCTGCTCTATTTTTTTCTTTTCTAATTTTCTAATTTTTTTTGGATTTTCTCAATTTAGCAAGCACATGAATAGTAAGAGGAAATTCACACCTAGCCTATTTTTGTCGAGCTTAGATTCAGAAAGGGCTTAACCATATATTTAAATTCAAAAATTTGAGGTTGGTTACCATAAATCGAAATTTCTAAGCAACGGTGAAAAGCCACTAAATACTATGCATAAAGACCAAGTATAACCTCTGAACTTGTTCACAAATCAAACATTTGACACCTTCAACCAATACTTAACACTTAATTAAATGACTTTAAAATTTTAAAAATTATAACCCAAATACCATCATGATTTAATCAAGGACAAATGAAGTTCAAGCTATGAATCTTTTTCTAACCCTCTACCCCACACTTAGATTGTACAAATGTCCCCATTGTACATAAAAACAAAATTAAAACAACGGTAGAAAAAGATTAGAGAAAACTCCCTTCAGGTATTCACACAAACGATGGAGCAATAAAAGATGAAGCTGAGCAAAAGCCAACATAAGCGCGTACTCCATAACCACCTGCAAGAAAAACGCTCGGAGCAAAATGTTAAGATAGATCATGGCTAAGAACCAAACAACGAACTACAAAACAAACAAAAGAAAACAAACAAACCTAAATCACTTTCGTAGAAATCACGGTTGCATTTAGCGTATGCAACAAGCCTTTAAACCCCTCGGTAGCCCGAGAGGACGAGTTATAGTCTCGTGAGGGTTTCTAGACAACACACCCACAAAGTTGGACACAGACTGCCTCCCTTCCTTCGGGGTTGAGAAGACTCTCTTCTTTCGGCTTTGGGCCCTCGGCCTCCTCGACTCTCTTCTCACGCAGCTCGTTCTCTCGCAGAGTATAAAAAATCCCCACAAAAAAAGTAGAGTCATCGAGACATTTAGAATATCTCAAAGACTCGTTAAGTCCAAAAGTGATGGCATCGGTCCCTACCCTGAGTGTTAGTTGTGATTCCTGAATGTCAACTAGAGCTGTAGCTGTACTCAGGAAGGGTCTGCCTAGAATGATAGGGACTTGATCATCTTCTTTCATGTCTAAAACAATTAAGTCCGCGGGAAAGATGAATTTATCTACCTTTACTAATAAATCCTCAACTATCCCTCGCAATGTACCTATTAATTATCTCTGCACATAATCCAACAATGTTGATATGCAAAGATTTCAAGTGCTCAAGGAATTTGATCAGATGGACGGTATGGTTTCACAGGAGGTGGACCGGGTGGAGCAACAGGTGTTGCAGCGGGAAATGGATCAGATGGAGCAGAAGGTGAGAAGAGTGTCTCGGCCAGATTTTGACCTTTTCAATTTTTTGATCTTTATCTCGTTTTTATCCACTTTTCTTCATCTTTATCCTTATATCTCCGAATTTAAACCTAGAAAATAAATAATAAAGATAATCAACACATTTTTAATGTATTTCGAATGATTTTAATTCAAAATAATTAGTTATTGCATTAAAAATATATATAAATCCCGCGATATCATTGGCCTTCTCGGAAAGGTACTCATACATGAAATTGATGTCATGTAGTTGGACATGCCTTAAGTCAGCTTCATTGAACGAATATTTCTGGCCATTTCCTCTTTCCACCACATACATAGCAAACTGGTGACTCATTGACTTTTGAGTTGCAACACGTAGGAGCTTGGTTTTTGGATAATGTGAGATGACTTGTTCTTTAGGAGTCTTGAACTCATTGAGAAGATGGTCATATCTTCTCTCATGCTTATCATCAAGATGTCTTAGCTCTGGAGGTGTTCTTTCTTCAAGATTGTCAGCAAAGATGATTGGAATTCTGTCTTCTAAGAATGGACCATTTACTGAATAATCTCTCCAGAGTTAATCAAGACTGGCTTTCCTTGTAAACATGTTGATTCTATCTAGCCTTGGATTGCCGGTATAAACTGGAGGAGCAACAGATAGTTTGATGTTTTCAGACAGTGGCTATTTGGAATCTTTTCTTAGCTTCTCTACTGCTTCTCTTTGTTTTTCACCATTCAAGTACACTAGCAACAGAGATTTGGAAATTTCTAGGAGGAGGAAAGAGATTGTGGACTTCTTCTATAACTCCTGCAAGAACCTTTGAAACATTAAACTTTTTCTTTGCAGGTCCTTTAACTCTTCGTGAACTTTTCCTCTTCATTTCTTGTTTTCTTTTCTCAATGGCTGGAGGTAACATGTCATCATAGAACCTGTCGACAACTTGGGTATGAGTTTCTTCAGGAGTTTGATAAGATGTAGCATTGAAGTCTTCTATGTCTTGATAAACAGGATCATTAGAATAACCAGAATCTTCCTCAATCATTTCTATTTCTCCCTCTTCAGTCACAGCTGGCCTCGGTCGTTGAGTTGATGTTTCTGTTGTTTGTTGAACATCATCGACCACTGGTTCAGTCTCAATCCCCAAGGCAGCACCAATCCTTTGCATCAGCGGGCCAAAAGTTAGTGATATTTGTCTTTTCTCCCCCTCAGGACGATCTTGATCATCAGGATCACGATTGTCATGCTTCCTTTTGGATCTCACAGCTTGACCTTTGCAAGCATCCTCCACTGTCTTTAGCCTTTCATCAACGTTATCCTTTTTAGCCCAAAATCCATTAGTCAAATCTTCGATCATAGTACAGATTTCCTCTTTGAATTCATTCAGGTTTCTTCCCTTGTAAGTTTGCTCCATTCTCAGAGTTGTAAGGAGATCATTATCATGTTCGCGGGAAGGGGTTTGTTCTAAAAGTTTGGCATAAAGAATGGATTTTTAATGAATCTATGGATAAGACGGAGCCATTAATGAACGTATTTTTCATGGAGTCAAGGGTGGCTTGAAGGGAATCGAGCATGGTATGAAGAGGGTTCACGGCTTGTTGAATGGCTTCGTTAAGTTCTGTACGTGTAACAAAACTAGGATCACGTAGATTACCCGTTGAAGTTCCAGCCACAAAGGCATAACTACCTACTGTTGGAGCTGGAGGGATGTTGAGTCCGGTAGAATTTCCTTCCAATCCTCGCATGACACCTGTAGAGTTGCCACATATGGAAGTTCTTTGTACTTGTTCACACAACAAGGCCAATTTTGCAATGGTGTCCTTATGTCTCGAAATAAATGCAGATATCTGTGTCATATAAATGTGCGACAAAGGAACGTGCGAGGACAAGGGAGGTAGTCCACTTGTTTCAATACTTACCGTCTCCAAATGAGAGGTATGTAGAGTATGTGCTATAGCCCTGCACAATAAAGTAGGTGCTTGTTGAGAAGAACCTAAGTATCTAGGAGGGTTTGAAGATTCACTGTTGGGATGACATAGTGTGTTTCAATACCGGACCCAATAATGTCAGGTCCAGTAGAAGTTGTAGTTACCCGGCTTTCTCACCTCGCTCGCACTCACGATATTTTCACTCTCTACTTCATCTTCACCTAAACCATAACCTGCATATGTGTCCAGTGACACTGGAGAACCACTAGGAGTAATAGAGACATCAAGCTCAACATCAGGTTCTTGTCTGGTTCAGTTTGAAGGTTAACTAACCTTTGAGCACCCGTTGTAGTTTGTCTCTGTGCTAAATGAAGCACCAAAATAATACCTCCTTGACTGGCATGAATAGAAGCATGAAGATTAGAAGCCAAGTCAAGGGCATGCACAACAGGATATGAAACTACTTGAGGACTTTGCACCGGTGTACGAATTTGCATGAAATCCGGTATGGTTTCAGTTTGTGCCTCAATATTAACCTCTGGAGTCCCCATTCCGTATATTCAGTTTCAACTATTTGAGTCTCAGGGGTTTCAATCTCTACTTGCTCAGTTGTTGAGGCTTCCTCAGAGTCAGGTTCGGTGGAGACAAGTGTCACACCCCGCTAAAATGGAAACACGAGATATGATAGTTCCATGATTTCAAAGCATAAAGTAATGGATCACACCCATAACTACATTAAAATAAAGAGTCACAAACCATACGTTTACAACATTGTCCCAAAATATTATAAATTTAAAAACATTGTTGATTTTAATCAACATAAACCAAGAGGAAAATCCAATGCATGAGATTCACACACATCACATGAGTAGCAATGCCATACTACTTCGTACCACCTGAAAGCATGAAAAAGATTTGGTCAACTACTAGAGTTGGTGAGATCACAGGTTTTTTTATAAGTAAAAGAAATTTTTTAAGACAAAACTTTAATAGTTGGAAACTTGCATCCAATAAGAATAATATATCCACCAATGTTTAATATTATTGAGATTACTGCACATGGTATAATGATTATACTAAGATATCTACTGCTCGAGCCATTATCCAACCTCTAGACATACTATGCCCAAATTAACTCTAACGCCCATACATAAATGACGTTAGTAGTGGTAAAGTAAACCTATAGTTCGTCAACCATAAGTGGGGGATGTCGACCCCAAATAGCGCTACCTACAATTACGAGCGGCTCACTAGCGGAGTTAATGGATAATGTCAAAAATGAGACTTTATAAATAACAAACTCAAGCATATCAAAGCATATAACCATAGTGCGCAACTTTTCATCAACACTTTAAATATGCAATAGTAAAATATAAACTATACCAAAAATAAAACCATGCTTTCACCCCAAAACTTATTGTAAAATATAGTAAAAAGGGGTTGTGATTACTCACTTGTGAACTAGGACTTGATTGCTCGAATATGATACTTGTGTCTACCATTGCTTCCTACCTAGTACAAGGAATATATTACTATTAGACCTAATATTTAATTATTTAAAAATGATAGTTATTGAATATTTCAAATAATAAACTTAATCCTTAAAGATTTTCCTTGTTCTCTACTTAAAAACTTACTGAAATACTAAACTTTTTAAATTGAACTTAAAAATTATAGATCTATATTCTAGAAATTAAATCAAGATTCAATATTTTTATATAACCTTGATTAAAGTCTCTAGAATATTCAGTAAAAATATAGAAAATTCTAAGTTATATTTAATATGTTTACTAATTTATTTAGATAAAAAGGGCCACTGATCAGAGTCCTACTGACACATTGGTACTCAAGAGATTGTTTAAGGCTCATACAATCTCAATTTTACATGATTCAAAATGGGAAATAACCACAACTCAAAAATATAACTTTAAAAAAAAATTAAACAAATTTTGACCTTAAAATGGCCAAGTTATGCACGTTTAAAGTACAACCTTTAAAATTGTCAGATTTCCTGATCCAACACATGCAATTTGTAAATTGCATTTGAAAGACCAAATCTTTATAAAAACAAGTGAGACCAGATTCATATGAAATCTAACTCTTTAAACTAACTTTTGTAAAAAGAAACAAGTGATTTGGATGCATACAACTCAAGTTATGACTAAAGCAAATGAAGATTCACAAAAACAGAAACTTCAGGTTGTTTGATCTTAAGTTCTTAGGTGTTCAAACTCCATTTTCTTTTGGTTTTTAGTCATCAACACAATGAAAACTAAATATTCCAGATCAAAGAACCTTAAATAACTATAAAATACACAATCATGTGTTCCTTACTTCAATTGGTAGGATTTCCTTACTTCAATTGGTAGGATATCAACACATGAATGTCTAAATCCCTTATTTCCTTGAGTTCTAGTTGTGTGGATCATAGATTATCACCATTTTATGACATTTAACATGTCATGAGTGTATAATCTACCACCTAGTAACTTCAAAAAGGTATAAAATTAAAAGATAAACACACGTATGTGATCCATACATCAAATGGTAGGAATACTTCACATACGTGTAACTAAAACTCCATTTCTTTGAGTTTTTGATGCATGGATCATTGATTACCACTTTGCAAAGATATTAGAATATCTTGGGTGTATAATCTACCATTAAAATCTCATAGATGATTAGAAATCAGAATTTTAAGAAGAAGAAGAAGAAGGTAGAAGAAAATTAAAGAGAATACAAGAGAAAGATGAAGAATGTAGGATATATCTTCTTACCAACACTTTAATGTTGATTGATCTTTATTTTGATTTTCAACTCCAGAAATATGAAGGTGTTCATGGCTGGAGTTTTTGGTCAAGAACAAGAAGAGAGAAGAAGAGAGAGTTTGATGGTGATAGAGAAGTGAAGTGGAGTGTGAAAGTGGAGAAAATAAGTCTTGGGAGTGTTTATAATGAGTGGAGGGGTGTGTATGTGTGTGTGTGTCATATGATCAGATCTAAAGGCTGAATTTAATTAAAAAAATATATATTTTTATATTAATAATGGATACATATGTATAGGTTAATAGTTTATACAAATGTGCACTTAAATATGCTTGTTTTCTTAAGTTATTATACATTTTTACTAGCCTTTTAATAACTTATATATTTTTATATTTTAATATATGTTATGTTTATAATCTAAAATATTTTCATTACTAATTATGTTATTGAACATAATTTACTAAGTCTGGAAAGTTTATAAGTCGGTTTTGACGGTTTTGGGCTTTTTAAGGATTTTGAGCACATTACCGGGGTTTTTACGAGGACTAGGACTTTTATTCATTAATTTAAACCATAAATCACATTTCTAACTTATCAAACCTATATTAGGGTTTTCTTATGGCTAACCTTGAGTATTTTGATGACGGTTGTCACAGTCTTCTCTCGTTAAAGAAATTTCGACCCGGAATTTAATTATTGCCGTCTTTGTTAGTTTTGTCAGCAAAGAGGTGGGGATACTTGCATCTCATATAGTCCTCTCGTTCCCACATAAAGTCCGGTCCGTGTTTTGAATTCCATCTAATCTTCAGGATTGGAATCTTTCTCCGTCTGAGTTGTTTAACCTCTCGGCCTACAATCTCGACTGGTTCTTCCACGAAGTGCAATTTTTCATTGACTTGAACTTCCTCTAAGGGTACAATCAAGGATTCATCTGACAGACACTTCTTGAGATTCGATACATGAAAATTATTATGAATGGCACTCAATTCTTGTGGCAATTTGAGTTTATAGGCTACTGGACCAATTTTCTCAATAATCTCAAACAGGCCAATGTATCGAGGGCTCATCTTTCCCTTCTTCCCAAATCGAATAATGCCTTTCCATGGGGATACTTTCAAGAGTACCTTGTCCCCGATTTGAAATTCTAAAGGCTTTCTCCTATTATCCGCGTAACTTTTCTGACGATCCCTAGATGCTTTAAACCTATCTTTGATGATTGAGATTTTAACTGTAGTTTCTTGGATAATATCTGGCTTGATCAATTGTCGATCACCAACTTCTACCCAACTTAATGGAGATCTGCACTTGCGTCCATATAGGGCTTCATATGGGGCACATTGAATGCTAGTTTGATAACTATTATTGTATGAGAACTCAACCAATGGTAGGTGAGTATCCCAATTTTCACATGCATGTAGCATATCCTCTAAGGTTTGTATGGTTCTTTCTGATTGTCCGTCAGTTTGCGGATGGTATGCAGTACTTAGGTTTATCCGCGTGCCCAACGTCTTTTGTAATGATTGCCAAAACCGAGATGTAAAACGGCTGTCTCTATTTGAAATGATGGAAATAGGCACGCCGTGTCGTGTCACTATCTCATCGATGTATATCCGGGCAAGCTTTTCCATCTTATCATTCTCTCGGATGGGAAGGAAATGTGCCGACTTTGTTAACCGGTCTACTATGACCCAAATTACATCGTGTCCTCTCGTTGTCCTAGGAAACTTGGTTACGAAATCCATGGTTATTTGATCCCATTTCCATTGTGAAATTTTGGGTTGTTGTAATAATCCAGACGGCTTCTGGTGTTCTGATTTTACCTTTGCACATGTTAAACATCACCCTACATACAGGGCGATGTCTCTCTTCATACCTGGCCACCAATAGTATTCTTTGAGATCGTTGTACATCTTATCCGCGCCTGGATGAATTGAGTACCTAGACTTGTGAGCTTCATCTAGAATCGTTATTCGAAGGTTGTTAGACTTGGGTATCCAAACCTTGTCCTCTAATTAGCGTACTCCATCCGATTTAACCTCGAATCGGTGCTCCAATTGGTGAAGGGTTTCATATTTCAAATTTTCTGGTTTCAATGCCACCTTTTGAGCTTCAAGAATTCTCCCTTTTAAACTTGTCTGAACAATTGCTCCCATAGCTCGTACCCTTGACGGTTTTATTCTTTCCTTCCTGCTTAGTGCGTCAGCTAGCACATTGGCCTTGCCTGGGTGATATTTGATTTCACAATCATAATTGTTAAGAAGCTTATCCCATCTTCTTTGCCTCATGTTGAGCATTTTCTTGTCAAAAATATGTCGAAGGCTTTTGTGATCAGTGTAGATAGTACACTTGGTGTCGTATAAGTAGTGTCTCCAAATTTTGAGAGCAAACATTACCGCTCCTAACTCCAAATCATGAGTGGTATAGTTCTTCTGATGCACTTTCAATTGCCTTGAAGCATAGGCGATAACTTTATCTTTTTGCATTAATACACATCCTAATCTCTGATGTGATGCATCATAGTAAACGACAAAGTTATCCATGCCTTCTGGTAATGCTAAGACTGGTGCATTACACAGTCTTAGCTTGAGGGTTTGAAATGCCTCTTCTTGTTTATCTCCCCAGATTGATTTCTTATCTTTCTGGGTTAGTACAGTTAGTAGTTGTGCAATCTTCGAGAAGTTTGCAATGAATCGCCTGCCAATCCAAGAAATTGACGAATTTCGGTTGGCGTCTTTGGGGCTTCCCACTTCTTGATAGCTTCAACCTTTGCTGGATCTACGTGAATTCCTTTCTTGTTAACCACATGACCTAGAAATTGTACTTCGCTAATCCAGAACTCTCACTTAGAGAATTTAGCGTACAACTTCTGATCATTAAGTAGTGCTAGCATTAATTTCAAATGTTGCTCATGATCCTCTTTGCTTCGCGAATAAATGAGTATATCGTCAATGAACACGATAACAAATTTATCCAAATATGGTCTACAAACTCTATTCATTAAGTCCATAAATATGGCTGGAGCATTGATTAGACCAAATGGCATTACTAAGAACTCATAATGTCCATAACGAGTCCTAAATGTTGTTTTAGGAACGTCCACTTCGCATATACGCAGTTGATGGTACCCTGATCGAAGATCAAGTTAAATTTATAGTAGAACCAATCGAAATTCTTGACAAGGTCAAACGGTTCAAGAAAAGTAAGATCCCGATTCTAATGGTTCGTTGGAAATAAAAATTTGCCTAAGCATGCCTGCAAATGCAAGGATAATACTATCCTCAACTAATTACTAAAGAGCAAATCTCGAATGTCAAACATTAAATTTCGGGATGAAATTCTTTCAACATGGGGAGATTGTGACAACCGTAAAAAAATAATAATTTCCGGGTAAGCTCTAGACTTTGATAATTCATACTTTTAAAGTGATAACACATCACATTAGTATTTAGTAGCCACAAACTAAGTGCAATGCCTTAGAAAAATATTCTTTCAATAGAGTTGCTAACGGTCACCTGGTACGCGTGTTATTCGACTAATTGTTATAAAATGCCGAAACCTTCATATTATCAACCGATACATTAAGTTAATTCTTTAACTCCATCTCTCTCTTTCCACATTCAAATACTCTCTTCCTTCTCCCTACCTCCTTCCACGAAATCAGCCCCAAGAACACCTTATTTCTGCAATTTTTGAAGATTAAATCAAGTAAAGATCATCACAAGTGTTAGTAAGTTCACCCCCTAGCCCGATTTTTATGTGTTCCTTGCTTAAATCCGATTTTCTTCATCTTTCTCTTCATTCTTCTTGAGAATCTGAAATTATAAGAACATGCATGTGTTCTAATGGTAGATTACACACCCAAGACATGAAAATGTCTAACAAAGGTGGTAATCCATGATCCACACCACTAAAAACTCAAGAAAATGGAGAAATATGCACATGCATGTGTGTTTTATGATATAATCTCAACTTGAAACCCACATGCATGTTGATTTTAGTTTATAAAAAATGATTTTTAACATCTGATCATCTCATGATATTGTGAAAAGTTTTGAGAAAAGGATGATGATGATGATCAAACAACTCAAATATACAAGAAAATGAAAGATAAGTTCATGCACGTGTGATTTTCACTCATGCATGTGGAATTTCCATCAAATTTATGACATGCATGTCAATTTTAGCTATAGATTAATGCTTTATACCTATGTACTAATGTTATATGATAGCAACAAGTTGTAAAATCAAAGAATTTATGCAATGCAAAACAAGATATGGTGACAAATTACCAAGAATAAGTCTAGAAATTATGAAATTAAATATGATGATAGACATATGTGTTACCTAACACCTCCAATTTGAATCACTCAAAAATAATTAAGTATGAATTAATAAAAAATAAAATGGTGAAGGTGTGTAAAATGATTCCTAGTAGAAACACTTAACCTAATTAATTAGGAATAAAATACTTAGACACCCGCAAAAATTATGATTTTTTAAGCCAAACGTTTCCTAAGACACTGAGTAATAACATATAAAAACTTGGGAATCAAAAGATGTTTTTAAGATATGAAAAATTGATTTTTACCAAGCTATAAAAATTTTCCATCAAGCTGTCCAAAATGAATTTTTCTAGAAATGAATTTATTTTTGTATACATTATTTAATTACTAGAAATACAAGTACATAACTAAATAAACATATATTATATTTAAAATGATAATATTATAATATAAAACTTATGAGTGATATTGGATGATAACTTATTTTTGACTTTTACACATTCAAATTTCTAATAAAAATTTGGAAAATAAGTAATAAACCTATAACCAAAAAAGCATTTTATAATGAATTAGCGTCTTACTTAGTCATTTACGTACCGTAGGGTCGGCTTATCCCGAATCAAGATTACGTGTGTTGAAATCGCACATCTAACATCGCTTGGCAAAGTGAGTATCATAACCCCTTTTTACTTGATTTTATTAATGTTTTGGGGTGAAAAACATGATATCTAAATGTTTATATATGGTTGTTCAATTAAATGAGGTATGTAGTGAAATTATTTTGAGCACAAGTTATGTACATGTTTGTGCAATGCCTGAGTTAAAAAGTGTAAGTCCCGTATTGTGATATTAATTTGGTACACTACCATTAACTCGACTGAGAGCCTAAAGTTTTGTGGATAGCGCTATTGGGTAGGGACACCCCCACTTAGGGTTGACGAACCTTAGGTGCACATTACTTAACAATAATAATATATGGATCGTAGGCATCGTTGTCTGAATGGTTTGGTAGTGGCTCATGGCTGATATTGCTTATGTACTCAACAATATATTACTACAAAGTGATGAACAACCCAAGTTTTGGTGTCTTTGGTGACAATGTTTCACTATAACAATATTATTTTTGCATTAAAATATATTTTGTGCATATGGAAACCTATGATCTCACCAACTCTTTGTAGTTGACTTGTTTTCTTAAATCATGCTTTTCAGGTGCTAACCAGGTAGATGCATGACACGTTGAGCATCTTGTGCGAAGTCATGGATTTTAAAACTTTTACTATTTTCTAAAACTTTTATTTAAGACTATTATGGGATTGTATCGTATTTTAAATTCTTGTACTTTGTACTTAACTTTAATTATGTTATGGTTGAAGATTATCTATTACCTCATGCTGTGAAACCTTGTGCTGTCATATCTCGTGTTTCCGCTTTAGCGGGGTGTGACAGAATGATACACTTACCTTCATGATATTTGTGACATATGTCACAACATGTGCCATGGATTCAAGCACATTCAGAACATTTGCGGGATCATACACGTCCCTTCCCTCTCTAGGTGTTTTACCGACATCCACTTCTCTACCCCGATCAACATTTTCTCTATCCACCACCCTTTCAGTATCTCCCGAGGCCTATCAGCTAGTTCCTCACCAAGTACTACTCTCCCTTGGGTAGGTATGTTGTTTCTGGCCTAACTAGAGGGGGTACACATATGCTTTTCCTATAACTCACAACTATTTTATTTCACTTACAAATTTCTAATAGAGAAATAGGGAATGGTTGAGGTTGGATAGGATGGTTAGTAGTTACAGCTTTGATGTAATTGAACAGCTTAGGTGCTATGGAGATATGACTTGCTCGTCTTGGCATTTCCTGGTTGTGATCCATGGCGTACTGTATGATCATAGGTAATAACCTATGATACGGTTAAAATTTAGCCTTTGCCTTTTTAAGATCATTTTTAGTGTCAACAGTGGCTTTCAGATCTTGAAAAAACAATTGTGCATAATCAATATGTAAGTGATTTGCAGCTGCCACAAAGATTTTCAACTAATGATCGTTTGGGTACTCATAACCGGCATGCTTTAGGGTTAGACATCTTTGAAGTATGGTGTGAAGGGTTTTGTAGGGTATAAAAACATATAATCAAACATGCATAGCGGAAATCAAAACCCCCTCCAGTGATCTCATCTAACTCATACAGGAACTAAAAGAGAAGAGGGTTAGAAAGTTATACCTTTAGGGATTAAAACTTTTCTTTGACCTCTAGACTGCTGCAGGCTATCCACCGCTACTGCACCGCCTTGAACTGGCTGCTAGACCGCCTAAAGATTAAACCTCGGATCAAACCTTGACCCGTGTGTGTGTGTGACCTGCGCCACCGTCGACCACCGCCCCTGCGGTCTTGCGCCGCCGTCGACCACCGTCCCTGCGGCCTTGCGCCGCCGTCGATCTCACGAAGAGAGAGAGAGAGAGTCGACGGAGATAGAGAGAGAGAAGGGAGAGCCTTAGGGTTTTTCTTTGTAGCCTTTTTAATTTGACTTATGTGATTAATTAGGCTTAATTAGGTTTATATAATAAACCCTTATTAGGCCAAACCCGTTTAACTAAAGCCCAGCTTTAATTAGACTATTAATCAATTACACAAATTACCCCTTGACCTTTCTAGTTAATTAATAACTATTAATTAACTGGTCCCGTTAATATTTAAACTAAACATAAACATCTCTCTTTTAATAATAATTAACTATTATTATTTTTTTCTTTCTCAATAATTAATTAAACTAATTAATTATTCTTTTCCACACAAATAGTTATAATCCAAAAGGTTCTAATTGGGTGTGCAGCGGTGTGATCTTTTAGTGTCACATAGCATTGGATACGATGATACATGTTATCTATCTCTGCACATAATCCAACATGGTGAGTAGAAGATAGTATATAGGATGTGTTGGGTTTTATAGCATATTTCATACAAACTTGAGTTATCCTGATCTAAAACCAAACTACTTTAGACCAACTCACTCCTCAACCACAGACACGGGTTGGGATTCAACAATTCTTTGTTGAATTACTGGTTCCACAAAAGGTGGAGGTATACCTTCATATTCTTCAATTTCTTGAAGATCTATTTCTTTTCTCGTAGTTTCTAAATTTAGAAACTTATCTTCCAGAAAAATCCCTGACCAAGCAACAAAGACTTTGTTCTCATCGGGATTATATAAATAGTATCCTAAGGTTTCCTTAGGATAACCCACGAATATACACTTATCTAATTTGGGTTTGAGTTTATCCGAGAACGGTCGTTTAACGAACGCCTCACAACCCCAAATATTGACGAAAGACAATTTAGGCTTTTTTCCTGTCCATAACTCGAACGGTGTCTTTCTTTTCTCCACAGACTTTGTCGGAACTCGGTTCTGCATAAAAGCATCCGTTTCGAGTGTGTGTCCCCAGAACAACATTGGTAAACTAGTTCGATTCATCATAGAATGAATCATGTCAAACAAGGTTCTATTCCTATTTTTTGATACACCATTCCACTGTGGCGTACACGGAGGTGTGAGTTGTGAAAAAAATCCCACATACCTTTAGATTATAGTCAAACTCCTGACTCAGATATTCACCACCCCGGTCAGACCGAAGCAGCTTTATCTTCTTGTCAAGCTGGTTTTGTACTTCATTCTGAAACTGTTTAAAGAAATCAGAACTTTCAGATTTGTGTCTCATAAGATACACATAACCATACCTACTGAAATCGTGAGTAAAGGTAATGAAGTACCGGTATCCTCCTATGGCTTCTTGACTGAAAAGACCCCACCCATCTGTGTGTATTATCCCTAGCAGTTCCTTTGACCTTTCATTCAAATTGTCAAAAGGTTTCTTTGTCATTTTTCCGAATAAACAAGATTCGCAATTGTCAATTGGTTCAAGATCAAATGACCCTAGAACTCCTTCATGATGAAGTTGCTTTATGCGTTTCTTGTTAATATGTCCGAGCTGACAATGCCATAGGTAAGTTTGGTCCAAAGTGTCTTTTGACCTTTTACTCATATGATTTAATTCCTTGTCATCTTGTAGGTTTATTATATATAGACCATTTTGTGAACTTGCTTTAAAATAAAATAAATCATCTTTAGAGCACAAAATTGTTTTTCCTACCGACTGATAGGTAAAACCATTGTCTATTAATAAATCATACAATATTACATTGTTTTTATTAATCTAGGAACATAATAACAATTTTCTAGTTCTATGATTAATCCCGAAGGTAGCCTGAGACTATATGTCTCTACAGCTTTAGCACCAATAATGGAGCCTTTGCCAACCCGTAGGTCCATGTCCCCTTTCCTTAGTTTCTTACTCCTCTTGAATCCCTTCAAGTGATTGCAAATGTGACGACCACACGTCTAGCAAACCAATGTAAAGTGAGTGCTTGCAAATATCCTTGCTACTGCAAACTGGGCAAAAATCGTCTAGTAGCTCATCAATCCAGTCATCTTCTTCCATCGATTCAACTACTATTGTATCAAAGATGTTAGGGTGCATTTGGTCATCTATACACATTAGAAACTTGTGCATACCAACGATAGTTGATTTCTGTCCTTTGATCTGATCTACTACTTTTGCCTGATAGTAATCTATCAGAGTCCCGACAAAAAGCATCACAAGTTATTGTTCACTGACTTGTGACCCCAGAATGTCTTTCATTAGCATAAAGCATCCACAGCGTTCACTGATTTTGAATTGCTTCTCTAAACCTTGCACGACCTCAAAAGTGGACTAACTTTTGAGATTATCTGAAAACTCATATTCTGTGGAGAGTATCAGAATTGACATGACATCAGACTCATCAGATAGATACTTATAATATGTATCATACTCTCCATACTGAGCAGAATATTCGGGTCGTGCCAGATGTGGTTTATCAACTATGTACAGCTTTCCCTGTGCCCTTAGGATATTCCTAAAGTGCAACCTCCAAACTCAAAAGTTCGGAGGAAGGTGTACCATTAGATGGGTAGCCAGAAGGTGTACCATTAGATGGGTAGCCGGAAGGTGTACCATTAGATGGGTAGCACTACTGGTCTAAAATTTTAAAAGGGTTTATTTGTTTAAAAAACTTTGCCAGTTTTTCCATTTTTAAAAACTTGTAAAACTAATTTTCCTTTTTAAGTGAAAAAACATTTCGACTTAAAAAAGTATATATATTGTTTTAACGACGAGCGTGCACTATTTAAATAATTAATATCACAACCACACAATTAATAATAAAAATAAGTCAAAACATATAACACCTTTGACCATCACTGGTACTTGATTAAATAATCAAGCACCTATGTGGTCAAAACCCTAAGTTGATCACACAACACACATGCATAGATTTCTAATGCTCCCACTGTTCCAGCATCCATAACATCTCCTCTCTTTGTCCTACTCATTGTCTTGCTTGATCGTCTTCAAAAGATTACATTTACAACTATTAAACTAACCTATACAAATTTTGATAAAATCTTATGCCCTATTACAAAATAATTCAAAGGCACGCAGGCCCGCTAAAACTATTACTTTTACAAATTTGAATAGGGGTTGTAAGTGGCACGCATGCCTCCCCACCCCAGATAAATAATAAATGTAATCAACCACAATAACAAATTTAAAAACAACACAAAGTGATCTACTAGGTCTTAGGCGTTTGGCCTAATAAATAATAATAAATATTCAATCATGACATGAAATATAAATTAAATGAAACACACAATAAGATCAACACTTGAATCCTAACATCAAAACTCAAATGGTCTAGTGTTAATCCCAATAACATAACCTGGCACTAAACTGAGCCTTTTTGCTAATCATCACAATGTGGATAAAAAGACAAAAACACCGCCTAGGTTAAACGTTAATATGATCAATAATAATAATAAAGCTGGAAACTTGATTAGAAATTCAAAAACTTTAAACTTTTGTCAATTTCAAGTTTCACACAATTTATATATATATATATATAAGCAGATAAACTGGAAAGTTTATTTGGCTAAAAATCAAAACTTACTTTTGGCCAAAACCAAGTTTCAAACTCAATATATATATATATATATATATATATATATATATATATATATATATATATATATATATATATTATATAACAGATAAACTGGAAACTTTATTTAGCAAAAAAATCAAAACTTTGACTATTTGCTAAAACCAAGTTTCACACAATATATAAACATATATAAAACAGAAAAACTGGAAACTTTATTCGGTAAAAAGATCAGATCTTGATCCTAAACCAGAATACAAGTTTCACACAATATGTATATATATATATATATATATATATATATATATGTTGGGAAAATAATCTCATCAGTTAAGATTTGATGAAACAAAGTTAAGTTTGTAAGATGTGTTCTAAAGATAACTTAAACAGAATTATGAGGCTTGATTAGACTGAACACTTATAGCGTTTCAGACTGAGCATAAGCTGAGCATATGTTCGATCAGCTTAGACTATATCTTAGTAAGATTATCACTATGTGTGATAAGCTGTGTATGTCACCTAAGATATATATTCAGCTTTCAGCTTGATGTGTTTCAAGCTGAGTGACTCAGCGTATATATTGAGTCAGCTCAACAGAGTTGCTAAATAAGTTCTAGCTAACTCTTAGGACTTCTAAGGATGAGTTAATTATTATACATGTTAGTCCATGTTTGTTTTCGAGTCTGTTCTCGAAGATCTTAACTTGATGAGTTTCAAGTTGAGTAACTCAGTCCGAGTAAGAAGTCAGTTTAAGAGAATTTAAATATATTTTAAATTTATCTTTTAACTCTCTTTATCTACGGCAAGGATAAGAAGACTCCAGAATCAAGATTGAAAACTCAAGATAAGAAGATTCAAGATTCAAGATTCCGGGTTATCCGTTAGTTAGTTAGCGAATTAAGATTAGTTCTAGTTTGTTAGGATCCGTTGGAACAGGATTATAAATTCTTATCTACTGATAAGTTTTGAGGTACGACTACAACTGCTATGACTAAGAGTTACAGAGCCATAACTTAGATTCACCTCAAACCGTATGTGTTACGAATCTTGATTTACTGTTTGTCAGTTCAACGTGATCAAGATACTCACAGATTGCCAAGATATTCGTGTGTTCGAACATTCACATTAGTTGTGAAATTGGTAAGTTTTTAATCTGTGATTAAATCCTGTTTAGAGAGTCGTCCGGTATCTATAATCATAAGTTAATTATAGATAGCAAAGTTTGAAAGATTGAGAGATTTACATTAGGTGTTTACATATCAAGTGTTGCTTACTTGATAGAGTCTGTAATCATCTTCTTATTAATGAAAAGCAAAGCATTCGACTGTGGTTTGATTTACTATGTGTAACACTTTATTTTGATGTGTTCAATGTCCGCAGAAAGTGTATTCAACCCCCCTTCTACACATCTGTTGCTTGTTGTTATTCTCACCAAGGGACCAACAACTGGTATCAGAGCAGGCTGAATAATTTCATACGTTGAAAGTTCAAGATTCTAAGAAAGTTCACAATGTCTACAAGCAACAATTCATCAAACTTTTCTCAGATGTCTGCCAAGGGCTGTCCCATCTTAGATGGATCTGATTATCCTATGTGGAAATTCAGAGCCATGCTTTTTCTCAAGTCCATTGACAATCGTATGTCCGATGTCATCACTAAAGAACCAATCATCCCCAAAATTTCTGCTGTTGTCAGTGATACGTCCGCTGACAAAATAGACAGAAGTGAAAAAGAAGTAAGGAAGCTTGGTGCATCCTGGACAAATGAAGACTAGAAACTTTTCAATCTGGATGACAAGGCAAAGAGTGATCTGGAAAATGCCCTGACCAACGAGATCTTGCATACAGTGGTTGGGTGTCAAACTGTAAAAGAGATCTGGGATAGATTAAGTATTACATATGAGGGCACTGATCTGGTCAAGCAGCAAAAGAATAGTCATCTAAATAGATCTTATGAAAACTTCTTTTTGAAGAAGAATGAAACCTTGCCTGATTTGTTCACAATGTTTCACTGCTTGATAAATGACCTGCTAAGTGTGGGTGTTAAGAAAGATGAAGCTGAACTTGTGCTGAAATTTCTGGATGTGTTACCAGAAAGGTTCAATGAAGTAACTACAGCATTGAGGGCTGGAGGAACACTACATATGTATAACCTACAGTCCATCTACGGGTTCTTGCTCAATCATGAACAGATCATAGAGTACAAGAGAACTTTTCAACAACAACTTAAAGATTCTTTGGATAAAGCAGATATTGCATTAGTTGCACAGAAAAAGTAGAAAGGTTCAAAGGCCTTGGTTGTTGAATCTGAGACTGAGACAGAATATCAAGCTGACCACTCAGACTCAGACTCAGGTGATACTGATGATGTTCAGACTATCACTGAGCAGATGGCCATGTTAGCCAGACGTTTAAGCAGTGCTCAACGGGGAAGAGGAAGATCTGACAAGGGCAAAGGGAAGAGTTCCTTTGATCCCTAGAAGGCTGTGTACTTCAACTGTTAGAAGAAGGGACATATTGCTGCTGAGTGCAGATTAAAGAAGGAAGAATCAGCATCAGTTGCTGATAAGAATACTTACAGGGTTGATAAGTATAAAAAGAAATATACTCAGCTCAAGAAAGCAAAGCCAGAAGACGAAGGACTTTACGCTGAAACCTGGGATACAGAATCATCAACCTCAGATGATGATATTTTTCTAATGGCTCAAGAAGATGAAGCGTTTGAAATTGATGAAGTTGATTATGGTTTGTCCAAGTCAACTTTTGAAGCTGACATGAAGGAAGCTGAGGAAAATAGCAAGCTTAGTGATTGGGATCCTACTTCCATGTATAAGGTTAGTAATTTCAACTTTTACACCGATGAAGAAATGGGTCTTGCTTTCGATTATTTGTTAAATGATTTCAAGACCGTCCTTAAGTCTCAAAAGGACCTAAAAGCTGAGATAGTTAAACTGAAGAATGAGATTAAGGAAAATCAATCTCTCATTGATGTTAGTAAGAAAGCATAGTGTGATCTTGAATGTCAAAGACACATTAATAAACTTCGAAGTGAAGAACTTTAGGAAGCCAAAGATAAAGCTGACCAACTTCAAAAGGTCACTGAATCTTGGTGTAAGTCATCAAGGCTTGCTGAAAAGTGCATCAACCAACAAATTCCTAAACAGGTACAAGCTGTACTTGGAGGTGACTATCAATCCGCAACCTATGCAGCTGACGAGGATGATATAGCAAGTACAGACTATGAGGAGGATAGACAACTGATTGAGTCTCAGAAGTCAGCCTCAGAGAAGAAACATGGTCAAAACCTTAAATACAATATGTTTGTAAAGGCCAAAGATCATGGTAATGAGTGCTCAACATCCAAACAACATGGTAAGTGTGTGCTGGACAGATTAGGCACTCAGCCTATTCAAAGAACTTGAAAGTCAAGATTGAGTGTATAGTGATGAATTCAAATATGCAAGTAGAGAGAATATGCCAATAACACCTTTAAGTGTGTGTTTTTCTATTTCAAAATATCAAAGGTTACATTGGATAAAAGGTTACAAGGTATATATACCTTAACCACAAATACTATTCTATTACAAAAGTATTGTCTAGATCTAATCACAAACATAGATCTAACAATCTCCCCCTTGATTCGATCTAGACAACATGTCTATCACCCAAGATCCTTTGCCACCTGCGAAGAGTAGCTCTTTCCTGCATCTTTTCCTCCATTTGTTCAATAATCCTTGTCAGGCTAACTCTTGCAGATTGATCCATTTCATGTTTAAGGCTAAAGCTGTGTTCTCTGATCTTTATTAACCAGACTCTGAGAGACCCATCAGAATAAGCATTAAGTTCTTTAGTTCTTAGAAAGAATTTTTCCTTCTTGCTGTTAAACACTACTATTCCTTCCTCATCCTCTCCAGACTCAACATCCTTCCAAATTACTTGATACATTTCTAGCTCTTCAATTCTAGGATGTGAGGTGTTAGGCTTTTGAACATTTATCTTTGCTTTATCAGCCTCAGCACCAAGCTGGATGTTGTTTCGTTCAGCAAGTCGGATTCGTTGTTTCATGAAATCCAGAATGAGTTTGTACTCTGCATTGTTTGCATTAGAACTGTGTTTCTTGACTTCAAGCTCATCCATGATGATTTCAATATCGGCCAAACTTAAATGCTTTAGGTCCACTTGACTGAACCAATGTCGACTTTGATTTATTCTCAAAACTTGAAAATGAATCCAAATTACATTGACAACCTTTCCAAACGAGCATTTTACTTTGGAGATAGGATGTTTTGAGAAGACTTCAGCTTTTGATTTGCCATGCCAATTCATAAGTATTCTTTTTCCAGCATCAGAGGCATCAACAGCTCCTAGAAGATCATTGGATAATTCAGGTTGAATTTGATCTGAATAAATTCCAGGATTTTTTTCTTCAAGAAAAGCCACAGCTATATCAAACTCACTCCAATTTCTCTCATTCTTTCTCAGAGCCTTTGTAGTTAACACATATCTTTTCCTTAAATCTCTTAAGCTCGTTGTTTGGATAGGATCTAGATGATAGTTTTTAGGCACTTTCCACTCTGCCACTTCTCTTAATCTTTTCAATCTTTTTTGTTTCTTCTGTTCTTCCCACAAATCTCTAGCGGATTGTCTAAATTTGCCTGGAGATGGAGGAAACAGATCAGCAACCTCTTTATTCATTCTCAGAATAGTTGTGATATTGAGAGGTTCTGGTGTAGGTATCTCTTCTACCATAGGTTTTTCAACCCTTGGTGTTGTATTCACTGTTGTGGCTTTGATCTTTTCTATATGTTGTTGTAGAGTCATATTACCAGTATCAGCATCAGTTTCAAATGACCCATATGCATCAAATACATTATCAGTCTCATTAATAAAATCAAATGCCTCATCCACCTCATCAACTAACTGCATTTTCTTTTTACCTTTACCTTTACCTCTGCCTCTCTTTGGAGTTATTGGTTGTTTACTTTGTGAAGACGAAACAGCAGGTAGCTTTGATATTAGAGATGTAACAGGCATAGTTGTACGACGTTTCTCCCCCTCAGAATGATCGGGATCAGGATCTTGATCATTATGCTTTCGCTTCTTTCCTTGTGCTTGACAGGTTTCCTCAAGAGAGGCCTTAAGTGCAGCAGCAAGAGCAGCTTCCTCTTCATCATTAATTCTCCCTGAAGTCTCCCCCTGAACAAAAGCTGGAGAAGCTTCACCCTCAACATCCTTAAGGGGATCCATGGCATCCATGCGTTTGTGAAAAGCAACCCTAAAAGCTGCTATACTATCTCTCATTTCCTTCTTAAAGCTTTCAAAATCAGATTTCTTATATTCATTACGAACCAAATCAAGTAAAGTGACATCTTCCTCATTGTTGTCTGGTCGAGCCATCAACTTTACATACAACTGAGATTTAAGCTCATGTATGCTCACATCTGGTCCCTGCTTTGCCAATAACCGATCAAGGTTTTCATGTATCGAGGCATTTTTCTTTTGTAGTTCAGCAAGTTTAGAATTGGTAGCCAACACCTGTTCATTCACAGCATTTACCTTGGAAGAAAGATCTTGATGTATTCGATCCATTTTAGCATTCACAGCCACAAGAATAGTATCAAGGTCAGTCTTTGAAACGAATTCAGAGACAACCGGTGTTAGTGTAACAAAGCCAGGATCACTTAGATTTCCCGTTGAGACTTCTACAACTGGAGGAACAAATCCTGCAGAAGTAGAGCCACCCATGTTCACAGCTGGTCAAGTGTTGACTGTGGTGGGATTTCCATCCAATCCTTGAAGAACACTCTCAGTAGTGCCTTCTATAGATGTTCCGGTGGGTTCTTTCGAGAGAACACCACTTGGTGGGACAAATGTGTCATCTGATTGAAAAATAAATTGGTTATCAATGTGCATATCCAAATGAACTTCGGGTGCCTAGGGAGAAGTGGTCCCTTTTTCAATACCTACTGTCTCAAAAGAAGACTTCGGTAGATCATGTGGTAAATCCCCATGGAAAGATGAAACAGTATCCTTTTGAGAGGATTATGAGTAGCTTGGTGGGGTTTGTGCATGCTCTGGTGGGATGCCAGAGTCTTTTTCAACACCAGGACTGACCCTGTCAGACCCGATGGCAGATGTGGTTTCCCGGCTTTTTACGGCTAGAGAACTCTCATCACTCATTTGTTCTTTTCTCACATTCTCATGTTCTGTTTCTTTTAACTGTTCAACTTCTTCTTCAACATTATCATCCAAGCTTCCAGTATCAAGATTATCTATGTTAAACATATCATCATGTTCAAAAACTGGAGCAACAAGCAAAGATTCAGTATTTAACTCAACACCTCTATCTGGAGTTTCTTGAGATTGAGATTTAGAAAGGAACAACCCTAGAGGCATATCATCATCCGTATCTCCCTCTCCTATACTCACATCACCCTCATTCACTTCACCTCCCCTCTAGAGATTTTCCCTCTGCTCACCCCTGTCAGAGTCACCCGATGACATCTGATCACTAACAACTAATCCCTCAGGTGCTACTGTTCTTTGGGTAGGATCAACAGGTTCTTGTCGATCCGGAAGAACTATGTTATTATCACTCACACATGCCTGCACTATGGGATCATCTAAATCCATTAACATTAACAAATCAACAGGCATGACAAATGGCTGAACATCAATTGTCTTTTGAATTTTATACAGCTTCTGCATAACGTATACCTTTGGCATAGGATCATTATCCCTTAGATTGATGTCATTAGGATGCTCTAGCATGACACATTGCACAATCATCGATAGAAACCTTGGATACGGAAGAAATTTCTTAGCCTTTTGTGGTATTTGTTTCTGATGTACAACTGTATAAATGTCCCGAAAGATTATAGATGCATAGTCGACATGCCAGTGTTTGACCATTGAGACCAGAATTTGAAACGAACTTGAACTAGCACCATCAACTCCTCTTGAAATGCTAGTAAGATACCGATTAATGATAGCATACAAAGACTGCCAGATTGATACCATATTATTTCTCTTGAATTGAGCAGTCTTGGTGAACTCTCCGTTAAACCCAAGATCTTTGACATGTGGAAAGATAGCTTTGCCTGATATAATAGGATCAAATCTTGTTTTGTTAGGATAAGTACCCCTCTCAGATGGAAGTTTAAACATAGTCCGAAGCTGGTCAACACCAAAAGAGAATTTGAAATTTTCAATCTGACCAGCCAAGATCTCCTCTCCTTCATCATTAACAGTAGTATGCAAAGAGTGCCACAGTTGTTGCACATATACCTCTGGAACATGAGGTTCTTCTCCATCAGCAATAGGGTTAAATGTTAAAATGTGGTATAGTGGATGTGAGGCTATTAGTTCAGAAAGAATAGGAAATTGAGTGGTGGTGATTAGAGAGTCAAAACAATGATTGTTCATGAGATTGGGTAAGTAATTGGTTCGAGGAAACAGTTGGTCAGAAGGAACAAGATTACTAGGATTAAACATCTGCAAGAAGAGAATAATACCAATGATTAATGATCAGATGTCCAGCAGATAACACTAGAAAAGTTGTTTTCTTTTCTGTTTTGAAAAATTCACATTTTGAAAAATTTTCAAAATTTTCTAAGTGTTTTACCGGATTTGAAGAATCCGATAAACACTTAAGAGAAATCCGATAAAATTCCTTTAGAGTAGGATTCCGATCAAATTGACTTGTAATCCGATCAAAATTCTCAGAATCCGATCAAAAGTCTTAGAATCCAATCAAAAGTCTCGGAATCCGATCAAAAGTATCGGAATCCGATCAAAAGTATCGGAATCCGATCAAAAGTATCGGAATCTGACAAGTTTCAAACAATCCGATAGAATCATACCATTGAACCACCCATCCAAAATCAGACTTTTAAAATTCAAAAATTTCAACAAACAAATTCAAGTCGATTGTAGCATTTGTCCTTCTAAGCATTATTAACAAAACATGTATCCCCATCAGTGTTCATTAGACATGCTAAATACACAATGTACAACCCATAACCCAGGTACGCAAATCAGACTAAACTTCACTCAAATCCATCTTAAACAGAGACAATAGAAGTAATGTAACAGTAGTAAGACATGTAACATGTTTAACTAAGCATACCCAAGCCACAAACACATTGAATAACAAGAAATAAGCACAAAAATCAGAAGATTAGATCAGCGACAAAATAGGGTTTTCGGCCTACTAATTCAAACATACATAGAGATGTAATACACTACAGAGAAATCGAGGTGTACCATGAGATTCGCAATTGAAAACCAAACCAAAAGTTAGAAACATGAAGAAATCCAAAGTCTTTTGAAATCTTGATGAAACAGAGAGAAGAGGTCAAGGTGTAAACTGAAATCCAAGAAAAATTCAAGAATCCGATTGTTCATGACTTGTAGGCCCACAACACTTATCGGATTCCGAGAAAAGAATCGGATTCCGATAAAAACTTATCAGAATGTTGAATGTATTATCCACATACTCGGATTCCGATAAAAGTATCGGATTTTGAATATGTTGAGCAACTTCTCGGATTCCGATGAAATTACTTACTTGACCAATGAATGAAAAAAAATATTTTTCTTATTTTATAAATTTGCAAATGTGTTTGGATTTTTCATAATTATAAAACAAAAACAGTAATACAAATGAGTCTCCCCCTACAAGTATGAGCCATCCGTAGTTCATAACTTGTCAACTCAGAACAGACACCCCCGACCCTAAACACTTAACTGTGCAGAATGTAATTAATAGAATAAAAGTACAGTCAAGTACTCAAATTCAACATGCCCAATTTTGAAACTAAAGTGTTAAAACGATTTTCATCCAACGGTTTGGTGAAAATGTCAGCAAGTTGATTTTCAGTATTAACATACTTTAATTCTATCAAACCTTTTTCAACATAATCTTTGAGAAAATGACACCGAATGTCTATATGTTTTGTTTTAGAGTGATGCACAGGATTGCATGAAATGGCTATAGCACTTTGAGAGTCACACATCAGCGGTATGTGAGAATATTCCAATCCAAAATCCGATAGTTGTGTACGAATCCACAGACTTTGAGAGCAGCAGCTAGCAGCAGCAACATATTCAGCCTCCGCGGTGGAAGTTGACACGCAGTTTTGTTTCTTTGATGCCCAGCATACTAGTCTGTCTCCCAGAAAATGTGCACTTCCAGATGTACTTTTTCTGTCCAGCATACATCCTGCATAATCAGAATCCAAGTATCCAATTAGTTCAAAATCAGAATCTCTAGGATACCACAAACCTAGATTTGGAGTACCCTTAAGATATCTTAATATTCTTTTCACTGCCAACAAATGAGACTCTTTAGGATTTTCTTGAAATCTGGCACAGAGACAAGTAGCAAACATTATATCTGGCCTACTAGCTGTTAAGTATAATAAGGATCCTATCATACCACGAAAAGTTTTTAAATCTACTGATTTGCCATCAGGGTCAGCAAACAATTTAGTTTTAATTCCCATGGGAGTTGAAAGTGGAGAACAATCAGTCATGTCAAAACGTTTTAATAAATCTTTTATATATTTTGACTGATTTATAAAAATCTCATGGTTAAATTGAGAAATTTGCAATCCAAGGAAGAAGTTAACTTCTCCCATCATGCTCATTTCAAATCTCTGTTTCATGGTATTAGCAAAATCATCACCATACTTTGGGCTAGTTGAAGCAAAAATAATGTCATCTACATAAATCTGTACAAGAATATACTCTGAACCAATCTACTTTTTGAATAGTGTTGTGTCTGTGGTTCCTTTTGCATAGCCCTTGCTCAACAAGTAATCTGACAATTCATCATACCAAGCTCTCGGGCCTTGTTTTAATCCATACAAAGCTTTGTCCAGTAGATATACATGCTGCGGGCGTTTGGAATCAACAAAACCTTCAGGTTGACCAACATAGACTTCCTCTTTGAGTTTACCATTGAGGAATGTAGTTTTAACGTCCATTTGGAAAACCTTGAAATTCTTGAAGGCAGCATAGGCTAAAAATAATCTGATCGCTTCCAAACGGGCTACAGGGGCAAAGGTCTCATCATAGTCGATTCCTTCTTGCTGATTGTACCTCTTAGCCACTAGCCTAGCCTTGTTTCTCACAACTACTCCATCAGAGTCTTTCTTATTTTTGAAGATCCACTTAGTCCCCACAATTGATTTACCTTCAGGTTTGTGTACTAACCTCCAGACTTTCAAACGGTCAAACTGATTCAGCTCGTCTTGCATAGCAAGAATCCAGTCTTGATCTTCTAAAGATTCTGATACTCGTGTTGGCTCTATCATACTTAGAAAATTCATATTGAGACATTCGTTTGCAGTTGCGGTACGAGTTCGAACACCAGCATTCAAATTGCCAATGACTTTAGTGTCAGGGTGACTTCTTAACCATACAGGCTGGGGGGTCCTTACCTGAATGAAGTCATCAATTGGTTGTGGTTCCGTTGCAAATGGATTTACCATTTCAGGTTCAGCAAACGGATTGACAGTGTCATCGGTTGCAAATGGACTGTTTGTAGCTTCAAACTCAGAATTCTCCTGATCAGTGTCACGTGCAACATAAGGAGTTGTTAACGTTACAGATTCTTCAGGTTGTGTTTGAAATGATTCAGCCCTGTTCACATTACCAGAAGAAGATTCATCAGTTTTGAAAAATTCAAACATGAAATCCAGATTTATATCTTCATTCTGAATGTTGGAAATTTCTGATATATTTGATTGGGAAACAAGATTTTTATTGTTTGCAGGTTTGGCTGTCAAAGAATTTAATTTTACTAAATCATCAAACGTCACATTGATGCTTTCGACAACAACATTAGTTCTCCGATTTAGAATTCGAAAAGCCTTTTTTTCATTAGAGTACCCAAAAAAGATTCCTTCGTCTGCTTTTGGATCAAACTTGGACAGTTTATCTGATTCATTTAGAACAAAACACCTATTACCAAATACATGAAAGTAATTGATATTAGGCACAATGCCGTTGCACAGTTCATAAGGAGTTTTATTGAAACGACGGTGAATTAGTGATCTGTTTTGGGTATAGCAAGCGGTATTGACAGCTTCAGCCCAGTAAGATGGTGACAACTATGAGTACTGTAGCATGGTTCTTGCAGCTTCAACTAAAGTTCTATTTTTCCTTTCCATAACCCCGTTTTGCTCCGGAGTGTATGCTGCAGAGAACTGATGGGAAATGCCTTCAGAATCAAGATAAGAATCCAGAGTTCTGTTCTTGAATTCTATGCCATTATCAGTACGAATTGCTTTTACAGGTTGTCCTTGTTGAGTCTTGTACTTTTTTAGAAACAGAATAATCTGTTGAGGCACTTCAGACTTGTGAGAGACAAACCTAACCCATGTGTACCGTGAATAGTCATCCACCAATACCAGAATATATCTTTTCCCATTTCTGGACTGTACCCGCATAGGCCCACAAAGATCCATATGTATCAACTGCAAAGGAGCTGATGTTGTTGAAACTTGAACAACCTTGTGTGGTACCCGCTTAAGCTTCCCTAACTCACAATCTTTGCATAGATGCTCTTTTTCAAACTTAAGTTTAGGGATGACTCTAACCAAATTCCCATTCACCAATTTATTAATACTTTTGAAGTTCAAATGGGACAATTTCCTATGCCATGACCAGTTCAAATCTGATGCAGCTTTTGATAGCAGGCAAACAGAAGAACTAGATCCTTTGTCAGACAAGTCAATAGTATAAAGTTTTGACTTTCTGTTACTGCCCAAAAGCTCAGTTCCTTCCTCAGTTCTCAAAGAGCAAGACTTCTTTTTGAAAAGAACCTCCATACCCTTATCACAGAATTGTCCTATTGAAAATAAGTTGTGACCAAGTCCCTCAACGTAAGAAACCTTTTCTATTCTAACATTCCCTGTTTCCAACACTCCGTGGCCGAGAATTGGTGCTACTTGGTCATTCCCAAACTTTACATTTCTAGAATATTTGCCCACGAAATGTTTGAGAAGACCCTTATCCCCAGTCATATGTTTGGTACACCCGGAGTTCATGTACCAAAGATTACTCTTCTGCACATAGAAACAAGGGGTGAACACCTTACCCATTGTGAAATGGGATGAGGTATGTTAGAGTTAGAAACAGAAGGAATAACATGATCAGCAATCAAAGATTCAGATTTCTTTTGTTGTTTTATTTGCCATTTCCTAGGTTTCCATGTTTGTTGATTTGTCGCAGGAGGGGCGTTGGTTGGCTTGTTATGTGAATGAAAACAAATTTGTTTTTATGCATTGATTTGTTTTGAAATCTGTTATTCAAAGTTGGTTTATGAATTGATGATTGTGATTTGGAAGAATTGTGAACTGGTTTGTTAACTGTTTTGTAAGAATTGTGAACTGGTTTTTGAGAAAGAGATTTATTTGGTGACTTTGCAACCTGAGGTTTAGATTTATTCAAAAATATTTGACGTAGCGAATGATTGAGTTTCTCCACTTCAATCTGTTGTATTTTTGCTTTCCTCGCAGATTCAGCTACCATGCGCATTTCCTCAAGATGTTTTTCCCATTCACCAAACAGCATAGGTAACCTTCGATGTGCATATTTGTGAAGGAAAAATCGCAGTTCACTTTTCTTAATCCATTGGTGAATTATATAACCCTTACGATTAACAAACCAAGCAAGGATCATATCTTTCTCAGGATTTCTCCAGTTTGGAACAGATTTGTAACCACGCAACATTCGATCTTGATGATATGTACAAGCATTTATACAATGACCCTCAACACAACCAGTACTAGCACAAAAAATTTCTTTTTCAACAACCTGTGATTTTGGAACACGATTTTGGCTGTTTGAAACAATATCAGTCTTTTTCTGCCAAATGAAACTAGATGCACAATTATTCACACAACGTTTATGATGGATTGAACAAAAAGTAGGAAAAATATTTAGGTTTCTAAAATGATGTTTTGTGATTTGACTCTTTTCCTTGCTGTTGTCTGCTTGAGTGGTTGACCAACATCCGGCTTCTTCTTAACTTGTGAAATTTCTGCTTTCTTCTCCTTTGTCACTTCCGTTTGAAAAAAAAATTTGTTTTTATCTGATTCAGAAGAAGATTTGTTAGATTTCTTATGGAAAGAAATTCTATAAGAAGATGATGCAGATGATGAAGGTTTAGTGCCTGATGTAGACCCTTTTTCACGAATACTTGTTGAATCACAAAACTGATTGCATTTGTGTGAAATATATTCTCTACAAGCTTTTGGGCAAGTAGGAATTGCAACACCCCAGCCACGTTCCACTTCTTCCAAAAGCCGTTTGATTTTTTCATCACGAAGTTGAGTTTCCAATTCATAGATAATGAGTTGAGGAATTATCAGATGTGCACAATCATAATGTTCTAAATTAGAAACATCTGATTTTTGAGATTCAGTTACTTTCCTTTTTAAATTCGCACTCAACTGAATGATGGTTCTTTTATGATGCTCAACTTCCTTCTTTGTTCGTTCCAATTCCTCAGAAAATTCTTGAATTTGATTAGTTAAAACATCGTTTTCAAATCTCAGCTGATTCATCACTTCAGAGTTAGATTTATCAAAATGATCAGCGGAAGACTGTAAGTGAGACAACTGTTCTTTCAACATTTGATTTTCAAATCCTAGTATGATGTTGTTAACTATGCAGTTTGTTTCAAGAATCTCCTGTCGCCGCTGCAATTCCATGTGAGAAATGTACAAGCGTGGTGCGTATGACGTGACTGTTTGTTCATGATTTGGAAAAATTAGAGTTTCAGCATGGAAAACAGATTTATTCGTGAATGAAGAACCTTCAGTGGTTTCATACGAGGCATTCAGTGAATCATAATTAAATGGTTTTTGGCACTTTGTTGTGGTTTTTCTCTTGAAATCTTCTTCTTGTTTAACTTCCTCAGCAGCAACAAAAACCATCTTTCAGTTAGTCCGCAATTCATCCTTTCTGCCTGATAAAGTTGTGTACAATTGATTTTCTTGAAAAAGTCACTTTCATGATACCCTAAACCCTTGTAGTACTTTCGAAGATCTGGAGTTAAAGTCTTGAAAATTGTATGGCGAGTTGTGGGTTTCTTACGAACAACTTCTTCAAGATTGTTAAATTTCGTTTCCAAAATTTGTTTTTCTTTCAAAATCAAATTAAAATTGATTTCAGCACTCAACTTAGCCGCATTTAGATCATGAACCTGTCTTTCTGTTTGCTCATGTAACTGATTCAATTCATCCTCTTTTTGTTTAATTAATTCTTGAAGTTGACTAAGATGTGTCGTGTGTTCAGAATTGACGGCTTGATTCATTTTAAGATTAATGTTTTGTGTTTGCAGCTTTTGATTCTTAGTAGTTAAAAATTGAATTTTATCAGCAAGTGCCATGATTTGAGCAGCAGAGATATGAGAGTTATCAAGAGATACCTTCTCAGCTGTAGACTCTGACTCAGTTGAGAGAGAACTGGAGCTAGAAGGTGCTATTTCAGCTTCATCATCACTTTCATACTCACTCTCTTGATCCGATTCATCAAACTTAGCCATGAATCCGGTATCTGCATCTCCTATCTCTGCATCTTCAACCACAGTTATGTCTTCAGCAAACTCCAACCCATCAATCTCATCTTCAATCTCACCATCAGACTCTAAAAATTCAAATTCTTCAACATTAGCCATGAGAACAAATTGAGCATGAACATCATCATCTTCATCTGAATCATCAGTATCAGACAGGAACTGATCTTCCTCTGCTAGTAGTATTATACCACTGTTCCTTTTCTTGATAAGATTCAGCTTAGCTTTGTAATATTCCGAGTCTTTCACCTTTGGCTTTTTGCAGTCTTTGATTACATGCCCTGTGCTTCCACAATTATAACACTTCTTGGGCTGTGAAGCTTGAATCTTCCTTTCATACCTCTTTTCCAGATTTGCACTGTCACTTCTTTGAACATTATTATCTCTTCTTCGAGATCCTGAAGTGTATCTCTGACTATTATTGGTTTTGGACTTTGAAAACTGATTTTGTAACATGTTGGTGAGGTAAGCAACTACCTGCATAACTTTTTCATTATCTACTGGCTCCTCAGTATCAGTCTCAGAAGATTCAGATTCTTGTATTTGCTTAAGTTTCAAAGATCTGCTTGAAGATCTGGCTCTTCTATCATTCACAACTAATGTCAAAAGATCAACATTCTCCTTTTGAGAACTCATACCAACCTCATCTTGATATTGGTTCAATTCTTCAAAGATCATGTGATGAGTGACCTTATTGAGAACCTTTTGGTTCATTTGTCGATAGATGGTCACTTGAGTTCTCCACTTAGGTCCAAGTGAATTCATGAACCTGGTATTATTTGTAAGATCAGAATAAGTATCAAGCTTTCGATTTCTGAGATCATTAAGTAGTTTGCAGAATCTGCTGTAGGTATCAAACAATGTTTCACCTTCCTTAGAACGGAAGTGATCAAATGCATTTACTAGTGCAGTTTCCTTAATCCAAACCCCGGACTCAGTCCCTTCCATTTGTCTTGCAATCTCATCCCAAATTTCTTTGGCTGTATCAAGTCCATTGATCTTAATATAAAACTCTGCACATAAACCATGCTTCAAATAATACTTTGCCTTTTGATCTGCTGTTGCTCAAAGCTTTTCATCAGCTGTATATTCTGCAGGAGTTTTAGGACGATTAATTTCACGAAGTGGGGGATTGTTGGTTGAATCAGCTGGCTGATGAAACATGAAGATACCATTTCCTTCCTTGATGCTTAACTTCATATACTATCCATATTTTTCGTTATTTTCAATAAAATCCATAAACTTCCCTTTCCATACATTGTATTCTCCTCGATACAGTACGGGAGATTTCGTGTCAGAACCAAATGACAAAGTTTCACTATAAGCACTCATGTTTATATCGTTTCTCTGAAAAGTTTCTTGTATTGTGAAAATTTGACAAAGTTTGAAATCCGATAAAACTACACTCTGAAATCCGATTGATACTTGAAATCCGATGAACTTAGAAATCCGATAAAGCTTGAAATCCGATAAACTTTGAAATCCGATTGATACTTAAAATCTGATGAACTTAGAAATCCGATAAAGCTTGAAATCAGATAAACTTTGAAATCCAATTGATACTTGAAATCCGATGAAGCTTGAAATCCGATAACCTTGAAATTCGATGAATCAAAAACCGATAAAATGCAAATCCGATTAAACAAATCTGACAAAATCCAAATCCGATAAAAAATCTATCGGAATCCGATAAAAATCTATCGGAATTGAGGTAATCTGAGAACAATTCTATCGGAATTGATTGAAATCCGATAAAAATCAATCGGAATTAGAGAATCTGATCGACTCAACAAGCACAATCCGATTAATTCAACAAGCACAATCCGATAACTTCAACTTTCAGATCTGAAAATCGAATTTTTGATCAAATACTTTCCAATTGATCTGAGATTGTTCAGAACAGTTCGAAATACTCCGAATAACTCTTCTAAATCATAATTCCTCGATGTCTAACACTACAAATCAATTTATCAACAGAATTTCACAAGAACTTGAAAACCCTTCAATCAATCATAACTTCAAATATGTTGTTGATAATGATCCAAATTTGATTTTCGAGTGTTGTATTGTTCAATTCCTTCCCAATGAACACAAATTCAACAATTCTAATCCATTAAATATTCAAAATCAGAATCAAGCTCGTAAAAGATGAAGTTCTTGAAAATCTCGAAATTTCAATCAAATTTTCACCAATCAGTTGATGATCGTGCTTGTGATCCTTCAGAAACCAATCAGAGTTGGCTTTGATACCAATTGAAAGTCAAGATTGAGTGTATAGTGATGAATTCAAATATGCAAGTAGAGAGAATATGCCAATAACACCTTTAAGTGTGTGTTTTTCTATTTCAAAATATCAAAGGTTACATTGGATAAAAGGTTACAAGGTATATATACCTTAACCACAAATACTATTCTGTTACAAAAGTATTGTCTAGATCTAATCACAAACACAGATCTAACAGAACTTAAGTCATAGAAAGGCTTAACCCAAATCCTTTCAAAAGACAACATTCTCTATCTGGCTCAGAGAGAAGTTACAAGAATAGGAAGACCACTGTAAGTCAGAGGTCAAATCACAACAATGGTAAGTCCAAAGTTTTGGATCTTGGTAAGTCCAAGGAGATCAATAGTGGTAAGTCCAAACATGTTGAAACTAGTCAGTCTAGAAAGCATGACAAAGGTAAGTCCAAAGTCATGGAAAAGAAGTTAGTTGGTCAAGCTTCTAATCAAAAGGATAACAAACAAAGATTTGACAAAGGTAAGTCCAAAGTCAGCGAGCATCAAGTGAATCAACTTTCAAATAAAGTTGAAAAGTTATCCATTACATATAATCCTAAGACTGAGAGCAAGTTCTCACAAGGATTATTAGATACTCTACCTTCTGTAATCGTTGGAAGAAGGAGATGCTACAAGTGCAGAAATAGAGGTCATGAGGCTAAGGACTGTGATGTTGAAATCTCAAGGCCTGAACAAGAATAGGCTGATCAGCCTATACAGAACTCAGCTCCTGCTCAAGCTGAACAATCAGTTCAACAAGATGAAGATGCTATGTGCTCATCATCCGAACCCACCAAGAAGTGGGTTCCCAAACAAAACTAATGTGTTTAGTTTTCATATCATGTGCAGGGTTCAAGTAAATGGTACTTGGATAGTGGATGTTCAAGGCATATGACTGGGTGGAAAGGACTTCTTAGTGATTTCCAGGAAGACGAAGGTCCTAAAGTAACATTTGGTGACAACTCCCATGGAAGAACAAAAGGCTATGGGAAGATGCATGCTGGCAAAGTTACTTTCCAGAAGGTTGCATACGTCAAGGGTCTTAAGCACAATCTGATTAGTATCAGCCAATTATGTGATGAAGACAACATTGTTACTTTTAGGAAGAAAGAATGAACTATATATAATGCTAAGGGAAAGCCTATATTAATAGCTAAAAGAGAAAGAGATGTGTATCTACTTGATCTTAATTCTACTGATCCATATACTGAAATCTGCTTGTATTCCCAATCTGTTCCTAAGTTGAGTTGGTTGTGGCATAAAAGGTTATCACATTTAAATTTCAAAAATATAAATATGCTATCCAATAAAGAGTTAGTCTCTGGATTACCAAAGATCATATTTGTCAAGGACAAATTGTGTTCAGCTTGTGAACAAGGGAAATATCATAAAAGGTCCTTTAAATCAAAGCAAAATTTTTCAATAACAGACTCACTGCATATGTTACATATGGATCTGTTTGGACCCATAAGTACTCCTAGCCTAAGTGGCAAGAAGTACATACTAGTGATAGTAGATGAGTTCTCACGATTCACCTGAGTAATATTCCTAAAAGCTAAAAGTGAAGCTGCCCTGGAGAGAATAAGTTTTATCAAATAGGAAGAGTTGCAGAAAGGTAAGTCTGTAAAGCAACTCAGAAGTGATCATGGGACTGAGTTCAGAAACTCAACCCTTCAAAGCTTTTGTGAACAAAAGGGAATATTACAAAATTTCTCATCTGTCAGAACTCCCCAACAAAATGGAGTTGCTGAGAGGAGAAATATAACCTTAATTGAGGCTGCTAGAACTATGCTATATGAGGCAGGATTGAAACTCTATTTCTGGGATGAAGCTGTCAGTACATCCTGTTATATCTAAAATAGGTCAATCATTGTCAAAAGACATGGCAAGACTTCATATGAAATGTATAAATCTAGAAAGCCAAATATAGACTATTTCCATGTCTTTGGTTCAAAATGCTATGTGCTGAATCAAAGAGATCAGCTCCATAAGTTGGAACCTAAAGCTGATCCTGGAATATTTGTTGGTTATTCCTCAATCTCCAAATCTTACAGAGTGTATAACACATGGAGAAAGGATATAGTAGAATCAATTCATGTCTCATTTGATGAAGACAGTTTTGATCAAGCTGATAAAAGACAAGCTGACTTGGTTAGTCTGAGTGAGCTTGAAAGGCCTAAGGAAACTAATTTATCAAATCCTATGTATGTCATGGGAGATGATGGTGATGATGATGTGTGTTCATCAAAGAAATCATCACAAGCTCCAAGGAACTCTCAAGCTGAGAAGGATGATGACTTCATTAATCCCTTTGGAGCTGAAGTCACTCAGACTAAAAATCTTAGTGATCATCAGTTTGTTGACAATGCTGCTATTGAGACTGATGATGTTTGTTCACCTCAGTGTTCTCAATATCACTCAGATCCAGAACCAGATTCTCCAACTACAACATTTAAATTCCTCAAAGATCATCCTCAAGATCAAATAATTGGAAATGTCCAAGAAAGGGTTATGACCAGATCAAAGGCTACAACTAACTATGCTGCTTACTTTGGTTTCCTATCCCAAATTAAATCAAAGAAGACTGAAGAAGCCTTAGAGGATGAGGATTGGATTGAAGCTATGCAAGAGTAATTAAATGAGTTTGAGAGAAATAAGGTCTGGAGCCTTGTCCCTGCCCCTAAGGATCACACAATTATAGGCACTAAGTGGGTCTATAGAAACAAAATGGACAAGGATGGAGTGATAGTTAGGAACAAAGCCAGGCTAGTAGCACAAGGGTATAAGCAAGAAGAAGGAATCGATTATGATGATACCTTTGCCCCTGTTGCTAGAATTGAAGCTATAAGGTTGTTCTTAGCTTATGCAGCATATAAAGACTTCAAAGTCTATCAAATGGATGTGAAGAGTGCTTTCCTAAATGGAAAACTTCAGGAGGAAGTCTATGTGAAACAACCTCCTGGCTTTGTTAGTTTAAAGTTTCCACATCATGTCTATAAGTTAGACAAGGCTTTGTATGGTCTTAAACAAGCTCCACGAGCTTGGTATGATACACTGTCCAACTATCTGCTATCAATGGATTTCTTCAGAGGCAGTATAGATAAGACACTCTTTATTAAAAAGAATAAAGGACATGTAATTCTTGTACAAATCTATGTGGATGACATCATTTTTGGCTCTACTAATGAATCTCTGTGTGAATGGTTCTCCAAAATAATGTCACAAAAGTACAAGATGAGCATGATGGGTGAGATGACATACTTCCTAGGTTTACAAATCCAACAAAAGCCTTATGGAATATTCATCAATCAAAGAAAGTATGTTCTTGATTTGATAAAGAAATATGGTTTTGATTCAAGTTCAACCATGAAAACAACCATGTCACCAGCTGTCAAACTGAGTAAAGACTCAGATGGTAAGTCTGTATGTCAGTCTACCTATAGAGGAATGATTGGTTCATTACTCTATCTGACAGCTAGTAGACCTGATATCATGTTTGCTACATGTGTTTGTGCAAGATATCAGTCAGATCCTAAAGAATCACATCTTCAAGCTGTGAAAATGATCTTTAGGTACCTTAAAGGTACTCCAAATCTAGGTCTTTGGTATCCAAGGGACTCTGGATTTGAGTTAGTTAGTTTTTCAGATGCTGACTATGCTGGGTGCAAGTTAGATAGAAAATCAACAACTAGAGGATGTCAAATGCTTGGAGGGAAGTTAGTAAGCTGGACTAGTAAGAAACAGAACTCAGTGGCTACTTCAACTGCTGAAGTTGAATATGTTGCAGAAGGAAGCTGTTGTGCTCAAATCCTGTGGATGCAACATCAGCTTCAAGACTTTGGTATGAGTTTCAAGAAAACTCCTATCTTCTGTGATAACCAAAGTGCCATAGCCATCACTTACAATTCAGTCTTCCACTCAAGAACCAAGCACATTGAAATTCAACATCACTTCATCAGGGACATCGTGGAAAAAGGTAAAGTTGACATTAAATTTATCTCCAATGATGACCAATTAGCAGATATCTTCACTAAACCACTTGATGAAAAGAGGTTTATGTATCTGCTAAGTGAATTGGGTATGCTCAACCCATAGCTGTGTGTCTAAAATTTGGGTTTTAGTTTGACAAAGACTAAGTGTCCTAAGCTGAGTGCACAGTTTATAAATAAGTTTTCATAAATGTCAAGCTGAGTAATGAGTTCACCTGTTTAAGTTAGTCTTAAACATAATTGACTAAGTGTCATTGAGTCTGAGCTATGTGCTTAACTCAAGTTGTGTGATTGGTTCACACGTTTGGTAATTTCCAAACATACTTTAACTACTCAGTGTAGTTAAAATGTAAGTTTGAGTCAGTCTCAAACGAAAATGACTAAGTGTCATTGATTCTGAGCTGTGTGCTCCACTCCAGATGAGTTTCAATCTCAAGCTGACTGCTCAATTTAAGCTGAGTGTTTGACTTAGGCTGAGCAATATATTTACTCAGCTTGGTGTGTCCAAACTATGATTTTAATTACTACGTGTCATTAATTCATATGTCGATGTGTATTTGAGCCAGTCTCAAATCGCATCGTATACCAATTGTGTATTGGTATAATACAATAGTGTTTATAATATTTTTGTGAGTGAAGAATATTATTTTACACATTTATCCATTGGAATATGATGTGTTTCTAACATATTACTGTTACATCAAGCCGTAATTTCTCCGGCGTGACGGATAAAAAGGGATTCCAACGGTAACTTTTCTCTCTACTCAGAAAGGTATATATACCGACCATAACCGGTTTAGAGAAGTTTACACTTACAATTCTAACCTCTCATCTTCTCATACCATTCGCAAACACCTCTTTTGCTTCGTGCAATCATCCGTTCACATTCAAGCCCTAAATTGCTCAGTGCGATTTCTCGAATGCTCAGTGCGAATTTCATTTTCCTCAGTGCACATTCAACCAGTTACTCAGTGTAATTTAACAATGGACGGAATAACATTTGTTCTTAGTGATCGAATGGTACGAGGTGCCCAGTTTAAGAATAATGGAGCGCCGTTGAACAAAATCAACAATCAACGGGCCTGTCTTGCAATTCCTCCAAGGAAACAAGGCAGATGATATAAGATATGGGTGAATTACATTCGTAAATGCCCCCTGGCATTCGCCTTTTATAGAGCACCACTCTACATTGTTCCTCAACATCTTTTGAAGTTCTGGTACACCTGTACTTACGACCAGAATAGGGGAGAGATTACAGGAACTGTTCTAAATGGGGATAGAACAGTTGTCCTTTCGGTGCAGTGGCTAAGGGAAGTTCTTCAACTCCCTGATCATGATGAGTTCGAGCTTGCTGTGACGAGGCAGGTGGCTAGGTCTGTCCTGCCCATAATGGGTCACCCACAAACAGAGGGTGTTATTAAAAAGGCCACCTTTCCAACCAGTTGGGGTTTTATGGTGTCTACAATGATTTGTTCACTAGGTAACAAGGTTGGAGGACAGGACCAAGTGAATGAGTTTGAGATGCAGCTGCTATACGACATGTATTTTTCAAGGAACTTGGATTATGCACAGCTCATCTTCAACGAACTCAAGGTCCAAGTGATGAAGACCACAAGGGATCTTCATGTACCATTTATAAGGTACCTGTCCTTGGCACTTGAAGCTGAGATGGGGACAACATTGTATGAAGCTGATCAGAATGTGTTCTTGACGCCAACACTCAGCTCTAAGATGTTCAATAATGACATCTTCCCAGAGCAAGAGGGTCTGAGTGATCCCATGCGTTTGATAACTGAGGCAGCTTCATCAGAAAGTGAAGCAGAGGAATCGAATCAAGGGGGAGCTTCTCAAGCTGATACAGAGGTTCGAGCTAAGCACTCTGCTCAGGATGAACCAGCCATTACACAAGCTACCTCTGGTAAGACCTCTCTGCTTTCTCTTTCTTCTCATTATTCTCCATCTACATTTGGAGACAAGGCTGTGGTAAATCCAACCCAGTCTAGCCCATCTCCTCCACCTTTCATTCAACTCCAATCTGTAGCCACCCCTAGTATGCCCACTGCTGCTAGGGAGAATATCCAAACCTATACTAGAAAAACTGCCAAAGGTGGTGCCACTCCTATAGGCATCACTGGAGCTGAGATCACACTGATCCCTCCCAAGGCAGGAGTTGAGGGGGAGACGCCTACTCTTAAGGTGTCAACCTCAAAGCTCATTTCAACCCTAAAGCCTAAACCGGGTGTGGTGTCTACTTAGCCCACACTCTCCAGTGCCATGGGAGAGCCTGTTACTATGCCTAAGCAGACACACTTAGGTTACATTGAAGAAATGACCAGTCCCCAGGGTCAATCACCCCCTCCAAACCAATAAGCCAACCACCTACCCATACACTTCACGTTTCTAGACCACTTACTTCTCTTCACTTCTCACACCCACCTGCACAACCTGTCAATGTATCATCTCCATACGAAGATGACTCACAGGGTCCAAACTATGGTGCAAATGAGTTTGAGGGTAAACACCAACTCTTGGAAGATGCACCCAAACACTCCCCACTTAATGTTTTTGACTCTTACAATTCACAGGATATACATTCTGAGTCTAAAAACAGAAGTCAGTCTCATCTAGAAGCATCTGCCTCCTCAGGCATTGAACAGCTAAAGCAATATGTTGCTGCTCAATTTGGTTTGTTCCATCTCAAGCAGAAGAAGCACAAACGTCAAATCTATCAAAGACTTGTGAAGCTAACAAAAGATGTTCAAGAGATTGCCTCTGCAGTTGTTGCACTCCAACAACAAAAGACTTCGACCCCTATTGATGACGACAAAAAGGGGGAGAAGGTTCAAGCTGAAGCTGATGCTAAGTTAGTTTAAGCTGAAGCTTTACTAGCACTATCAAAATGAGCAGAGAGGAAAACTCAGCTTGGGGGGGAGCTGGAACTAGAAGAAGAGGAACATGCAGCCAAGAAGCAAAAGGTGACATAATCTGAATCTGAAGCTGACATGGTTTCTGAGACTGAGGAAGAGAGCTATAAGAGAATTAATAGAGATGCTCGAGCAAAAAGAGACAAATGAGCTTGGGATCTCTATAGCTGAGTTGAAGAAGAGAAAAGAAAAAGAAGTAAGGGACCAAGAAAAAGAAAAAGAGAGAAAAGCTTTTGCTCAAGCTGAAGCTTATTATACTGGTCCAAGACCTGATCCTATCCCATACACAGATGCAGAGATTCAAGAATGTTATTTCAGAAGGAGCATCAGTGAAGAGATCAAAGGCATGACCCTGAGCAGAATTGATGGAGCCATCATCCTCAACTTTGAATTTTATGATAAGTCTACAATGGGGGTGGACCTGAGATTTGTTCACAGAATGGGCTACATAGAATTGAAGAGAATAATGATGATGCTCAAGAAGTTCAAACGAAGACAAAGCAAGGAAGAGATCTTTGCTGAAGTTTCTAAGCTGATTAATAGAGCTGAGGAGCTGAGATATGTTCCAGTTCCTGGTCTACAATGGGAGAAATTATTTGAAGTTCCTGAAGGTGTAGAATTTAAAGAAAATTAGAGTATTGATGCACCTGTTCAGGGATTTATGTTTAAGGATCAGGCAGGCAAACCTAGTTTTATAAAGTTGAATGAAATTTGCTATTTAAAAACTAAGGATGCCTTACACATTTGAAGCTGCTGTGGTGATGAAAGTTCAAATCAATGTGTTAAGTACAAGTTGAACAAGATCATCAAAGTCCAACAGAAGGAACTCAAAGGGAATGTAGAAGCTGAGAAATTGCTATATGAAATTACCAATGAAATCATCAACTGGGAACTTCTACATCCTGAGTTCATAAGATAATAGATTAGCTCTATTGTATAAATTAGATTAGTTCTAATTTTGTAAGCACTAAGTGTGCATGATCTGAGTGATCAAAACCTTTGTATTTTGATATGTTCAATTAATACAAGTATAAGTTTGATATGTTCAACTGTGTTATGATATGTTCATAATTATTAGCCTGATAAGTTCAGCTTGAATGAATAACCGATTAGTTCTTATTCATTAATGTGTTTGGTTAGTTTGTTCAACTTAAAGTTGGTATGTTCCACTTATAATTGATAAGTTCAATTAATATTTGATTAGTTCAAAAATAAAATCTTAATAAGTTTCAGGTTTAAAACATAATTCTGTTAAACAAACTTAAAATTGTTTGATGGTTTTGTCATCATCAAATAGAGGGATTTTGTTGGGAAAATGATCTCATCAGTTAAGATTTGATGAGACAAAGTTAAGTTTGTAAGATGTGTTCTAAAGATAACTTAAATAGAATTATGAGCCTTGACCAGACTGAACACTTATAGTGTTTCAGACTGAGCATAAGCTGAATATAAGCTGAGCATATGTTCGATCAGCTTAGACTATATCTTAGTAAGATTATCACTATGTGTGATAAGCTGTGTATGTCACCTAAGATATATATTCAGCTTTTACCCTGATGTGTTTCAAGCTGAGTGACTCAGCGTATATATTGAGTCAGCTCAACCGAGTTGCTAAATAAGTTCTAGCTAACTCTTAGGACTTCTAAGGATGACTTAATTATTATACATGTTAGTCCATGTTTGTTTTCGAGTCTGTTCTCGAAGAACTCAGCTTGATGAGTTTCAAGATGAGTAACTCAGTCTGAGTAAGAAGTCAGTTTAAGAGAATTTAAATATGTTTAAAATTTATCTTTTAACTCTCTTTATCTACAACAAGGATTAGAAGACTCCGGAATCAAGATTGAAGATTGAAGACTCAAGATAAGAAGATTCAAGATTCCGGGTTATCCGTTAGTTAGTTAGCAAATTAGGATTAGTTCTAGTTTGTTAGGATCCGTAGGAACAGTTTATAAATACTTATCTCCTGATAAGTTTTGAGGTATGACTACAACGGCTACGACTAAGAGTTACAGAGCCATAACTCAGTTTTACCTCAAACCGTATGTGTTACGAATCTTGATTCACTGTTTGTCAGTTCAACGTGATCAAGATACTCACAGATTGCCAAGCTATTCGTGTGTTCGAATATTCACATTAGTTTTGAAATTGGTAAGTTTTCAATGTGTTATTAAATCCTGTTTAGAGAGTCGTCCGATATCTATAATCATAAGTTGATTATAGATAGTAAAGTTTGAAAGATTGAGAGATTTACATTAGGTGTTTACATATCAAGTGTTGCTTACTTGATAGAGTCTGTAATCATCTTCTTATTAATGAAAAGCAAAGCATTCGACTATGGTTTGATTTACTATGTGTGACACTTTATTTTGATTTGTTCAAATTCCGCAGAAAGTGTATTCAACCCCCCTTCTACACATCTGTTGCTTGTTGTTATTCTCACCAAGGGACCAACAATATATATATATATATATATATATATATATATATAATTAAATATTAAAGCTGGAAACATTATTCGGTAAAGGATCATAAACTCGATTTAAACCAAAATACACGTTTCACGCATATATATAAACAATAATATGATTAAAAAAACTTGTCCCCCACCGAGCCTAGAAGAGGCTCTGATATCACTGTTGGGATTTACAAGGTATAAATGCACAATGGAAAATAAACTTAAATCCCATCCCAAGATCACAATTGGATCAAGTAGGGGAACAGGGAAAACAATAATGTAATCATATTCAACAGATATTATATATACATATATAACAGTATAAATAAAGTATAGTAGATTATACTCTTGGATTGCTATAGGGGGAGACACAGCTGCACCCTTGAATTGGCCGCTAGACCGCCAAATCAAATAATACCCGTAAAAAAAGCGTCCCGTGTGTCTGAACCACCAAAAGCCGGCTTTTGGTACTTTCTGATTGCCGCCGAGAGCAAACCGTCGCAAAGGGGGAGCTCGGCCGTGGGTTCGATCACCGGAGAGGGCTGCCGCCCTCGACCACCGTGGACTGCCGCCAACCACCGTCGAATGGTGGGTGGTGGCGTTGGGTTCGACCGCTGACCAAGAGAGAGAGAGAGAGAGAGAGGGAGAGGTTTTTGTGTTTTGTCCTTTTTCTTATGTCTCAAAATTAGATTAGGTTATGTTATTAAGGGTTCATCCTTATTTATACTTAAATAAGGATTAAGGCCCTTAAGTCCATAAGCCCGGTCCAACTGATCAACAACTTTGATATTAAAAAAAAAAAACGATCCCTCGAGTTTTGATTACTATTAATTAATTATCTATTATTTAATATTTCTTTAACCAAAACATATTAATTATATATTCAACAGATATTTAATTTCTCTCTTAAATAATAAACGTCCATTTATTATTATTTTTGGATAATTAATTAACTAATAATTATCATTGTACACACAAGGTAATATATCCTGGTTCAAAGTTGGATGTGTAGCTGTGTGACCCTTTAGTGACTTATAGTGCCCGGATATGATGACACTTGTACACTATACCTGCACACAATCTATCAGCTACTCCCACATAGCTTGAGGGGGGGGGGGATGATAGTGTATATAGTGACATGTCATCAAATAGTTAGTTGTTCCAAGTCATTTTCAGTTAGAGTTAGTTGTTGCTTAGCTCATCTATATATATGATGCTATCTTGTAATAGATGTTAATGAGAACATAATACATATTGATAACACCTTTTCTCTCTCTCTCTCTCTCTCTCTCTCTCTCTCTTTCTCTCTCTCTATTCTCTCACTTTATCACTATTGAAACATCATGAAGTTGTTCACAAACTTTAAGTGATTGCTATTGGTGGAGAAGAGGAGAGCTATGCGTATATTCAACCCGGGAACGAACGCATCTATTGAGCTTATCTTGTAGTGATAGAGAGTTGCAGGAGTTAAAGTGACAGGTTTAACGAATTTCGCCGATTGAATTTCGATATTCATTGCCATGATTCTTTCTGTAATACGTGGGTACTCTTCACAAACTCAAAAGCTTATTTCGAGTGGTGGTTCTTTTGATTTTTTGCTCAAATCATGGCATACATTAATGTTGGATAAGAATGAGTAAGAGATGAGAGATATACACCAAGTAATTCTTCATTGACTTTTCTTCTTGTTTGCATACAGAAATCGATTACATATGTACATACATATTTTGACAGTTGTATCCATAGGGTCGGTTCGTAGATAACAACCAATATACACGTTACATAAGTTATCTAGCTTATACTTCTAATATTCCCTCCTAAGCTAAATCTTCTTTACTCCCAGATCTTCCTTGAATTGATTAAAGCTGCCAACCTGCAATGCCTTGGTAGTAAGAGTATCTGCCATTTGAGTTTGGTTGCAACAAAAGTCAATTTCTACTTCTCCTTTTTGTACTAAGTCTCGCATGAACTGATATTTAACTCTAATATGTTTACTTCTTCCATGAAACACGGGATTCTTAGTAAGTGCAATGGTTGACATGTAATCAAAATAAAACTTTGTGGGTTATTCTTGAGTCCAATCCAAATCTTGTAAGATAGAAACTAACCATGGGCTATTCACTCGGATAAAGATTACTTACCACACGGATAATTCGCATTTGATAAATGCGATATATGCTATACATTTTGATTACTGACACCTATTAAATTTTTAATTATTCAAGACCAATAAGCCAGACTGATAATTAACATTTCTCAACGTTATTTTTCTCTTTACGTGTCCAAAGGAAAAATCCACTCCTTCAGATTCCGGCTACACATCCTCCAACGGCAAAATCCAGCTCCATCATTGGCACCTTCGCCGAAGAGGACAACCGCTCCTTTTCTTGCTCCTTTGTCACCGTCGCGTTCGCCGGAGACAACAAGACAACCTTCCATTTTCAATTTTGTCACCGCCAGCGACTATGGCTACACCTCAAAACACCCTAACCGTCGCGTACACAAGCAGTGGGCCGGCGATGGAAAGAGAGAAAGAGAAAGAGACTAGAGAAATGAGAAACCCTAGATCTACACACACATACACTTACCATTGAGAGAGGTGGCCGGTGATGGAGAGTACAAACTCAGGCGTTCGGAGCAGAGAGAGAAAGAGAGAGAATAACCATAGAAGAGAGAGAGAGAGAGTAGAGAGAGGAGACGGACGTTGAGAGAGGCCGAAGGCGGTGAGCGGTGTTCGGCGCTCGGTGTCCGCTGTCCGGTGGTCAGTGTTGTTGGGTTTTATAGCACCTCCTATATGTCATACTGATTCAAAATCAAACTGGTTTGAACCGACTTAAGGATGAAAATAAAAACTGTAATTATTCATAAAGTGTAACTTGAATAATTATCAACCCAAAAACCCTAAAGGGTTAGAATCTTTGTTTATCACAAACATGTATATATATTGAATTCTTGTATGTATAAGCAAATAATAATATGAACAATAAAACTAAGAACATTCATATTATTCTTCCAACTAAGAACAACATCATCAAGAACACAAAGATGAAGATGAATTTTATACCTTTACTTACCTAGGGTTGCTCAAGTAATAATCCACCCATAATGAGGCAAGACGAGTACCCGCTAGAAAAGATCTTGCAACCCACCATCTACACGAACACGCCACTCGTATTCGAAATTGACCAAAAACCGTGACTCGGTTTTCTTTGATGTTCTCGGCCGAACTCAAGAGGGAGAGAGAGGGAGATAGTTTTTCTTATTCTAAAACGTTAGAATTGTTAACCCCTAATTCACCATATAATCTCCTATTTATAAGAATAGGATTTAAGATTATATTAGGAAACCTTTTGAATGTTTCCTTATCTTGAATTAGGATAACTTAATCACCAAGTTAATATATATTAATAATTAATAATTAACAAAATATATATATATATATATATAATAATCCTTATCCAATAATTTAAACTTAAATTATTAATCTTATTAATTAACAATATATATTTATTAACTAATAAATATATATTTCCTTGTTAATTAATTAACTTGGTAATTAATTATCTCCGTAAGTTAAAACCATAACTTACTACCACTGGTTTATAACTAACTGTTATTAAACTGTTCTTCCACTTGTGGTTGCATTACTTCTCGGATTACATGCCCTCACAGGTGTGACCCTTGAGTGTCTCATGGCATTGGACGTGGCATCAGGGTTCGACGGTCATGCACATAAATCCTATCAGACTCCCACTTGTGTTTGCCGTCAACTAGGGTACCTTGATGACACTGGCCTAAGGATACCTCTAGACAAGTCCTTAGGTTAACCAAGCGATAAGAACTCTTATACCCAGGTGTGATGATAAATCCTTATAAAACAAAATGTTTTTTAATTTATAAAACTAACTGTTTTATAGTAAAACTTCATAAGAACCCCCTGTCTTATGTCTTCTGATCGGGTATACTTTAGGCTTTTCCCTCTGCATCACGATGTTTCGATTGTGAGTGTGAGCATGGTGTGAGTCAACTCTTAACACTCAGAAACTTTTCTCGACTCTCCGATTTCGACTGATGTGATAAACGACAAAAAACAAATCAGTTCGTTTGGGCATGGCCATGCACTTCTACAGTCTAGATCAGTCAAGGGGCGCATAAACATCTCTCCTAAAAAGGAGGTACAGAATGCCTCTCGCATACTTGTATTTGGCAACACGCTTTACGCTGACTCCAGATACGCCCGTTATAACTACCCTGTTACGGCGAAGCGTTAGGTGCAATCCAAATGCAAGAAGTCCACGCATCCCAAACCAAATATCTTAGGCTTGAGGAAAACCTATGTGACGAATACCTTTGACTTGAAGACCACGCGGTATTCTTCATGATGTCACTATCCAGTATTCACACCCTTGTGAATACCTGTACATCCTTGGCCTACACTCCTGGTAGCTATCTTCAATCACTATGAATCTCCCCCAAGGACTACAATGACGTTATTACCTCCATAATCGAGGTTCCCACCAAGATAAGGTAGTCACGGACAAGATTTTGAATAAAAACTTTTATTCATGGATATTACCAAAACATACAAAATGGTGAAGAGCAATGAAACTAATTTCTGCACCCTCCATATTCCACCCTGGAATAAAGATGCATAATTTCTACCATTTCATTGACTCGATTCACGGCGTCTATTTGCGTTACTATGTTGGTTCAAGTGGACTTATCACGGATCACTTCTTGAAACCGCAACATTACTATGAACTAAAAACAAGTATGCACTAACTAGTGCTCCCACTCATTTTGCTAGATGATTTGTTTTCCGCAAACCTTGAAAAAAAACAAGTCTAGTCTTTTTAATTTTATCATATTCCCTGAACTTGGAGAACTGGATTAACTCCTTGTTCCTGAATATATAAAATTATCCCGTAACTATACCTAGTTACATTGTAGATGTATAAAGCTTTTCTATTCCAAGAAATAGACTAAAATAATAAACCTTTTGTTTACACTAACCCGCAAACAAAATTAGATACTTAGTGTATAAACACTTATCCAATATGTTGTTTATTATTTTCAACACTTAATTCTTTTATATATATTAATATTGGACATCGAATTCCAATATATAATTATGACAACCTGGGACTAGTCCTAACACCTGAACCATTTTGAATCCTCAAAAACCCGTCATTAAAATTATATATGTTCTTGAAATTCAACAAGCTAATAATCACCGTGTCTATCCGAAACACTTATTAGCTTCTACGCAAATGTATATACATATATATATTTCAATTTATCAAATCTTGATAAATACCTTTGCGTAGGTCAATTGCTTCCACTGACTATTATGAAAACATAACATTACTTAAAAATACCTTATTGACTTGGTCAAACTTGACACAAAAGTAAAAAAAAAAAAACTGATTTTAAGTATAAATCTAAAACTTAGATTTTGAATAAGAATCTTAAAATCGACGAAACCTTAGACTTGGATTTTCCACATACCCACTATTTCCTATTACGGAAATTGGTTTCTCGAAACTTTACATGACTACAAGTATAACACACTTGTACGGATTCTTATTTTAAACATGTGAGTACCCTTGATTATAATAGCCATTATAATCATGCTCACCAATGTTTTATCCTTAATACATTCCGAGAAATAATAACTATTATTTCAAGTGTTTAATACTAGTTCAAACCTTGAACTTGTTTTCATAAATATTTACAATTACTCGATTAGATAAACCTTCTAATCAACAACACCGACCGTGTTGATTCAAGTAATTCCATAAGTTTAGTCGAGCAATTAATATTAATATATCTTAATGGCAATAACTAATACATGGGATCAACCACTAATAAGCCAAAAACTTTGACTTGTTAGTTAACCTCTAGTCAAAACTTGACTAGATATAATCACAAACCACGTGTAAGGATATATCACTAAATAATTCATTAATATTTTAAAACCAAGATTTCAAAAAAAAAATGTAACTTGAAATCGGGAAAAACATTTTAAAACTAAAAACTATGAATTATTAATATCCTTGTTTCTTCACGCGGGATCCTTGTATTCTTGGCACCTTTCGCTTTCATTGACCTATTGCAATAAACGATTGCAAATGTCAAACACTACTTATAAAATAAGTCGAAAGCAAATACTGAAGTTAGTCACCGAAGTTACTTGTGGTATTAAACTAAACACCACCTGCGTGACACTTCGGGCAGTTGACCTTGTACTGTCCAATTTCACCGTACTTAAAGCACCGATTCTCGGCTTCTGCTTTGTTCGGTTTGAATCTCTTGCCCTTGTCATTGCCATTTACCTTGGCCTTGGGTGCAGATGGTGCTGGCTTGGTTTTACCCTTGCCCCTTCCGCTGCGCCCCTTCCTCTTATTACTACTACCGTTATCCGCTATGAGAATAAGTTTGAACTTAGTACCCATATTAGACTTAACTGTCTTGAGCATCGAAAGAAGCTCAGCTATGGATCTCTCCATGTCGTTTATGTTGTAGTTGACTATGAAAGGCTTATAGTCATCAGACAACAAGTTAAGTATCATATCCGTTGCTAGCTGCAACGATACTGGGTGTCCAAGCCTTTCTAGGTGGTCCATATACCCTTTCATTTCCATGACATGGGTACTAACCGAAATACCCTTGCCATCTTGCAAGTGTTAAGAGCCCTCTTGATATCGTACCTTCCTGTACGAACCTGCTCCTAAAACATGTCCCTCAATTGGAGGACTATGTCATAAGCCGATGTTTCCATCATGCTCATACACTTTTGGCTGGGGTATCTCCCACCCTCTCCTCGAGGACATACCACTTTCTCTTATGCCTGAGCACGATCCGAAGATTGTGCTCCTAGTTGAGAAAGTTAGGTCCGGCGAGCTTATCCTTCTCAAGGATAGAATGGAGTAAGAGGTTATTAGTGTTGGATACGTTTGCCATCTACAATCTTAATTATGTAGTTTACTTAGTAACACACAATAGACTTTGCCAATACAAATCAATAAAAACCCATAAATGATAAGTGTTAGCCCTAGGATCCATATTTCACACACTTGACGCAAGGTTTGGGCACTTCCCGCCAAGTCATGCTATTGCTGGTAGGTAACACACTGTACCAATCGTACCTATCTGATACGACTCCTAGAACCTCGTAGAGTACTTAGACAAAATCTAGTATGTTTAACTCTACTCTAGTGCATTTTGGGCCGGGACTCCCGATTATCACCAAAATAGATCGCGTCACCTAAGACAGTATGAATTCTGGCCGGGACTCCTGATTATCGCAGAACCTTTCCTACCCTTTCCCGCAATAGTTTGAACCCGGATGCCCAAGGTTTGGGCACTTTCGACACCCGAGTACCGTTTAACAACAAAGGTGTACCATTAGGTGGGTAGCACACTGATCTAAGATTTTCTTGGTTTTTATCCAAGTTTGAAAAACTTGATTTCCAGTTTTGTAAAACCATTTTAAAACTATCTGTTTCAAAATCCGTATATCTTAGTATACCTTGAACTAGGTACACAATACGTCTTATGATAAAAACCATCTTAAAACAAACTGTTTTAAAATACTGATACGACAATCATAAAATATTTAATTTTATAAAACTATTGTCGTATTCCAATTTTATCATATACCGTGGTTTTACCTCTGATTAATAAAAACTATTATTAACCTCCTGCTTTAATTTTATAGTCGCATAAATATCATAAAAGTAAAGCACAACCACACAGATAATAAACTTGTTATAGTTTTGCCAACTATGTCCTAAGGGGTCAACTAAGGACAAACTAGACAAAGCTTGATACCATGGCTTGATCTTGTGTTTAGTCTCCTTGCTCCCACTGGCCTTGACACCCGCGGTCTTGACTCGAGCAATTCCATCTTGTTCCTCCATCTTTGAAAAAACTCCATCTTGATAGATCTTCGTCTTTGGTATTGGTTACAACATACTAAACTAGAATACATGAAATCCTATTCTATAACTTTTACATTAGAAAAGAAGAACACAACCACAGGTCTAAGTTGGCAAAACCTATAACCTACATGTCCAACCACAACATGAATATACTGTTGACTTGTTTAAGTCAAGCATTTGTAGCTGACATGTAGAAACCACAAACGCGACTTAAAAATACTAATGCGACTTAGTATACAAGTCAAACCCATTCAACATTTATATATAAACAATATATAAATAATCAACCACGGATTACATATAAACAATAAATAATGCAAACAACATACATACATCCTTGATCTATTAACCTTTCTCGTTACCTCTCAATTAATTAGACTATTAATCGAGACGAGAAATATGATAAAAACTTTGTCATCCTTTTTAATCAATTATTTACTATTGGTATAAAAACTCTTACACCAAATGTGTCTTAATCCAAAAAAACACCTAATTGATTAAAATTGTCTTTGTTTTACTTTGTTCAACAATAATACACCATTACGGTTAAATATTATATTTTAATCCAAAAATATAATAATCCTTTATTTTAACTTAACTAGTTAAAATAATCCTTTTAACCATAATTTATATATATGTATATATACTAATTTTAAGTCCGTAAAACTAATACATATATACAATCTTGTATTATTTAATTATTCCGAATTATGCGTCCTAAAAATACAAACGGTATTATAACGCATAGCCTTTGGTCCAAGAGCCCGTTCTAGGTTTTAATCCTAACTGGGCCGATCCCAAACTGGGCCGAACCACCCAGGGCTGCCGGACCGCCGGAAGGGGGTCACGGCCTGAGCCGTAGCTGCTGTTGGGCCTGGACGCTATTGGGCCGCGACTGGGCTAATAGTCCGCGTCGCGATCTACTTGGGCCACCGAGGTCTTGGGCCTGTTTCTGGGCTGCCACAACTGGGCAACCACCGACGATCCGTCACCACCTCCTGGGCCACCGCTGCTGGGCCGCCGCCATGCTGGGGCTACCGCTGGTGGTCCGGTGGTTTTTCCGGTGACCTTTTTTTGACCAACAATAAAAAACGAAATAATAATATGAACAATTATATATATATTGAATTTAAATCTAGAAATCCTTATCTTATTTAAAGTTCAAACTTTATCTTTTAAAACAAAAACTTGTTTTAAATATTGAAACTTTAAACATCCTTATCAACATAACTTGTTGATAATAACTAGGATTTCAAAATTTTTAAAGTTTATCCTTTAATCTAAAACTAAACTAGTTTAGATTAAAAACTTTAAAATAATATTAACCAAACTGATTAATATTTGTATTATACAAAATCGATATATACATATACAAACATATATACATGAACAGAAAATATACCTTTATAGTTTTAATTCTTTAACCGGTTAAACCTAACTGATTTAACCTTACTGAATAAAGATTAAAACCATAAAACCATTAATATTCAAAACTAACTGTTTGAATAATAAACTGAGATTAACAAACTTGTTAATCCCTATTATCGAACATATATATATATATATATATATATATATATATATATATATATATATATATAGAACAAGAACAAAATATATAATAGATCACATAACATACACATTGTGATAAACTGAGCCGTGGCTCTGATACCACTGTTGGGTTTTATAGCACCTCTTATATGTCATACTGATTCAAAACTCAAACTGGTTTGAACCGACTTAAGGATGAAAATAAAAACTGTAATTATTCATAAAGCGGAACTTGAATAGTTATCAACCCAAAAACCCTAAAGGGTTAGAATCTTTGTTTATCACAAACATGTATATATATTAAATTCTTGTATGTATAAGCAAATAATAATATGAACAATAAAACTAAATAAATTCATATTATTCATCCAACTAAGAACAACATCATCAAGAACACAAAGATGAAGATGAATTTTATACCTTTACTTACCTAGGGTTGATCAAGTAATAATCCACCCGTAATGAGGCAAGACGAGTACCCGCTAGAAAGGATCTTGCAACCCACCATCTACACGAACCCGCCACTCATATTCGAAATTGACCAAAAACCGTGACTCGGTTTTCTTTGATGTTCTCGGCCGAACTCAAGAGGGAGAGAGAGGGAGAGAGTTTTTCTTATTCTAAAATGTTAGAATTGTTAACCCCTAATTCACTATATAATCTCCTATTTATAAGAATAGGATTTAAGATTATATTAGGAAACCTTTTGAATGTTTCCTTATCTTGAATTAGGATAACTTAATCACCAAGTTAATATATATTAATAATTAATAATTAACAAAATATATATATATAATAATCCTTATCCAATAATTTAAACTTAAATTATTAATCTTATTAATTAACAATATATATTTATTAACTAATAAATATATATTTCCTTGTTAATTAATTAACTTGGTAATTAATTCTCTCCGTAAGTTAAAACCATAACTTACTACCACTGGTTTATAACTAACTGTTATTAAACTGTTCTCCCACTTGTGGTTGCATTACTTCTCGGATTACATGCCCTCACAGGTGTGACCCTTGAGTGTCTCATGACATTGGACGTGGCATCAGGGTTCGCCGGTCATGCACATAAATCCTATCAAGTGTCACCGTCCGGAAGTCGGAAAGACAAAAGGAGGAAGGGAGTTTTGAGAGAGAGAGTGTTCTGATGTTGGGAAGGTGAAACGAGTAGAGAGAGAATGTTCACTCCTTGACATTGATAATGACATCACAATAGAAAGCTGTACACCCCATCTCACAATACACTATTTACAGTTGGCACCCCCACCCTTCCCTTCTAGCCGTATTTTGAACACCTATTTCGCATTTGTCAAATGCGAAATTTAACTTTTTACTTTTTCTAGCCACACGGATTCCGTGTGCATAGCAGAACCCCAAAAAGAAATGTACTCTGATTCAACTTATGATATAGCCACTATGCTTTGTTTTTTACTTTGCCAAGATATTGCACCTGGCCCGATAATAAATACATACCCTGCAGTGCTCTTACTATCATTCAAGTTCTCTCCAAAGTCACTATTGCTGTAACCCACAAGAACTAGGTTTTCTGAACAACCATATACAATTCCATGCTTTTATGTTCCTTTTATAAATTTAAGATTCGTTTTCTTGCTTCCCAGTGACTTAACTTAGGGGCTTCCATGAATCTGTTAATCATACTAACTGAAAACGTAATGTCAGGGCGTGTTCCAGTTAAGTACATCAAACTTCCAACCAGACCTCGATAGAGAGTTGCATCCAGACTTGCTTCATTGATATTTTTGGATAATTTTAATCCAAAGTCCATAGGGGTAGAAGCTGGCATAGCATCTTTCATGTTGAATCTTTCAAGCAAGTCACTTGCATATTTTTGTTGACAAATACTAATCTGGTATTTTTGTTTCACTTCTATTCCAAAAAAGTAGTGTAATAGTCCAAGAACCGTCATTCAAATTTTTAAAAAAAGTAGTCGTCTACATAGAGGCATATGATAAGAATGTTGTCTCCATGTTTCTTAGTGTAAAGTGTGTGTTTATGAGAACATCTCTTAAAACTATGATTTACAAAATAGGAGTCAATCCTACTATACCATGCCCCCTGTGTAACGACCCGATTATTGGGCCTTTAGTACGGGACTTATTTAATAAAAACAATTACAACGATTAACTGTACATCGCTTGCGATTAAGTTATATATTTAATTCATTGAGTGTTACCTACATTTGGTGGTTATATTTTTTTGTAGAAATAATAACTTGGTGGTGATAATGTAAGAATAAAAGTTTAAAGGGTTGGTTTAAAAGATTCTAAAAGTTAGTTAAGGTAATATTTACAATTAAGGAAGAAAATATTGTGTATTAGGAAATAAAGATGGTTGCCACCTTGACACCTAAATATCAATTTTGAAGTAGGTTTGGGGTTGTGTTGGCCGAAAGTTTTAATGGAAAGAGAGGTGGAGAGTGCATCAAAAGTTGAAGGAGAATTGAGCAAGAAGGTCATTAATCTTGAAGGTCTTTAGTGATTCATCTTCATTAAGTAAGTGTTACCTTTCTTGTATGTTAATATCTCATTAAAGTGTTGGCATAATGATTTAAAAATCAAGATATGTGCTGTTTTTTGGGGGTTTCCAGCCGAGAATTTGAAGATGGAAATAATGTTTTTTCTTTAATAAGATGAAATACATGAAATGATTAGTTGAGATGAATTAAGTATGGGGGAGGAGGGCCTAAATAGCCTTGCCACGTGATCCGCGGAAAACCCGTACGGTGCAAGGTGAGATATGGTTCTTAGCCCTTATTAAAATAAATTTTTTTCTTAATCACATGGGGTATTTGTTTTAACAAGGATTAATCAAACTAACTAAAAGTACTTTGCATTTACAGATGACATCGACAAACACCAACAACACCAATCTTTCTCTACGCATGTTTCTTGAAAAGGAGAAACTTGATGGAAGTAACTTTATGGATAGGTCTAGGAAGTTATGTATTGTCGTATGAAACGAAGATAAGTTACTTACCATTGAGGAACCCCTTCCTCAAGCCCTTGCTACCAAATCAGTAGGACCGTTCATGACGCATACCAAAAATTCGTCAAAGACACCAACGAGGTTACTTGCCTCATGTTGAGTATGTTGAGATCCGATTTGCAAAAGCAAATGGAACATCTAAGTGCTTACGAGATAATGCTAGTGTTGAAGGACATGTTCCTGTTAGAATATGTGCAGAGATAATTAATTAGTACATTGTATCCAATGTTATAAGAGACTAAAGGGTCACACTGCTACATACACAAACTAGAATAGTTGGAATTTACAATAATTCTGTGTGGAAATAATTAATCAGTTGGATTAATTATTAGAGAGAAAAGTAAATAATTAATCAATCGAATTAATTATCAGAAAGAAAATAAATAATAAATAGTTATTTATTATTTAAAGGGAAATTAAATATTAAGTTTAATATTTAATGAACCAGTTAATTAATAGTTAATTAATTAACTAGTAAAGTCCAGGGGGTCAAAGTGAGAAGAATGAAACTTCAATTAAAGACATGGGCTTTAATTGAACGGGCTTGGGTTTGAATAAGGTTTAAGTATTTAAACCTAGATAAGACTCATTTAATCATAAGGCAATTCAAGAAAAGAACCCTAGCCACCCTACCTCTCTCTCTCTCATCGACCTCACTCTCTCTCTCGACTCTCTCTTTGTGTAGAACAAGAAAGAAAGGCAAAAGCCTTTCGGCTTTTTGGTGATCGACGACCACACATACACACACACTCAAGGTTTCGAGTGTTGAAACTTGGGTGATTCCAGGAGCGGTCTAGCAGCCAGTTCATTGGTGGTGCAGTAGTAGTGGACTACTTTTAACAATCCCAAGTCAAAGCAGATATTGTTATTCTAAACCTTTTTATCTGGTTTGTTGTTTAGAGACTGATATGATCATTAGATAGATCCTAACCCTTTTGGGGTTTAGAGGGTTGTGTTCAATCTGTTTCCGCTTTTAGGATTGAACCAGTAAGATCAAACCCAGGATTGACCAGTTTGTGTCTTAGGGTGGTTTGGTCAGATCAAAACCCTTCAGTGGTATCAGAGCCTCGGCTCTATGATCTTTTAGTTTCTAGTTTTATCAGTTTTTTATTTTTGATCAAACCCAGTTTGATAATTAAAGTTTTTGATTTTTGATCAAACCCAGTTTTTAATCAAGATATTAAAACAGGTTGGTTTTAATAGATTAAAAGGGTTTAGGATTTATTTTAAATTTTTGTTCTAATCGGAAAACGGGAACCGAGACCCCCACTGTAGCCGGCGGCAGCGGCGGCCCAAGTCGGTGATAGCCGTAGGCGGTGGCGGTCGACTAGCGTTCGTAGGGTGGCGAGTGACCAGGCGGCGTGGTAGGCGGCCTCAGCCACGCACCTCGGCCCAGGTACGGTCACGGCCCAGGAAGGGCTACGGCGCAGGTGGTCCCCGGCCTAGGGGTTTTCGGCCCAAAAGGTCTCGGCCCAGGAGGGCTTCGGCCCAAGGGGTCTCGGCCCAAGGGCTCTCGGCCCACGTGGATCTTGGCCCAAGGGCATTTGGCCTAAGGGGTTTCTTGGTCCAAGTGGATCTTGGCCTAGATAGTTCTTGGCCCAAATAGTTTTCGGATTAAATAAAACGAGTTATTAATTTTAAATATTAAAATTAATAAGTTTTTATATAAACTAGTATTATATATATTTTAATTAGCTTTAGTTAAAATATATATATTTTTAGATGTTTGTTTATCATGTCTAGTTGAGGCTTATAAATAAACTCTAAAAAGAGGTAAGTTTATATATGGAGAAAAGAACAGGATGACATTATTTAACTATGACCAAATTTGTCGGTTTTAAGTTTTGGTAAAAACTAGTAAAAACCCGACAAAGGATTTCATTCAAGTTTTTGAATAAAGTCAAGTTTTTTCAAGGTTTGTTGAAAAATTATTTTGGTCAAGTAAATTATTTAAATGATATAGAAGATCATAGTTCTCATTTTTGATTAATAGTTATTAATTAAAAGGTAAATGAGAATGATTAAACGAATCAGGTTATGCTTTATCGCATAGTTTATTATATGTTATTTTAACTACGTGGTTGATACATATATGTGTTGATTATATATGTTGCATGGTCGTGATATATAGCTATAGTTTTACCGACTTAGGACTCGCTTTTTTCTTTTTTCTTTTCTTTTTGCTTTTTGGTTTTTGGTTTTGGGAAGGCCTGCATGTCAATTACAATCCCTTTCTGAATGTAATTTTGTACTGGTTCGGGGAGGCCTGCGTGCCACTTACAACCCTATTCATTATTGTAATTATAATAGAATAGTTGTAGTTTTTGTCCCTTTACCAAGATGGAGTTCAAGGAAATCTTGGAGATAATGGCCTACACAATGCTCGAAAACTTCGGAGGTGGTGTCAAGGCAAGTGGGAGCAATGCATCACAAAAGCGAATCCAAGTCCTTTATCCTTAGGATTGACCTTAGGATTAGTTGGCAAAACTATAAGTTTTTATCTACTTATTATCTGCGTGGTTGTGATCCTTTTATACTTATCCATTTTGTATTTGATACTTCGAAAAAGGTTTAATAATAGGTATTTATTAAACAGAGAAAAACCACGATTTTTGACAAACTAGAATACGACTTCAGCTTGTTAGTCGTATTAGTTAAATTTTTATAAATTTAAAGTTTTGTCAAGATTATAAGTTTGGAACTTATAAAGCCGTTTTGTGCACCTAGTATAGGTACATATGTAAATCATATTTTTAAAACAGATGGTTTTAAAATGGTTTAAAAAAAACTGGAAAATTAAGTTTTTTTTAAACTTAATTATAAACCCCAAGAGAATCTTAGATTAGTGTGCTACCCATCTAATGGTACACCTTTGCTGTTAAACGGTACTCGGATATCGGAAGTGCCCAAACCTGTGGTTCAACAGAGAATTGTTGAATCCCAACCCGAGTCTGTGGTTGAGGAAGAAGTGCAAACACAAGACCTTCGCAGGTCTAGTAGGCCTCGTAATGAGACAGATAGGTATATAGGATTCCTAGTTGCTCAAGACGAAGGGGATCTTTTAGAACCCACTACCTACCAAAATGCTGCCTCAGGTTTAGAATCTGAGAAATGGCTAAAAGCCATGAAGGCAGAGATGCAATCCATGTATGACAACCAAGTCTGGGAGTTAGTAGATTTGCCTCAACACAGTAAAGTTATTGGGTGCAAATGGGTCTTCAAGAAGAAGACATACATGAATGGAAAGGTGCATACCTTTAAAGCAAGGCTAGTGGCAAAAGGTTTCACGCAAACTCATTGCGTTGACTATGATGAAACTTTTTCCCCAGTAGCAATGCTTAAGACTATTAGGATCCTTATGGCCATATCAGCAAATTTTGATTATGAGATATGGCAGATGGATGTCAAAACCGCTTTCCTTAACGGGAAACTGACAGAGGATGTATATATGATACAACCGGATGGTTTTGCAGATCCAAAGAATCTTAATAAAGTATGCAAGTTGCTTAAATCCATTTATGGACTAAAGCAAGCATCTAGAAGCTGGAACTTACACTTTGATGCGCGTATCAAAGAGTTTGGTTTTACCAAAAGTGAGTTCGAGTCGTGTGTTTACACTAAATTCAGTGGGAGCGCGGTAACCTTCCTAGTCTTGTATGTTGATGACATACTATTAATAGGAAACAATATACCAGTATTACAAGGAGTAAAATCCTGGTTAGGTAAATGTTTCCAGATGAAAGACTTGGGAGAAGCCGCTTATATACTAGGTATAAGGATCTATAGGAATAGATCTAAGCGGCTTATTGGACTTAGTCAAAGTACGTATATTGACAAAGTTGTGAAAAGATTCAAGATGGATGAATCCAAGAAAGGATTTATTCCTATGCAATCTAGCGCGATTTTGAGCAAGGCTTAGTGTCCTGTGTCTAGTCAAGATCAGGACAAGATGAAATTGATACCATATGCCTCGGCAGTTGGTTCAATCATGTATGCCATGCTGTGTACTAGACCCGATGTTTCCTATTCTGTCAGTGTCACGAGTAGATATCAGCAAAATCCTGGTGAAGCTCATTGGGTATCCGTCAAGAATATTCTCAAGTACCTGAGAAGGACGAAAGACATATTCCTAGTTTATGGAGGTTAGATGGATGAGCTCAGTGTAACTGGTTACACTGATGCTAGTTCCCAGACCGACAGGGACGACTTCAGGTCGCAGTCAGGATTTGTTTTTACCCTAAACGGAGGAGCCATATCTTGGAAGAGTCAGAAGCAAGATACAATAGCAGATTCTACTACAGAGGCAGAGTATATTGCGGCAAGTGATGCGGAAAAGGAAGCTGTCTGGCTGAAGAATTTTATCTCGGATCTTAGAGTTGTTGCCAGTATCTCTAGACCGATCGATATATAATGTGACAACTCAGGGGCTGTGGCGCAAGCTAAAGAGCCTAGCAATCATCAGCATACTAGGCATGTACTCAGGAAATATCATCTCATCCGAGAGATCATTGGAAGAGACGATATTAGGTTGCAAAAGATACCGATGGACGACAATGTTGCTGACCCGTTGACGAAGCCGCTAGCTAGGGCTAAACATGATAGGCATGCAAGTTCTATAGGAATACAGTACTTAGAACATAACAGCTAGTTCGTATTTTTTATTATTACTATAGATGTAACTTGAAACTCTTTTATTATGTAATTACATTTCATGGGATTGAAATAGGAGGTTTTTGCATAATTGTTTCCAGTTATCTATTTTTAGCATGTTTAACCTATCCATGACAAGTCAAGTGATGAATTATCTAAATACCCATAGCTACTTAATGTAGTGGGAGCTACATTAGGGAGGTAACGCTATTATGGATATTTGATGATTTATTCGAGAATGAATAAAAGCACGAGATTGTGACAAAATATTCATAGATATTTATCAGGGGATAGATATTGGGGCGATCCGCATCGAGTTTACTTCATGGAGCATTAACATAAGTAAACTTGATAGGTTGTCCTTAGACCTGAGATATTTGGTTTGGGGCATGGTAACTTCTGTACTTTAGCATGTTCTAACGTCACGCCGTAACAGGGTGATCATAAGGGGCATGTCTAGGTACAGCGGAAGCCATGTGCTCGAATTGCAAATAGTCAAGATGGAATTTGCACCTCTTTTTTAGGAGATATATTTTCTGAGCTCCTCGACGATTAAGACTACTGAAAATGCATGGCCTCGCTAGGTTAGAATGATAGCTTTTCATTCGGCAAACCGTAACTGCAGAGTGTCGAAATCAGAGTCGAGAAAATCTGAGTATTTAATAAGATCCCTGCTCCATGTCAAATACTCACATTACGGAATATCGTGATGCAAAAGGAAAAACCTAGATAATCCAAGGCGTGGATTATATCTCTAGATATAAGGGATCTCATAGTCTGGTTAACCTAAGCGTCTGGCTAGGGACCTCCTTAGGCCAATGATGTACAAAGAGTGTTACTTATCTTGCACAAGTGGGAGTCTGTTAGATTATGTGCAGAGATAGATAACATGTATCATCGTGTCCAATACTATGTGACACTAAAGGATCACACTGCTACACACCCAATTAGAACCTTTTGGATTTTACCTGTTTGTGTATTACAATAATTAATAGTTTAATTAATTATTGAGAAAGAGAAAAATAATAATAGTTATTTATTATTTAAAGAAGAGAAGTTAATATTTAGTTTAAATATTAACGGGACCGGTTAATTAATAGTTATTAATTAATTAGAAAGGTCAAGGGGTATTTTCTGTAATTGATTAATAGTTTAATTAAAGCTGGGCTTTAATTAAACGGGTTTGGGCCTAATAAGGGTTTATTATATATAAACCTTATTTAGCCTTAATCAATTCATAAGTTAATCACAATAGAATAGAGGATAACTGTTGGTGCATAATTGTAAATCCCTAGTTCTTATCAATCCAATACATACATGTTTACTTGAAATGTTAATTCAAATGTGTTTTGATTTACATTCTAAGTGGTTACTTATGTTTGTCTTAAGCTTACAATTACTTAGTCATGTGTTGATTTGTGTTTGGAAGTTTAAATATGTGTGAATGTCATCACGTGCGTGATGAGTCCACTACGTGCGTAGTGGAGCTCATTACGTGCGTGGTGAGGTGGTCGGTTAAAGTTAAATTAATTATTATTATTACAACTGGTACGTGCGTACTGGACTCGCTTCGTGCGAAGTGAGATACATTACGTGCGTAGTGAAATTAATTACACTATAAATACTCATTAACCGCATATTAGAGCGGGGGATCGCGAAATCGTGAGGTAATCGTCCGTAACCGCATATAACTACCGGAAATCGACCTTAAGCCTCAGTGAGCCTTCGTAATCGTACGTTTAACCTCGGTAATCGCGAACTTAGTGTTAATCTCGAATCCAAGGGCAGCCTTAAGCATTCTGTGTGAGTTCTTAGAGTTGTTCTTCGTCCTACTCTGTGTGTTCTTCGTGTTAACTGTGTGCCGGACACCTAAGCAGATCTTAGAATCCTTAGGAGGTTTGGGAAATAGATATTTTGCACTATTTCTCATCCTAGATCAGTCCTAGCATTATTGTGTTTTAGTTTAGAACCCCCACGGTCCTACAATAACCCTAAAAGCTCTCCCCTCTCTCTCTTCTCTTCTCGGCGGCGGCGCAAAGCAAAACCGAACCACCAAGGGTGGTGGTCGGCGGCGACGATACACACACACACACGGGTCACGGTTTTGATCCGAGGTTTAATCCTTAGGCGGTCTAGCAGCCAGTTCAAGGTGGTGCAGTAGCAGTGGATAACCTGCAGCTGTCTAGAGGTGGAAAGAAAAGTTTTTGATTTTGCTCAAGGTATAACTTTTAATCCTCTTCTTCTTCTAAGTTTCTGTACGAGTTAGATGAGATCACTGGAGGGGGTTTTATTCCGCTGTGCATGTTCTGATATGTTTTTATACCCTTCAAAACCCTTCATAATGAAACCATTTTCCGTAGTTGGAAGGATGAATATATGAGAAATCTAACTTTTGGTTTCATGAAACAATTGAATTTCTTACAAAAACTAAGTTTAAGAGCAAGTATTTAAAACACAAGTTTTAGGCATATTAGTCAAGGATTGACTAAGCGTAAAAGGGTATTTTAAGGTAATGCACTTTTTCATAAAAGATAGTGGGAGCGTCTGACTAGTGAATTTATCAAGTTATCAAGGTTGATCTAACTAGTATAATAAATACAAGAATGAACCTTTAAAGTATATAATTATTATCGGATTATTTTAGAAGTTTTCTAAAATGGTAAGTTTTTGAAAAAGAACTAATCCGAGGAATGCATGACTTATTGAGAGGTACTCAATAAAGATGTCATTGCAAGATTTTGAGTCAAGTTATGACTTGAATGAAATTGTATATGTTTAAAAGGGTTTAAGAGTCAGAATAATTAATTTTGTTAGTTGATTAACGTTAGAGATGATAAAATAGGATGTTTTTCGATATCCTCGGTAATGAAATTAGATAAGTGTTAGTATACACTAGGAATCTAATATCAAATTTACAAGTATGTGTAAATGGATTTATCGTTTCAAAAGGGTATGAATCTAGTAAGATTCAACACATCTACAAGTGTAATTAAAGTTTTAATTACAAGGGTATTATTTTATAAACTCAGAAACTTTAGAGTTATTTTCGGTTCTCTAAGTTTAAGGATTTTATAAAATAAGTAAGTCTAGAATTGTTTTTTAGGTTGCGAGAACAATTTCTAGCAAAACCAAGAAAGAGTACTTCATGGTACTAGTCTTGAGTTTTTAGGTTTATAGTTATATTATTTTCTTTGTAATCCGTGATAAGTTGCAATGTAAAATAATAAGTAATTTTCAGATAAACGCTGTCAATCGAGTCAATGAAATGGTAGAAATTATGCATCTTTATTCCAGGGTGGAATATGGATGGTGCAGAAATTAGTTTCATTGTTCTTCACCATTTTGTATGTTTTAGTTCATCCATGAATAAACTTGGTTTATTCAAAACATTATCCGTGACTACTTATCTTGGTGGGAACCTTGATAGGGTTGTAAAGTCATCGTAATTTTGGGGTAAATTTGAAGGTATATCGAATATAGCTGCAAAAGGTTTTTGCGGACCAAAATTGACGGATATTCTTTAGGGTTACGAATATTGGATTGACCCACCGTGAAAAATACTTTGTGGATTCGTGTCAAAAGTATTTATCACATAGGTCATCCTCAAACCTAAGGTACTTGGTTTGGGATGCGGTAACTGTTGTCTACTTAGTGCGTTCTAACGCCACACCATAACAGGGTGGTCATAAGAGGCGTGTATAAATTCAGTGGGAGCCGTGTTGGCAAATGCAAATATGCAAGAAGGTATTTGCACTTCCTTTTTAGGAGAGATATTTCTGGGCCCCTTGACTGATTAGAAAAACTGGTAAGTGCACGGCCGTGCCTAAATGAACTGATCTGTTCTTTGTCATTTATCACGCAGTTTTTGAAATCATGTCATGAAATAATTCTTGAGATTTTGAGTTGACACTCTCCATGCTCATGCTCAAAATTTAAATATCGTGTTGCAAAGGACAAACCTAAAAACCATACCTATTCATAAACAGGTAGTTTATGATAATTAAATCATGAACAGTTAGTTCATGATAGATTACTTATAAGCTGTTGACTTATGAGAGTTTACTTTATCACACGTTACTTTGGGGTATAAGAATTCTTATGACCTGGTTATCCTAAGTGTCTGGCTAGGGACCTCCTTAGGCCATCAATGTATAGTAACTATTACTTATCTTGCACAAGTGGGAGTCTGTTGCATTATGTGCGGAGATAATTAATGGGTACATTGCGTCCAATGTTACAAGAGACTAAAGAGTCACACTGCTACACACACAATTAGAATAGTTTCGAATTTACCAATATCTGTGTGGAAATAATTAATCAGTTGAATTAATTATTTGAGAGAAAAATAAATAATAAATAGTTATTTATTATTTAAAGAGAAATTAAATATTAAGTTTTAATATTTAACGGACCAGTTAATTAATAGTTAATTAATTAACCAATAAAGTCCAGGGGGTCAAAGTGCAAGAAATGAAACTTCAATTAGAGTCATGGGCTTTAATTGAACGGGCTTGGGCTTGGATAAGGTTTAAGTATTTAAACCTAGAAAAAGGCTTATTATCCATAAGAGATTTTAATCTTGAAACAAGAGAAACCCTAGCCACCTCACTCCCTCCCTGTGTCGACCCCTCCCCCTCCCTACGTCGACTTCGAGAAAAACCCCAAGGGGGTTTCGGTTGCTTGCGTTGATCATACACATACACACGCAGGCTTGACGTGTTGTTCAGGTAATTCCAGTTGCGGTCTAGCAGCTAGTTCGTGGTGGTGTAGTAGTGGTGGACTGACTTTAGCAATCCCAAGACCAAGAGGTAATCTCTAAAACTCTGTTATGGATTGTTGATAAGAAACTGATATGATCATTAGTAAAAGATCTTAACCCTTTCAGGGTTTAGGGGGTTGTGTTCAATCTGTTTCCGCTTTAGGATTGAATCAGTAGAATCAAACCCAGGGTTTGACTAGTTTGTGTCTTAGGGTGGTTTGGTCAGATCAAAACCCTTCAAACTCCATCTCTCTTCTACTTCTACTGGAAAGTTTTGGATACTAGCCATAACACTCACGTTTGTCACGAATTCGATTTTTGCAAAGTGCAGGTGTTAATAAGAAGTAAGGAAGATGATAAGTGGAGAGCTGGGCATTATAACGGGAAACAAGATGGTTGTCCCTAATGAATGGATTGGAAATATTTCCACTCCTTCCAGCTAGTCTATTATTTTACTAGATCTATGTTTTATGTCCTGCGTGGCAATAAATTATAAATCTATTATGACATTGATAACGATGGATATTACTTTAAATTTTGTAATATATATATATATATATATATATATATATATATGGTGGTTTATTTCAAATTTTATCCATGTTGTGGCATTTAGTATAATTAAAAAGTAATATAATGATCGTGAATGTTTGGATAAGTTACTCCTGTAATAATAGTCAATTTAACCATATAAATAAGGCTTGCATCATCAAGGTCCATGTGGTTAGAAACTTGGGATCTTTTGATCTAGTATCAATAGTTGAATGCAAATCTTGTTTGTTAGGCTAAATGACTTTACATCATACACTTATGTATGTGAGAGGAGGAAGGCTTGATGGATTTCGTTCACATTTTGTGTAGACCATTCAAGCAAAATATAAGGAGTAACACCAAATACTTCGTTACCTTTATGAATGATGGAAGAAGAAATGGGCATGTCAAATTTATTAAACTTGTGTCTAAAACCTTGAGAGGTGTTCAAGACTTACCCATAATGAAGTACATGAGTAAGAGGGCATTAGAACCATGATACTCAAATCTTATAGAGATATTGAGTGATCTAGTTCTAAATTTTGAAACCATCATTCAAATTATCGGATTGACTCATAATTCAATAATCCTAGGACACATTGTTATATAAGTCAACAAGTGGAGGAATCAGACATTCTATATATGGTCTGATATTTGATGGGTTTAAGCTAAAAGTACCCAATCATTTGGGATGTACTTTAAATATGGCGGGCAATGTTCTTAATCTAATTATTGATAGATTGTGCGCAGGGATAGTGTACACGTGTCATCACATCCATGGACACTATGAGTCACCAAAGGGTTACACAGCTGCACACCCAACTAATGAACCAAGAAACAATACGACGTGTGTAAAGTTTATAATTAACAGTTGATTAATTATAAAGAAAGAGAGAAATAATAAACGGATATTCATTATTAAATGGGAATATTAAATATTAGTTAAATATTTAATATAATTAAGTTTTGGTTAGATAAATATTAATAAATAGTTTATTAATTAATAAATCGAAACTGAAGGGTTTGTTTTGTTAAAAGACCAAAGTTGTTAGTCAACGGACCAGGCTTAAGGTCCAAAGGCTTGATCCATTTAAATAACTATTTAAATGGATTAAACATAAGGTTTTAACCTAATCCTCATTAGAAATAAAACAACACAAAAACTTTCTCCCTAGCTCTCTCTCTCGACCGCCGACCACCACCACCCTCTGTCATCTCTCTCTTTTCTGGAGGCGATCAGCGGCAGACGGCGGCGGACGGCGGTGGCAAACGGCGGCGGCGCACGGCGGTGGCCTGCGACGGTTGTCCAGCGATTGGCGGCGGTTAGTGGCACGAAACTCGAGGACCCCCTTCTGCGGCGGGGCTCTTCGTCGGTGGCGATAAGGGCAAAACCCGAAGGTTTTTGCCGGTTTAATACACACACTCGCGTATTTGTTTGTTTGGCGGTCTAGCAAACAGTTCAAGGGTGCAGTAGCTGTGTATCCCTCTTTAGCAGTTTCAGGGTATACTTTTCTGTTCCTTATTGATTATAACTGCTATCGGATTTTATATATATATATATATATATATATATATATATATATATATATATATATATATATATATATGTTAAAATATTGATTACATGTTATGTTTCCCCACTTGATCCGGTTGGGATCCTGGAAATGAGATTTACTGTTTATATTTTCTGCTGTGCTTGTTGTACCCTGTAAATCTCTACAGTGGTATCAGAACCTTCTTCTAGGCTCAGTGGGGAACAAGTTAATCATAATTATATTGTATATATATATATATATGCGAAAATCAATACTGTAGTTAGGATAAAGTTTCTGATACCTGATAAATTTTTGAGTTTTACTGCTTAAATATATTTTATTTACTTGTGTGAAACTTTGGTTCTGGTTTAAGGACCAAGTTCTGATCTTTTTATCATTAAAAGTTTCCAGTTTATTATATATATATATATATATATATATATATATATGTATATATATATATATGTATATATATATATATATATGTATATATATATATATATATATGTATATATATATTAATTGCGTGAAACTTTACATTTGACAAAAGGTCAAAGTTTTTGACTTTTTACCATTTAAAGTTTCCAGATTATCTATTTCATTATTTATACATATATTATGTGAGAAATTTGGTATTTGGCAAAAGGTCAAAGTTTTGACTTTTAACCAATTAAAGTTTCCAGTTTACATGTTTTATATATATATATCTTTACAAATTGTGTGAAACTTGTGGATATTAGAAGTTCAAAGTTTTTGAATTTTTAAATCAAGTTTCTAGCTTTATTATTATATGTTTAATAATATTGACGTTTAACCTAAGAGGTATTTTTGTTTTCTATCAAGTTTGAGATATTTAACAAAAAGGCCCAGTTTAGGCCCAGTTTGAGGTCCAGGTTGAATGTTAGGTATTAACACAAAGCCGGTCTGTGTTTTGGTGTTAAAAGATTCAAGTTTGAATCAACCGGGAATTATATATTTGTATTATGGTTTATAATGCTTGTATTATTAATATTTATTATTTCGTACGTGATTGATTATTTATTATTTTTAAGCCAAATGCCTATAACCTAGTGGATCACTTTGTGGTTGTTTACGTTCTTGTTTGTGGTTGGTTTACATTTATTATTTATCCGGAGTGGGGAAGCCTGCGTGGCACTTACAACCCCTATTCAATTTTGTAAAAGTACTAGTTTTAGCAGGTCTGCGTGCCTTTGAATTATTATGTAATAGGGCACTAATTTATCAAAATTATAATAGGTTAGTTTGATATTTGTAAATGTAACAATCGAGGCAATCAAGACAAGGATCATGACAAGGAGAGATATGATGCCTTGGTTGCTGGAGCCAGTGGGAGCATCAAGATCATTCATGCATATGTGTTGATTGTTGTCCATTTAAAGTTTGACCACAGGAGATCAGTAATGGTCAAAAGGCGTTATGTGTGTTGGATTATTATTGTTATCATTAATTGAGTGGTTATGACTTAATTATTTGATAATGCACGTTCGTCATTAAAACCATATACACATTGGTATGTCGCGTTTACGTGCGGACCGGATTTTACAACGGTACGAGTGCACACGGCGCGGCTGGACAGAGGACCCATTGCGTGTAGTTTAGTGCGCTTGTAAGACCGATGATTTATATCGAACACCGGTACGACGATAGCTATTGCTACTTCTATTCCAAACAGCTGTCTAGTTAGATAGCTAGGTGAAGATAAAAATAAACTAAATACTAGGCAGAAAAAATAAATAAAGCAGGAAACAAAAGAAAGTGCCAAGTTACGAATCCTCCAAATCAATATTAATAGTAGTGTTAGCTAATCTGGTTATAAAATGAGTGAATTTATTAAGATGATTTCTAAAGTAGATTCGGTACCAATCGTTTATCGGTACAAAACAATCTTAAGGTAACTCTGATTTAATCCCTGTATTATTAAAACACCAGTTAGATAAAACCTCGCTTCCTGGGTGTTATCCCGTTTTACTTAAAAGTTCAGTATTTATCTCTTAATGAAATAATAGACAAAGTAAATACCATCGTTGGTCAACATCCGGTAAGAAGATATATATTTAGGTATTAAGATAATATATCAGTTCAACACCTCAAGTGGGTCTATGAGCAAATGTCCCTATATACACATACCAGACTTATACGTATCATACACCTCAAGTGGGTCCATGAGCAAATGTATATAAATATGAGTCTGTTTGTATATATATGTATAAGGATACACATATCCTAAGCAAATAGTTTTTCAACACTTACAATGCCGAATACCCGCATGAACTGATAGTATTAAAAAATAGCTAATTATAATGTTTCATTATTTCAGAAATACCAAGTCTAAAATAAAATCATCACAATAAATCCTACGCATAACGACTACATATTTATATCAATTCGGATTCATTGTAACGAAGCGAAAATAAAGAAAAGAGAATACCAGTTTGTATTATACAAGGTAGAAATACATCTGGACAACATCCTGACTCGTACAAACTCGCTGGAACTCGGGAAAACAACTACAGCTATGAAAACTACAAATCTACGCTACAACTACAAATTTACATGGATAGGAGGCGAGAAAACCTCAAGAGCAGCCCGAAAGCCTCCTGGAGTCGCCTTAGTTCGGCTAGAGTGGTGTATTTTGGTCTGGAAAGTGTGTTTGTCGAATGAGGCTTGGCTTGGTATTTATAGGCGTGAAAATTGATTTCCGCGCCGCGTAATGATCTATTTTCGCGGCGCGGAAAGATTCCTGACAAGATTCGATGACAGCTTGCATTCTGTTGTAACAGATTTTGTTAGGTCAGCGTCGCGGAAGAAGATAGGGTACGCGTCGCGTAATTGCTGCTTTCATAAAATCTTCGTCTTTTGAGCGGTATTTTCTCGTTTAGACGCGTGTTATCCATTTTTCCGTATTGTCTACCTGAAATAGCCTTGAATAAAATATGAAAGCGTTTAAAGCTCATTTTGGCTATATTTTATTATTTAAAACAGATATTGGCACATATCAGATATATATTTTATGTATATTTCTGCCAATATCAATTAACCCACACTTAGGATATGCTTGTCCTCAAGCATAACTGTAAATATAATCAAAAACAAATCTTTTAAATTTCAACAAATATAATTATAGCAGAAATATTAACAAAATTCACATGATTCAGATATTAGCATTTATTAAGTTAGGAAAAATATATTCAAGTATTTACACGACTTTTGCATTCTCACCAGGTGCTTCACTCTTTCACTCAAGTGTATAAGGTTTATATCAATTTAATGAATCACATAATGTCATGAAATGCAATATTACCATATGCTTGTATCCAAATCAAATCTATACCACTAGAGAGTTTAGAACTGTCAAGAGGACGTTTGGGTTTAAAATGTAAAAGGTTATGGGTTAAAGGTAGGAAAAAGAGATTTTAAAAGTGGCTAAAATAATAATCCAGAGATTAAGTTAAAAAAATTTCTAAGCTGCTTTTATTGAACTATTGAACAGGAATATCACAATATTTTTGTTGAGATTACAGTTCATCAAGCTGTAATGGAATTAGAATCTTCTGAATGATAGCTATTCACTCAGGCAATACTGAAGAAAAAACTACTACTCAATGTATGACAACCTCAAAAATAGTTGAAGAAAGGTATGTCAAGCAACTGAAATTTCTCATTTTTCTATTGATTTTCTAATTTTTATGGATTTTTGGGTTCAGCTGTATGCAACGAATAAATCAAAGATATTAACTTTTCATGTCCCGCTGATTGGTGCATGAACAACTGAAGAATATAGCAACACAGAATGAAACTTAGCAGCATATAATTGACTTAACTAATTCTGGAACTTAAAAATAAAATAGACTAAAAATGGGATAAATATGGTTGATGAAACGAAAAGTCAAGGCTCAAAGTGGTTAACCAGGGTATCGAATGCTAAAAATGAGCATTGCGCTGAAAAAGGGTTAAAAATAAAATAAATTAAATAATCTAAAATTGAGATTATTTAAGTTTGAAAGAAAAAGGCTTAAAACAACGGGTTTTAAAAAGAAAGACGACATCTATCAGTGCAATAGTCTAGTTCTCATTTTGGTGGTTTCGAAAAGAATTCAGTAACAAGTTCTGAAATATATGGAATTTAGACATTGTCACAGCAAAAGAATTCAGTGTTTAATGATAACAACTGATAGGCTCAAACACTCAATTTAAGTACAGACTGTATTTATGCTAAGTCGTGAAATCTAGAATAATTTTCCTTTTATGTAATCTGAATTTATATAAATTTAATTAAAAATTTCATACAACTAATCATAAATGCGAAAAAATTTAATTTTGAATTTTGAATTTATTTACAAATTAAAACTGTGAGGATTTTGCAAAATTTTAAAAAATTTGGGGATTTTAGATTTTAGACAAATTTTATTAACAAAAATATGGAAACCTCTACCCCACACTTAAAATGGTACAATGTCCTCATTGTACTCAAAATCATGAATAGATAAAAGTGAAGTAGAGAGAACTCCCCTATTTTGCAGATCGAAATTTTGGTATTGTTGCTGACCTGATTGCCAGCATATGCGTGATTAATCAAAATTTCGATTCTGAGACTAGAAATCTCACACATCATTTTATTAAGTTTGAAGCAAAAATAAAACAAAAGAAAAACAAACCATTTATTCGGGTTACATACTATTCGTACGGTATGTAAGCGAACAGAATGACACTTTGAAATGCGGAATCTTTTATAGTCAGATCTTCAAGACTGAAAAACTAAATCAACTGTTAGAATATTTAACAATATTATCACTTCCCCGGCAGCGGCGCCAAAAATCTGGTATGTCGCGTTTACGTGCGGACCGGATTTCACAACGGTACGAGTGCACACGGCGTGGCTGGGCAGAGGACCCATCGCGTGTAGTTTAGTACGCTGGTAAGACAGATGATTTATATCGAACACGGGTAAGGCGATAACTATTGCTACTTCTATTCCAAACTTCTGTCTAGTTAGATAGCTAGGTGAGGATAAAAAAAAACTAAAGACTAAGCAGGAAACAAAAGAAAGTGCCAAGTCACGAATCCTCCAAATCAATATTAATAGTAGTGTCAGCTAATCTGGTTATAAAATGAGTGAATTTATTAAGATGATTTCTAAAGTAGATTCGGTACCAATCTTTTATCAGTACAAAATGATCATAAGGTAACTCTGATTTAATCCCTGTATTATTAAAACACCAGTTATATAAAACCTCGCTTCTCGGGTGTTATCCCGTTTTACTTAAAAGTTCAGTATTTATCTCTTAATGAAATAATATACAAAGTAAATACCATCGTTGGTCAACATCCGGTAAGAAGATATATATTAGGTATTAACATAATATATCAGTTCAACACCTCAAGTGGGTCTATGAGCAAATGTCCCTGTATACACATACCAGACTTATACGTATCATACACCTCAAGTGGGTCCATGAGCAAATGCATATAAATATGAGTTTGTTTGTATATATATATGTATAAGTATACACATATCCTAAACAAATGGTTTTTTACCACTTACAATGCCGAATACCCGCATGAACTGATAGTATTAAAAAATAGCTAATTATAATGTTTCATTATTTCAAAAATACCAAGTCTAAAACAAAATCATCACAATATAATCCTACGCATAACGACTACATATTTATATCAATTCGGATTCATTGTAACGAAGCGAAAATAAAGAAAAGAGAATACCAGTTTGTATTATACAAGGTAGAAATACATCTGGACAGCATCCTGACTCGTACAAACTCGCTGGAACTCGGAAAAACAACTACAGCTATGAAAACTACAAATCTACGCTACAACTACAAATTTACATGGATAGGAGGCGAGAAAACCTCCAGAGCAGCCCGAAGCCCCCTGGAGTCGCCTGAGTTCGGCTAGAGTGGTGTATTTTGGTCTGTAAGGTGTGTTTGTCGAATGGGGCTTGGCTTGCTATTTATAGGCGTGAAAATTGATTTCCGCGCCGCGTAATGATCTATTTCCGCGGCGCGGAAAGATGCCTGACTAGATTCCCTGACAAGATTCGATGACAGCTTGCATTCTGTTGTAACAGAATTCGTTGGGTCCGCGTCGCGGAAGAAGATAGGGTACGCGGCGCGTAATTGCTGCTTTCATAAAATCTTCGTCTTTTGAGCGGTATTTTCTCGTTTTGACGCGTGTTATCCATTTTTCCGTATTGTCTACCTGAAATAGCCTTGAATAAAATAAGAAAGCATTTAAAGCTCATTTTGGCTATATTTTATTTATTTAAAAAAGATATTGGCAGATATCAGATATATATTTTATGTATATTTCTGCAAATATCAATTACTCCACACTTAGGATATGCTTGTCCTCAAGCATAACTGTAAATATAATCAAAAACAAATCTTTTTAAAATTTCAACAAATATAATTATAGCAGAAATATTAACAAAATTCACATGATTCATATATTAGCATTTATTAAGTTAGGAAAAATATATTCAAGTATTTACACGACTTTTGAATTCTCACCAGGTGGTTCACTCTTTCACTCAAGTGTATAAGGTTTATATCAATTTAGTGAATCACATAATGTCATGAAATGCAATATTACCATATGCTTGTATCCAAATCAAATCTATACCACTAGAGAGTTTAGAACTGTCAAGAGGACGTTTGGGTTTAAAATGTAAAAGGCTATGGGTTAAAGGTAGGAAAAAGGGATTTTAAAAGTGGCTAAAATAAGAATACAGATATTAAGTTAAAAATTTTTCTAAGCTGCTTTTATTGAACTATTGAACAGGAATATCACAATATTTTTGTTGAGATTACAGTTATCATGCTGTAATGGAATCAGAATCTTCTGAATGACAACTATTCACTTAGGCAATACTGAAGAAAAAACTACTACTAAATGTATGACAACCTCAAAAATAGCTGAAGAAAGGTATGTCAAGCAACTGAAATTTCTCATTTTTCTATTGATTTTCTGATTTTTATGGATTTTTGGGTTCAGCTGTATGCAACGAATAAATCAAATATATTAACTTTTATGTCCCCCTGATCGGTGCATGAACAACTGAAAAATATAGGAACACAGAATGAAACTTAGCAGCATATAATTGACTTAAATAATTCTGGAACTTAAAAATAAAATAGACTAAAAATGGGATAAATATGGTTGATGAAACGAAAAGTTAAGGCTCAAAGTGGTTAACTAGGGTATCGAATGCTAAAAATGAGCATTGCGCTGAAAAAAGGTTAAAAATAAAATAAATTAAATAATCTAAAATTGAGATTATTTAAGTTTGAAAGAAGAGGCTTAAAACAACGGGTTTTAAAAAGAAAGACGGCATCTATCAGTGCAATAGTCTAGTTCTCATTTTGGTGGTTTGGAAAAGAATTCAGTAACAAGTTATGAAATATATGCAATTTAGACATTCTCACAGCAAAAGAATTTAGTGTTTAATGATAACAACTGATAGGCTCAAACACTCAATATAAGTACAGGCTGTATTTATGCTAAGTCGTGAAATCTAGAATAATTTTCCTTTTATGTAAGTTGAATTCATATAAATTTAATTAAAAATTTCATACAACTAATCATAAATGCGAAAAAAATTTAATTTTGAATTTTGAATTTATTTACAAATTATAACTGTGAGGATTTTGCAAAATTATAAAAAATTTGGGGATTTTAGATTTTAGACAAATTTTATTAACAGAAATATGGAAACCTCTACCCCACACTTAAAATGGTACAATGTCCTCATTGTACTCAAAAGCATGAATAGATAAAAGTGAAGTAGAGAGAACTCCCCTATTTGAAAGATCGAAATTTTGGTATTGTTGCTGAGCTGACTGCCAGCATATGCGTGATTAATTAAAATTTCGATCTGAGACCAGAAATCTTACACATCATTTTATTAAGCTTGAAGCAAAAATAAAACAAAAGAAAAACAAACCATTTATTCGGGTTACATACTATTCGTACGGTATGTAAGCGAACATATTGACGCTTTGAAATGCGGAATCTTTTATAGTCAGATCTGCAAGACTGCAAAACTAAATCAACTGTTAGAATATTTAACAATATTATCACTTCCCCGGCAGCGGCGCCAAAAATCTGGTATGTCGCGTTTACGTGCGGACCGGATTTCACAACGGTATGAGTGCACACGGCGCGGCTGGGCAAAGGACCCATCGCGTGTAGTTTAGTACGCTGGTAAGACCGATGATTTATATCGAACACGGGTACGGCGATAACTATTGCTACTTCTATTCCAAACTGCTGTCTAGTTAGATAGCTAGGTGAGGATAAAAATAAACTAAATACTAGGTAGGAAACAAAAGAAAGTTCCAAGTCACGAATCCTCCAAATCAATATTAATAGTAGTGTTAGTTAATCTGGTTATAAAATGAGTGAATTTTTTAAGATGATTTCTAAAGTAGATTCGGTACCAATCTTTTATCAATACAAAACGATGTTAAGGTAACTCTGATTTAATCCATGTATTATTAAAACACCAGTTAGATAAAACTCGCTTCCCGGGTGTTATCCCGTTTTACTTAAAAGTTCAGTATTTATCTCTTAATGAAATAATAGACAAAGTAAATACCATCGTTGGTCAACATCCGGTAAAAAGATATATATTTAGTTATTAAGGTAATATATTAGTTCAACACCTCAAGTGGGTCTATGAGCAAATGTCCCTGTATACACATACCAGACTTATACGTATCATACACCTCAAGTGGGTCCATGAGCAAATGCATACAAATATGAGTCTGTTTGTATATATATATGTATAAGGATACAGATATCCTAAGCAAATGGTTTTTCAACACTTATAATGCCGAATACCCGCATTAACTGATAGTATTAAAAAATAGCTAATTATAATGTTTCAATATTTTAGAAATACCAAGTCTAAAATAAAATCATCACAATATAATCCTGCGCATAATGACTACATATTTATATCAATTCGGATTCATTGTAACGAAGCGAAAATAAAGGAAAGAGAATACTAGTTTGTATTATACAAGGTAGAAATACATCTGGACAGCATCCTGAGTCGTACAAACTCGCTGGAACTCGGAAAAACAACTACAACTATGAAAACTACAAATCTACGCTACAACTACATATTTACATGGATAGGAGGCGAGAAAACCTCCAGAGCAGCCCGAAGGCCCCCTGGAGTCGCCTGAGTTCGTCTGAAGTGGTGTATTTTGGTCTGGAAGGTGTGTTTGTCGAATGGGGCTTGGCTTGCTATTTATAGGCGTGAAAATTGATTTCCGCACCTCGTAATGATCTATTTCCGCGGCGCGGAACAAGATTCGATGACAGCTTGCATTCTGTTATAACATAATTCGTTGGGTCCGCGTCGCGGAAGAAGATAGGGTACGCGGCGCGTAATTGCTGCTTTCATAAAATCTTCGTCTTTTGAGCGGTATTTTCTCGTTTTGACGCGTGTTATCCATTTTTCCGTATTGTCTACCTCAAATAGCCTTGAATAAAATAAGAAAGGATTTAAAGCTCATTTTGGCTATATTTTATTTATTTAAAACAGATATTGGCAGATATCAGATATATATTTTATGTATATTTCTGCCAATATCACAGATATATAAAAGATATTCTTAAGATGAAAAGTTTGTTTAACTTAAAAAGGCAATAGTTTTACAGGTTTTGTAAAACGATTAAAACTGGCAATATTTTTTGAAACAAATTAACCCTTTCAAAATCTTATAGACCAGTAACCCATCTAATGGTACACCTTTCTTGCTACCGGTACCTTGGTGTGTTGTCGTGCCCAAACGGTGCGTACCGGGGTTCAAACCGATGTGGGGAGGGGGTGAAAGACTTTGCGATACCCTGATGTGACGGGCCAGAGTTCACCCCGTCTTAGATGGTGAGGTCTATTTTGGTGATTCCCTGATTTGACGGGCCCAAAGTACACTTAGGAGGACTAAATATGTACGAATCCTTGTTTCATTCGATGTCCCAAAGATATAGGAGTCGTGTTTTGGTTTAAACACGATCGGTATGACTTATACCCACCAGAAATAGCACGGGGCCGGTGTTGTGGTGCCCAAACCGTGCACCGACACGTGTGAAATACGGGTCCTATTCTAAAATATATTTATTTAAAGGATTATAAATTATTTTAGAGGAAGTAAATTACTGAAATGTTTATTTCTTTCTTTTTACTAGTAGATGTCGATATTATCTATTATAACTATTTATACACCCGAGGAGTCTCTTAGCCTCATCATGAGCAAGTGGAAGCTTTCAGGTCCAAAGTTTATGGTTTAGAAGTTGCACTTTAAGAACATCCTAAGAGCACGTGGAAGGCTGTACACAGTAGACAAATCTCCTCTATCGGGAATATGATCTCATCAGTTGAAATTTGATGAGACAAAGTTAAGTTAGTAAGATGTGTTCTAAATATAACTTAAACATAATTATGAGGCTTGATCAGACTGAACACTTATAGTGCTTCAGACTGAGCACAAGCTGAATATAAGTTGAGCATATATTCGATTAGCTTATACTATATCTTAGTAAGATTATCAATGTGTTTGATAAGCTGTGTACGTCACCTAAGATATAGGTTGAGTTTTCAGCTTGATGAGTTTCAAGCTGAGTGACTCAGCGTATATACTGAGTCCGCTCAACAGAGTTGCTAAATAAGTTCTAGCTAACTCTTAGGACTTCGAAGGATGAGTTAATTATTATACATGTTAGTTCATGTTTGTTTTAGGGTTTGTTCTCGAAGAACTCAGCTTGATGAGTTTCAAGCTGAGTAACTCAGTCCGACTAAAGAAGTCAATTTAAGAGAATATAAATATGTTTTAAATTCACTTTTATCTCTCTATAACTACGGAAAGGATAAGAAGATTCCAGAATCAAGATTGAAGATTGAAGACTCAAGATAAGAAGATTCAAGATTCAAGATTCCGGGAAATCCATTAGTTAGTTAGCAAATTAGGATTAGTTCTAGTTTGTTAGGATCCGTAGGAGCAGGATTATAAATACTTATCTCCTGATAAGTCTTGAGGTACGACTGCAAAGCTAAAACTCAATTCACCTCAAACCGTATGTGTTACGAATCTTGATTCACTGTTTGTCAGTTCAACGTGATCAAGAAACTCACAGATTGCCAAGTTGTTCATGTGTTCGAATATTCACATTTGTTGTGAAATTGGTAAGTATTCAATCTGTGATTAAATCCTGTTTAGAGAGTCGTCCTATATCTATAATCATAAGTTGATTATAGATAGCAAAGTTTGAGAGATTGAGAGATTTGATTTACATTAGGTGTTTACATATCAAGTGTTGCTTACTTGATAGAGTCTGTAATCATCTTCTTATTAATGAAAAGCAAAGCATTCGATCGTTGTGGTTTGATGTGTGTTAACACTTTTTATTGATTTGTTCAATTTTCCGCAGAATGTGTATTCAACCCCTTCTATACATTACTTGCTTGTTGACCTTCTCACTAAGGGACCAACAACTGGTATCAGAGCAGGCTGAACGATTTCATAAGTTGAAAGTTCAAGATTCTGGGAAAGTATACAATGTCTACAAGCAACAGTTCATCAAACTTTACTCAGATGTCTGCTAAGGGTTGTCCCATATTCGATGGATCTGACTATCCTATGTGGAAATTCAGAGCCATGCTTTTCCTCATGTCCATTGACAATCGTATGTATGATGTCATTACTAAAGGACCTATCATCCCCAAGATTTCTGTTGTTGTTAGTGATACGTCCGCTGACAAAACAGACAGAAGTGAAAAAGAAGTAAAGAAGCCTGTTGCATCCTGGACAGATGAAGACTGGAAATTGTTCAATCTGGATGACAAGGCAAATAGTGCTCTGGCAAATGCCCTGACCAATGAGATTTTGCATACTGTGACTGGGTGTCAATCTGCAAAAGAGATCTGGGATACTCTGAGTATCACATATGAGGGCACAGATATGGTGAAGCAGCAGAAGAAGAATCATCTGAACAGATCTTATGAAAACTTCTTCTCTAAGAAGAATGAAACCTTGGCTGATGTGTTTACCTGGTTTCACTGCTTGATTAATGACCTGCTAGGTGTAGGCATTAAGAAGAATGAGGTTGACCTAGTGCTGAAATTTCTGGATGTGTTACCAGAAAGGTTCAATGAAGTAACTACAACACTGAGGGCTGGAGGAACATTACATATGTATAACCTACAGTCCATTTATGGGTTCCTGCTCAATCATGAACAGATCACAGAGCACAAGAGAACTTCTCAACAACAACTTAAGGATTCTTTGGATAACACTGATGTTGCATTAGTTGCACAGAAAAAGAAGAAATGTTCCAAAGACTTCATTGTTGAATATGAGACTGAGTCAGACTCACAAGCTGACCACTCAGACTCATACTCAGGTGATACTGATGATGTTCAAACTATCACTGAGCAGATGGCTATGCTAGCCAAGCGTTTGAGAAGAGCTCAAAGTAGAAGGGGAAGATCTAACAGGGGCAAAGGAAAGAGTTCTTTTGATCCCAAGAATGCTGTGTGCTTCAACTGTCAGAAAAAGGGACATATCACTGGTGAGTACAGATCAAAGAAGGTTGAATAAGCTTCAGTAGCTGATAAGAATGCTTATAGAGTTGATAAGTATAAGAAGAAATATACTCAGTTCAAGAAAGCAAAGCCAGAAGACAAAGGACTCTACGCTAAAACCTGGGATACAGAATCATCTACCTTGGATGATGATGATATTTGTCTAATGGCTCAGGAAGATGAAGAGTTTGAAATTGATGAAGTTGATTATGGTTTGTCCGAGTCAACCTTTGAAGCTGACATGAAGGAAGCCGAGGAAAACAGCAAACTTAGTGATTGGGTTCCTGCTTCGATGTACAAGGTTAGTAATTTCAACTCTTACAACGATGAAGAAAAGGGTCTTGAATTCGATTATTTGTTAAATGATTTCAAGACCGGCCTTAAGTCTCAAAATGACCTCAAAGCTGAGATAGCTAAACTAAAGGATAAGATTAAGGAGAATCAATCTCTCATTGATGTTGGAAAGAAAGCACAATGTGATCTTGAATGTCAAAGACACATAAAAAAACTTCTAAGTGAAGAACTTCAGGAAGCCAAGGATAAAGCTGACCAACGTCAAAAGGTCACTGAATCTTAATGTAAGTCATCAAGGCTTGCTGAAAAGTGCATCAACCAACAAATATCTAAACAGGTACAAGCTGTACTTGGAGGTGACTATCAATCCGCAGCTTATGGAGCTGATGAGGATGAGATAGCAAGTACAGACTCTGAGGAAGATAGACAACTGATTGAGTCTCAGAAGTCAGCCTCAGAGAAGAAACATGGTCAAAACATTAAATACAATATGTTTGTAAAGGCAAAAGATCATGGAAATGAGTGCTCAACATATAAACAGCATGGTAAGTCTGTGTTAGACAAATTAGGCACTCAGCCTATTCAAAGAACTTCAGTCATAGAAAGGCTTAACCCAAATCCTTTTAAAAGACAACATTCTCTATCTGGCTCAGAGAAAAGTTACAAGAATAGGAAGACCACTATAATTCAAAGGTCAAATCACAACAATGGTAAGTCCAAAGCTGTCAAACTTGGTAAGTCCAAAGAGATCAACAATGGTAAGTCCAAGACTGTTGAAACTAGTGAGTCTAGGAAGCATGACAAATGTAAGTCCAAAGTCATGGAAAAAAATTTGTTGGTGAAGCTTCTAATCAAAAGGATAACAAACCAAGATCTGACAAAGGTAAATCCAAAGTCAGTGAACATCAAGTGAATCAACTTGCAAAGAAAGTTGAAAAGTTATCCACAACATATAATCCTAAACTGAGAGTAAATTCTCACAAGGATTATTAAACACTCTACCTCCTGTAATCATTGGAAGAAGGAGATGCTACAAGTGCAGAAGTAGAGGACATGAGGCCAAGGAATGTGACATTGAAATCTCAAGGCCTGAACAAGAACAGGCTGATCAGTCTACACAGGACTCAGCTCCTGCTCAAGCTGAACAGTCAGTTCAACAAGATGAAGATGCTAAGTGCTCAACATCTGAACCTACTATGAAGTGGATTCCCAAACAAAACTAATGTGTTTATTTTACTTATTATGTGCAGGGTTCAAGTAAATGGTACTTGGATAGTGGATGCTCAAGGCACATGACTGGGTGGAAAGGACTTCTTAGTGATTTTCAGGAAGATGATGGTCCTAAAGTAACGTTTAGTGACAACTCCGATGGAAGAACTAAAGGCTATGGGAAGATGCATGCTGGCAAGGTTACTTTCCAGAAGGTTGCATATGTCAAGGGTCTTAAACACAATCTGATCAGTATCAGCCAGTTGTGTGATGAAGACAATATTGTTACTTTTAGAAAGAAAGCAGGAACTATATATAATGCTAAGGGTAAGCCTGTATTAATAGCCAAAAGAGAGAGAGATGTGTATCTACTTGATCTTAATTCTGCTGATCCCTATACTGAAACCTGCTTGTATTCCCAATCTGTTCCTAAGCTGAGTTGGTTATGGCATAAAAGATTATTGCATTTAAATTTCAAAAATATAAATATTCTATCCAATAAAGAGTTAGTCTTTGTATTACCAAAAATCACATTTGTCAACGACAAATTGTGTTCAGCTTGTAAACAAGGGAAACACCATAAAGGGTCCTTCACATCAAAGCAAAATTTTTCAATAACAGACCCATTGCATATGTTTCATATGGATCTATTTGGACCCATAAGTACTCCAAGCCTAAGTGGCAAGAAGTACACACTGGTGATAGTAGATGAGTTCTCACGATTCACCTTGGTAATAATCCTAAAAGCTAAAAGTGAAGCTGCCTTGGAGATAATAAGTTTTCTCAAACAGGAAGAGTTGCAGAAAGGTAAGTCTGTAAAGCAACTCAGAAGTGATCATGGGACTGAGTTCAGAAACTCAACCCTAGAAGGCTTTTGTGAACAAAAAGGAATATTACAAAATTTCTCCTCAGTCAGAACTCCTCAACAAAATGAAGTTGCTGAAAGGAGAAATGGAACCTTAATTGAGGCTGCTAGAACAATGCTATGTGAGGCAGGATTGAAACTCTATTTTTGGGATGAAGCTGTCAGTACAGCCTGTTATACCCAAAATAGGTCAATCATTGTCAAAAGACATGGCAAAACAACATATGAAATGTATAAATCTAGAAAGCCCAATATAGGTTATTTCCATGTCTTTGGTTCAAAATGCTATGTGCTGAATCAAAGAGATCAGCTCCGTAAGTTGGAACCTAAAGCTGATCCTGGAATATTTGTTGGTTATTCCTCAATCTCCAAGTCTTACAGAGTGTATAATACACGGAGAAAGGCCATAGAAGAATCAATTCATGTCTCATTTGATGAAGACAGTTTTGATTAAGCTGAGAAAAAACAAGCTGACTTGGTTAGTCTGAATGAGCTTGAAAAACCTGAGGAAACCAATATGTCAAATCCTATGTATGTCATAGGAGATGATAGTGATGATGATGTGTGTTCATCAAAGAAATCATCACAAGCTCCAAGAGACTCTCAAGCTGAGAAGGTTGATGAGTTCATCAATCCCTTTGGAGCTAAAGTCACTCAGACTGAAGATGTTAGTGGTGATCAGTTTGTTGACAATGCTGCTATTGAGACTGAGGATGTTAGTTCACCTCAGAGTTCTCAATATCACTCAGATCCAGAACCAGATTCTCCAACTACAACGTTTAAATTCATCAAAGATCATCCTCAAGATCAAATCATTGGAAATGTCCAAGAAAGAGTAATGACAAGATCAAAGGCTACAACAAACTATGCTGCTTACTTTGGTTTCCTATCTCATATGGAACCAAAGAAGACTGAAGAAGCCTTAGAGGATGAGGATTGCATTGAAGCTATGCAAGAGGAATTAAATGTATTTGAGAGAAAAAAAGTCTGGAGTCTTGTCCCAGCCCCCAAAGATCACACAAGTATAGGCACTAAGTGGGTCTATAGAAACAAAATGGACAAGGATGGAGTGATAGTTAGTAACATAGCAAGGCTGGTAGCACAAGGGTATAAGTAAGAAGAAGGAATCGATTATGAAGAGACATTTGCCCCTGTTGCTAGAATTGAATCTATAAGGCTGTTCTTAGCTTATGCAGCATATAAAGACTTCAAAGTCTATCAAATGGATGTGAAAAGTGCTTTCCTAAATGGAAAACTTCAGGAGGAAGTCTATGTGAAACAACCTCCTGGCTTTGTGAGTTCAAAGTTTCCACATCATGTCTATAAGTTAGACAAGGCTTTGTATGGTCTTAAACAAGCTCCAAGAGCTTGGTATGATACACTATCCAACTATCTACTATCAATGGACTTCACCAGAGGTCGTATAGATAAGACACTCTTTATTAAAAAGAGTAGAGGACAGGTGATTCTTGTACAAATCTATGTGGATGGCATTATTTTTTGTTCTACAAATGAATCTCTGTGTGAATGGTTCTCCAAAATTATGTCACAAAAGTACAAGATGAGTATGATGGGTGAGATGACATACTTCCTTGGCTTACAAATTCAACAAAAGCCTGATGGAATATTCATTAATCAAAGCAAGTATGTTCTTGATTTGATAAAGATATATGGTTTTGATTCTATTTCAACCATGAAAACACCCATGTCACTAGCTGTCAAGCTGAGTAAAGACTCAGATGGTAAGTCTGTATGTCAGTCTACCTATAGAGTAATGATTGGTTCATTACTCTATTTGACAGCTAGTAGACCTGATATCATGTTTGTTACATGTTTGTGCAAGATATCAGGAAGATCCTAAGGAATCACATATTCAAGCTATGAAAAGGATCTTTAGGTACCTTAAAGGTACACCAAATCTAGGCCTTTGGTATCCAAAGGACTCTGGATTTGAGTTAGTTGGGTTTTCAGATGCTAACTATGCTGGGTGCAAGTTAGATAGAAAATCAACAACAGGAGGATGTCAAATGCTTGGAGGAAAGTTAGTAAGCTGGACTAGTAAGAAGCAGAACTCAGTGGCTACTTCAACTGCTGAAGCTGAGTATGTTGCAATAGGAAGCTGTTGTGCTTAAATCCTGTGGATGCAACATCAGCTTCAAGACTTTGCTATGAGTTTCAAGAAAACTTCTATCTTATGTGATAACCAAAGTGCTATAGCCATCACTTACAATCCAGTCTTCCACTCAAGAACCAAGCACATTGAGATTAGACATCACTTCATTAGGGACATCGTGGAAAAAGGTAAAGTTGATATCAAATTTATCTCCACTGTTGACCAACTGGCAGATATCTTTACAAAACCACTTGATGAAAAGAGGTTTATGTATCTGCTAAGTGAATTGGGTATGCTCAATCCCTAGCTGAGTGTCTAGAATTTGAGTTTCAGTTTGACAAATACTAAGTGTCTTAAGTTGAGTGCCCAGTTTATAAATAAGTTTTCATAAACTGAATAACTTGTCAAGCTGAATGATGAGTTCACATGTTTGGTGCGTTCCAAACATAAGTTTAACTACTCAGTGTAGTTAACATATATATTTGAGTATGTCTCAAATATCAATGACTAAGCGTCATTGAGTCTGAGCTATGTACTTAACTCAAGCTGTGTGATTGACTCACACGTTTGGTGAGTTCCAAACATGTTTTAACTACTTAGTGTAGTTAGAATATGAGTTCAAGTTAGTCTCAAACCAAAATGACTAAGTGTCATTTATTCTGAGCTGTGTGCTCCACTCAAGCTGAGTTTCAATCTGAAGCTGAGTGATCATCTCAAGCTGAGTGCTTGACTGAAGCTGAGTGATTAGTTTACTCAGTTTGGTGTGTCTAACCTATGATTTAATTACTATGTGTTATTAATTCATAAGTCGTTATGTATTTGAGTCCGTCTCAAATCATATTCTATACCGATTATGTATTGGTGTAATACAACAGTGTATGTAATATTGTTGTAGGTCAATAATATTATTTTACATATTTAACCGTTGAGAGATGATAAGTTTCATCTCGATTACTGTCACCTTGCGCCGTAAATTTGTTATGAATAACGGATAAAAATGGATTCCAACGGTAACTTTTCTCTCCCCTCAGAAAGGTATATATAATGACCATAACCGGTTTAGAGAAGTTTACGCTTACAATTCTACCTTTCTCAACTTCTCATACACTCAAATACCTTTCGTAAACACCTCTTTTGCTTCGTGCAATCATCTGTTCATATTCAAAACCTAAATTGCTCAGTGCGATTTTCAAAACGCTCGGTGCGAATCTTAATTTGCTCAGTGCAAATTCAACAGTTACTCAGTGTAGTTTAACAATGGACGGAACGATTCTTATTCTCGGTGATAGGATGCTCAGAGGTGCTCAAATAAAGAATAATGGTGTGCTGTTGATTCGAATCAACAATCAACGAGCTTGTCTCACGATTCCAGAGAGGAAACAAGGCAGAGGATATGAACTGTGGGTAGACTATGTTCGAAAATGCCCCTTGGCATTCACTTTCTCAAAAGCACCACTCCACATAGTTCCACAACACCTGTTGGAGTTCTGGTACACTTGCACTTACGACCAGAACATGGGAGAGATCACTGATACTGTTCTAAATGGGGATAGAACAGTTGTCATCATTGTGCAGTGGCTAAGGGGAGTTCTTCAACTCCCTGAAAATGATGTGTTCGAAGCTGCAGTCACAAGACAAGTGGCAAGGTCAGTCTTACCCAATATGGGTCACCCACAGACTGAGGGTATTATAAAGAAGGCCACTTTTCCCACTGGATGGGGCTTCATGGTGTCCACTTTGATTCGTTCACTTGGCACTAAGATTGGAGGCCTGGATCAGGTGAATGAGTTCGAGATGCAGCTGCTCTACAACATGTACCATGCCAGAAATCTGGACTATGCACTGCTCATCTTCAACGAACTCAAAGCCCAAGTGGTGAAGACACCAAGGGATCTCCATGTACTACTCATAAGGTACTTATTCTTGGTGGTGGAAGCTGAGTTGGGAGAACAACTTTATGAAGCTGGACAAGATGTGTTCCTTGCCCCAACACTCAGCTCAAAGATGTTCAACAATGACATCTTCCCACAGTAGGAAGGTCTGAGTGACCCAATACGATGGATAGCTGAGGGAGCATCTTCTGAAAGTGAAGTTGAGGAGTCGGATCAAGGGGGAGTATCTGGAGCTGCGTCAGATCATCGAGTTGAGCAACCTGCTCAAGCTGAGCCTTCCTCTCCCTCTGGTTCTAAGTCATCTTCAGAGTCTGCATTCGTTGCAAGACCGAGACAAGGTATAACTCCTCCTCTCTCAACTTCTTCTCACTTTTCTCCATCATCATTTGGTGATAAGACTATGGTACACCCTGTTAGATTATGTGCAGAGATAGATAACATGTATCATCGTGTCCAATACTATGTGACACTAAAGGATCACACCGCTGCACACCCAAATAGAACCTTTTGGATTTTACCTTTTTTTGTGTATAACAATAATTAATAGTTTTATTAATTATTGAGAAAGAGAGAAATAATAAAAGTTATTTATTATTTAAAAGGAGAAGTTAATATTTAGTTTAAATATTAACCAGACCAATTAATTAATAGTTATTAATTAATTAGAAAGGTCGAGGGTACTTTTTGTAATTGATTAATAGTTTAATTAAAGTTGGGCTTTAATTAAACGGGCTTGGGGCCTAATAAGGGTTTATTATATAAACCTTATTTACCTCTCATTAATCACATAAGTCAATTACAATATAATAAAGAGATAACCCTAAAAAAGGTCTCTCTCTCTCTCCTCTCCTATTCTCGGCGGCGGCGCAAAAGAAACGGACCACCGAGGGCGGCAGCCGGCGGCGTCGCGGAACACACACACAGACACGGATCACGTTTTGATCCGGGTTTAATACTTAGGCGGTCTAGCAGCCAGTTTGAGGTGGTGCAGTAGCGGTGGATAACCTGCAGCTGTCTAGAGGCTTAAGAAAGTTTTTGTTTTTCATCAAAGGTATAACTTTCTAACCCTCTTCCTCTTTTAGTTTCTGTACGAGTTAGATGAGATCACTGGAGGGGGTTTTATTCCGCTGTGCATGTTATAATATGTTTTTATACCCTACAAAACTCTTCAGTGGTATCAGAGCCAGGTTTAACCTCGTAGGAGACTAGGTAGGTTACTTTTTTATTCTGATGAAATATGATTCTATTTTATCCAGAGGAAAATTTTTTTTTTTTTGATCATCCAAGTAAACAGAATTCAAGTTTGTGATTTCTATTGGATTAGATTAATTAGTTTTGGATAAACAGATTATTAGATTTAAATTTTAATTAAATCTGTTATTGTTGTTATTTGCGATGACCAAGAAATCGACCACCATTCCCGGCGGCGGTCTCAGATAGGGACGGCAGTCGCCGGCTGCCGGTAATCGGCGGAGGTCGATGGTTATCGGCGGCGGACCACACTGTGTGGTGGGCTTCGGCCCAGAGAACCACGGCCAGGAGGCCTGCGGCCCAGTTTGGGTTTAGCGGCTAGGGTTAGCGGCACTAAAGTTTTTTGGGCCTCGGCCCAGTTTTTATTTCCCGGTCCGTTTTCGATCAATGACCCAGTTTAAATATTTGGCCCAGCTCGCGGTTCAGATATTTTGTGGTCAATATTAAATTGAAATACAGTTGTTATTTTAATTTAAGGTTTAAATACTATTTTGAGTTTTTGATTAATTATCAAAGTATAAAACTTGAAATATATAATTATTGCAAATTCAGGAAAAACAATATAGGGGTTTTTAACAGGTTGTTAAAATCTGTAATTTTCATCAAGATGAATAATTAGAAATCAGTTGTTGTTGTACTTTCATGTATTAGTTTAGTACATGTTTTGGGATGCCATAGCCGAGCCTTTTAGACCTTGTGGATTGTTTACTTTTCTGCACTTGTGGTTGTGATTGGTTTTATTATTCTATGGTGTGGGGAGGCCTGCGTGCCACTTACAACCCCTATTCTACTTTGTAAAAGTACTAGAACTAGCGGGTCTGCGTGCCTTTGATCAATCTTGTCATTTTTATTTCTAGCTTTTAGATAATAGAATAAAGTAATACCATTAGAATTAATATGAAGCTGATACAAGAACCAAGAACCAAGGAGCAGGGAGCAGGATTGGATGCTGGAGCCAGTGGGAGATTCAGAATGTCATGCCATGTGTGTTGTGTTTTTCCACTTAGGTTTTGACCGTCGGGTTTTTCGTGTGGCTCACAAAACCGACATTAGTTAAGGGCAAGGCTAAGGCATAGTTGTTTGTGGTTGTTTTATTTTCTTTTCATATTATATATATGCGTGGTTGTGATTAACACGATGAAATAAAATAAGGGTTTTAATAATAGTTAATTATTGAAACAGATGTTTTTTTAAAAGAAAACTGGCATTAAAGTTTTTCACGTTAAAAACTTGGAAATCCTTTTTAGAAAAATCTTAGATCAGTGTGTTACCCACCTAATGGTACACCCTTGCTGTTAAACGGTACTCGGGTGTCGGAAGTGCCCAAACCTTGGGCATCCGGGTGTCGGAAGGGGCATGAAAGATTCTGCGATAATCGGGAGTCCCGGCCAGAATTCATGCTGTCTTAGGTGGTGCGATCTATTTTGGTGATAATCGGGAGTCCCGGCCCAAAATGCACTAGAGGGACTAAACATGCACGGTTCTTGTAACTGATGTCCCGCGGATCTAGGAGTCGTGTCCAGTTAGGATACGATTGGTATAGTTCTTACCTACCAGAAATAGCATTGTCCCGGTGGGAAGTGACCAAACCTTGCATCGGGAAATGTGAAATATGGATCTTAGTCTAATAATTTTTGTTAAAAGGTAATAATTATTAGAAGATATAATCAATACTGAATCGGTTTTATCTTTTTCTTTTTCTGTAGATGTCTATTATATCTGTTATTCCGTTTTATTCACCAAGAGAGTCTCTAAGTCTCATCACTAGCAAGTGGAAGCTTTCAGGTTCAAACTTTGCTGTTTGGAAGATGCATTTGAAAAATGTTTTGGATGCACAGGGAAAGCTTCACATTATTGAGACATTGCCTCCAGAACGACAAGGAGTAGATGCCCAGGATAGTGAGTATGACACTTACTATCAGTATCTGGATGACGAGTCTGACGTCATGTCGATTCTCATTCTCACAGCATCATCCGAGTTTACGGATGATCTCCGTGAGAAGTCGTCTTATGAGTTTGTTCAAGGATTGGAGCAGAAGTTCAAGTTTAGTGAACGGATATGTCGTTTACTACTAATGAGGGAAATCCTTTCAGCCAAGATGAAAGAAAGTCAGACTATTAGCGATCATCTCATTAATATGAGAAGGCTCTTGGATTGCTATGAGAGCTTGGGGTCAAAATCAAAGCCACATGAGCTAGTTATGCTCTTGTTCGGTTCCTTGTCGGACTATTACCAGAAAAGAGTAATGTATGTCCTCGGTGATTTTGAGATGACTGTCGCAGGGTTGCACGGAATCCTCATGTGCGTTAGCGACGAGTTGAACCCAAAGCAACTAGAGTCACCAGTTGTGGACCCTATGCAAGAGGATGACTGGCTAGAAGAACTTGGAGAAATTTGTTGCCCAGACTGTGGCAGCAAGGATTCATGCGAGCACTCGCTCGACATAGATCAGCTGGACATTGGTTCGCCCAATGATACATGTATCTTTATGATAGAATGTCTTATTACTTCTTATGAATCATGGGTATTGGATACCGGATGTGGTCATCACATATGCAATCATTTGCATGGATTCAAGAGAAGTAAGAAACTGAGACAAGGAGATATGGACCTACGGGTAGGCGAAGGCTCCATGGTTGGTGCTGAAGCTGTAGGGACATATTGTCTTAGTTTGCCCTCGGGCATGGTCTTAGAACTATAACCTTGTTATTATGTTCCAAGACTAATTAAAAATGTTATCTCGTTCAATTTGCTAATAGACTGTGGATTTGCTTATGTTTTTAATGAAAAAGGCTATTTCAAGTTTTAAAAATGATGTTTTCTTCTTCAAAGCTACTCCAGAAAATGGTCTATATACGCTAAAGTTAGATAACAATGACATCTATCATATAAGTAAGAGATCCAAGAGTAACTTGAATCAAACTTACCTCTGGCATTGTCGTTTAGGACATATAAACGAGAAACGCATAGAGAAACTCCGAGATGACGGAATTCTAGAACCATTTGACTTGGAGTCATATGATGTTTGCGAATCTTGTTTGTCTGGTAAAATGACAAAGCAGCCTTTCAACAGTGAGAATGAAAGGGCCAGTGATTTATTAGGGATTATACACACAGATGTGTGCGGACCCTTTACTCCGGAGGCTAGAGGAGGATACCGGTATTTCATAACCTTTACTGACGACTTCAGTAGGTTTGGTTATGTCTACCTCATGAGACTTAAATCTGAAAGTTTTGACAAGTTCAAACAGTTTCAGAATGAGGTACAAAATCAGCTGGACAAGAAGATAAAGTCGCTTCGGTCGGATCGAGGTGGCGAATATCTGAGTCAGGAATTCGACGATCATTTAAAGGAATGTGGGATTGTTTCACAACTCACACCTCCGTATACACCTCAGATGAATGGTGTATCAAAAAGGAGGAATCGTACACTGCTTGACATGGTACGATCAATGATGAGTCGAAGAGCACTACCATTGTCGTTTTGGGGACACGCACTCGAGACAGCAGCGTTCATGCTGAACCGGGTTCCAACCAAATCGGTTGAAAAGACACCGTTCGAGGTATGGACAGGGAAAAAGCCCAAAATGTCTTTTCTAAAGGTTTGGGGATGTGAGGTGTATGTTAAGAGAACATTCACGGATAAACTCAGTCCCAAATCAGATAAGTGTATCTTCGTGGGCTATCCCAAGGAAACCATGGGATACTATTTCTACAACCTAGATGAGAACAAATTTTTTCCAAGAAAAGAAATAGAGCTTCAAAAAATTGAAGAGGAGGAGATTACACCACCACCGATAATTGAACCTGTAGTTCAACAGAGAATTGTTGAACCTCAACCCGAGTCTGTGGTTGAGGAAGAGGTGTAAACACAAGACCTTCGCAGGTCTAGTAGGCCTCGGATTGAGCCAGATAGGTATCTGGGATTCCTAGTTGCTCAAGACGAAGGGGATCTTTTAGAACCCACTACGTACCAAGACGCTGCCTCAGGTTTAGAATCTGAGAGATGGCTGGAAGCCATGAAGGCAGAGATGCAATCCATGTAAGACAACCAAGTTTGGGAGTTAGTGGATTTTCCTCAACACAGTAAAGCTGTTGGGTGCAAATGGGTCTTCAAAAAGAAGACAGACATGGATGGAAAGGTGCATACTTTTAAAGCAAGGCTAGTGGCAAAAGGTTTCACGCAAACTCATGGCGTTGACTATGATAAAACTTTTTCCCCTGTGGCAATGCTTAAGACTATTAGGATTCTAATGGCCATATCAGCATATTTTTACTATGAGATATGGCAGATGTATGTCAAAACCGCTTTCCTTAACGGGAAACTGACAGAGGATGTATATATGATACAACCGGATGGTTTTGTGGATCCAAAGAACCCTAATAAAGTATGCAAGTTGATTAAATTCATTTATGGACTAAAGCAAGCATCTAGGAGCTGGAACTTACACTTTGATAAGCGCATCAAAGAGTTTGATTTTACCAAAAGTGGTAGCGCGGTAACCTTCCTAGTCTCGTATGTAGACGACATACTGTTAATAGGAAACAATATACCAGTATTACAGGGAGTAAAATCCTGGTTAGGTAAATGTTTCGAGATGAAAGACTTGGGAGAAGCTGCTTATATACTTGGTATAAAGATCTATAGGAATAGGTCTAAGCGGCTTATCGGACTTAGTCAAAGTACTTATATTGACAAAGTCGTGAAAAGATTCAAGATGGATGGATCCAAGAAAGGATTTATTCCTATGCAATCTGGCCCGATTTTGAGCAAGGCTCAATGTCCTCGGCAGTTGGTTCGATTATGTATGTCATGCTATGTACTAGACCCGATGTTGCCTATTCTATCAGTGTCATGAGTAGATATTAGCAAAATCCTGGTGAAGCTCATTGGGTGGCCGTCAAGAATATTCTCAAGTATCTGAGAAGGACGAAAGACATATTCCTAGTATATGGAGGTTCGATGGATGAGCTCAGTGTAACTGGTTACACTGATGCTAGTTTCCAGACCGACAGACACGACTTCAGGTCGCAGTTAGGATTTGTCTTTACCCTAAACGGAGGAGCCATATCTTGGAAGAGTCAGAAGCAAGATACAATAGCAGATTCTACTACAGAGGCAGAGTACATTACGGCAAGTGATGCGACAAAGGAAGCTGTCTGGCTGAAGAATTTTATCTCGGATCTTAGAGTTGTTGCCAGTATCTCTAGACCGATTGATATATTCTGTGACAACTCAGGGGCTGAAGCGCAAGCTAAAGAGCCTAGAGATCATCATCGGACAAGGCACGTACTCAGGAAATATCACCTCATCCGAGAGATCATTGGAAGAGATGATATTAGATTGCAAAAGATACCGACGGACGACAACGTTGCTGACCCGTTGACGAAGCCGCTAGCTAGGGCTAAGCATGAGAGGCATGCAAGTTCTATAGGAATGCAGTACTTGGAACATAGCAGCTAGTTCGTGTTTTTGGTTATTACTATGGATGTAACTTGAAACCTTTTATTATGTATTTACATTTCATGGGATTGAAATAGGAGGTATTTACATAATGTCTCGTAGTTGTCCATTTTTAGCATGTTTAACCTATCCTTGACAAGTCAAGTTATGAATTGTCTAAATGCCCGTAGCTACTTAATGTAGTGGGAGCTACATTAGGGAGGTAACGCTATTATGAATATTTGATGATTTATTCGGGTATGAGTAAAAGACCAAGGTTGTGACCAAATATTCATAGATATTTATCAGGGGATAAATATTGGGGTGATCTGCATTGAGTTTACTTCATGGAGCGTTAACATAAGTAAACTTGATAGGTTGTCCTTAGACCTGAGATATTTGGTTTGGGGCGTGGTAACTTCTGTACTTTAGCATGTTCTAACGTCAATTCGTAACAGGGTGATCATAAGGGGCTTGTCTAGTTGCAGCGGAAGCCATGTGCTCAAATTGCAAATAGTCAAGATGGAATTTGCACTTCCTTTTTAGGAGAGATATTTTCTGAGCTCCTCGACGATTAAGACTACTGAAAATGCGTGGCCGCGCTCGGTTAGAATGATAGTTATTCATTCGGGAAAACCGTAACTGCAGAGTTTCGAAATCAGAGTCGAGAAAATCTGAGTATTAGATGAGATCCCTGCTCCATGTCAAATACTCACATTACGAAATATCACGATGCAAAAGAAAAAGCCTAGATAATCCAAGGTTTGGATTATATCTCTAGATGTAAGAGATCTCATAGTCTGGTTAACCTAAGTGTCTGGCTAGGGACCTCCTTAGGCCAACGATGTACAAGGAGTGTTACTTATCTTGCACAAGTGGGAGTCTGTTAGATTATGTGCAGCCATAGATAACATGTATCATCGTGTCCAATACTATGTGACACTAAAGGATCACACCGCTGCACACCCAAATAGAACCTTTTGGATTTTACCTTTTTTGTGTATAACAATAATTAATAGTTTAATTAATTATTGAGAAAGAGAGAAATAATAAAAGTTATTTATTATTTAAAAGGAGAAGTTAATATTTAGTTTAAATATTAATGAGACCAATTAATTAATAGTTATTAATTAATTAGAAAGGTCGAGGGTACTTTCTGTAATTGATTAATAGTTTAATTAAAGCTGGGCTTTAATTAAACGGCCTTGGGGCCTAATAAGGGTTTATTATATAAACCTTATTTACCTCTCATTAATCACATAAGTCAATTACAAGATAATAAAGAGATAACCCTAAAAAAGGTCTCTCTCCCTCTCCTCTCCTATTCTCGGCGGCGGCGCAAAAGAACCGGACCACCGAGGGCGGCGGCCGGCGGCGACGCGGAACACACACACGGACATGGGTCACGTTTTGATCCGGGTTTAATCCTTAGGCGGTCTAGCAGCCAGTTTGTGGTGGTGCAGTAGCGGTGGATAACCTGCAGCTGTCTAGAGGCTTAAGAAAGTTTTTGTTTTTCATCAAAGGATAACCTACTCTTAAGGTGTCAACCTTTAGGCTCATATTAACCCAACAGCTTAAGCCGGGTGTGGTATCTACTCAGCCCACACTCTCCAGAGCCATGAGAGAGCCTGTTACTATGCCTGAGCAGACACACTCAGGTAACATTGAAGAAATGACCAATCCCTAGGGTCAATCACCCCCCTCCAAACCTATAAGACAACCACCTACCCATACACTTCACGTTTCGAGCCCAATTACTTCTCTTCACTTCTCACACCCACCTCATAACCTGTCAATGTTTCATCTCAATACCAAGGTGATTCACAGGGTCCAAACTCTGGTACACATGAGTTTGAGGGTATACACCAACCCTGAGATGATGCACGTCACCTACTGTTGCTCTTGACTCTTTTTATTCACAGGATAAACAAGTTGAGTCTAAGGACAAGGTTCAGTCTCCTCCAGATGAATCTGCCTCCTCAGGCATTCAACAATTAAAGCAATATTTAACAGCTCAGTTTGTTCTGTTCCATCTCAAGTAGAAGAATAACAAACGCAAGATTTATCAAAGGCTTAAGAAGCTAACTAATGATGTTAAAGAGATTGCCTCTGTGGTTGCTGCCCTATCTGAAAAATAGACTTCAACCCCTATTGATGATGAAAAAAAGGGGGAGAAGGTTCAAGTTGACGCTAAGTTAGTGCAAGCTGAAGCTTTACTGGAATTAGCAAAAGAAGCAGAGAGGCAAGCTCAGTTTGAGGGGGAGCTGGAGTTAGAGAAAGAGGAACCTTTAGCTAAGAAACAAAAGGTGATGGAAACTAAATCTGAAGATGAAGCTGATAGTGTTTCTGAGACTAAGGAAGAAACTGAAGAAGAAAAATCCACAAGTCTTATGATTGAAATGCTCGAACAAAAGGAAGCCAATGAGTTAGGCATTTCACTTGAAGAGCTGAGAAAAAGAAAAGAGAAGGAGGTAAAGGACCAAGAAAAGGAAAAAGAGAGAAAAGTTTTTTGCTCAAGCTGAAGCTGACTACACTGGTCCAAGACCTGATCCTATCCCATATACAGACGCAGAGATTCAAGAGTGTTGTTTCAGAAGGAGCGTAAGCGAAGAGATCAAAGGCATGACTTTGAGCAAAGTAAATGGAGCCGTCATTCTCAACTTAGAATTTGATGATAAATCTACAATGGGAATGGACCTGAGATTTGTTCACAGGATGGGCTACATAGAATGGAAAAGAATTATAATGATGCTCAAGAAGTTCAAACAAAGTTAAATCAAGCAAGAGAGATTTTCTGAAGTCTCTAGGCTGATTAACAGAGCTGAGGAACTGAGATATGTTCCAGTTCCTTGTCTGCAATGGGAGAAATTATTTGAAGTTCCTGTAGGTGTGGAGTTTAAAGAGAATCAGAGTATTGATGCACCTGTTCAGGGGTTTATGTTTAAGGATTAGGCAGGCAAACCTAGTTTTATCAAGCTGAATGAAATTTGCTATTTAAAAGCTAGGGATGCCTTACACATTCGAAGTTGCTGTGGTGGTGATAGTTCAAATCAATTTGTGAGATACAAGCTAAACAAAATCATCAAAGTACAACAGAAGGAACTCAAAGGGAATGTAGAAGCTGAAAAGTTGCTATACGAAATTACTAAAGAAATCATTAACTGGGAACTTCTACATCCTGAGTTCATAAGATAATAGATTAGTTCTATTGTAAATATTAGATTAGTTCTAATTGTTGTAAGCACTAAGTGTGCATGATCTGAGTGATAAAAAACGTTTGTATTTTGATATGTTCAATAAATACAAGTATTAGTTTGATATGTTCAACTGTCTTATGATATGTTCATAAATCTTAGTCTGATTAGTTCATCTTGAATAAATAATTGATTAGTTCTTATTCATTAATGTGTTTAGTTGGTTTGTTCAACTTATAATTGATAAGTTTAAATTATTCTTTGATTAGTTCAAATATAAAATCTTAATAAGTTTAAGATTTAAAACATAATTCTGTTAAACAAGCTTAAGAACTGTTTGATGGTTTTGCCATTATCAAATAGGGGGAGTTTGTTGGGAATAAGATCTCATCAGTTGAAATTTGATGAGACAAAGTTAAGTTTGTAAGATGTGTACTAAATATTACTTAAACAGAATTAAGAGTCTTGTTCAGACTAAACACTTACAGTGCTTCAGACTGAGCACAAGCTGAATATAAGCTAAGTATACTCGATCAGATTATACTATATCTTAGTAAGATTATCAATGTGTTTGATAAGCTGTGTATGTCACCTAAGATATAGGTTGAGTTTTCAGCTTGATGAGTTTAAAGCTGATTGACTTAGCGTATATACTGAGTTAGCTCAACAAAGTTGCTATATAAGTTCTAGCCAACTCTTAGGACTTCTAAGGATGAGTTAATTACTATACATGTTAGTTCATGTTTGTTTTCGAGTTTGTTCTCAAAGAACTCAGCTTGATGAGTTTCAAGCTGAGTAACTCAGTCCGACTAAAGAAGTCAGTTTAAGAAAATTTAAATATGTTTTAAGTTCACTTTTATCTCTCTATAACTACGGAAAGGATAAGAAGATTCCAGAATCAGGATTGAAGATTGAAGACTCAAGATAATAAGATTCAAGATTCAAGATTCCGGGTTATCCGTTAGTTAGTCAGAAAATTAGGATTAGTTCTAGTTTGTTAGGATCCGTAGGAGCAGGATTATAAATACTTATCTCCTGATAAGTCTTGAGGTACGACTGCAAAACCAAAACTCAATTCACCTCAAACCGTATGTGTTATAAATCTTGATTCACTGTTTGTCAGTTCAACGTGATCAAGAAACTCACAGATTGCCAAGTTGTTTGTGTGTTCGAATATTCACATTTGTTGTGAAATTGGTAAGTATTCAATCTGTGATTAAATCCTGTTTAGAGAGTCGTCCTGTATCTATAATCATAAGTTGATTATAGATAGCAAAGTTTGAGAGATTGAGAGATTTGATTTATATTAGGTGTTTACATATCAAGTGTTGCTTACTTGATAGAGTCTGTAATCATCTTCTTATTAATGAAAAGCAAAGCATTTGATTGTTGTGGTTTGATGTGTGTTAAAATTTTTTATTGATTTGTTCAATTTTCCGCAGAAAGTGTATTCAACCCCCCTTCTACACATTACTTTCTTGTTGACCTTCTAACTAAGGGACCAACATCCTCTAGCATGACCTGACTATTCTGCTTAGGATGAAGAGTATGATACATATTATAAGTATCTGTCTGAAGAATCTGACGTCATGTCAATTCTGATACTCTCCACATAGTATGAGTTTTCGGATGAACTAAAGAATAAGTCGGTATTTGAGGTCATACATGACCTAGAGGAGCGTTTCAAGGACAGTGAGCACTATGGACGCTTTCTGCTCATGAAGGATATTCTTTCAGGGAGGATGAAAGAAGGCCAGTTATTGAGTGATCATCTCATTAATATGAGAAGGCTGTTTGATTGTTTGATGATTCTGGGATCACAAGTCAGTGAACATGAACTTGTGATGCTCCTTGTCGGTTCCCTAACTGACCGCTATCAGGAAGAGGTAGTGGACAAGTTTAGTGAACCAGATACAACAGTAGTTGGCTTGCACGAGTTCTTAATGTGCATAGATGACCAGGTGCATCCGGACCCCTTTGATGCAACAGTAGTTGAGTCAATGTAGGAAGACAACTGGATTGATGAGCTACTAGACGTTTGTTGCCTAGTTTGCGGTAGCAAGGATATTTGCGAGCACTCACTCGACATTGATTAGCTGGACGTCGGTTCTATCGACGAGTTAGGTATCTTTATGATAGATTGCTTAGTTACTTCATTTGAATCATGGGTACTCGATACCGGATGTGGTTATCACATTTGCAATCACTTGCAGAGATTCAAGAGAAGTAGGAAACTAAGGAAGGGGGACATGGACCTACGGGTAGGCGAAGGCTCCATCATTGGTGCTGAAGCTGTAGGAACTTATTGTCTCAAGCTACCTTCAGGATTAATCATTGAACTAGATAATTGTTATTATGTTCCTAGATTGATTAAAAATGTAATCTCGTATGATTTATTAAAAGACATTGGTTTTAACTATCAGTCGGAAGGAAAAATAATTTTGTGCTTTAAAGATGATTTATTCTATTTTTAAGCAAGTTCACAAGATAGTCTATACATAATAAATTTAGAAGATGACAAGGAAATCTATCATATAAGTAAGAGGTCAAGGGTTACTTTGAACCAAACTTACCTTTGGCATTGTCTGCTCGGACATATAAATAAGAAACGCATAGAGCAAATTCATGGAGATAGAGTTATAGGGTCATTTGATCTAGAATCAATTGACATTTGTGAATCTTGTTTGTCCGGCAAGATGACAAAGAAACCTTTCGACAGCTTAAATGAAAGGTCAAAGGAACTGCTAGGAATTATACACACAGATATGTGTGGTCCTTTCAGTCAAGAAGCCAGGGGAGGATTCCGGTACTTCATTTGTTGGTCCCTTGGTGAGAGTATCAACAAGCAAGTAATGTGTAGAAGGGGGGTTGAATACACTTTCTGCGGGAAATTGAACAAATCAATAAAAAGTGTTAACACACATCAAACCACATGAAATCGAATGCTTTCATTATTAAGAAGATGATTACAGTAACAATCAAGTAAGCAACACTTGATATGTAAGCATCTAATATAAATCAAATCTCTCAATCTCTCAAACTTTGCTATATATAATCAACTTATGTTTATAGATACAAACTGACTCTCTAAACAGGATTTTTTCACAGATTGAATACTTACCAACTTCACAACAAACGTGAAGATCGAATACATGAACAATGTTGGCAATCTGTGAATTTCTTGATCATGTTGAACTTACAAACTGTGCACCATGATTCGTAACACATACGATCAATAGGTTGAAGTGAGATTAGAGTCTGGCACTCGTTGTTGTACCTCTAAACTTATCAGAAGATAAGTATTTATAATCCTGTTCCTACGGATCTTAACAAACTAGAACTTAGCCTAATCTGCTAACAAACTAATGGATAACCCGGAATCTTGATTCTTGAATCTTCTAACTTGAGTCTTCAATCTTCAATCTTGATTCTGAAATCTTCTTATCCATGCCGTAGATATAGAGAGTAAAAGGAATTTAAATAAAATTTAAATTCTCTTAAACTGACTTCTTTAGTCGGGCTGAGTTACTCAACTTGAAACTCATCAAGCTGAGTCCTTCGAGAACAAACCCGAAATCAAACATGTACTAACATGTATAATGACTAACTCATCCTTAGAAGTCATAAGAGTTAACTAGAACGAACTTAACAACTCTGTTGAACTGACTCAGTCTAGAAGTTGAGTCACTCAGCTCGAAACGCATCAAGCTAAATATTCAACCTATACGTTAGGTGACACACACAGCTTATCAAACATAGTGATAATCTTACTAAGGTATAATCTAAGCTGATCAACTATATGCTCAGCTTATACTCAACTTATGCTCAGTCTGAAACACTATAAGTGCTCAGTCTGATCAAGCTTCATAATTCTGTTTAAGTTATATTCAGAACATATCTTACAAACTTAACTTTGTATTATCAAATTTCAACTGATGGACACACATCATCATCACTATCATCATCCATGACATACATAGGATTTCACATTTTGGTTTCCTCAGGCTTTTCAAGCTTACTTAGACTGACCAAGTCAGCTTGTCTTTTATCAGCTTGATCAATAATATCTTCATCAAAGGAGACATGAATTGATTCTTCTATAGCCTTTCTCCTTGAGTTATACACTCTGTAAGACTTGGAGATTGAGGAATAACCAACAAAAATTCCAGGATCAGCTTTAGGTTCCATCTTATGGAGCTGATCTCTTTGATTCAGCACATAGCATTTTGAACCAAAGACATGGAAGTAACCTATATTGGGCTTTCTTGATTTGTACATCTCATAAGCAGTTTTGCCATGTCTTTTGACTATGATTGATCTATTCTAGGTATAACATGTTGTACTTACAGCTTCATCCCAGAAATAGAGTTTCAATCCTGCCTCACATATCATTGTTCTTGCAGCCTCAATTAAGGTTCTATTTCTCCTTTCCACAACTTCATTTTGTTGAGGAGTACTAACTGAGGAGAAATTTTGTAATATTCCTTTTTGTTTAGAAAATCCTTCTAGGGTGGTTGAGTTTCTGAACTCAGTCTCATGATCACTTCTAAGTTGCTTTAAAGACTTACACCAGGTGAATCTTGAGAACTCATCTACTATCACCAGGGTGTACTTCTTGCCACTTAGGGTTGGAGTACTTATAGGTCCAAACATATCCATATGCAACATATGCAGTGGGTCTGTTATTGAAAAATTTTGCTTTGACTTGAAGGACCCTTTGTGATGTTTCCCTTGTTCACAAGCTGAGCACAATTTGTCCTTGACAAATGTGATCATTGGCAATCCAGAGACTAACTCTTTATTGGATAGCATATTTATACTCTTGAAATTTAAATTTGATAACCTTTTATGCCACAGCCAACTCAGCTTAGGAACAGATTGGGAATATAAGCAGGTTTCAGTGTAAAGATCAGCAGAATTGAGATCAAGTAGATACACATCCCTTTCTCTCTTTGCTATTAGCACTGGCTTACCCTTAGCATTGTATATTGTTCCTGCTTTCTTCCTAAAAGTAACAACATTGTATTCATCACACAATTGGCTGATACTTATCAGATTGTGTTTAAGACCTTGAACATATGCAACTTTCTGGAAAGTCACCTTGCCAGCATGCATCTTCCCATATCCTTTAGTTCTTCCATGAGAGTTATCACCAAACGTTACTTTAGGACCTTCATTTTCCTGGAATTCACTTAGAAGTCCTTTCCACCCTGTCATGTGCCTTGAACATCCACTGTCCAAGTACCATTTACTTGAATCCTGCCCATGAGAAGAAAACTAAACAAATTAGTTTTTTTGGGAACCTACTTTGTAGTAGGTTTAGATTATGAGCACTTAGCAGCTTCATCTTGTGGAACTGACTGGTCAGCTTGAGTAGGTGTTTAGTCTTGTGTAGGTTGATCAGCATATTCCTTTTCAGGCCTTAAGATTTCACTGTCATAGTCCTTAGCCTCATGTCCTCTACCTCCACATTTGTAGCACTTCCTTCTACCAATGACTACAAGAGGTAGATTATCCGATAATCCTTTAGAGCACTTACTCTCAATTTAAAGATTATGGGTTGTGGATAATTTCTCAACTTTCTGTGCATGCTGATTCACCTGATGCTCATTGACTTTCGACTTACCTTTGTTCGATCTAGGTTTATTATCCTTTTGATTAGAAGCTTGACCAACAAACTTCTTTTCACTGACTTTGGACTTACCATTGTCTTGTTTTCTGGACTTACCAGTTTCAACAGCTTTGGACTTACCACTGTTGAGTTATTTGGACTTACCAATTTCAACAACTTTGGACTTACCATTGTTGTGATATGACCTCTGACTTACAGTTGTCTTCCTATTCTTGAAACTTCTCTCTGAGCCAGATAGAGAGTGCTGTCTTTTGAAAGGGTTTGGATTCAGCCTTTCAATAACAGAAGTTCTTTGAATAGGCTGAGTGTCTAATCTATCAAGTACAGACTTATTATGCTGTTTAGATGTTGAGCACTCATTTCCATGATCTTTTGCCTTTACAAACTTATTGTATTTTAGGCTTGGATCATGTTTCTTTTCTGAGGCTGACTTCTGAGACTCAATCAGTTGTCTATCTTCCTCAGAATCTGTACTTGCTATCTCATCATCATCAGCTGCATAAGCTGCGGATTGATAGTCACCTCCAAGTACAACCTCTACCTGTTTAGGGATCTATTGGTTGATGCACTGTTCAGCAAGCCTTGATGACTTACACCAGGATTCAGTGACATTCTGAAGTTGATCAGCTTTATCCTTGGCTTCCTGAAGTTCTTCACTTATAAGTTTATTAATGTGTCTTTGACATTCAAGATCATATTGTGCTTTCTTTCCAGCAGTAATGAGAGTTTGATTTTTCTTAATCTCATTCTTGAGCTTAGTGATTTATGCTTTGAGGTCAGCTTGAGACTTAAGGCTGGTCTTATAATCGTTTAACAAATACCCAAAAGTAAGACCTTTTTCTTCATCGGTGTAAGAGCTGAAATTACTAACCTTGTACATGGAGGAAGGATCCCAGTCACTTAGTTTACTATTTTCTTCATCTTCGTCTAATTCAAACTCTTCATCTTCTTGAGCCATCATACATTTATCATCATCATCTGAGGTAGATGATTCTGTATCCCAGGTTTCAGCATAAAGTCCTATTGCATTGGGCTTGTCTTCAGGCTTTCCTTTCTTGAGTTGAGTATATTTCTTCTTATACTTATAAGCTCTATAAGAATTCTTGTCAGCTACTGAAGCTATTTCTTCCTTCTTTATTCTGCACTCAGCAGCAATGTGTCCCTTCTTCTAACAGTTGAAGCACACAACTTTCTTGGGATCAAAAGAACTCTTTTCTTTGCCCCTGTCAGATCTTCCTTTTCCCCTTTGAATTCTTATCAGTCTTCTGGAAAGAATAGCCATTTGTTCAGTGATAGTCTGAACATCATCAGTATCACTTGAGTCTGAGTCTGAGTGGTCATCTTAAGAGTCTGACTCAGTCTCAGATTCAGCTATGAAGGCTTTTGAACTCTTTTTCTTCTTCTCTGCAACTAATGCAGTTTCATGTTTATCAAGAGAGTCCTTCATTTGTTGTTGAGAAGATTTCTTGTGTTCTATTATATGTTCATGATTAAGCAAAAACTCATATATGGACTGTAGGTTATACATGTGTAATGTACCTCCAGCCCTTAGTGCTACATTGACTTCATTGAATTTCTCTGGTAACACATCCAGAAATTTCAGCACTAGGTCAGCTTTATCCTTTTTAATGCCCACACTTAGCAGGTCATTAATCAAGCAGTGAAACCTTGTAAACAAATGAGGCAAGGTTTCATTCTTCTTAGCAAATAAGTTTTCATAGGATCTATTAAGATGATTCTTCTTTTACTGCTTGACCAGATCTGTCCCCTCGTATGTAATACTCAAAGTATACCAGATCTCTTTTGCATTTTGACACCCAGTCACAGTGTGCAAGATCTCATTGGTCAGGGCATTAGCCAGAACACTCTTTGCTTTGTCATGCAGGGAATGTAGTTTTCAATCCTCATCAGTCCAGGATGCCAAAGGCTTATTGACTTCTTTTTCTGTCTTGTTAGTAAACTTATCACCAACAGCAGTAGAAATCTTAGGGATAATTGGTCCACGAGTTATGACATCGTACATACGAGTGTCAATAGACTTGAGGAAAAGCATGGCTCTGAATTTCCACATAGGATAATCAGATCCATCAAATATGGGACATCCTTTAGCAGCCATCTGAAGAAAGTTTGATGAATTGTTGCTTGTCGACATTGTAAACTTTCTCAGAATCTTAAACTTTCAACTTATGAAATCGTTCAGCCTGCTCTGATACCAGTTGTTAGTCCCTTGGTGAGAGTATCAACAAGCAATTAATGTGTAGAAGGGGGGTTGAATACACTTTCTGCAGAAAATTGAATAAATCAATAAAAAGTGTTAACATACATCAAACCACATGAAATCGAATGCTTTCATTAATAAGAAGATGATTACAATAACAATCAAGTAAGCAACACTTGATATGTAAACACCTAATATAAATCAAATCTCTCAATCTCTCAAACTTTGCTATCTATAATCAACTTATGATTATAGATACAAACTGACTCTCTAAACAGGATTTATTCACAGATTGAATACTTACCAACTTCACAACAGACGTGAAGATCGAACACACGAACAATGTTGGCAATCTGTGAATTTCTTGAACACGTTGAACTTACAAACTGTGCATCAATATTCGTAACACATACGATCAATAGGTTGAGGTGATATTAGAGTCTAGCACTCGTTGTTATACCTCTAAACTTATCAGAAGATAAGTATTTATAATCCTGTTCCTACGGATCCTAAAAAACTAGAACTTAGCCTCTTCTGCTAACATATAATCCTGTTCCTACGGATCCTAAAAAACTAGAACTTAGCCTCTTTTGCTAACATATAATCCTGTTCCTACGGATCCTAAAAAACTAGAACTTAGCCTCTTCTGCTAACAAACTAATGGATAACCCAGAATCTTGAATCTTGAATCTTCTATCTTGAGTCTTAAATCTTCAATTTTGATTCTGGAATCTTCTTATCCATTCCGTAGATATAGAGAGTAAAAGGAATTTAAATCAAATTTAAATTCCCTTAAACTGACTTCTTTAGTTGGGCTGAGTTACTCAGCTTGAAACTCATCAAGCTGAGTCCTTCGAGAACAAATCCGAAATCAAACATGTACTAACATGTATAATGACTAACTCATCCTTAGAAGTCATAAGAGTTAGATAGAACTTACTTAGCAACTCTGTTGAACTGACTCAGTTTAGAAGTTGAGTCACTCAGCTCGAAACGCGTCAAGCTAAATACTCAACCTATACCTTAGGTGACACACACAGCTTATCAAACATAGTGATAATCTTACTAAGGTATAGTCTAAGCTAATCAACTATATGCTCAGCTTATACTCAGTTTATGCTCAGTATGAAACACTATAACTGCTCAGTCTGATCAAGCTTCATAATTCTGTTTAAGTTATATTAAGAACATATCTTAAAACTTAACTTTGTCTCATCAAATTGCAACTGATGAGATCATTTGACCAACATAATAACCTTTACTGACGATTTTAGGAGGTATGGTTATGTGTATCTGATGAGACACAAGTCTAAAGTTTTGATTTCTTCAAACAGTTTCAGAGTGAAATACAAAACCAGCTGGACAAGAAGATAAAACTGCTTCGGTCTGACCAAGGTGGTGAATATCTGAGTCAAGAGTTTGACGATCATCTAAAAGAATGTGAGATTGTTTCACAACTCACACCTCCGTATACGCCATAGTGGAATGGTGTATCAGAAAGGAGGAATAGAACCTTTCTTGACATGGTTTGGTCTATGATGAGTCGAACTAGTCTACCAATGTTGTTCTAGGGTCACGCACTCAAAACGGCTACTTTTATGCTGAACCGAGTTTTGACGAAAATTGTTGAGAAAGGAAATAGTTCGAGTTATGGACGGGGAAAAAGCCCAAATTGGCTTTCATAAAGATTTGGGGTTTTGAGGCGTTCGTTAAATGACAGTTTTGAGATAAACTCAAACCCAATCGGACAAGTGTATCTTCGTGGGTTATCCTAAGGAAACCTTAGGATACTATTTCTATAATCCCGATGAGAACAAAGTTTTTGTCGCTCGGTCACGGACATTTCTAGAGGATAAGTTTCTAAATTCAGAAACTTCTAGAAAGGAAATAGATATTCAAGAAATTGTCGAATCCCAACCTGAGTCTGCGGTTGAGGAAGAAGTGGAAACACAAGTCCTTCACAGGTACAGTAGGATTCGGACTGAGCCGAATAGATATATGGGATTTCTAATTGCTGAGGATGAAGTAGATCATTATGAACCCACATCCTACAAGGATGCTACGTCAGGCAGTGAGTCTGACAAATGGCTCGACGCCATGAAGGCAGAGATGCAATCCATGTATGACAACCAAGTTTGGGAGTTAATAGACTTGCATAGTAAAGTTGTTGGATAAAAGTGGGTCTTCAAGAAGAAGACCGGCATGGAAGGAAATGTGCATACTTTCAAAGCTAGGATTGTTGCAAAAGGTTACACTCAGACTCATGGAATTGATTATGATAAAACCTTTTTGCTAGTAGCCATGCTTAAGTCTATTAGGATTCTTGTGGCCATATCTGCATACTTCAATTATGAGATATGGCAAATGGATGTCAAAACCTCTTTCCTTAACGGGAAGCTAACAGAGGATGTGTATATGGCACAACCGGACGGTTTTGAGGATTCCATGAATCCAGGTAAAGTATGCAAGTTGCTAAAATCCACTTATGGATTGAAGCAAGCATCTAGAAGCTGGAACTTGCACTTTGATGAGCGCATCAAGGAATTTGGTTTTACCAAAAGCGAGTTCAAGTCCTGTGTTTACGAGAAGTTCAGTGGGAGCATGGCAATCTTCCTGGTCCTGTATGTGAATGACATAATGATCATAGGAAACGATGTACCAGCATTATAAGAAGTAAAATCCTGGTTAGGTAAATATTTTCAAATGAAAGACCTAGGAGAAGCCGCATATATACTTGGTATTAAGATCTATAGAGATAGATCTAGGCGGCTGATCAGACATAATCAAAGTACATACATTGATAAAGTGTCGAAATGCTTTAAGATGGAAGTTTCCAAGAAAGGTTTCATTCCTATGAGACCTGGCATACCATTGAGCAAGGTTCAATCTCCTACTTCTCCAGAAGAGCAGAATAGGATGAAATCGGTTCCTTATGCTTTGGCAGTAAGATCGATTATGTATGTCATGCTATGTACTAGGCCCGATGTTGCTTGCTCCATACGCCTTACGAGTAGATATCAGCAAAATCCGTGTGAACCCCATTAGGTGGCTGTCAAGAACATTCTCAAGTATTTAAGAAGAACAAAGAATATGTTCTTCGTCTTTGGAGAAAGCACGGATGAAATCAGTGTAACTGGTTAAACAGATGCGAGCTTCCAGACAGACATAGATGACTTTAAGTCATAGTCAGGGTTTGTCTTTACCCTAAACGGTGGAGTTGTATCTTGGAAAAGCCAGAAGCAAGATAAAATAGCATATTCAACTACAGAGGCTAAGTACATTGCGGCAAATGATGCGGCAATGGAAGCGGTTTGGCTATGGAATTTTATCTCAGATCTGAGAGTTGTTGCCAGTATCTCTAGACCGATCGATATATTATGTGATAACATGGGGGCTTTAGTGCAAGAAAAAGAACCAAGAGATCACCAGCGGACCAGGCACATACTTAAAAAGTATCACATCATCCGAGATATCATCGAAGGGGAGATGTGAGGATATGCAAGATACCATCAGAAGACAACGTTGCTGGTCCGTTGACTAAGGCGCTAGCAAGAGAAAAGCATGAGAGACATGCTAGTTCCATTGGAATGTAGTCGATGGGACCTAGCACCTAGTTTTTCAATATTTTAATTAAAATTGTATGGATTGAGATTTAATTTAATGATTATGTATTAAACATTTCTACGTGATGGAAATAGGAGGTTTAATATAATCTTTTAAATATCTCTATACTTTTAGCATATTTATCTATCCATGATATACAAGTCTAGTTATATCAACGCTATTATAAATACTTGATGGGTTATTCGTGTAGATAATAATAGCACAAGTCATATGACCAAGTATGTGTAGATATTTGTCAGGGGTATAAATATTGGAGGTGATCCGCATCAGTCTAACTTCATGGAGCCTATCGACATGAGTTAACTGATTAGTTGTCCTTAGACCTGAGATGTTTGGTTTGGGGCACGAGGACTTCTGTACCTTGAAACGTTATAACCTTACGCCATAACTGGTTAACTATAACGGACTTATCTGGGTGCAGCGGAAGACGTGTGCTCAAATGCAAGCTGTCAAGATGGAATTTGCACTTTCTCTTGTAAAGAGGAGATATTCCATGGCGCCTTGACGGTTGAGACTAAATATAATGCGTGGCCGCGCTCGGATAGAATGATGGACATCATTTGGTAACTCCGTAACTGCAGTTAGTCGAAATCAGATGTCAAGAAACATAATACGGATTTTCAGAATAGATCACGTGCTCCATGTCTAAAATCCACATTACGGGATATCGCGATGCTAAAGGAAAATCCGGGTAATCCAAGTAGGTGATTACAAAATCTCTGGACATAAGATCACTTATAGTCGTGTTCAACCTAAGTGTCTGGCTAGGGACCTCCTTAGGCCCGTGATGAACAAGGGAGTGTAACTATCGTGCACAAGTAGGAGTCTGATAGATTGTGTGTAGGGATATTGTACACGTGTCATCACATCCATGGACACTATGACTCACTAAAGGGTTACACAGCTGCACACCCAACTAATGAACCAAGAAATAATACGATGTATGTAAAGACTATAATTAACAGTTAATTAATTATAAAGAAAGAGAGAAATAATAAGTGGATATTTATTATTAAATGGGAATATTAAATATTAGTTAAATATTTAATATAATTAAGTTTTGGTTGGATAAATATTAATTAATAGTTTATTAATAAATAAATCAAAACTGAAGGGTTTCTTTTGTTAAAAGACCAAAGTTGTTGGTCAACGGACCAGGCTTAAGGTCTAAAGGCTTGATCCATTTAAATAACTATTTAAATGGATTAAACATAAGGTTTTAACCTAATCCTCATCAGAATCAAAACAACAAAAAAACTCTCTCCCTAGCTCTCTCTCTCTCTCTCTCTCTCTCTCTCTCTCTCGACCTCGGCTGACAACCACCACCGTCGGTGATCTCTCTCTTTTCTGGCGGCGATCAGGCGGAGGACGGCGGTGGGGCACGGCGGTGGCCTGCGACGGTTGTCCAGCGATTGGTGGCGGTTAGCAGCACGAAACCCGAGGACCCCCCTTCTACGGCGGGGCTCTTCGTCGGCAACGATATGGGAAAAAACCTTCGGGTTTTTTCCGGTTTAATACACACACTCGCGTATTTGTTTGTTTGGCGGTCTAGCGGCCAGTTCAAGGGTGCTGTAGCTGTGTATCCTCCTTCAGCAGTTTCAGGGTATACTTTTCTATTCCTTATTGGTTATAACTGCTATATATATATGTTTAAATATTTATTATATGTTCTGTTTCCCTACCTGATCCAGTTGGGATCCTGGGAACGCGATTTACTGTTTATATTTTCCGTTGTACTTGTTATACCCTGTACATCCCTAGAATTATACCAACAAAGACGTTTCGGTATGCACCTTAAATGATGTGACTAGAAAGTGTATCTTTGCTTGTCTATCAGAAAGTCTGGATTCTCCAGCCTACGTCTAGCGGTGAGGTGGAGGAACCCGGAATGTAGATGACCTACTCCATTAGGTGTTCTAGTGTGGCCATGGGATATTTGTTTTCACAAACCTTATGAGAACGAGAAGTATGTTGCTCAAAGGATGGGTTTCCTTGAATAGAAACTGATGTCCATTGGTGCTAGTAGGAGTAAAGTGTACCTTAAATGGAGGAACGTGATGTTAGCACTAGCACTCAATCAGCTATGATTGAAACTTAGCATGGCGATGCTAGAGTACCTGACATTGAGATCATTACATCTTCAACGTTTTGGTAGGAGTCGTCATAAGGCCAGAAAGATATAATTCTCTATATTTGAGGAAGACGACTTGATGACGAGTCATCAAATACTAACGACACAGTGGACCTATTGTCCGCTAGGAGGAAAGAGGTAATAAAATTGAGATTCAATCCATGACGGATATCCAATTATAAGACTTGTTTAATCCAACACCTGGGTGGAAGCCCGAAGGGTGAATATGGTTCTTTATAGAAAGAAACCAGCATAGATAAGTTTACAACTTCGAATATTGACTGATAGGAATGTTTTACGATGATTGACTATGTGGAAGGTATCATCTGGAAACTTTCTCTTAGTGGTTATTTCGAAGAGTAAGTTCGTGGACAACTTCGAATACCGACTAGTAGGAGATGATTTCATGAAGATTAACCGTGGGGATAGTGTCATCTAGAAACTCTCTACTGGTGGTCATGTCGACGTCAACTCGGATACTTATAATTATTAGTGCCTTTTCATGGCTACGACAAATTGATGCAAAGACCACATTCCTTAATAAGAATTTTCTAAAGAAGTGCTCACGACACTATCAGATGGTCTTTTACATCAAGTGTGTCCCTGTAAAGTCTACAAGCGATAAGAATTCCACTAATGGACTTAGATAAGCATCTCAAGATTGTAATATGTGCCTTGATATGAAAATCAATGGTTTGAGTTTTCATTATGCAAGGATGAAACATGGAAGAATGTCAGGGCTAGTGGGAGCGTTGTTGTAATTCTATATTTGTACGCACATACAACGTGATGGAGATAATGACCTCATCTAACTTTTTTTAAAAGTAAGCTAAGGAATTATGCATCCATAACGACTATAAAATATACAAAACCAGTTTAGGAGATCATGAAATATTGAGATATGTTATTGATACTCTATAGTAAAAGAAGCTAAAAGTAAATCGTTACTAAACTACTAGCTTCTGCGTAGAAAAAGGATAATTGCCGATCTCGATCGGAGTATATGACCCTACAAAATATGGTGTTGTTGAATCAAAATGGTTCTAAAAAACATCACTTGCCCTATTGTGATATTTTGAGACATTGAAGGTATAATGGCTCGGACATTAGACCGTGATCTCGCCAACGCATACTTTATGAGTGATTGGTTGAGGAAGAGATATGGTCGCCAGAAGAGTTCACATTAATGCTTTATGATAGATTCGTTAATTAAGTTGTTGTCACAGGCTAATGATGATTGTAATACTAGGGCCTGGGTGTACAAAACTTGAGTTTGTTTTAGTTGCATGTTTGATATATATATATATTTGAATTTTGGGGAACATGAAGCAGTATTGTACTTCATAACATATCGATTATTAAAAGGGGATTTAGTATTTTACTTCTTCTCTCTTGTATTTCATGTTGCTTTTCTTGCTTGTAGAGTTTGTTCCATTGCATGAGGTTTTATGGATTTCTTGAAGTACTATTTATGCATGTTCTTCATGATTCTAGTTACTTTGCTTCCGTTGCACACCATATGAAACCCCAACAGTAAAGATGATACCTAGTAGGGATAGTGTGCCTTCTAGGTTATGCTAGCACAGCGATGACCAATTGTCGGGTTTTCGATTTCTAGACAACCTCGACAACACATGGTGTACTTGTACACCAGAGTGGTGTTTGAGCGACGATTAGTCAACGCACATCACACCATATTGGTGGGAGGAGGGCCTAGTGATGGGGTGTCTGTTGGGGTTCTATTAACACAGCGGAAGCGAAGGTACAACAAACAAAGTACAAGGTATAAGCATACAAAGCATAAAACCCCAAGTAATGGACCAAAACTCTATGACTACACATGCAGCATGAAAAGAGAAAGGAAAGAAAATATACCCTCTCCTTAGCTCTTGGAGTTGTTGAGTTGAATAAACAAATGACAAGAGACCGAATGGAACCTCCTCTCTATCGAAGTCCACCCCGGGTGCACTTTCAACTCCTTGTACTAGCAAGCTCTAGCGTACTTCAAACTTGAAAACACTAGTAGAACAGCAAGGAAACTCCAGGAACACTCTCTCTTGCACTCTAATATGAAACCCTTTTCAGAGCTCTAAGTGTATATGTGAGAGAGATTGGCAAAAGATTGGAATCAAAGGCAAAAGGGTGGTTTTTAAAACCTCCAAGTGCCCCTAGATCTCCCTTGGTCGGCCAAGAGCCAATGATGGCCTAAACATGCATTGGCCAAAGAGAGAGGTGAGCAAAAATCACATGCAAACCCTGTCGGATGTTTACGCCGCTAACCATAACAGAGTAGCGGCGCTAACCCCTAAGAGTTAGCGGCGCTAAGTGCCTGCCAGACTCATCTTTTGTAATTTGCCAATTTTAGTCCCTGAACTTTTCTTGCTATCGAGATTGAACCCCGGTGTGTGACACAATAGGCCCACACATTATCGGTAGTGATCTACATGGCATACGTGTGTCAGTGGGCATACTCCAACAAACTCCCACTTGCACATGACACACCGTATCCATAAACTACAGACAAAGAGCGGCCTCTAGTAAGGCATCTCTGCCCCCAAGTCAGTATGGGTTTTGTCATCTAGAACAAAAACCAAATCCAGAAACAGTTACGAAATGGTCCTATATATAAGTGATCATTCATCCCTTCGTTCGAGATATCCGTGTGAACACGAGACATGGTTAAATGTCAATCTCCAGATCGTTCACGATTATGTTTCTCGATCTCGATTGATGGTGACCCAAAATCTATTTGCAATCGATCAATCAACGCGAACATGGCCATGCATTTTATGTCAGCGCTCAATCATCGAGGGGCCCATGGATATCTCTCTAAAACTAGAGGAACGAATCCCTTCGACTACATTGCTCTGCCACATACACTAAACTTTACTTAAAGGCTCCATTTATAACAGCCAGTTACGAACTGTGTTTGAAAGCAATCAAGGCAAAGCAGATCCATGCTTTGGAACACATGTATCTCTGGTCTAAGGACATAATGATATTATCATCCTGACTTACTCGTGACATAAACCATGAAGTAAGTTCAGGTGTGGCTCATCCAGTCACTTGACCATTGCAAGCACAGGCGAAGTGTTGCGTCTCTTTTATCTAATCCATAATTAGATAGCGACCAACCACTTCCCTCAGTCTTATCTCAAACTTCCTCCCCGTGAAGAATGACAAATTGTGGACATTTAGAATGTAATAGGCATTCAGGAAAGTATTAAACATGCTAACATGGAACACATCGTCCTTGGCGTATCATTAAGTCACATTTAATAATCAATATAGTAGGTGGTACACTACTGCTTAATGTTCCCAAAATATAAAGACCAATCAAACATTAACCAAATAATACACTCAAACCAAGTCACTAGCAAATCTAACACCTAACCATCTAGTATGAGAATCATGTACAGCTTGTGACAATGGTTTAGTGAAAGGATTAGCCAAATTGACTTCCGATGCTACTCTGCTGATGGCAATGTCACCACTCTCTATAACATCTCTGATAAAGTGGTATTTTCGAGGAATGTGCCTCGCCCGCTGATGAGCCTGTTGGTCCCTTGGTGAGAATAACAACAAGCAACAGGTGTGTAGAAGGGGGGTTGAATATACTTTCTGCGGAAATTGAACAAATCAAATAAAAGTGTTACACAAAGTAAATCAAACCACAATCAATCGAATGCTTTTATTAAGAAGATGATTACAATGTTTTGAATAAGAAGATGATTACATAACTATCAAGTAAGCAACTTTTGATATATAACCACCTAATATGAATCTCTCAATCTCTCAAACTTAGCTATCTATAATCAACTTATGATTATAGATACTGACGACTCTCTAAACAGGATTTAATCACAGATTGAAAACTTACCAATATCACAACCAATGTGATTATTCAAACACACGAATAGCTTGGCAATCTGTGAATATCTTGATCACGTTGAACTGACAAACAGTGATTCAAGAATCGTAACACATACGGTGAGGTGAGGTATTTGGCTCTGCAACACTAAGTTGTTTTCGTATCTAAGTCGTACCTCTAAACTTATCAGGATGATAAGTATTTATAATCCTGTACCTACGGTTCCTAACAAACTGGACTAATCCTAATTTACTAACTAAGTATCGAATAACTCGGAATCTTGAATCTTGAATCTTCTTATCTTGAGTCTTAAATCTTCAATCTTGATTCTGAAGTCTTCTTATCCTTCCCGTAGATATAGAGAGTTAAAACAGAATTTAAAACACATTTAAATTCTTTTAAACTGACTTCTTTAGTCAGGCTGAGTTACTCAGCTTGAAACTCATCAAGCTGAGTTCTTCGAGAACAAACCCGAATTCAAACATGGACTAACTTGTATAATTGTTAACTCATCCTTAGAAGTCTAAAGAATTAACTAAAACATATTTAGTAACTCTATTGAGCTGACTCAGTATTCACGCTGAGTCGCTCAGCTTGAAACTCATCAAGCTGAAACTCAATATATATATATATATATATATCTTAGTTTACGCATACAACTTATCAAACATATTGATAATCTTACTAAGATATAGTCTAAGCTGATCAAACATATGTACAGCTTACACTCAGCTTATACCCAGTCTGAATCACTATGAGTGTTCAGTCTGACTAAGCTTTATAATTCTGTTTAAGTTATATGTAGAACACATCTTACAAACTTAACTTTGTCTCATCAAATCTTAACTGATGAGATCATTTTCCCAACAAACTCCCCCTATTTGATGATGAGAAAACCATCAAACAGTTAATAAGTTTGTTTAATAGAATTATGTTTTAAATCTTAAACTTATTAAGATTTTTATATCTGAACTAATCAAATATTGATTGAACATATCAATTTTAATTGAACTTATCAATTATATGTGGAACAAACCAACTTTTAGTTGAACACACCAACCGAATACATTGATGAATAAGAACTAATCAGTTATTCATTTAAGCTGAACTTATCAGACTTATAAATATGAACACATCATAACACAGTTGAACATATCAAACAGATATTTGTATTAATTGAACTTATCATAATACAAAAATATTGATCACTCAGATCATGCACACTAAGTGCTTACAAAAATTAGAACTAATCTAATCATCTTTTGAACTCAGGATGTAGAACCTCCCAAAGAATGATTTCTCTGTTGATTTCTTCTAGGAGGCTTTCAGCTTCTGCATCCCCTCTGAGTTCTCTCTGTTGCATTCTGATAATCTTATTCAGCTTATACTTTACACAATGATTTGAGCTATCACCACAGCAACTTCTTATATGTATGGCATCCCTAGCTTTTAGATAACATATCTCACTCAGCTTGATAAAGCTAGGATTGCCTGCCTGTTCCTTAAACATGAGTCCCTGAACAGGTGTATCAATACCTTGGTTTTCTTTAAACTCTACACCTTAGGTATCTCGAATAAGCTCTCCCACTGCAGACCAGGAATTGGAACATATCTCTATTCCTCAGCTCTGTTAATCACCTTAGAAACTTCAGTAAGGATCTCTTGCTTGATTTGGCTTTTCTTGAACTTCTTGAGCATCATTAATATTCTTTGCCATTCTATGTAGCCCATCCTGTGAACATATCTCAGGTCCATCCCCATTGTAGATTTATCTTCGAATTCAAAGTTGATGATGATGGCTCCATCAATTCTGCTCAAGGTCATGCCTTTGTTATCTTTACCGAAGCTCCTTCTGAAATAGCATTCTTGAAATTTTGCATCAGTGTATGGGATAGGATCAGGTCTTAGACCAGTGTATATAGCTTCAGCTTCAGCCAAAGCTTTTCTCTGTTTTTCTTTCTCTTGGTCCTTTGCCTCCTTCTCTTTTCTCTTTCTCAGTCTTTCAAGTGAAATGCCTAACTCATTTGCTTCCTCTTGTTCGATCATTTCAATCATAAGCCTTGTGGTTTTATCCTCTTCTGTTTCTTCCTCACTTTCAGAAACACTGTCAGCTTCAGGTTCAGATTCTTCTACCTTTTGTCTCTTAGCTGCAGGTTCCTCTTTATTTATTTCCAACTCCCCCTCAGCCTGAGTCTTCCTCTCTGCTCCTTTAGCTAGTACTAGTAGAGCTTCAACTTCAGCTCGAACTAGCTCAGCCTCAGTATCAGGTTGAACCTTCTCCCCCTTTTTGTCATCATCAATAGGGGTTGAAGTCTTTTGTTGTTGGAGTGCAGCAACTGCAGAGGCAATCTCTTGAACATCCTTTGTCAGCTTCTCAAGCCTTTGATAGATTTGGCGTTTATGCTTCTTCTGCTTGAGATGGAACAAACCAAACTGAGCAGCAACATAATCTTTCAGCTGCTGGATACCTGAGTAGGCAGTGTTAGTGTAAGGAGAGTCTTTGGGTGCATCATCCAAAGGTTGGTGTTTACCTTCAAATTCATTTGCACCAGAGTCTGGACCCTGTGAATCACCTTGGTTTGAAGATGAAACATTGACAGGTCGTGCGAGTGGGTGTGAGAAGTGAATAGAAGTAATGGGGCTCGAAACGTGAAGTGTATGGATTGGTGGTTGGCTTATGGGTATAGAGTGGGGTGATTAACCCTGGTGATTGGTCATATGTTCAATGTAACCCGAGTGTGTCTGCTCAGGCACAGAAATGGGCTCTCCCATGGCTCGAGTAGGTGTGGGCACCACACCCGGATAAGGTATAGGGCTAGTAATAAGTCTTGAGGTTTATACCTGAAGAGTAGGCGTCTCCCCCTCAACTCCTGCCGGTCGAGGGATCAGTGTGATCTCAGCTCCAGTGATTCCTTTAGGAGTGGCACCACCTATGGCAGTTTTACGTGTATAGGTTCGGATATTCTCCTTAGCAGCAGTGGGCATACTAGGGTGGCTTCAGAGAGAGATTGTAAATGGAATGAAAGTGGAGGAGATGGGTTAGATTGAGTTGGTTCCACTGCAGTCTTATCCCCAAAGGTGGATGGAGAAAAATGAGATGAGAGAGAAAGTGGAGACGTCTTACTAGAAGCAGCTTCAGTTTGTGCTGGTTCAGCTTGAGCAGAGTGCTCAGCATGAACTTCGGTGTCAGCTTAGGAAGTTCCCCCTTGATTCGATCCCTCTTCTTTACTTTCCGGAGAAGCTGCCTCAGCAATCAGGAGCATAGGTGCACTTAGACCTTCTTGCTCTGGGAAGATGTCATTGTTGAACATCTTGGGGTTGATGTAGGAAACAGGAACACATCCTGATCAGCTTCATAGAGTGTTGTCCCCAGCTCGGCTTCAAATGCCAAGGACAGGTACCTTATGAAAGGTACATGAAGATCCCTTGTGGTCTTCATCACTTGGACCTTGAGTTCGTTGAAGATGAGTTGTACGTAATCCAAATTGAGTGCAAAGTATATGTTGTACAGCAGCTACATCTCGAACTCGTTCACCTGGTCCAATCCTCCAACCTTAGTCCCTAGTGAACGAATCACTGTAGAAACCATGAAGCCCCAACTGGTTGGAAAGTTAGCCTTTTTTATTACACCCTCTGTCTACGGGTGACCCATGCGGGGTAGGACTGACCTTGCCACCTGCCTCGTGACAGCAGGCTCGAACTCATCTGATTGAGGGAGTCAAAGAACATCCCTTAGCCACTGCACGGATAGGACTACTGTTCTATTGCCATTAAGAACAGTTCCCGTAATCTCTCCCATGTTCTGATCATATGTGCATGTATACTAGAACTCTAGTAGATGTTGAGGAATGATATGGAAAGGTGCGCCACAGAAGACGAATGCCAGGGGGCATTTACGGATGTAAGCCACCCAGACTTCATATCCTCTGCCTTGTTTCCTCGGAGGAATTGCAAGACATGCCCGTTGATTGTTGACTTTCAGCAACGGCACTCCATTGTTCTTGAACTGAGCACCTCGAATCATCTGATCACCGAGAACTAATGTGATTCCGTCCATGTTGGATTAATTACACTGAGTAAATTAAAAGTCGCACTGAGCGGTACAGAAATTTCATTTAGCAATTTAGGGTTGTGAACGGACGAATGGACTAAGCACTTGAGGTGTTTGCGAAAAGTATTTTAGAAGGTGAGAAGTTGGATTTGTAAACGTAAACTCCTCTAAACCGGTTATGATCGATATATATACCTTTCTTAGGAGAGAGAAAAGTTACCGTTAGAATCCATTTTTATCCGTTACGCTGGAAAAATTACGGCTTGATGTAACAGTAAGAAGGTAGAAACACATCATCTTCCAACGGATACAATTGTAAAATAATAATAGTGACCTACACAAATAATACTATTGTATTACACCAATAACAAATTAGTATAATACGCGATTTGAGACTTACTCAAATACGCAGAAGCACATGAATCAATAACACTTATTAATTAAAACATGGTTTTGGACACACCAAGTCTGAGTAACTTTATTACTCAGTTTATGTCAAGCACTCAGCTTGATTCAAGCACTCAGCTTGAGTTGAGCACTCAGCTTGAGATTGGTACTCAGCTTGAGTAGAGCACACAGCTCAGGCTTAATGACACTCAGTTATGTATGTTTAAGACTGACTTAAACATGTAATTTAGCTACACTAAGTAGTTAAAATATGTTTGGAACTTACCAAACGTGTGAACAAATCACACAGTTTGAGTTAAGCACATAGCTCAGACTCATTGACACTTAGTCATTTATGTTTGAGACTGACACAAACTATATCATAATTACACTAAGCAGTTAAAGTATGTTTGGAACTCACCAAACGTGTGAACTCATCATTCAGCTTGACATGTTATACAGTTTATGAAAACTTATTTATAAACTGTGCACTCAGCATAAGACACTTAGTCTTTGTCAAACTGAAAAACTCAGATTCTAGACACTTAGCTAGGGGTTGAGCATACCCAATTCACTTAGCAGATACATAAACCTCTTTTCATCAAGTGGTTTAGTGAAGATATCAGCTAATTGGTCATCAGTGGAGATAAATTTAATTTCAACTTTACCTTTTTCCACGGTGTCCCTTATGAAGTGATGTCTAATTTCAATGTGCTTGGTTCTTGAGTGGAAGACTGCATTGTAAGTGATGGCTATTGCATTTTGGTTATCACAGAAGATAGGAGTTTTCTTGAAACTCATGCCAAAGTCCTGAAGTTGATGCTGCATCCAAAGGATTTGAGCACAACAGCTCCCTGCTGCAACATATTCAGCTTCAATAGTTGAAGTAGTCACTGAGTTCTGTTTCTTACTAGTCCAGCTGACTAACTTCCCTCCAAGCTTTTGACATCCTCTAGTAGTTGATTTTCTGTCTAACTTGCACCCAGCATATTCAGCATCTGAAAAACCAACTAACTCAAATCCAGAGTCCTTTGGATACCAAAGACCTAGATTTGGTGTACCTTTAAGGTACCTAAAGATCCTTTTCACAGCTTGAAGATGTGATTCTTTAGGATCTGCCTGATATCTTGCACAAACACATGTAGCAAACTTGATATCAGGTCTACTAGCTGTCAAATAGAGCAATGAACCTATCATTCCTCTATAGGTAGACTGACACACAGACTTACCATCTGAGTCTTTACTCAGCTTGACAGCTGGTGACATGGGTGTTTTCATGGTTGAACTTGAATCAAAACCATATTTCTTTATCAAATCAAGAACATACTTGCTTTGATTGATGAATATTCCATCAGGATTTTGTTGAATTTGCAGGCCTAGGAAATATGTCATCTCACCCATCATACTCATCTTGTACTTTTGTGACATTATTTTGGAGAACCAATCACACAGAGATTCATTTGTAGAACCAAAGATAATGTCATCCACATAGATTTGTACGAGAATCACCTGTCCTTTACTCTTTTTAACAAAGAGTGTCTTATCTATACTACCTCTGGTGAAATCCATTAATAGTAGATAAGTGGACAAAGTATCATACCAAACTCTTGGAGCTTGTTTAAGACCATACAAAGCCTTGTCTAACTTATAGACATGGTGTGGAGACTTTGAACTGACAAAGCCAGGAGGTTGTTTCACATAGACTTCCTCCTGAAGTTTTCCATTTAGAAAAGCACTTTTCACATCCATTTGATACACTTTGAAGTCTTTATATGCTGCATAATCCAGGAACAGCCTTATGGCTTCAATTCTAGCAACAGGGGCAAAGGTCTCATCATAATCAATTCCTTCTTCTTGCTTATACCCTTGTGCCACCAGCCTGGCTTTGTTCCTTACTATCACTCCATCCTTGTCCATTTTATTTCTATAGACCCACTTAGTGCCTATAATTGAGTGACCTTTGGGGGCAGGGACAAGGTTCCAGACCTTATTTCTCTTAAATTCATTCAATTCCTCTTGCATAGCTTCAATCCAATCCTCATCCTCTAAGGCTTCTTCAGTCTTCTTTGGTTCCATTTGAGATAGAAAACCAAAGTGAGCAGCAAAGTTAGCTGTAGCCTTTAATCTGGTCATAACCCTTTCTTGGACATTTCCAATGATTTGATCTTGAGGATGATCTTTGAGGAATTTAAATGTAGTAGTTGGAGAATCTGGTTCAGAATCTGAGTGATGTTGAGAGCCCTGAGGTAAACTAATCTCCTCAGCCTCAACAGCAACATCAAACTGTTGATCACTAAGATCTTCAGTCTGAGGAATGTCAGCTCCAAATGGATTGACGAACTCATCATCCTTCTCAGCTTGAGAATCCATTTGAGCATGTGATGGACACACATCATCATCACTATCATCTCCCATGACATACATAGGATTTGATAAGTTGGTTTCCTTAGGCCTTTCAAGCTCACTCAGACTGACCGAGTCGGCTTGTCTTTTCTCAGCTTGATCAAGACTGTCTTCATCAAACGAGACATGAATTGATTCTTCTATGGCCTTTCTCCTAGTGTTATACACTCTGTAGGATTTGGAGATTGAGAAATATCCAACAAATATTCCAGGATCAGCTTTGAGTTCCAACTTATGAAGCTAATCTCTTTGATTCAGCACATAGCATTTTGAACCAAATATATGGAAATAACCTATATTGGGATTTCTAGACTTATACATCTCATACGAAGTCTTTCCATGTCTTTTGACAATAATTGACCTATTCTGAGTATAGCAGGCTGTACTAACAGCTTTATCCCAGAAATAGAGTTTCAATCCTGCCTCACATAGCATTGTTCTAGCAGCCTCAATTAAGGTTATATTTATCCTTTCAGCAACTCCATTTTGTTGTGGAGTTCTGACATATGAGAAATTTTGTAATATTCCCTTTTGCTCACAGAAGCTTTCGAGGGTTGAGTTTCTGAACTCAGTCCCATGATCACTTCTGAGTTGCTTTACAGACAAACCTTTCTGCAACTCCTCCTGTTTGATAAAACTTATTATCTCCAGGGCAGCCTCACTCTTGGCTTTTAGGAATATTACCCAGGTGAATCGTGAGAACTCGTCTACTATCACCAGTGTGTATTTCTTGCCACTTAGGCTTGGAGTACTTATGGGTCCAAATAGATCCATATGCAACATATGCAGTGGGTCTGTTATTGAAAAATTTTGCTTTGATTTAAAGGACCCTTTATGATGCTTCCCTTGTTCACAAGCTGAGCACAATTTGTCCTTGACAAATGTGATCTTTGGTAATCTAGAGACTAACTATTTATTGGATAGCATATTTATATATTTGAAATTTAAATGAGATAAGCGTTTATGCCACAACCAACTCAGCTTAGGAACAGATTGGGAATACAAGCAGGTTTGATTATGGGGATCAGCAGAATTAAGATCAAGTAGATACACATCTCTTTCTCTTTTAACTATTAATACAGGCTTTCTCTTAGCATTATAAATTGTTCCTGCTTTCTTCCTAAAAGTAACAACATTATCTTCATCACACAATTGACTGATACTAATCAGGTTGTGTTTGAGACCTTTGACATATGCAACTTTTTGTAAAGTAACCTTGCCAGCTTGCATCTTCCCATAGCCTTTAGTTCTTCCATGGGAGTTTTCACCAAATGTTACTTTAGGACCTTTATCTTCTTGGAAATCACTAAGAAGTCCTTTCCACCCGGTCATGTGCCTTGAGCATCCACTATCCAAGTACAATTTACTTGAACCCTGCACATAAGATGGAAACTAAACACATTAGTTTTGTTTAGGAACCCACTTCTTGGTGAGTTCAGATGAGGAGCACTTAGCATCTCTATCTGGTTGAACTGGTTGTTCAGCTTGAGCAGGAGCTGAGTCCTGTGTAGGCTGATCAGCTTGTTAGTTCAGGCCTTGAGATTTCTGCATCACATTCCTTAGCCTCATGAACTTTACTTCTGCACTTATAGCATCTCCTTCTTCCAATGATTACAGGAGGTAGAGAGTCTAACAATCCTTGTGAGAACTTACTCTCAGTCTTAGGATTAAGTGGTGGATAACTTTTCAACTTTCTTTGCAAGTTGATTTACTTGATGATCACTGACTTTGGACTTACCTTTGTCAGATCTTTGTTTGTTAACCTTAGAAGTTTGACTAACAACCTTCTTTTCCATGACTTTGGACTTACCTTTGCCATGGTGACTGGACTCACCAGTTTCAATAGGTTTGGACTAACCACTGTTGATCTTCTTGGACTTACCAAGATCTACAACTTTGGACTTACCATTGTTGTGATTTGACCTCTGACTTACAGTGGTTTTCCTATTCTTGTAACTTCTCTCCGAGCCATATATAGAATGTTGTCTTTTGAAAGGATTTGGATTTAGCCTTTCTATGACTGAAGTTCTTTGAATAGGCTGAGTGCCTAATCTGTCCAGCAAGACTTACCATGCTGTTTGGATGTTGAGCACTCATTTCCATGATCTTTAGCTTTCACAAACATATTGAATTTCAAGTTTGGATCATGTCTTTTCTTTGAGGCTGACTTCTGAGACTCAATCAGTTGTCTATCCTCCTCAGAGTCTGTACTTGATATCTCATCATCAGCTACATAAGATGTTGTTTGATAGTCACCTCCAAGTACAGCCTTTACCTGTTTAGGTATTTGTTGGTTAATGCATGCACTTTTCAGCAAGCTTTGATGACTTACACCAAGACTCGGTGACCTTTTGAAGTTGATCAGCTTTGTATTTAGCTTCCTGAATTTCTTCACTTAGAAGTTTTTTAATGTGTCTTTGGCATCCAAGATCACATTGTGCTTTCTTACCAACATCAATGAGAGATTGAGTTTCCTTAATCTCATCTTTAAGTTTAGCTATTTCAGCTTTGAGGTCATTCTGAGACTTAAGGCTGGTCTTGAAATCATTCAACAGATAATCAAAAGCAAGACCCTTTTCTTCATCTGTGTAAGAATAGAAATTACTGACCTTATACATGGAAGCAGGATCCCAATCACTGAGCTTGCTATTTTCCTCAGCTTCCTTCATGTCAGCTTCAAAGATTGATTCGGACTGACCATAATCAACTTCGTCAATTTCAAACTCTTCATCTTTTTGAGCCATAAGACATACATCATCATCTGAGGTAGATGATTATGTATCCCAGGTTTCAGCATATAACCCTTTTGCACTGGGTTTGTCTTCTAGCTTTCCTTTCTTGAGATGAGTATATTTCTTCTTGTATTTATCAGCTCTGTAAGCATTCTTATCAACAATTGATGTTTTACCACCTTCTTTGTTCTGCACTCAGCAGCAATGTGTCCCTTCTTCTGACAGTTGAAGCACACAGTATTCTTCGGATCAAAAGAACTCTTCCCTTTGCCCCTGTCAGGTCTTCCTCTTCCCCTTTGAGCTCTTCTCAAACGTCTGGCTAGCATTTCCATTTGCTCAGTGATATTCTAAACATCATCAGTATTACCTGAGTCTGAGTCTGAGTGGTCAGCTTGAGATTCTGACTCAGTCTCAGATTCAACAACCAGTACCTTGGAAATTTTCTTCTTTTTCTGTGCAACTAATGCAACTTCAGTTTTATCTAGAGACTCCTTGAGTTGTTGTTGAGAAGTTCTCTTGTGTTCAGTGATCTGTTCATGATTTAGCAAGAATCCATAAATGGACGGTAGGTTGTACGCATGCAGTGTTCCTCCATCCCTTAGTGATGTGGTTACTTCATTAAACCTTTCTGGTAACACATCCACAAACTTCAGCACGAGTTCAGCTTCATCTTTCTTTACACCCACACTTAGTAGGTCATTTATCAAGTAGTGAAACGTTGTGACCAAATCAGACAAGGTTTCATTCTTCTTTGAGAAGAAGTTTTCGTAAGATCTATTCAAGTGATTCTTCTTTTGTTGCTTGACTAGATATGTGCCGTCATATGTAACACTCAGCGTATCCCAGATATCTTTTGCAGATTGACACCCAGTCACAGTACGCAAGATCTCATTAGTCAGGGCATTTTCTAGAACACTTTTAGCCCTGTCATCCAGATTAAAGAGTTTCCAATCTTCATCAGTCCAGGATGCAGTAGGCTTTCTTGTTTCCTTTTCGGTTCTGCCAGGAGACGTATCACTGACAGTAGCAGGAATCTTGGGGATATTAGGTCCTTTTGTGATGACATCCGACATACGGTTGTCAATGGACTTGAGGAACAACATGGCTCTGAACTTCCACATAGGATAGTCAGATCCATCAAACATGGGACAGCCTTTGGCATATATCTGTGGAAAGTTTCAGGTATTGTTGCTTGTAGACATTACAGACTTTCTCAGAATCTTGAACTTTCAACTTATGAAATTGTTCAGCCTGCTCTGATACCAGTTGTTGGTCCCTTGGTGAGAATAACAACAAGCAACAGGTGTGTAGAAGGGGGGTTGAATACACTTTCTGCGGAAATTGAACAAATCAAATAAAAGTGTTACACAAAGTAAATCAAACCACAATCAATCGAATGCTTTTATTAAGAAGATGATTACAATGCTTTGAATAAGAAGATGATTACAATAACTATCAAGTAAGTAACTCTTGATATATAACCACCTAATATGAATCTCTCAATCTCTCAAACTTAGTTATCTATAATCAACTTATGATTATAGATACTGACGACTCTCTAAACAGGATTTAATCACAGATTGAAAACTTACCAATATCACAACCAATGTGATTATTCAAACACACGAATAGCTTGGCAATCTGTGAATATCTTGATCACGTTGAACTGACAAACAGTGATTCAAGAATCGTAACACATACGGTGAGGTGAGGTATTTGGCTTTGCAACACTAAGTTGTTTTCGTATCTGAGTCGTACCTCTAAACTTATCAGGATGATAAGTATTTATAATCCTGTACCTACGGTTCCTAACAAACTAGACTAATCCTAATTTGCTAACTAACTATCGAATAACTCGGAATCTTGAATCTTTAATCTTCTTATCTTGAGTCTTCAATCTTCAATCTTGATTCTGAAGTCTTCTTATCCTTCCCGTAGATATAGAGAGTTAAAACAAATATTAAAACACATTTAAATTCTTTTAAACTAACTTCTTTAGTCAGGCTGAGTTACTCAGCTTGAAACTCATCAAGCTGAGTTCTTCGAGAACAAACCCGAATTCAAACATGGACTGACATGTATAATTGTTAACTCATCCTTAGAAGTCTAAAGAATTAACTAAAACATATTTAGTAACTCTATTGAGCTGACTCAGTAGTCACGCTGAGTCGCTCAGCTTGAAACTCATCAAGCTGAAACTCAATATATATATCTTAGTTTACGCACACAGCTTATCAAACCTATTGATAATCTTACTAAGATATAGTCTAAGCTGATCAAACATATGTACAGCTTACACTCAGCTTATACTCAGTGTGAATCACTTTGAGTGTTCAGTCTGACTAAGCTTTATAAATCTGTTTAAGTTATATGTAGAACACATCTTACAAACTTAACTTTGTCTCATCAAATCTTAACTGATGACATCATTTTCCCAACAGAGCCCTTGGTTCCTTAGCTAGATCAACCGCACCCTCATTGTCACAAAAGATCTCAATAGGGTGGGATATGCTAGGAACCACTCCAAAGTCTTGGATGAACTTCCTCATCCATATCGCCTCTTTTGCTGCTTCACTAGCCGCAATATACTCCGACTCGATAGTTAAATCAGCTAAGGTGTCTTGCTTTGAGCTCCTCCAACTTATAGCACCACCATTGAAAAGGAACACGAACCCCTATTGTTATCGGCAGTCGTCCTTATCAGCTTGGAAGCTTGCGTTAGAGTAACCATGTACTATTTGCTCTTTCTCACCACCATAAACTAAGAATATCTCCTTTGTCCTACGAAGATACTTGAGAATGTTCTTAACAACAGTCCAATGGGCTTGCCCGGGGTTAGCCTGATATCTACTCGTCATGCTCAAAGCACACGATCATCAGGAAGAGTGCATAGCATGGCGTACATGATTGATCCTATTGCCGAAGCAACATAGGGGTATTTACCCCATTTTGAGCCCTCCATCTTGAATCGCTTAAAGACCTTGTCAACATATGCACTTTAGCTAAGCCCAATTAGCCTTTTAGATCTATCTCTATAGATCTTAATGCCCAAGATATACGCCGCTTCTCCCAAGTCCTTCATTGAGAAACAACTCCAAACAAAAGATTTAACTTCTTTGAGAGTTGGTACGTTGTTCCCAATAAGTAGAATATCATCTATAATCAGGACAAGGAATACTACAGCGCTCCCACTAGCCCTGACATACACGCATGGCTCATCCTTCCTTTTCGAAAATCCAAACTCTTTGATTTTCTCATCAAAGCAAAGGTTCCAGCTGGGAGATGCTTGCTTAAGTCCATAAATGGACTTCTTTTGTCTGCAGACTCTATCAGGATACTCAGGATGTACAAAACCCTCGGGTTGTGACATAAACTGTTGGGAAGATGATCTCATTAGTTAAGATTTTATGAGACAAAGTTAAGTTTGTAAGATGTGTTCCAAAGTTAACTTAAACAGAATTATGAGGCTTGATCAGACTGAACACTTATAGTGTTTCACACTAAGCATAAGCTGAATATAAGCTAAGCATATGTTCGATCAGCTTATACTATATCTTAGTAAGATTATCACTATGTGTGATAAGCTGTGTATGTCACCTAAGATATATTGAGCTTTCAGCCTGATGTGTCTCAAGCTGAGTGACTCAGCTTATATACTGAGTCAGCTCAACAGAGTTGCTAAATAAGTTCTAGCTAACTCTTCAGACTTCTAAGGATGAGTTAATTAATATACGTGTTAGTCCATGTTTGTTTTCGAGCTGTTCTCGAAGAACTCACCTTGATGAGTTTCAAGCTGAGTAACTCAGTCCGAGCAAGAAGTCAGTTTAAAGAGAATTTAAATATGTTTTTAATTTATCTTTTTAACTCTCTATATCTACGGGAAGGATAAGAAGACTCCAGAATCAAGATTTAAGATTGAAGACTCAAGATAAGAAGATTCAAGATTCCGGTTTATCCGTTAGTTAGTTAACAAATTAGGATACGTCCAGCTTGTTAGGATCCGTAGGAACAAGATTATAAATACTTATCATCCTGATAAGTTTTGAGGTACGACTACAACTGCTACAACGAAGAGTTACAGAGCCATAACTCAGTTTCACCTCAAACCGTATGTGTTACGAATCTTGATTCACCGTTTGTCCGTGATCAAGATACTCACAGATTGCCAAGTTATTCTTGTGTTCGAATATTCACATTAGTTGTGAAATTGGTATGTTTTCAATCTGTAATTAAATCCTGTTTAGAGAGTCGTCCAGTATCTATAATCAGAAGTTGATTATAGATAGCTAAGTTTGAAAGATTGAGAGATTTATATTAGGTGTTTACATATCAAGAGTTGATTACTTTCTCCATCTTTAAAAAACTTCATCTTGATAGATCTTCGTCCTTGGTTTTGGTTACAACAAACTAAACTAGAATACATGAAATCCTATTCTATTACTTTTACATTATAAAAGGGGTTGTAAGTGGCACGCAGGCCTCCCCAAAACCAAAAAGAAATACATAAAGGAAAAAACACAATCACAGGTCTAAGTTTGCAAAACCTATAACCTACATGACCAATCACAGCAAGAATATACTGTTGACTTGTTTAAGTCAAGCATTTGTAGTTGACATGTAAAAACTACAAATGCGACTTAAAGATACTAATGCGACTTTAGTATACAAGTCAAACACATTCAACATTTATATATAAACAATATATAAATAATCAACCACGCATTACATATAAATAATGCAAACACCATACATACATCCTTGATCTATTAACCTTTTTCTCGTTAATTAAACTATTAATCAAGACGAGAAAACTTGACAAAAAACTTTGTCAACCTTTTAATCAATTATTAAACTATTGGTATAATAACTATCACACCAAATGTGTTTTAATCCAAAAACACCTAATTGATTAAAATTGTCCTTGTTAACTTTGTTCAACAATAATACACTATTACGGTTAAATATTATATTTTAATCCAAAAATATAATAATCCTTTATTTTAACTTAACTAGTTAAAATAATCATTTTAACCATAATTTATATATATATATATATATATATATATATATATATATATATATATATATATGTATATACTAATTTTAAGTCCGTAAAACTAATACATATATACAGTCTTGTATTATTTAATTATTCCGAATCATGCATCCTAAAAATACAAAACGGTATTTATAACGCATAGCTTTTGGTCCAAGAGCCCGTTCTCGGTTTCAACCCTAACTGGGTCGAGAAGCCCATTAAATCCAGAATGATTTTATAAGCCCAATTTCATAAAATATTTAAGTTCTACAAATTTTAAATAATTTAATTAAAGAACTAAACATAAAAAACTTGGGCTTTAAAAGAAAATTGGATTAAAAAATTAACCGGGCCAACCCCAAACTGGGCCGATACTCCCTGGGCTGCCGGACCGCCGCAAAGGGGCCCCGACATGAGCCGAAACCGCTGTTGGGCCTGGACGCTATTGAGCCGCAACTGGGCTAATATTTCGCGTCGCTATCTGCTTGGGCCACCGAGGCCTTGGGCCTGTTTCTGGGCTGCCACAACTGGGCCACCACCGTCGATCCGTCACCACCTCCTGGGCCACCGCTGCTAGGCTGCCGCCATGCTGGGACTGCCGCCGGTGGTCCGGTGGTTTTTCTGGTGACCTTTCCGATTAAATAAAAAAACGGAATAATAAATATGAACAATTATATATACCGAATTTAAATCTAGAAATCCTTAATACATTTAAAGCTCAAAACTTTTAAAACAAAACTTGTTTTAAATATTTAAACTTTAATATCCTTATCAACATAACTTGTTGATAATAACTAGGATTTCAAACTTTTAAAGTTTATCCTTTAATCTAAAACTAAACTAGTTTAGATTAAAAACTTTAAAACAATATTAACCAAACTGATTAATATTTTATTATATAAAATCGATATATATACATATACAAACATATATACATGAACGAAAATATACCTTTATAGTTTTAATTGTTTAACCGGTTAAACCTAACTGATTCAACCTTTCTGATTAAAAATTAAAAAACTATAAAATCTTTCAATACTCAAAACTAACTGTTCGAATATTAAAGCTTGTAAACTGAGATTAACAAAACTTGTTAATCCCTACTTTTTCGATTATATATATATAAGAACAAGAACAAATAAAACATCAAACAATATATAATACAATGTGATAAACTGAGCCGTGGCTCTGATACCACTGTTGGGTTTTGTAGCACCTCCTATGTGTCATACTGATTCAAACTCAAACTGGTTTGAACCGACTCAAGGATGAAAACTCATCAATCCTTCATAAAGCGGAACTTGAAAGATTAATCACCCAAAAAACCCTAAAGGGTTAGAATCTTTATTTATCACAAAGTATATATATATATATATATATATATATGAACAACATCAAGAAACATGAAGATGAAGATCATACCTTCACTTACCTAGGGTTGCTCAAGTATTAGTCCACCCGTGATGAGGAAAAACGAGATCCCGCTAGAAAGGTGAGCAAACCACGAACCACGACCACCATAGCTTGTGATCGAACCAAAAACCGAAACTCGGTTTTTTTCTTCTTTGTGTTTTCGGTCGAAAACAATAGTGAGAAAGGAGGAGAGAGTTTTTCTTTTTTAATTCCATAAAATAAATTAACCTAAAATTCAAATACTAATCCTCTATTTATAAGAATAGATTCTAGGATTAGATTAGGAAACCATTTGAATAATTCCTTATCTTGAATTAGGATAACTTAATCACCAAGTTAAACTTATTATTATTCATAATTAATAAATTGAAAAACAAACTAATATATATATATATATATATATATATATATATATATATATATATATATATATATATATATATTTCAATTTCCTTTATTAATTAATATATAATAATCCTTATCCAAATAATAATTTAAACTTAAATCATTAATCTTATTAATTAACAATATATATTTATTTAACTAATAAATATATATTTTCTTGTTAATTAATAACTTGATAATTAATTCTCTCCGTAAGTTAAAACTATAACTTACTTTTACTGGTTTATAACTAACTGTTATTAAACCGTTCTCCCACTTGTGGTTGCATTACTTCTCGGATTACATGCCCTCACATGTGTGACCCTTGAGTGTCTTATGGCATTGGACGTGGCATCAGGGTTCGACGGTTATGCACACAAATCCTTTCATGCTCAACCCCTAGCTAAGTGTCTAGAATCTGAGTTTTTCAGTTTGACAGAGACTAAGTGTCTTAAGCTGAGTGCACAGTTTATAAATAAGTTTTCATAAACTGTATAACATGTCAAGCTGAATGATGAGTTCACACGTTTGGTGAGTTCCAAACATACTTTAACTGCATAGTGTAGTTATGATATAGTTTGAGTCAGTCTCAAACATAAATGACTACGTGTCATTGAGTCTGAGCTATTTGCTTAACTCAAACTGTGTGATTGGTTCAAACGTTTGGTAAGTTCCAAACATATTTTAACTACTTAGTGTAGCTAACTTACATGTTTAAGTCAGTCTTAAACATACATGACTGAGTGTCATCAAGCCTGAGCTGTGTGCTCTACTCAAGCTGAGTACCAATCTCAAGCTGAGTGCTCAACTCAAGCTGAGTGCTTGAATCAAGTTGAGTGCTTGACATAAACTGAGTAATAAAGTTACTCAGACTTGGTATGTCCAAAACCATGTTTTAATTACTAAGTGTTATTGATTCATGTGCTTCTGCGTATTTGACTAAGTCTCAAATCACGTATTATACTAATTTGGTATTGGTGTAATACAATAGTATTATTTGTGTAGGTCACTATTATTATTTTACAATTCTATCCGTTGGAAGATGATGTGTTTCTACCTTCTTACTGTTACATCAAGCCGTAATTTTTCCGGCGTAACAGATAAAAAGGGATTCTAACGGTAACTTTTCTCTCTCCTAAGAAAGGTATGTATATCGATCATAACCGGTTTAGAGGAGTTTACGCTTACAAATCCAACTTCTCACCTTCTAAAAAACTTTTCACAAACACCTCAAGTGCTTAGTGCATTCGTCCGTTCACAGCCCTAAATTGCTAAGTGCATTTTATGTACCGCTCAGTGCAACTTTAAATTTACTCAGTGTAATTAATCCAACATGGACGGAATCACATTAGTTCTCAGTGAGCAGATGATTCGAGGTGCTCAGTTCAAGAACAATGGAGTGCCGTTGCTGAAAGTCAACAATCAACGGGTCTGTCTTGCAATTCCTCCGAGGAAATAAGGCAGAGGATATGAAGTCTGGGTGGCTTACATCCGTAAATGCCCCCTGGCATTCGCCTTCAATGGCGCACCTCTCCATATCGTTCCTCAACATCAACTGGAGTTCTGGTATACATGCACGTATGATCAGAACAGGGGAGAGATTACGGGAACTGTTCTTAATGGCAATAGAACAGTAGTCCTATCCGTGCAGCGGCTAATGGATGTTCTTCGACTCCCTCAATCAGATGAGTTTGAGCCTGCTGTCACGAGGCAGGTGGCAACGTCAGTCCTACCCCGATGGGTCACCCGCAGACAGAGGGTGTAATCAAAAAGGCCACATTTCCAACCAGTTGGGGCTTCATGGTTTCTACAGTGATTCATTCACTAGGGACTAAGGTTGGAGGATTGGACCAGGTGAACGAGTTCGAGATGCAGCTTCTGTACAACATATACTTTGCACGCAATTTGGATTATGCTCAGCTCATCTTCAACGAACTCAGGGTCCAAGTGATGAAAACCGAACTCAGGGTCCAAGTGATGAAGACCACAAGGGATCTTCATGTACCTTTCATAAGGTACCTGTCCTTGGCAATTGAAGCCGAGCTGGGGACAGCACTCTATGAAGCTGATCAAGATGTGTTCCTGTTTCCTACACTCAGCCCCAAGATGTTCAACAATGACATCTTCCCTGAGTAAGAAGGTCTGAGTGCACCTATGCTTCTGATTGTTGAGGAAGCTTCTTCAGAAAGTGAAGAAGAGGGATCGAATCACGGGGGAGCTTCCCAAGCTGACACCGAGGTTCAAGTTGAGCACTCTGCTCAAGCTGAACCAGCAACCATTGAAGCTGCTTCTGGTAAGACCTCTCCACTTTCTCTTTCTTCTCACTATTCTCCATCCGTTTTTGGAGATAAAGCTGTGGTAAGCCCAACCCAGTCTAACCCATCTCCTCCACCTTCATTCCATTTACAATCCCACTCTGAAGCCACCCCTAGTATGCCCACTGCTGCTAGGGAGAATATCCGAACCTATACACGTAAACTGCCATAGGTGGTGCCACTCCTAAAGGCATCACTTGAGCTGAGATCACATTGATCCCTCCACCGGCAGGAGTTGAGGGAGAGACGCCTACTCTTAAGGTGTCAACCTCGAGGCTCATTACAACCCAACAGCCTATACCGGGTGTGGTGTCTACTCAGCCCACACTCTCCAGTGCCATGGGAGAGCCCACTACTGTGCCTAAGTAGACACACTTAGGTAATATTGAATATATGACCAATCCCCAGGGTCAATCACCTCCCTCCAAACCAATAAGCCAACCACCAACCCATACACTTCACATTTCAAGCCCCATTACTTCTCTTCATTTCTCACACCTAATCGCACGACCTGTCAATGTTTCATCTTCAAACCAAGGTGATTCACAGGGTCCAGAATCTAGTGCAAATGAATTTGAAGGTAAACACCAACCTTTGGACGATGCACCAAAATTCCAACCTTCTCAGGCTGACTAAGATGACTTGATGAATTTCTTTAAAAGTCAGTTTAACAAGTTGCACCTCAAAAGAAAGCAAACAAAGAAGGATATGCTGATGATTATCGATAATCTGGATGAGGAGGTGCTAAATTTAAAATCTGCAGTTGCTACCTTACAATAACAAAATACTTCGACCCCTATTGATGATGACAAAAAGGGGGAGAAGGTTCAAGAAGCTGAAGCTGAGTCAGTCAAAGCTGAAGCTCTACTACTATTCGTAGAGGGAGCAGATCAGAGTGAGGGGGAGAGAGAAATAGAAAAAGAAGATGACCTGACTGAAAAAGCAAAAGGAAAGAGACTAGTTGTGGTCAGCTCAGAAGAGTCTGAACCCCCTTAACAGAAAAGAAGAAAAGTGATTCGAAGTGAATCATCAGCCTCAGATGAAGACTCTGCGGATAAAATGACATTACAAGAGAGAGCTACACTGATGGAAGTTAAAAGATTAGAACAAGAGGAAGCTGACCAGCTTGGGATATCAATTAATGAATTAAGAAGAAGACAAATGGATGTTCAAGCTCTGTTAGCAGAGGAGAAAGAGAGAAGAGAAAGAGCTTAGGTTGAACAGATCGAGAAGCAGAATGAAGAGCTTTCTAGACTCAGACTGCCAATCATGCACAAGGAGGAAGAAGTAGAGGAGCTTCCTGTCCAGAGTCAACCTGATGGGGAAGACATAACTTAGTGTTATACAAGGACCTACTTCTCCTCTCAAATAAATACACTAAGGTTGAGTTCAGTTCAAGGGATTATCATTCTAGAGTTTGTCTTAAGGAATGGTGAAACTTCCTCTCTGGAACTGAGTCAACAACATAAACTGGGATATGAAGAATGGAAGCAAGTACCTATACTTATCAAGCGGATGGAAAAGTCCTCTGCCAGAAATCAAGTTAAAGATGAGCTGCTAAGGCTACTTGCAAGAGCTGATTCATTGAAACTCGTTCCCAGATCTGAGATTGTAACCCTACTAACTTCCTTTCACAAAATGGGGAAAGGCAAGTTGAAAAAGCCAGCTGGATTAGCAAAAGCAAATAAGTATACTCTGAATCTTCCTGAAGGCTTGGAGTTTAAAGAAAACACCTATGTGGAAAAGCCTGAGAAAGGATTCATGTACCTGGATAGGAATGGAGAACAATGCTTCCAGTCTGATGCTAACATATACACTTGTAGGGTATCTCAAATGTTTGCTCTAAGACAAATTATGGAAAAGACTGAACGAACTGCAAGGTTCAGATACAGAATAAACAGAGCAATCAGATCTCAAAAGGATCAGCTCCAACATATACCTAATCTGCAGGAAATCCTTGAAGAAATAAATAAGGAGATTAAGGAGTTTGAAGAGCTGCATCCAGAATAGATTAGTTCTAATGTAAATATTAGATTAGTTCTAATATTTTTGTAAGCACTTAGTGTGCATGATCTAAGTGATCAATCATTTTGTATTATGATTAGTTCAATTAATACAAGTATAAAGTTTGATATGTTCAACTGTGTTATGATGTGTTCATAATTATTAGTCTGATAAGTTCAGCTTAAATGAATAACTGATTAGTTCTTATTCATTCATGTGCTTTGTTGGTGTGTTCAACTGAAAGTTGGTTTGTTCCACTTATAATTGATAAGTTCAATTAAAATTAATATGTTCAAATTAATATTTGATTAGTTCAAACATAAAATCTTAATAAGTTTGAGATTTAAAACATAATTCTGTTAAACAAACTTAAGAAATGTTTGATGGTTTTGTCATCATCAAATAGGGGGTGTCTGTTGGGAAGATGATCTCATTAGTTTAGATTTGATGAGACAAAGTTAAGTTTGTAAGATGTGTTCTACATACAACTTAAACAGAATTATGAAGCTTAGTCAGACTGAACACTTATAGTGATTCAGACTGAGTATAAGCTGAATATAAGCTGAGCATATGTTCGATCAGCTTAGACTATATCTTAGTAAGATTATCAATATGTTTGATAAGTTGTATGCGTAAACTAAGATATATATATTGACTTTCAGCTTGATGAGTTTCAAGCTGAGCGACTCAGCGTGAAGACTGAGTCAACTCAATAGAGTTACTAAATATGTTTTAGTAAATTCTTTAGACTTCTAAGGATGAGTTAACAATTATACATGTTAGTCCATGTTAGAATTCGGGTTTGTTCTCGAAGAACTCAGCTTGATGAGTTTCAAGCTGAGTAACTCAACCTGACTAAAGAAGTCAGTTTAAAAGAATTTAAATGTGTTTTAAATTATGTTTTTAACTCTCTATATTTACGGGAAGAATAAGAAGACTTCAGAATCAAGGTTGAAGATTGAAGACTCAAGATAAGAAGATTCAAGATTCAAGATTCCGAGTTATCCAGTAGTTAGTTAGCAAATTAGGCTGAGTCTTAGTTTGTTAGATTCCGTAGGCAGAGGATTATAAATACTTATCTCCCGATAAGTTTAGAGGTACGACTCAGATACGAAAACAACTAAGTGTTGCAGAGCCAAAACCTCACCTCACCGTATGTGTTACGATTCTTGAATCATTGATTGTCAGTTCAACGTGATCAAGAAATTCACAGGTTGCCAACTTGTTCGTGTGTTCGAATATTCACATTTGTTGTGAAGTTGGTAAGTAATCATAAGTTGATTAAATATGTGATAAAAATCCTGTTTAGAGAGTCGTCAGTATCTATAATCATAAGTTGATTATAGATAGCTAAGTTTGAAAGTTTGAGAGATTTACATTAGGTGTTTACATATCAAGAGTTGCTTACTTGATAGTTATTGTAATCATCTTCTTATTCAAAGCATTGTAATCATCTTCTTAATGAAAGCATTCGATTGATTGTGGTTTGATTTACTTTGTGTAACACTTTTCTTTGATTTGTTCAATTTTCGCAGAAAGTGTATTCAACCCCCCTTCTACACACTTGTTGCTTGTTGTTATTCTCACCAAGGGACCAACAATGTCATCACTTATGAGCATTACATGCATCAATTAATCAATTATGTCATTGGTACTCACAGTTGACTATATATCCAGGTAGTCAACCAAGCATGTGTAGTTCAGCTTCTCATAATTAATCATATCAAGTACAAGATTTTCTAAAGCATGCAAAGTTATACTTTACCAAAGTAGTATTTATCAAAAATAGTTCAATTGACATTTGCTCATAATGAGTAATCGCACACAAATCCCTTAAGGGCATGATTAAAAATTATTCAATAAGCTTCCAAAAATTTTAATTTTATGAAAGGGTTATTTTATATCATTTATTCCATCTATTCAATTTATCCATCCAAGCATTTGTGTATTGTCGTAATAGTCATTATTGATTGCACACATGAGACATAGATCATATAACTATGTTAAAGAATTATGAAAAAAATATAGTTTTGCAAGTAAATATCAATTTCATATTTATTTGTGAAGTTTGAAAATTTTCACGGTCGAACATACCAATGGCTGACCATGATCGGCCGCGGTCGCGACCACCGGGACACCAAAAATTTTCAAGATGCAGTCCCCTCGACCGTGGTCGACCTTCACCTTTTTATCAATTTTTCAAAAACTTCATTTAACTTTCTTAGAACATATCAAATCATTTTGAAACATGCATGCATTATGATAAATAGTTAAACCAAGGAATTTATCAAATCAACCATTCTTTCATACTTAATATGCCTAAAGGATGTATTTTCCTTAAAGGATATTTGATTTATAGAGCTAACAGAGTTTTAAAATCTTTGTAGTTTGTTTTAATTAATTGAATACTAAGGATTGCTTTTCTTTTTGATAAGAAGAAGCAAGATAAAGCTAGATTGCACTACAATGTATTTTTTTTCCCGCTTAATCTTGATAGAAAGAAGATACAAATCTTCTTGAAGTTTATCGGCTTTTATTTGTATGCCATGATAGCTTACGAATGAACATAGGTTATTATTTCTGATAGATTGTGTGTAGGGATAGTGTACACGTGTCATCATATTCATGAACACTATAAGTCACTAAAGGGTCACACAACTGCACACCTAACTATTGATCAGGAAATAATACAATGTGTGTATAATGATAAATTGTTGGTGCATATTTTGTGAATCCCTAGTTCGTATCAATAAAGTATATTCATGTGGTATTAATTAAATGTGTTTTGATTAATGGTTTGCATGTTTATACATTCTAAGTGATACTATGTGTTTATGAAAAGCTTACAAGTATTTAATCATGGTTTGGTTTGTATTTGGAAGTTTAGTCATAAGGAAATTCACTTCGCAAGAAGTGAAATTCACTTCGCAAGAAGTGAAAGTCACTTCGCAAGAAGTGAAAGTCACTTAGCGCGAAGTGAAGTCATCAGTCACTTCGCAAGAAGTGAAAGTCACTTCGCAAGAAGTGGATGTCACTTCGCGCGAAGTGAATGTCAGTTCGCGCGAAGTGAACTGTGTCATTCGAAAACGCGTAAAACTCACTATAAATAGTGATTAACCCCTCATTAACGAAAAACAATCGTCCAGGACACTTCGTGAGCCTTCGTAATCGTACATATACCCTTGAAACTCGCGAACTAAGTGATAATTCTCGAATTCCAAGGCAGCCAAAGCATCTCTGTGTGGTACTGTGTGTCAGTTTTTCTACTCTTTCTTTGTGTCACTTCTGTGTGCCGGACACCTAAGCAGATCATAGATCCTTAGGAGGTTCGTGAAATATAATTCCGCGATATTTCACGTCCTAGATCAGTCCTAGCATCAGGGTGTGTTTAGTAATAGACCCCCGCCCCCGGTCCTACAAAGTGGTATCAGAGCCTTGTGCTTTGATTGATCACTTTTCCTTAGGATTAAGTCGATCTAGGTGTTCCTTTAGGCCTGTGTGTGCCCCCTTGCGTCACTTTTTACCGAAAATAGGTCGGAAAATAGGTCCTTTTGCGTTAAAAAGGCCAAGTTTTTACGTTTAGGCTCTTTGAGTTTCGACCGTGCGTAGTGAAACCCCACCTCGTGCGTACTGATCTCAGTTCGCACGAACTGTGCCTGTGTGTTCTAGATCCTTCGATTGCTGTCTGTGTGCCTCGTGCGAAGTGGTCCTGCAGTCCGCGCGTACTGCCATACGTGCGTGCGTAGTGACTGTTCGCCAATCCGTGCGTGGTGTGTCCTCACTGCGTGCGTGGTGCTCGCAGTCCGCACGAAGTGCTTGTGGTACGTGCGTAGTTGCTGTGTGCGTCTAGAACCTTCGTTTTTTTCGGTCTTCGTGCGTTGTGCATTTCTGTGCTGTCCTGTGTGATCTTTCTAATCAAACTTTAATCCGTGCTTTCTGTGTGGTCTCTCAAAATTTTTTTTTCCTGTGTGCTTGCTGCCTTGGTTCTCAAAGTCAATCTAAATGGCCTCTAAACAAACCACTGCCTTAAACAACCTTTTACTAGAAACAGAAATGGACAGTATAAACAAAGTGCCGAAATTGCTAACTATGGAGGACTATCCTATGTGGAAGCCCAGGTTCGAAATCTTTCTAGATGGGGTTGACTGTAGATTGCGGCGAGCCATGAACGTTGAGTATATGGTTCCGAAAGGGGAGGGAAACATTGAAACCCCTTACGACAAGATGACTGTCGAACAGCAGACCAATTACAATGCCGAAAAGAAGGCATATGCTCAACTAATTCAGGCGATTCCCAACGAGATTTTCCACCAGTTTAGGAGGTATCGAACTTCCTACAGTCTATGGAGAGCTCTTGAGAAGAGGAATGAGGGAAACGCTGCTCTGAAGGAACTTAAAGCAAGTCAATTAAGGAAGGAATTAGACCATTTCACGGCTACAAGAGATGAGAAGATTCCTTCCCTTATTACAAGATACAACCACCTTCTAAGTGAACTGGACAGTCTGGGTGTCACTGTTCCAGAGAAGCAGCAAGTAGAGATCTTGGCGAATGCTTTGCCCAAGAGCTGGCGGCCATTCATCATGATACTCAAGAATGGTAACGGTTTTGACGGGATGGACCTTAATGATTTCATCACCAAGTTAAAGGAGCAGGAGCAGGAGGAACTAAATCTGGATTCTATGTCTAGTTATCAACAGAACCCCTCACTCTACTACTCCGGAACACCTGTCTCGTCATCCACCTCTTCACATGCCCCCCTACAGTCTGCCTATGTGACCAACGTGAATGAATCGGGCAGATCTACCTCTGATGCTTCATCCTCTGGGTCATCTTATACTGCATCTTCCTCCGGACTTAATGTCGAACACTTCAAGTATGGAAGTACAGATGAGGTTAAGACACATATGAGCATGCTAAGTGCACTAGTCTCCTCTTATGATGATCTACTGAAGGGGAAGATTGGTAATGCTCATATGACTCAAGAGGACTATGACCAGATCGACGAGGATGAGATGGAGAGACAAGATATCCTCTGGTCGTATGCCAACTTAGTGAGAAGGGCAAAAGCTTATGAGCGAAGAACAGGAAAGTCAATATCAGCAACCAAGGATACCAAACTCAGCTTTGATAAATCTGCTGTGACCTGCTATAACTGTGGTGAAAAGGGTCACTTCGCGCGTGAATGTGAAAAGCCGAAGAATTCGGGACCGAGGTATCCATTCAAAACTGGTTCTGGCAGCAGATCATCTACCTCCACAACCATAAAATCTGAAGCAACTCCAACACCGACTAAGGCTATGGCAGTTATTCAAAGAGATGAGGGAGTGGATTGGTCTGTACAGTTCGGGAATGCTGATGCTGACATCAACTTGGCGAACGTTCATGTGTTGAACGAAGATTCTTCATCCGAGACCGAAAGCTATTCAAGTGAAGAAGAATCAGGTGCCAGCAATGATGATGAACCAGCCTCGACACCAGCTGCAGAAGAGACACCAGTGAATGTCCGTGCCAAAGAGTCAAATCAAAAGGTGTGCAGCTGTGGTCAACCTTCTGCGGATCAGGTATGTACCTTTGGATTACCTTGTGGTTCGTGTGATGAATATGTAAAACAGATAGTGTTCTTAAAGTCTACTATTTCAAATCTCACATCTAAGTTAGATAATAACCTGTTGATCAAAGGAAGAGAAAATCAATTAAAAGAAAAGAATGAAAGTCTAGGTAAACAGGTTAATGAACTAGGTGTGGCTCTGTTAAATAAACAAGATGCTATCGTGTTTTACATAAACGAAATCGATAAGCTGAAACGGGACCTTGCTACCTCAAAGGTCGATTATGAGACTCTGAGTCAAAAACTCAAAAGCTATTCCACGTCTTCTTATCTTTTTGAGTACATAATCGATCAGAGAGGTCAAGGTACCGATTCAGAAAAGGACAAAAACGTATATTCAAAATGTCCACCACCAGTGTTAAATCAACTGGTGAACGATGATGTCCATTCTGAAGCTGACCCACTACTCACAAAGGTTGATGAATTTTCTGTATCAACCCCAAAAGAGGATTTAAAGTTACACGAGAATGTGGGTGAGCCTCAGAAGAATGAGGTTCAGCAAGAAGATATCAAAAAGGCTGAACCAGGCATAAGAGAACTGTTGGCTAGTTCTAATGTGAAAGGTCCGTTGATGCATCGTATCCACGATGCTCTTCGAAAATTTGAAAATGAGGGTGTAAAGTCTCCTGATATCCGTCCATACCAAGAGGTCAAACAACTACCCAAACATCAAGGGTTAGGGTATCGGCCTCAAAAGGTAACGAAAGGCTATGTGAAGCAATACCCAGAAAGGGTCTGCTATGTGTGTAGGAGACCTGGTCACCTCAGTTACAAGTGTGATAAGAAGACACATCAAAGCTGTAACAAGAAAGTTGAGATTTTGCAAGAAAATAAAACGTTTCTTAAAAACCATCAAAACTCAACTCTTCCTGTTCAGCATCAAAGGATTCCTAAGTGGAGTAACAAACTGTGTGTTCAAATGTCCAAGAAATCAAGTGACAGGATCATCAAGACTGGAACATGGATGAAACTTCCAGTGGTTGGAGAAGACGGGAAACCCATGACCATTCGGGCTTGGGTTCCTAATGTTGTCTAACTCATTCTTCTAAGTGAAGGGTGTCAACCGAAATAGTCCAGGTTAAGGTTTCTATGACTGTGTGTCTTTATCATTTTATTTTCTTTGTGCTTATTTTCTGTGTCGTTGCATTTCTATTTTCTTAGTTTTTAGTTTCTTTAGTATTTTAGGGGGAGATAGTTCAGAAAACTTAGAAAATACAAAAAAAATCAGAAAACTTAGAAAATACAAAAAAATCAGAAAACTTAGAAAATACAAAAAAAAAAATCAGAAAACTTAGAAAATACAAAAAAATCAGAAAACTTAGAAAATACAAAAAAAATCATAAAAACAAAAATGAGAAGTTGATCCAACTCAAATGAAAATGATGGTACACTGGCTTTCAATACAAAGTACGTCTAGTAAAATTAGGACTGAAGGCATGTACATATTCTTGAGAAAACTGTCTGAAAATCTAATTGAATCAGATAAGAAACAGATAGTGTGTAAGACATATAAGGAAAGTCTAGACTGATAAATGGTTATGCATGTGAAAATCAATCATAGATTTAAGCTATCTCTTTTAACAGATAATAACAGATTTTGTTTCAACATTTTCAGATTTAAGCTATCTCTTTTTTGTATTTTCTAAATTGTCAAAGAGCATAAAATGCAGTGACAAAAGCTACATTGATCTATTAGTGTTGAATTGTCAAAGAGCATAAAATGCATTGACAAAAGCTCAGCAAGAAAAATGTCTAGAGAGGTGAAAAATTGACCTCCATGTCAAAGAGCATAAAATGCGTTGACAAAATCACAAAGCACATAAGCATGGTGGTTGGGTAATCAAGTTGTGCATTCTACTGAGTAAGTCAAAACATTGTGAGATTTTAAAAGAGATAGTCTTAATCATGTATCCAGTCTAGACAATCTGAAAATGTTGAAACAAAATCTGTTATTATCTGAAGAAAGATAGGTTGACAGACAGAGTTTAAGAGAATATGTTTATACCCAAGGTTCTGAAATGAATGACTACTGAGTATCGATGAGCTGGTACTGATTCCATCTTGGAACCTTCTCACAAAAAGATTTAATTTCAGTAATTTTATTCCTGCAATTTTCTTAGTATTTTAATTTCTGTTCTTTAGGATTTAATTCGTTAATAGTTTATTTATGCATTTTCTTTTTTCCTTTTTAATCAAAAAAATACAAAAAGAGTTCTAGTATGTTATTAATCATTCTTAGTGTTTTGATTAGGGGGAGTTTGTTCTGTTTACATTTCCTTCATCTTACTTTGATGTGTTTTGCTTAAATGTTTATAAGTGATCTTGAAGTTACTGACCGTTTATTGCTGAGTGCAGTACTAACAGTAATTAAGGTTCACAGATGAGAAACTCATTACATGCGAGATGGAACCCCACTAAGCACGAGTTACAGCTCACATCGTGCGTAGTGCAGGTAAGGGCATGACGAAAGGTATTCGTTATGAATTTTGCTTTGTGCAAATTTTTGCTGTGTGCATTTTGCTTTGTGCATTTTACTTTGTGGAATTTTTGCTTAGTGCAATGGTTATTGATAGAACTAGGTCTTAGGGGGAGTATGTTGGTGCATATTTTATGAATCCCTAGTTCGTATCAATAAAGTATATACATGAAATATTAATTTAAATGTGTTTTGATTAATGGTTTGCATGTTTATACATTCTAAGTGATACTATGTGTTTATGAAAAGCTTACAAGTATTTAATCATGGTTTGGTTTGTATTTGGAAGTTTAGTCATAAGGAAATTCACTTCGCAAGAAGTGAAAGTCACTTCGCAAGAAGTGAAAGTCACTTAGCGCGAAGTGAAGTCATCAGTCACTTCGCAAGAAGTGGATGTCACTTCGCGCGAAGTGAATGTCAGTTCGCGCGAAGTGAACTGTGTCATTCGAAAACGCGTAAAACTCACTATAAATAGAGATTAACCCCTCATTTGAACGCATAATCACGAAAAAAAGAGAGAATCGTCCAGGACACTTCGTGAGCCTTCGTAATCGTACATATACCCTTGAAACTCGCGAACTAAGTGATAATTCTCGAATTCCAAGGCAGCCAAAGCATCTCTGTGTGGTACTGTGTGTTTGTTTTTCTACCTTTCTGTGTGAGTCACTGTGTGCCGGACACCTAAGCAGATCATAGATCCTTAGGAGGTTCGTGAAATATAATTCCGCGATATTTCACGTCCTAGATCAGTCATAGCATCAGGGTGTGTTTAGTAATAGACCCCCGCCCCCGGTCCTACAAAGTGGTATCAGAAAACTTAGAAAATACAAAAAAATCAGAAAACTTAGAAAATACAAAAAAAATCAGAAAAACAAAAATGAGAAGTTGATCCAACTCAAATGGAAAATGATGGTACACTGGCTTTCAATACAAAGTACGTCTAGTAAAATTAGGACTGAAGGCATGTACATATTCTTGAGAAAACTGTCTGAAAATCTAATTGAATCAGATAAGAAACAGATAGTGTGTAAGACATATAAGGAAAGTCTAGACTGATAAATGGTTATGCATGTGAAAATCAATCATAGATTTAAGCTATCGAGACATTCCAAGTCTACAAGTCAATATCAGTTGAGACTAACTTAGTCTGGTGCACACACCTGTTACCATGCCAAATGTGCTTAGATGACATTGAGCTAAAAGAGGGTGAAAAATTGACCCCAAACCTTGTTTATGTCAAAAGAATTTAGACTTATCGATCTAAATGTTAAATTGTCAAAGAGCATAAAATGCATTGACACAAGCTCAGCAAGAAAAATGTCAAGTGAGGTGAAAAATTGACCTCCATGTCAAAGAGCATAAAATGCGTTGACAAAATTAACAAAATCACACAAGCATGGTAGTCTAGGTAACCAAGTTGTGCAAACTACTAAGTAAATCAATATACTGTGAGACTTTGAAAGAGATAGCCTTAACCGTGTATCCAATCTAGATAATCTGAAAATGTTGAAACAAAATCTGTCATTATCTGAGGAAAATTAGGTTGACAGACAGAGTTTGAGAGAATATGTTTAGGCCCAAAGTTCTGAAATGAATGACTACTAAGTATAGACGAGCTGGTACTGACTCCATATTGGAACCTTCTCACAAAAAGATTTAATTTCAGTAATTTTAAATTCCTGCAATTTCTTTACTGTTTGTTTTTCAGTTTGTTCCTTAGGATTTAGTTAGTAAATAGATTAGATTTAAATTTATATTCTTTTATTAGTTAAAGTTTCCTTCAGTCTATTTTATTTCTTGATATTATTGTTCGTTATTACTCCGAATGTTCACTGGTACTTATATGTTAATAACTTGCCCTGAAGTTACTAATAGCTGTGTGCTAAGTACAGGACAATCGAGAAAAAGAGCCAACTCTATGTGAGGAAGCTGACTCACACGAAGTGAATCAAAACGCACGAAGTTAATAAACAAAACATACGAAGAGGATTGATATGTTTTTATGTCTTTTAGTGTGTTATTTGTTTAGACTTTCTCTTTTCGCTTTGATGTACTTAGATGCTTATTAGTGGTCTTGAAGTTACTGACTGGTTGCTGCTGAGTGTAGTACTAACAGTATCAAGGTTCACAGAGGAGAAGCTCATCACATGCGAAATGGAGTCACTAAATACGAGTTACAGCTCACATCGTGCGTAGTGCAGGTAAGGGCATGTCGAAAGGTATTCGTTTAAAATTCTGCTGTATGAATTTTGCTGTGTGCAAATTTTTGCTTAGTGCATTTTGCTTTGTGCATTTTACTTTGTGGAATTTTTGCTTAGTGCAATGGTTATTGATAGAACTAGGTCTTAGGGGGAGTTTGTTGGTGCATATTTTGTGAATCCCTAGTTCGTATCAATAAAGTATATTCATGTGGTATTAATTAAATGTGTTTTGATTAATGGTTTGCATGTTTATACATTCTAAGTGATACTATGTGTTTATGAAAAGCTTACAAGTATTTAATCATGGTTTGGTTTGTATTTGGAAGTTTAGTCATAAGGAAATTCACTTCGCAAGAAGTGAAATTCACTTCGCAAGAAGTGAAAGTCACTTCGCAAGAAGTGAAAGTCACTTAGCGCGAAGTGAAGTCATCAGTCACTTCGCAAGAAGTGAAAGTCACTTCGCAAGAAGTGGATGTCACTTCGCGCGAAGTGAATGTCAGTTCGCGCGAAGTGAACTGTGTCATTCGAAAACGCGTAAAACTCACTATAAATAGTGATTAACCCCTCATTAACGAAAAACAATCGTCCAGGACACTTCGTGAGCCTTCGTAATCGTACATATACCCTTGAAACTCGCGAACTAAGTGATAATTCTCGAATTCCAAGGCAGCCAAAGCATCTCTGTGTGGTACTGTGTGTCAGTTTTTCTACTCTTTCTTTGTGTCACTTCTGTGTGCCGGACACCTAAGCAGATCATAGATCCTTAGGAGGTTCGTGAAATATAATTCCGCGATATTTCACGTCCTAGATCAGTCCTAGCATCAGGGTGTGTTTAGTAATAGACCCCCGCCCCCGGTCCTACATAAATAATAGTTAATTAATTATCAGAAAAAATAATAAATGGACGTTTGTTATTTATGGGAGAATTTAAATGAGTTGTATATTTAATTATTATGTTTGGTTCGAAAAATATTAGTTAATAGTTGATTAATTAATATTAAATCAAACTAGAGAGGTTGTTTTGTCAAACGATCAAAGTCATTTACCGCGGACCGGGCTTTAAGGTCAAGGGTCTTAATCCACTTAAATAAATATTTAAGGGATTAAGCCTCTAAAAATTACATAACCCTAATCACAATTAAGAAAAAAGAACAAAAACAACTTTTTCTCTCTCTCTCTCTCTCTCTCCCTTGCTCCTTTCGGCCGAAACCCACCACCACTACCCTATCGGCGGTGGTCGACGGTGGTTCACACGGCGGCGATCAGGCGACGGTCGGCAATCTCACTCCGGCGGACGGCGGCGCAAAAACCAAGAAGCCCCATTGCGGCGGCTTTCTCTCGGCGGCGGTCGAACCACACCAAAAATCCGGTGGCTTTTTGGTGGTACACACACGGGACCGTTTTCATCTCGGGTATTATTATGTTGGCAGTCTAGCAGCCAGTTCAAGGGTGCAGTAGCTGTGTATCTCCGTATAGCAGTCCAAGGGTATAGTTTCTTATCCTTTTTAATACTGTTATATACATATATATCTTATGTGTTTAGTATGATTATTTGCCCTGTTTCCTACTTGATCCAGTTGTGATCTTAGGATGGGATTTCTGTTTTTATTTCCGTTGTGCATGTTGAACCCTCTAAATCCCAACAATTTCTCGGTGTTTTTCGTGATTTTTGAAATTTTGCATATTATCTTAACGCGATTTTTTTATGTCATTGCATATTATTTTTCAAGGATTATGTTTCATCATTTCGAATCTTACTCTTATTGTTCTAAACCATTTTTATTTTAATAGTTTTGTTCAATCATGACATCTCATTTGCATATTGTTGTGTAAAGAGTGATGTCTATATTAAGCATAGTCCTATAACTAAGCTCATGATTTTTACTTAGATTAATAGCATTAGTTTTTACACATAATGAGATTTTCGAGAGACTTATCTCGTAATCAACAAGTGTTTGCTTCATCCATAGTGCTTGAGTACAAGCTTTTGCATGTCCATGTAATTTCTCCACTTGAATTCTATTGATAATTTAGACATCATATAATATCTGAATATATTATGCTCATTATATCCATACGGGTTTTCTTTGGATGCCAAAGTTAATAAACCACTGTTTACTTTGTGTATCAACGTATTCATTAGCTGCATCAAGATGTGATTTCTTAATATTTTCCTGAAATTGTTCACATCTACAAAGCACTATACATAGTATTGGGTCTACTTCCTGTTAGATATAGCAAGCTTCCGATCATGCCATATTATTTGGTGCCATTAAATAACTCACTTCTTTCATGCCATATTATGTGGTACCATAAACTGCTTTTCGAGCCGATTTAAAATGTAAACATTATGTTACGGCCTTCCCTTTAAAACTGGCATTTTGGTTACAAGATATCCCGAAATATATATCGTTACACTGTGTACTTAGACTGACTTTAAATTTTAATAAACACATGGGTAAATGAGGTGGTGACACCTCATGTCTTTTTTTTCATAAAATTGACACGTTATGTCCTTTTTGTCAAAAAATCTTAAGACACAATCTTGTTAATACCCAATTATTTAATACACAGTATAATAATACCTCTTGGGGATATATATCTTGTAAACCAAAATACGTATTTCAATTTTGCCAATATAAAAATTTTCGTTTAATAATAGTTGTCAAAATATTATAAAAGCTTTGTTCCATGAATAAAATTCTTCTAAGTTCACGTGGAACGTTTTTATAAATGAAAATACATCTTAGTTAAAAATGACTTTTTATATATTTTCATTTACGATTAATAGTCATTTTTATTTTTAACACGTTTCATTGTTTAGCTAGTTATATAATTTGCAACCTTAGTTTTCGTGATTTATCAGTGTTGTGAACAATGTAAATTTATATAAATTATTATTTCGCCAAACTTATTATTTTCATATTAAAATGGATTTTCTATAATGATAATTTTTCTTTTTATTTTATTACTAAAATTGCATCATCCTAACTATATATATATATATATATATATATATATATATATATATGTTAATCTCTTGATTGCACTAACAGATGTGATGTGGGATTTGGAGTTATAGGAGTGCGATGGAGAGGAATGAAGGGAAAAAATAATATGATTCTGAAATGGCAATGAGAATGAGGGGGGTGGATGCACATGGCGATTGTTTGGAATATTATCATTGAATTTGTGGATACGAATTAAGGATAGTAAGTTGGTAGGGGTATAAATGTTGTAATTGTTACATATAGTAAAAAGTTGTTATGCATAAATTATCAACCATTGAACAAAGGTAGAGAGGGATGAAAATGAAGTACGAGAGAGAAATATATATATATATATATATATATATATATATGGTAAGGTTCTAAAAAAACCACCCTTAAACATATAACCTAAAGAATCATCCTGGAGTTGACACGTGGTATATTGTTTAGGGGTAAAAATGGAAAATTAAAAAAAAATCACGCACAGCCTATAGCGACTAAGGCCAAAAAGACAAAAAAAAAATACCTTCAATCTTTAAATGATAATAACACATTCGTTTTTAAGAATTTTAGCAAAAAAATATATCATTAGATTCAGTTTTTCGTCCCCTTTCAAACAAGACTGCACTTAATATATTTCTGAAACTTTTTTTTTTTTAAATGCAAAGTTTGCATTGGGAGCTGGGTTCAAATCTAAATGCAAAATCCGTAGATGTTGGGTTCATTCAAACCTAAATGCAAAATCCGTAATTTGCATTTTGAGCTTGGTTCATTCAAACCTAAATGCAAAATGCAAAAAAACGAAAATGCAAAATATAAACATACAGGTCATCTAGATGCTTCTAAAATGCAACAATTATGAAATGCAAAATAAAAATTCAACATGATTTAAAGAAAAATTCTGCCCAAAATACAAACAAAAATTTCATGATAAAAAAAAATTTAGAAAAATAGGGGAAGATTGATCTTGTTTGAAAAAGCATTAAAAAACTAAAAGATTGGTATAATTTTCTTGTTCAAATTCACAAAACTTAAAAAGTTATGACGATAATTTAAAGTTTTTTCGGGTTTTTTTTTTTAAATCGAGGTTGTTGGGGAGGGGTTTTTTTTTTAATCAAGGTTGTTGGGGAGGGGGTTTTCCATATTTACCCATTTCTTCCTAAATTAATATATGATAATTACAGTTTTGCCATCTTTAATCTCATCGATTAATTCCGATGATCCAATGGCCTAGATTGGTACTTTAGGTTCTTTGTTTAAACATAGATTCTTTATTGATTCAATTTATATATATATATATATATATATATATATATATATATATATATATATATATATATAGGAGTTGGATCAATTAAGAGGGGAATTGTTATAAGAGAGATAAGAGGGAAGGAGGAGCTGACATGTGGCATCTATGGGATAAGGGTACTATAGGTATTTAATATTAAATATTTATTAATTATAATTATACTTTCCTAATAAAAAGGCAGCCCTCATCTCATCTGAGTTCATCTTCACGCCTTCCCCTCCACTAACCCTAATTTATCGCCCTACTCCACGAAGTCGCAGTCGCAGATGCACTCCACACAAAAGCACAGCTCGGCGGTTTTTGAGATAGGTATCGCCGCCGGACACCTCTCCATATCATGAATTGCTTATTAAGTTCGCTGCCATCCTTGCCGCCGGGTTCTATCGAAGTGGATTTTAAGGTCGCCGCCACCATCTTTGTCACAAATCAACGTCGCCGCCGTTGATCCTCTGCCGCGATGTCATCATCTGTGCAACCCTAAACCACGCTTAGCCACCGCCTCTCTGCTGCGACCTCCACCGACCCTCTCGATCAAAGGTTTTCCGTATCAGGTTTTTGATTTTACAGTTAGAAATCTCGAGTTTACTTTATCAAGGAAGAGTTAGGGTTTTCAATCATCAAGGAAGAGTTAGGGTTTTCAATCTCGAATTTCATCTTTTTCTTTTTGGGTTTGTAAAGTATAGTGTTTGGATGGTAGTTTCATCAAAAAATTTATCGATTTGTTTCTTTTTAATCTGTGTCATGTAGTTTCATCAGTTTTTGATGAATGCTAGATGTGTAAATTTCTGTAGTTTCATCAATGTATGAGCATTTTGTTTCTTTATCATTGGATCGGAGGTATGTAATCACAATGTTCATCCATTTGTATTGTTCATCATTTTAGTTTATTCATCAAAAATTTTAATTTTTTTGTATTACTGGTTGAATATTATTATGATGAATCACTTTTGCAATCTGTATAAGTTTTGTTTGATGTGTAATTTTTTATGTTTATCAAAATTTTCTAATTTTGCTACTTGAATTGGATTTTAAAAACTACAACAGCTTAAAATTAGGATTAATCACGTGAAATCAGAGATTCCTCTATTTATGTGATGACTCTTTTGCCCTTCAACTCTTGTTTTGCACGCGCCAGATTCATCAACAGTTGTTGACTAGCGCCTCTCATCCAACCGTTGTGAATTCCTCTTACCCCTCTTACCGTTTGGCAAGAGTTGTAATACGTCTATTTTACTATATATATATATACAATAATAATAATAATAATAATAATAATAATAATAATAATAATAATAATAATAATAATAATAATAATAATAATAATAATAATAATAATAATAATAATAACATAATAACAATAATAATAATAATAATAATAATAATAATAATAATAATAATAATAATAATAATAATAATAATAATAATAATAATAATAATAATAATAATAATAATAATAATAATAATAATAATAATAATAATAATAATAATAATAATAATAATAATAATAATAATAATAATAATAATAATAATAATAATAATAATAATAATAATAATAACAATAATAACAATAATAATAATAATAATAATAATAATAATAATAATAATAATAATAATAATAATAATAATAATAATAATAATAATAATAATAATAATAATAATAATAATAATAATAATAATAATAATAATAATAATAATAATAATAATAATAATAATAATAATAATAATAATAATAATAATAATAATAATAATAATAATAATAATAATAATAATAATAATAATAATAATAATAATAATAATAATAATAATAATAATAATAATAATAATAATAATAATAATAATAATAATAATAATAATAATAATAATAATAATAATAATAATAATAATAATAATAATAATAATAATAATAATAATAATAATAATAATAATAATAATAATAATAATAATAATAATAATAATAATAATAATAATAATAATAATAATAATAATAATAATAATAATAATAATAATAATAATAATAATAATAATAATAATAATAATAATAATAATAATAATAATAATAATAATAATAATAATAATAATAATAATAATAATAATAATAATAATAATAATAATAATAATAATAATAATAATAATAATAATAATAATAATAATAATAATAATAATAATAATAATAATAATAATAATAATAATAATAATAATAATAATAATAATAATAATAATAATAATAATAATAATAATAATAATAATAATAATAATAATAATAATAATAATAATAATAATAATAATAATAATAATAATAATAATAATAATAATAATAATAATAATAATAATAATAATAATAATAATAATAATAATAATAATAATAATAATAATAATAATAATAATAATAATAATAATAATAATAATAATAATAATAATAATAATAATAATAATAATAATAATAATAATAATAATAATAATAATAATAATAATAATAATAATAATAATAATAATAATAATAATAATAATAATAATAATAATAATAATAATAATAATAATAATAATAATAATAATAATAATAATAATAATAATAATAATAATAATAATAATAATAATAATAATAATAATAATAATAATAATAATAATAATAATAATAATAATAATAATAATAATAATAATAATAATAATAATAATAATAATAATAATAATAATAATAATAATAATAATAATAATAATAATAATAATAATAATAATAATAATAATAATAATAATAATAATAATAATAATAATAATAATAATAATAATAATAATAATAATAATAATAATAATAATAATAATAATAATAATAATAATAATAATAATAATAATAATAATAATAATAATAATAATAATAATAATAATAATAATAATAATAATAATAATAATAATAATAATAATAATAATAATAATAATAATAATAATAATAATAATAATAATAATAATAATAATAATAATAATAATAATAATAATAATAATAATAATAATAATAATAATAATAATAATAATAATAATAATAATAATAATAATAATAATAATAATAATAATAATAATAATAATAATAATAATAATAATAATAATAATAATAATAATAATAATAATAATAATAATAATAATAATAATAATAATAATAATAATAATAATAATAATAATAATAATAATAATAATAATAATAATAATAATAATAATAATAATAATAATAATAATAATAATAATAATAATAATAATAATAATAATAATAATAATAATAATAATAATAATAATAATAATAATAATAATAATAATAATAATAATAATAATAATAATAATAATAATAATAATAATAATAATAATAATAATAATAATAATAATAATAATAATAATAATAATAATAATAATAATAATAATAATAATAATAATAATAATAATAATAATAATAATAATAATAATAATAATAATAATAATAATAATAATAATAATAATAATAATAATAATAATAATAATAATAATAATAATAATAATAATAATAATAATAAATAAATAAATAAATAATCATAATAAAGTATCAAAATTGTTTATATTGTTTTTTAAATTATTTTTTAAAACCGTCGCTATAATTTCCTTTCGTCACTATAAGCTTCCCAGTCCCTATACTCCCAATGTAAAATACTGTTACTGAAACGAGTAACATTTAGGAACTTTTTTTATAAATACTAATATTAGTTAGAATCCCATATATGTTCAAGGCTTAATACAAGGATAATAGACAAACTGGTTCTTAAAGTTCAATTTTTTTATTGAACAGCTAAACACACACTCACATAATCTGGGCGGAGGTACATACATTCGAGAAGGTTTCATTGAACCCGTTAAATAAAATTTTTCGTATTATTATAGTGCAATATTAATGTAATTTAGGTAAAATTGTAGTTAAGAACCCACTAAATTTATTTATAATAGTTATTAATATTAACCTTGAACCCATTGATGCAAACTTCTAACTCCGCCCCTGCACATAATTCTACATTATATATCCATACCAAGACTTTAACCCCCAAACTTAAGGTTCGGAAGCACTTTTGCCAAACTACAATACCACTAGGCCATGGCCCACATGACTCGATCTCAATACAGAAAATAACTGCGGGGTGATAGTTAGGTTTTGATTTGGATGCTTATTCTAGTTCTTACAGAATGAGCTATGTTATAAAGTTAGTAGTTACAAAATAATAAAATATATTTATCTTTTAAAAAAATTGGTTGGGGTATTAATTGGGAGAGCAAAAGGCCCATAATGTCATAATTCAATCTATAAAAAAAAGATGTGTCCAGCTAGAAACATTTATAATAAGTGATTTTACACTCATAAACATTTAAATAAAAAACAAATGAATCAAATACAACAAGTTCATGATCCATAAGTAACCAATTACAAAAACATTAATAAGGAAACATATATATGATTCTAAGCAACAATAGATTTAAGAGTCTCTTCGAAATAAGGAACATCTTTATCTTCTAAGCATACATATGCATCAACTCCATTGCCTCCCGCGCCATCCATCATAAATAGTGAATTTTTCGTAATCAAGCTACCACGGTTAATCCAAACAGGCTTTCCGAAACCAAAGTTAGCTTCATAGAAAGGGAAGTTGCACCAACTGCTTGACATGATTACATTTGTCGTTCTTGGAATAGTGGTTAAAAGCGAATAGGAATTCAGAACCATCGTTTGCCCTTCCTCGTGATCAAGTCGTAGCTTTGAGTAGCAATCTATGGCATTCCTGGTAGTATCTCTTATAACATTTGCCAATGCTTGAGTAGTTTCAACACTACTTTCGCATTTTGTAGCTAATATCCCACAAAGATTCCCACAAGAATCTTTGGGTATCAGGGTTTCGGTTCTTCCCCTCAGGTTTATCGGCTGAACAAGAAAGGAATCTCTTGGATGACCTTGTGTTCTTCGATTAATCTTGATAAGAACGTTGCATATGAGCGCCGACAATATTTGTACCTTTGACCAGTACTGTTGGGTACCATTGATCAGCATTGTGGTTTTCTCCTTCAGTTTCGATATCTCACCATTGTTGAATGAAAGTTTCTTGGTGACAAACTTGTTTAGCATCTCATCACTTCTTGATCTTGAAAGTCCTATTTGAATGGAAGACAACCCACGAGGTGGGAAGAATGAGAATGAGTTAAAACCCGACCCGTTAATGAAATGGGCATCATTTTCTTGCCGACTTATAGAAGCCCAATGATTCAGAAACATACAAAGAGTAGAGGCATCAACAATCCTATGGGAAGCACTTACAGCAAGTGCTACACCTCCACACTCAAAGGTCGTCAACTGAACCAAGAGTATTGGGTCAGTAACATCGTCAACAGCTCCCCTTGCAGACGGCATAAATTCATCAATTAACCTTATGTTCACATTCGGATCAAGAATATGTTCGAGTTTGATGTTGGTTTTGGCATACTTAAACTCGACACCTTGGTCGTTACAGTCAACGACATGAAGTTCTTGAAGATATCTACCAGCAAGAGGGTAGAATTGTGGTAAGGTTTTCTCGAGCGAGCTTTCTAGCTGGGAAACAAACTTTAAGTGATTGCTATCGACAGAGAAGAAGAGAGCAACGCTTATATTTACCCTGGGAATCAACTCATCGATTGAGCTTATCTTGTAGTGACGGAGAGTTGCAGGAGTTGAAGTGACAGGTTTAACGAATTTCTTTGATTGAATTTCGATATTCATTGCCATTATCTCTTCACAAACTCCAAGGCTTATTTCGAGTGGTGATTATTACGAGTTTTGCTCAAGGTATGGCATACATTTATAAGGCTATATGTATTAATTACCAGCGCACATTTATAAGGCTATATGCCGCACGTTTTATAACGCTATATATGTATTGTGTGGTTGAGTTATTATTATTATTTATTTAAATATTCAATGGTTGAGTGGTTGAGTTATTATTATTATTTAGAGTAAATTACAAAAATCGTTACTGTGTTTTGCAAAAAAAGTAACATCTTTGTTCCTTTATAATCAAAAAGTACAGGAATCGTCCATGTGGTTGACATTTTGTAACACTTTTGGTCCATGTGGTTGACAATTTGTAACACATTTGGTCCTTTAGACAAACGTCAGTTTAATTTTCTGTTAAAGGTCCCCTCATGTGCCTTGCACATGAGGGTATTATAGTCTTTTTACCACTAATCCTTGTAACCAAATGCTAAAATGCACCCTACCAACTCTCTTTTATTAGTCTCTCTCCCTGCTCTCGACTCTCTCTCTCTGCTCTCGACACCAACAGCCACCACCATCATCATCGTCACCCATAGCCACCACTATCATCATCGTCACCCACAGCCACCAACATCATCATCGTCACCCACAGCCACCACCATCATCATCGTCACCCACAACCACCACCATCATCATCGTCTTGCTCCTAATCCGCCGCATGTAGAACGAACCGCCGCCACCGCAAAGACCACCAGATCTGAACAAACTGTCGCCTGGACCGTCGCCTTGTCACAACCACCACGTCGCCGCCCCCTGTTTCACAACCACCACCGTCCATATATGAAGATCTGTTACCACCGATGATTTCTTGGGATTTAGGTTTCGAGCAGATCTGCTACCACCGCTACTTGTGTCTGCCCTCAATTGATCAGATCTAGGTTTTTCTCCATCGCTACTAATGCCTTCGAGCAGATTTAAGGTGGAAATACATTGAACTTGTTGTTCTTCATCTGGATCGAGTTGGGGTTATAGGGGTTTATACTCAGTCAACTACCCTCTGTCACTTGCTCCTTGTAGATCTAGAGGCGTATATGTTTTTAAGCAAAATCAGAATGTGTTCTTCATCGTTTTCAGGTTCTAGTGTGAATGTATTCAAGTTTTAAATGAAATCGTGTTTGTTTCTTATGCTTCACTCATCTCTTTCTTTCTCATATATGTTTTAGCTTTTTGAGTCACGCTTTTTTGTTCTTCAAAATCAACTGTATGTATTCAGGTGTTCTTGTATGTTAATCTATTTAGGTAAATTTAGGGTTATGTAAATTTACGCTTTTAGGTTTTTGGAAATTCTTCATCTGGAACTTCACGCTTTTGGGTTTTTGGTTATGTAAATTTAGGGTTGATCTGTTGTTGTTCTTCATGTGGAAATTCATTGATCTGTTATTGTTCTTCATCTGAAAATTCATTGAACAAATCTCTGATTAAATTTTGTTGGTGTTGATATGATGTTCTTCATCTGGAAATTCATTGAGAGACGAGAGAGAGAGAGAGAGAGAGAGAGAGAGTAAGAAAGAGAGTTGGTAGGGTGAAAGCTTGTTTGGAAACATGGATTGGTGGAAAAAAGACCAAAATACCCTCATGTGCAAGGCACATGAGGGGCCTTAACAGAAAAGTTAACTGTCGTTTGCCTAAAGGACCAAAAGTGTTACAAAATGTCAACCACGCGGACGATTTCTGTACTTTTTGATTATAAAGGACCAAAGGTGTTACTTTTTGCAAACCACAGGGACGATTTTTGTAATCTACTATATTATTTATTTAAAGATTCAATGGTTGAGTTTTTATTATTATTTATCTAAAGATTCAATGGTGGTTGAGTTTTTATTATTATCTATTTAAAGATTCAATAATACTCGCATGTGAAAATAGGAATGATTTTAGATCTTCCTAGTCAATCTTTTACTCATCGGATCAAAACATGTGTCAGAATTAAGAAAAAAGATAAAAAAAAACTAGCCGACTCCACTTCATTGGGTCTGTACAAAATGAGATACAATACGATATAGCCGGTTAGCCACCAACCTGTTGGAGTATGCCCACTGACGCACGTACGCCATTAGGATCACTGCCATTATAGTGTGGGCCTATTGGGTCACACGCCGGGGATCAATCCTGACAGCAATGAAAGATGAGGGACTGAAAGTGTCATAGTGGAGAAGTTGGTGTGCAAGAAGATTACGCGACGCGGCGTCCGTTAGGCTACACGACGCGGTGTCTCCGCGGCGCGGAACCTTACGGGCATGTGGCGCAGAATCTGTCTGACAGCATGCAACTTTTGTCTCCCACCTCCCTTTTTAGCCAATGCATGGCCTTGCTTTTCTTGGCCGGCCTTAGGGAGATTAAAGAGTCTTTTTGGCTCATTTTGACAGTAAGAATTCGGATCTAACTCTCTCTCAATTTTCTCTCTTGAAAATATGGTTTTTCTCACATACACTTAGAGCTCTATGGTGGGTTTCATATGAGAGTGCATGTGAGCGATTTGGTCCAGGAGTAGAAGGAAGGATTGTTGTTCTTGTGTGGATTCAAGGCTTTGAAGTCCACACAAGCTTGCTAGTATAAGTGGATTGAGGAAACCCGGGGTGGATCAACGATAGAGAGAAGCTTCATTTGAGCTTCTTGTCATCACCATCTTCTTCTACAGGTTGTTGGAGCTAAGGAGAAAGGTATATCTTATTTCTCTTCCTTTTACATGTTGCAAATACTAGTTATAGAGTTTGGTCCTCTTTTGGGTTTTATGCATTGCATGCTTGTACCATGGCTTTCCTCTTTTGTTTTCTTGCTTCCGCTATGTTCTGGAAAACCCAACACAACCAAGATCACTAAGGGTAATAAGCCGGATGATAACCAAATCCCGCGAAGGAATTAAAAAACAGATGGAGGTTGTGATTGTGTAGGATAAAAGATCGGCCCAAGCCCAGCAGGCATCGGGTTGAAACTCTAACCAATATTCGCCCCGGTCGGACCATAAAGACCAGGAGGCCTAGATGCCTGTGGAACGGGTCGGTGAAGTGGCATAAAAGGCATTGTGTTAGTCGGAACAGCAGCTCGAGGAAACTGGTTTACTTTGGGCTTCTTTGGAACCTTGTTTACTTTTGGCTTCTTTGGCTTTGTTGGTGTCGGTTGCTTCTTCAATACAGTTGGTGTTGCTTGTTGTTTTCTGCCTTCCTTATCATTCTTTAGTTTATTTACAGGAGCTCGTTTTGTAAACTCGAGTTCCTTTACTAAATCATCCACGCTACCTTTGGGTACTCTAAGTTACACTCATTAATGCATTTGATAATAGACTTCAACTCCTGGATTTATTTCAGTGTTTCCTCATTCTAAATACAAAGAGTTGAAAAAAGAAGTGAAATTTAAGTGGTATTCTTTAGATCTTTGAATCTTTATAAAGAATATATGTTAATGAATATGAAATTGTGCAAACCTGTGGAAATATAAGTGGTGATCTTTGAATCTTTATAAAGAATAAATGTTAAGGAATATGAAATTATGCAAACTTTTGGAAATTTCTCTCCCTTCTTGCGTAACTCTTCAATAATCCTCATAGACGTCGTTTTTCGCTCTTTCAAGAGATGGACTGGTGGAAACTCGTCAGTTTTTTGAAATTCAATGTAGTACACAGCAGCTACATGCATGCCTTTGCTAATGAGTTTCTGAATCAGATCTGCACATGTGTTGTTGGAATTTATATAGAATCAACTTGAATGTTGTCAAGTTGTTCTTGTCCCACATAGCAAGGGGGAGAAACTTTTGGTGCGTATATAAGGGATTTCTCTCCCTTAGTATTCAAACCAAAATGGTGGGGGTCTAGTAGGGGTATCCCCACACGCGCGCCGAGCCGTGAGCCGCGTGCCCGCGAGTGGCGAGTGTTGGCGCACTTTGCACTTTGCACTTTGCATCATCGCTAGGAGTTAAGGAGCTTTTCTTTTTCCGTAAAGTGGGTCGGGTAGCGGGTATTCGATCCAAGCAGCAGATGGATCGGGTAGGATCCGGTTTGTTGAGCAGTTGCGTGGAGGAGGGGTCAGCCCGCGAAGTGCGGAAGTTGCGTGTGTATTCGATCCAAGCAGCAGACGGGTAGCGTAGGACCCGGTTTGTTGAGCAGTTGCGTGGAGGAGGGGGTCAGCCCACGAAGTGCGGAACTGCCCCCGAATCTTGGAACTGGTGGCGGTGTTGGGTCGCCTATAAAACCGACTCCAGCCTCCTTCCTGCTGCATGTTGGATTATGTGCAGAGATAATTAACGGGCATATTGTATCCAATGTTATATGAGACTAAAGGGTCACACTGCTACACACTCAATTCAGAACAGTTGGTTTTCACCATAAATCTGTGTGGAAATAATTAATTAGTTAGATTAATTATTTAAGAGAAAAAGGAAATAATTAATCAGTTAGATTAATTAAAGAGATAAACGAATAATTAATCAGTAGTATTAATTATTGAAAAGAGAGATATAAATAATTATCCAGTTTTGGATTAATTATTAGAAAGGAATAAATAATAAATAGTTATTTATTATTTAAAGGGAATTAAATATTAAGTTTTAATATTTAACGGACCAGTTAATTAATAGTTAATTAATTAACTAGTAAAGTCCAGGGGGTCAAAGTGAAGAGATTGAAAGTTTAATTAAAACCAGTGGGCTTTTAATTAAACAGGCTTCGGTCCATTCTAATCCTTATATAATCCTTAAGCCTTAAGGTTTAAGAGATATGAGACAAGGGTTAACCTAGCCACCATAACACACTCTCTCACTCTCGATCTCGGCCTTCTCTCTCTCTCGTCGCACGCCGATCTCTCTCTTGGCTTGTCTCTCTCTCGTCGAAGTCAAAGGCAAAACACCAAGGGTGTTTTGCGCAACAATTGATCGACGCAAGGCAAGTACACACACACATTCTCGTTTTTGAGAATTGAAGACTTGGTGATCCAGGAGCGGTCTAGCAGCCAGTTCAATCGGAGGTGCAGTAGTGGTGGACTATCTTTAGCAATCCTAAAGTCTTCTGATCAGGTATATTGTTATGACCTTTTCTATGGATTGTTTTGCAAGAAACTATGTTGATCATGTAAGTTTAAAGATCCTAACCCTTTTAGGGGTTTAGAGGGTTGTGTTTAATCCAGTTCCGCTTTTAGGATTGAACCAGTGGAATCAAGCCCAGGTTTGACCAGTTTGAGTCATATGGTGGTTTGGTCAAGTTCAAAACCCTTCAGTGGTATCAGAGCCTCGGCTCTATGATCCATAGTTTCTAGTTTGATCTGTTTTAGATTAAGGTTTTATTCTTGATTCTCTATTTATTCTTGGTTTTTTCGAAAATCATAGAAGGTAGCAAAACAGTTTGTTTTTGTTATCAGTTTTATCCTATTAGTCAGAATTAAGATAAAATTAAACAGTTTGTTTAATTAGTTAAACCTAGTTAGTTGGTTTGTTTGATAGTTATATGATCTTCTACATCTTATTTTTCTTCTCCTCTGTTTTTCGAAAACCATAGAAGGATAAAACGAGTTTTCTGTTTTTTATCCAGTTTATAAAAGGTTTGATTTTAACCAGTTAGGTTTAAACCAAGTTTGTGTTTAAACGGTTAAAAAGGATAAACTTTTATCTAAAACTAGATTTTGACTAGTTTTTTTTAAATTTTTGTTTAAAAGGTTGAATTCAAGTTTTAGAATAATTAATTATTAATAAAACAAGTTTTTGTTAAAATTAATAATTGATAGTTTTTTGGTTTTTGATTTGAATCCAGTTTTTAATCAATATATTAAAACAGTTAGTTTTAATAGGTTAAAAAGGATTTAAAATATTTTTGTTAAATTGGAAAACGCGAACTGAAACCGTGACCATAACTGTTAGCGGTGCTAAAAGAGGTTTAGCGGCGCTAAGAGGAGTTAGCGGCGCTAAGCCCAGTAAACTGCGGCCTAGTAATGTTGGCCCAAGTTAGCGGCGCTAAGGCCTAATGGGCTTCGGCCCAAGGGGTTTTGGCCCAAGGAAGTTTTTGAAGGGTTTTGTAGGGTATAAAAACATGCACAGCGGAATAAAAACCCCCTCCAGTGATCTCATCTAACTCGTACAGAAACTAAAAGAGGAAGAGGGTTAGAAAGTTATACCTTTATGCAAACAAAACTTTCTTTTAAGCCTCTAGACAGCTGCAGGTTATCCACCGCTACTGCACCACCTCGAACTGGCTGCTAGACCGCCTAAGGATTAAACCTTGGATCAAAATCGAGACCCACGTGCGTGTGTGTGTATGCGTCGCCGCCGGCCACCGCCCTTGGTGGTCGGTTTCTTCTTGCGCCGCCGAAGGAAGGAGAGAGGGAGGGAGAGAGCACTAAGGGTTATTACTTTTTAACTTGTAATTGTCTAATGTAATTAATCAAGGCTATTGAAGTTTATATATAATAAACCTTATTAGGCCAAGTCCATTTAATTAAAGCCCAGCTTTAATTAAACTATTAAGCAATTACATAAAGTATACCTTGACCTTTCTAATTAATTAATAACTATTAATTAACTGGTCCTGTTAATATTTAAAACAAATATTAACTTCTCCTTTTAAATAATAAATAACTTTTATTATTTTTCTCTTTCTAAATAATTAATTAAACTATTAATTATTGTCATACACAAACAGGTAAAATCCAAAAGGTTCTAATTGGGTGTCCAGCGGTGTGATCCTTTAGTGTCACATAGTATTGGACACGATAATACATGTTATCTATCTCTGCACATAATCTAACAGACTCCCACTTGTGCAAGATACGTAACACTCCTTGTACATCGTTGGCCTAAGGAGGTCCCTAGCCAGACACTTAGGTTAACCAGACTATGAGATCTCTTACATCTAGAGATATAATCCAAACCTTGGATTATCTAGGCTTTTCCTTTTGCATCGCGATATTCCGTAATGTGAGTAATTGACATGGAGCAGGGATCTCATCTAATACTCAGATTTTCTCGACTCTGATTTCGACACTCTGTAGTTACGGTTTCCCGAATGAATAACTATCATTCTAACCGAGCGCGGCCACGCATTTTCAGTAGTCTTAATCGTCGAAGAGCTCATAAAATATCTCTCCTAAAAAGGAGGTGCAAATCCCATCTTGACTATTTGCAATTTGAGCACATGGCTTCCGCTGCACCTAGACAAGCCCCTTATGATCACCCTGTTACGGCGTGACGTTAGAACATGCTAAAGTACAGAAGTTACCACGCCCCAAACCAAATATCTCAGGTCTAAGGACAACCTATCAAGTTTACTTATGTTAACGCTCCATGAAGTAAACTCGATGTGGATCACCCCAATATTTATCCCCTGATAAATATCTATGAATATTTGGTCACAACCTTGTGCTTTTACTCATACCCGAATAAATCATCAAATATTCATAATAGCGTTACCTCCCTAATGTAGCTCCCACTACATTAAGTAGCTACGGGCATTTAGACAATTCATAACTTGACTTGTCAAGGATAGGTTAAACATGCTAAAAAATGGACAACTATGAAACATTATGCAAATACCTCCTATTTCAATCCCATGAAATGTAAATACATAATAAAAAGTTTCAAGTTACATCCATAGTAATAATCAAAAACAATAACTAGCTGCTATGTTCCAAGTACTGCATTCCTATAGAACTCGCATGCCTCTAATGCTTAGCCCTAGCTAGCGGCTTCGTCAACGGGTCAGCAACGTTGTCGTCCGTCAATATCTTTTGCAATCTAATATCATCTCTTCCAATGATCTCTCGGATGAGGTGATATTTCCTGAGTACGTGCCTAGTCCGCTGATGATCTCTAGGCTCTTTAGCTTGCGCTACAGCCCCTGAGTTGTCACAGAATATATCGATCGGTCTAGAGATACTGTCAACAACTCTAAGATCCGAGATAAAATTCTTCAGCCAGACAGCTTCCTTTGCCGCATTACTTGCCGCAATATACTCTGCCTCTGTAGTAGAATCTGCTATTGTAACTTGCTTCTGACTCTTCCAAGATATGGCTCCTCCGTTTAGGGTAAAGACAAATCCTGACTGCGACCTGAAGTCGTCTCTGTCGGTATGGAAACCAGCATCAGTGTAACCAGTTACACTGAGCTCATCCATCGAACCTCCATATACTAGGAATATGTCTTTCGTCCTTCTTAGATACTTGAGAATAATCTTGACGGCTACCCAATGGGCTTCACCAGGATTTTGCTGATATCTACTCGTGACACTGATAGAATAGGCAACATCGGGTCTAGTACATAGCATGGCATACATAATTGAACCAACTGCCGGGGCATATGGTATCAATTTCATCTTGTTCTGATCTTGACTAGACACAGGACATTGAGCCTTGCTCAAAATCGCGCCAGATTGCATAGGAATAAATCATTTCTTGGATCCATCCATCTTGAATCTTTTCACGACTTTGTCAATATAAGTACTTTGACTAAGTCCGATAAGCCGCTTAGATCTATTCCTATAGATCTTTATACCTAGTATATAAGCAGCTTCTCCCAAGTCTTTCATCTGGAAACATTTACCTAACCAGGATTTACTCCTTGTAATACTGGTATATTGTTTCCTATTAACAGTATGTCGTCTACATACAAGGCTAGGAAGGTTACCGCGCTTCCACTGAATTTAGTGTAAACACACGACTCGAACTCACTTTTGGTCAAACCAAACTCTTTGATGCGCTCATCAAAGTGTAAGTTCCAGCTCCTAGATGCTTGCTTTAGTCCATAAATGGATTTAAGCAACTTGCATACTTTATTAGGGTTCTTTGGATCTGCAAAACCATCCGGTTGTATCATATATACATCCTCTGTCAGTTTCCCGTTAAGGAAAGCGGTTTTGACATCCATCTGCCATATCTCATAATCAAAATATGCTGATATGGCCATAAGAATCCTAATAGTCTTAAGCATTGCCACTGGGGAAAAAGTTTCATCATAGTCAACACCATGAGTTTGCGTGAAACCTTTTGCCACTAGCCTTGCTTTAAAAGTATGCACCTTTCCATCCATGTCTGTCTTCTTCTTGAAGACCCATTTGCACCCAACAGCTTTACTGTGTTGAGGAAAATCTATTAACTCCCAAACTTGGTTGTCATACATGGATTGCATCTCTGCCTTCATGGCTTCTAGCCATTTCTCAGATTCTAAACCTGAGGCAGCGTCTAGGTAGGTAGTGGGTTCTAATAGATCCCCTTCGTCTTGAGCAACTAGGAATCCCAGATACCTATCTGGCTTATTACGAGGCCTACTAGACCTGCGAAGGTCTTGTGTTTGCACCTCTTCCTCAACCACAGACTCGGGTTGAGGTTCAATAATTCTCTGTTGAACTACAGGTTCAACTATCGGTGGTGGTGTAATCTCCTCCTCTTTAATTTCTTGAAGCTCTATTTCTTTTCTTGGAGTCTCTGAGTTTAGAAACTTCTCTTCCAAAAACACCCCTTTACGAGCAACAAAGACTTTGTTCTCATCTGGGTTGTAGAAATAGTATCCCATGGTTTCCTTGGGATAGCCCACGAAGATACACTTATCTGATTTGGGATTGAGTTTATCCGTGAATGTTCGCTTGACATACACCTCACATCCCCAAACCTTCAGAAAATACATTTTGGGCTTTTTCCCCATCCAAACCTCGAACGGTGTCTTTTCAACCGATTTGGTTGGAACCCGGTTCAGCATGAACGCTGCTGTCTCGAGTGCGTGTCCCCAAAACGACAATGGTAGTGAACTTCGACTCATCATTGATCGTACCATGTCAAGCAGTGTATGATTCCTCCTTTCTGATACACCATTCATCTGAGGTGTATACGGAGGTGTGAGTTGTGAAACAAACCCACATTCCTTCAATTGATCGTCGAATTCCTGACTCAGATACTCGCCACCTCGATCCGACTGAAGCGACTTTATCTTCTTGTCCAGCTGATTTTGTACCTCATTCTGAAACTGTTTGAACTTGTCAAAACTTTCAGATTTAAGTCTCATGAGGTAGACATAACCAAACCTATTGAAGTCGTCAGTAAAGGTTATGAAGTACCGGTATCCTCCTCTAGCCTCCGGAGTAAAAGTTCCGCACACATCTGTGTGTATAATCCCTAATAACTCGCTGGCCCTTTCATTCTCACTGTTGAAAGGCTACTTTGTCATTTTACAAGACAAACAAGATTCGCAAACATCATATGACTCCAAGTCAAATGGTTCTAGAATTCCGTCATCTCGGAGCTTCTCTATGCGTTTCTCGTTTATATGTCCTAAACGACAATGCCAGAGGTAAGTTTGATTCAAGTTACTCTTGGATCTCTTACTTATATGATAGATGTCTTTGTTATCTAGATTTAGCGTATATAGACCATTTTCTGGAGTAGCTTTAAAGAAGAGAATATCATTTTTAAAACATGAAATAACATTTTCATTCATAACATAAGCAAATCCACGGTCTATTAGTAAATCAAACGAGATAACATTTTTAATTAGTCTTGGAACATAATAACAAGGTTCTAGTTCTAAGACCATGCCCGAGGGCAAACTAAGACAATATGTCCCTACACCTTCGGCACCAACCATGGAGCCTTCGCCTACCCGCAGGTCCATATCTCCTTGTCTCAGCTTCTTACTTCTCTTGAATCCCTACAAATGATTGCATATGTGATGACCACATCCGGTATCCAATACCCATGATTCATAAGAAGTAGTAAGACAATCTATCATAAAGATACTTGTATCATTGGGCGAACCAATGCCCAGCTGATCTATGTCGAGTGAGTGCTCGCATGAATCCTTGCTACCACAGTCTGGGCAACAAATTTCTCCAAGTTCTTCCAGCCATTCATCCTCCTGCATAGGGTCCACAACAGTTGACTCTAGCTGCTTTGGATTCAACTCATCGCTAATGCACATAAGGATTTCATGCAAACCCTGCGACAGTCATCTCAAAATCTCCGAGGACATACATTACTCTTTTCTGGTAATAGTCCGACAAGGAACCGAACAAGAGCATAACTAGCTCATGTGGTTTTGATTTTGATCCAAAACTCTCATAGCAATCTAAGAGCCTTCTCATGTTAATGAGATGATCGCTAATAGGCTGACTTTCTTCCATCTTGGCTGAAAGAATTTCCCACATCAATAGCATGCGACATATCCGTTCACTAAACTTGAACTTCTGCTCCAGTCCTTGAACAACCTCGTAAGATGACCTCTCACGGAGATCGTCCGTAAACTTGGATGATGCGGTGAGAACGAGAATCGAAATAACATCAGATTCGTCAGCCAGATACTGATAGTAAGTGTCATACTCACTATCCTGGGCATCTACTCCTGGTCGCTCTGGAGGCAATGTCTCAATGATGTGAAGCTTTCCCTGTGCATCCAAAACATTTTTCAGATGCATCTTCTAAACAGCAAAGTTTGGACCTGAAAGCTTCCACTTGCTAGTGATGAGACTTAGAGACTCTCTTGGTGAATAAAACGGAATAACAGATATAATAGACATCTACAGAAAAAGAAAAAAGATAAAACCGATTCAGTATTGATTATATCTTCTAATAATTATTACCTTTTAACAAAAATTATTAGACTAGGATCCATATTTCACATTTCCCGATGCAAGGTTTGGGCACTTCCCACCGGGACAATGCTATTTCTGAAGGTAAGAACTATACCAATCGTATCCTAACTGGACACAACTCCTAGATCCGCGGGACATCGGTTACGAGAACCGTGCAAGTTTAGTCCCTCTAGTGCATTTTGGGCCGGGACTCCCGATTATCACCAAAATAGATCGCACCACCTAAGACATTGTGAACTCTGGCCAGGACTCCTGATTATCGCAGAGTCTTTCACACCCTCCCCCGCAATGGTTTGAACCCGAATGCCCAAGGTTTGGTCACTTCCGACACCCGAGTATCGTTTAACAGGAAAGGTGTACCATTAGGTGAGTAGTACACTGATCTAAGATTTTTCTAAAAAGGATTTCCAAGTTTTTGACGAGAAAAACTTTAATGCCAGTTTTCTTTTTAAAACATCTGTTTAATAATTAACTATTATTAAAACCCTTGTTTTATTTCATCGTGTTAATCACAACCACGCATATATAAAATATGTGAAGAAATAAAATAACCACAAACATCTATGCCTTAGCCTTGTCCTTAACTAATGTCGGTTTCGTGAGCCACACGAAAAACCCGACGGTCAAAACCTAAGTGGAAAAACACAACACACATGGCATGGCGTTCTAAAGCTCCCACTGGCTCCAGCATCCAATCCTGCTCCCTGCTCCTTGGTTCTTGGTTCTTGTATCAGCTACATATTTATTCTAATAATCTATTCTATTCTAAAAAAACTAAAAACTAGAAATATTATAAAATTACAAGATGATCAAAGGCACGCAGGCCCGCTAATCTAAAACTTTTACAAAATAGAATAGAGGTTGTAAGTGGCACGCAGGCCTCCCCACACCATAGAATAATAAATCCAAAACAACCACAAGTGCAAGAAACTAAACAATCCACAAGGTCTAGGGCTCGGCTATGACATCCCAAACATGTACTAATATATGAAAGTTAAACAAGCAACTAATTTCTAATTATTCATCTCGATGAAAAACTACTGATTTTAACAAACTGTTAAAACCCCTATATTGTTTTTATGTTATTTGCAATAAATATATATATTTCAAGTTTTGTACTTTGATAATTAATCAAAAACTCAAATATAATATTTAAACCTTAAATTAAAATAACAATTGTATTTCAATTTAATATTGACCACAAATATCTGAACCGCGAGCTGGGCCAAATATTTAAACTTGGTCATTGATTGTAATCGGACCGGGAAACAAAAAAAACTGGGCCGAGGCCCAAAAGAGCCTTTAGCGCCGCTAACCCTAGCCGCTAAACCCAATCTGGGCCGCAGACCTCCTGGGTCGTGGTTCTCTGGGCAGAAGCCCACCACAAAAATTAGCACCGCTATCTGCAACGCTTTCGCGCCGCTAACTGCGCCGCGATCGCACCGCTAACCCTATTCTACGGTCGACCGCCGTAAAAACCGCCGCCGACCTTCGGCAGCCGGCGACTGCCGTCTCGACCTGAGACCGCCGCCGACCTATCCCGTGGACTGCTACCCCAAACTGAGGCCGCTGCCGGGAAGTGGTGGTTGATTTCTTGTCATCGCAAATAACAACAATAAAAAAACAGATTTAATTTTAAAAAATTAAATCTAACAATCTTTTATCAAAAGTTTATTCAATAAAAATCATAACTTGACTTTTATTATTCTGGATAATTTAAAAAAAAACTTTTTCCTTGATAAAAGATAGTCCTTTTTCATCAAAATAAAAAAGAAACATACCTAGTCTCCTACGAGGTTAGAAGTGGCTCTGATACCACTGAAGGGTTTTGTAGGGTATAAAAACATGCACAGCGGAATAAAAACCCCCTCCAGTGATTTCATCTAACTCGTACAGAAACTAAAAGAGGAAGAGGGTTAGAAAGTTATACCTTTATGCAAACAAAACTTTCTTTTAAGCCTCTAGACAGATGCAGGTTATCCACCGCTACTGCACCACCTCGAACTGGCTGCTAGACCGCCTAAGGATTAAACCTTGGATCAAAATCGAGACCCACGGCGTGTGTGTGTATGCGTCGCCGCCGGACACCGCCCTTGGTGGTCGGTTTCTTCTTGCGCCGCCGAAGGAAGGAGAGAGGGAGGGAGAGAGCACTTAGGGTTATTACTTTTTAACTTGTAATTGTCTAATGTAATTAATCAAGGCTAATGAAGTTTATATATAATAAACCTTATTAGGCCAAGCCCGTTTAATTAAAGCCCATCTTTAATTAAACTATTAAGCAATAACATAAAGTACCCCTTGACCTTTCTAATTAATTAATAACTATTAATTAACTGGTTCTGTTAATATTTAAAACAAATATTAACTTCTCCTTTTAAATAATAAACAACTTTTATTATTTTTCTCTTTCTCAATAATTAATTAAACTATTAATTATTATCATACACAAATAGGTAAAATCCAAAAGGTTCTAATTGGGTGTGCAGCGGTGTGATCCTTTAGTGTCACATAGTATTGGACACGATAATACATGTTATCTATCTCTGCACATAATCTAACAGTTTTCGGTCCGGTGGGTCTTCGACCCAAGAGGGTCTCGGCCCAATAGGTTTCTCGGGTTGACGGGAGATGTTGGCCCAAATTGTTTTTCCGGATTAATACAAAAAGGACTATTAATTTTTAAGTTATAAAATTAATAAGATGTTATATATATTTTAATTAGTTTAGTTAAAATATATATTTTAGACTTTTATTTATTATGACTAGTTTAGTCATTTTAAATAAAATTCTAAAAGGACAAAGTTTATATAATAAGATGGAGAATTAAACAAGATAATTTTTAATTGACCAAAAGTTGTCGGTTTTAAGTTATTGGATTACTAGTAATAAAATCCAACATAAGTTTTTTCATTCAAGTTTTGAATGAGATCGAGTTTTTTGAAGTTTTTGTTAGAAAACTATTTTTGGTCAGATAATTTTTTTTATTTAGAAGATCATAATTCTCATTTTTGGTTAATAGGTATTAATCAAAGGGTAAATGAGAAAGTTTAAACAAATCAGGTTGTGTGCTTAACAGCACAGTTTATTGTTTATATATTATAACTGCGTGGTTGACTTTTATATATATATAGTGCTTATATATAATTGCGTGGTTGTGATAGCTATAGTTTTGCCGACTTAGGACTCGTTTTTCCTTTTCTTCTTTTATTTTGGTTTTTGGGAAGGCTTGCGTGCCAATTACAATCCCTTTCTTACTTGTAATATTGTACTGGTTCGGGGAGGCCTGCGTGCCACTTACAACCCCATTCAATATTGTATTTGTAATATACTAGAAATAGTTTAATCCCTTAACCAAGGTGGACTCCAAGAAGGTAACAAGATAAATGGTGTTCTATACGCGTAGCACGGATACTTCGGGGAGGTGTCAAGGCTAGTGGGAGCAGCATATCAAGAAAGACGAATCCAAGTCATTTTATCCTTAGGTTTGACCTTAGGATTAGTTGGCAAAACTATAGGGCTTTATATGCTTTCTATTATTATCTGCGTGGTTGTGATTCTTTTATTTACTGTTTTCATATTTGCATATGATATGTTTGTGATGGTAAATAAAAAGGGATTTAATAACAGGTTGTTATTAAACAGAGAAAAACCATGTTTTATGACAAACTATAATACGACTACAGGTTGCTAGTCGTGTTAGTTAATTTTTTACAAATTTAGAGTTTTGTCAAGGATATAAGTTTGGAACTTATAAAGATCGTTTTGTGCACCTAGTTTAGGTACACATATGAATCGTATTTTTAAAACAGTTAGTTTTGAAATGGTTTTTCAAAAACTGGAAAATTAAGTTTTTTAACTTAATAAAACCTAAGAAAATCTTAAATCAGTGTGCTACGCACCTAATGGTACACCCTTACTGTTAAACGGTACTCGGGTGTCGGAAGTGCCCAAACCTTGGGCATCCGGGTTCAAACCATTGCGGGAAGGAGCATGAAAGATTCTGCGATAATCGGGAGTCCCGGCCAGAATTCATGCTGTCTTAGGTGGTGCGATCTATTTTGGTGATAATCGGGAGTCCCGGCCCAAAAAGCACTAGAGTAGAGTTAAACATACTAGACTGGGTCTAAGTGCTCTACGAGGTCCTAGGAGTCGTATCAGTTGGGTACGATTGGTACAGGGTGTTACCTACCAGAAATAGCATGACTTGGCGGGAAGTGCCCAAACCTTGCGTCAAGTATGTGAAATATGGGTCCTATGTCTAATATATATTGTTTACGGGTTTGATGATATATGATTAGAAAGTATATTTGCAATTACTAATTAAACCGGGTTTTAATTTGTAGATGGCAACCAACGTTAGTAGTACCAACAACCTCTCTCTCCGCTCCATTCTTGAAAAGGACAAGCTTATCAGTCCTAACTTTCTCACATGGGAGAGAAATATCCGGATCATGCTTAGGCACGAGAGAAAATGGTATGTCCTAGAACAACCTCTAGGAAATCCTCCTGCCAGTAACGTTAGGGCAGACGTCAGGGAGGATTTTCAGAAGCGCTCAAATGACGTCCTAGACGTCAGCTGCCTCATGCTCGCAACTATGAGTTCAGAGTTACAGTCGAGCATGATGGAAACTCCTGCCTATGACATGATCCACCAGCTGAGGGACATGTTCCAGGAGCAAGATCGTACAGAGCGTTATGATGCCACCAGGGAATTTAACTCGTGCAAGATGGCTAAGGGGACCTCGGTCAGTAACCACGTCATAAAAATGAAAGGTTACATGGACCACCTAGAGCGACTTGGGCACCCAGTTCCGTTGCAGCTAGCAACGGATACGATACTCAACTCGTTGTCGGATGACTATAAGCCTTTTATAGTCAACTACAACATGAACAACATGGAGAAATCCGTGGCTGAGTTGCACTCAATGCTCAAGACTACTGAGCAGAGTATCGGGACCAAGTCTAAGGACATTCTCATGGTGGGTCATGGCGGGCATAAGAAGAGGAAGGGGCACAACGGAAAGGGAAAGGGCAAGGCCCAGCCCAGCCCAGCCAGAATGTACCCAGGGCTAATAACGACAACAAGGGCAAGAAGCCGAAGCCGAACAAAGCAAGAACCGAGAATCGGTGCTTCAGGTGCGGTGAGGCCGGACATTGGAAACGAGATTGTCCGAAAGGTCACGAGGCAGGAGGCAAGTCTGGCTCCTCAGGTATTGCGTGATTAGCTTCTTTGTCACTTTCCACTTGTAAAAGTTTTTACGAGTATTCTAACGTCCTGCAATCGTTTATTGTAGGAGGAGAAGGAAAGTGATGCGGCCCGGCATAAAGAGATCCTACGTGTAGCATGCGGATATTATTAATAATTTTTATTTCCTAGTTTATTAAACTCTTTTAAGTTTATTTGAACTTTTGTTTATGGAAACTTTTTGGTTTGAGTTTTATGGAAATTTTAATTATTTAGTTCATATCCGTGCACGTGTTCTTATTTTATGAATAAGGATTAGTCCAGTTGTGACTAAAAGAATACCAATAAGTTAAAGCTTTGACTTGATTGGTGATTCATAATAATCTTATGCTATGATTTGTTGTAGTTACGTAAATGCCGGCTCCATTATTTAAAATACTTAAATGAACAAGTATTGTTTATAAAATTAGATAGTTTTTCTAATTTAACAAGTATTTAAGTTTTTATGAAAAAGTGAATGTTCAAAGTTTTGAACAAAATGAAATAATAGTTATTATTTCTAAGTAGAATAGTTTCTGATAAAACATTTAAAAAAGTATAAAAGTAATTATAGTAGTTACTATAATCAAGGGAGTTTTATACTAAATGTTCTAGAAAGAAATTGAAATGCCTTCACAAGTGATTTGCACTCATGGCAAGTTTAATGAAACCACTTTCTGTAATTAGAAAGATGGATATATGAAGATCCAAGTTCTTGGTTTCATAAAACAAATTTCTTACAAAAACTAAGTTTTAAGAATGTGTTTGGAACACAAGTTTTAGGCATGGTAGTCAAGTTTTGACTAAGGCCTAAAAGGATGTTTTAAAGAATGCACTTTTTTCATAAAAGATAGTGGGAGCACCTGACTAATGTATTTATCAGAGTTAATAAAAGTTTTTTTTAACCAGTGTGATAAATACAAGTTTGAACTTTTAGAGTATATAATTATCGGATGTTTTTAGAAGTTATCTAAAACAGTAAGTTCTTGAGAAAAAACTAATCCGAGGAATGCATGATTTATTGAGAGGTACTCGATAAAGACATCATTGCAAGATTTTGAGTCAAGTTATGACTTAAATAAAATTATACTCATTAAGTTCAGAAAGTCAGCTTAATTAATGATTGTTGGCTGATTAATGTTAGAAATGATAAAATAGGATGTTCTTTAATATTCTTAGTAGTAATATTAGATTAGTGTTGGCATACACAGGGAATCTAATTTCAAAGTTCTTACAAGTAGATGTAAGAAAGTGTTATCATTTCAAATGAATAATGAAATCTAGTAAGATTTATTATATCTACAAATGTAATTAAAGTATTTAATTACAGGGAGGTTATTTTGTAAAATCAGAAACTTTGGAGTTATTTCCAGTTTTCTCAAGTTTAAAGAATTTTATAAAATAAGTAAGTCTAGAATTGTTCTTAGGTTGCAAGAACGAGTTCTAGCAAAACCAAGATGGAGCACTTCAGGGTGCTAGTCTTGAGTTTTAAGGTTTATAATCATATTATTTTTCCTTTGTAATATGTGATAAGTTACAATGCAAAATAATAAGTGATTCAGATATACGCCGTGAATCGAGTCAATGAAATGGTAGAAATTATACATCTTTATTCCAGGGTGGAATATGGAAGGGTGTAGAAATTAGTTTCATTGTTCTTCACAATTTTGTATGTTTTGGTTAATCCATGAATAAACTAGGTTTATTCAAAACATTATCCGTGACTACTTATTATGGTGGGAACTATAATAGGGCTATAAATTCATCGTAATTTTGGGGTAGATTCGATAGTTTATCGAATATAGCTGCAAACGGTTTTTGCGGACCAAAATTTACGAATATTCGTTAGAGTTACGAATATTGGATTGACCCACCGTGAAAAATACTTCGTGGATTCGTGTCAAAAGTATTTATCACATAGGTTATCCTTAAGCCTGAGGTTTTTGGTTTGGGATGCGGTAACTGTTGTCTTCTTAGCGCGTTCTAACGCCACGCCGTAACAGGGTGGTCATAAGGGGCGTGTCTATATTCAGTGGGAGCCGTGTTGCCAAATACAAATATGCAAGATGGTAATTGCACCTCCTTTTTAGGAGAGATATTTCCGGGCCCCTTGACTGATTAGAGAAATTGGTAAGTGCACGGCCGTGCCCAAACGAACTGATCTGTTCTTTGTCGTTTATCACGCAGTTTCGAAATCAAGTATGTCATGAACAAATTCTTGAGTCTCTGAGTTGATTTTTTCCATGCTCATGTTCAAAATTGAAATATCGCGCTGCAAGGGACAAACCTATATATATGCAAGTTTGTATATATAAAAACGTACCCATTCATAAACAGGGAGTTTATGATAGTTTTAGTTTCTAAACAGTTAGTTTATAACAAGTTACTTCTAAGCAGGTTGCTTATGAGGTTTTATCACAAGTTACTTTAGGGTATAAGAGTTCTTATAACCTGGTTATCCTAAATGTCTGGCTAGGGACCTCCTTAGGCTAACAATGTGCAGTAACTGTTACTTATCTTGCACAAGTGGGAGTCTGTTGGATTATGTGCAGAGATAATTAACGGGCATATTGTATCCAATGTTATAACAGACTAAAGGATCACACTGCTACACACCCAATTCAGAACAGTTGGTTTTCACCATAAATCTGTGTGGAAATAATTAATCAGTTAGATTATTTATTAAAGAGAAAAAAGAAATAATTAATCAGTTAGATTAATTAAAGAGATAAACGAATAATTAATCAGTAGTATTAATTATTGAAAAAAGAGATATAAATAATTATCCAGTTTTGGATTAATTATTAGAAATGAATAAATAATAAATAGTTATTTATTATTTAAAGGGAATTAAATATTAAATTTTAATATTTAACGGACCAGTTAATTAATAGTTAATTAATTAACTAGTAAAGTCCAGGGGGTCAAAGTGAAGAGATTGAAAGTTTAATTAAAACCAGTGGGCTTTTAATTAAACGGGCTTAGGTCCATTCTAATCCTTATATAATCCTTAAGCCTTAAGGATTAAGAGATATGAGACAAGGGTTAACCTAGCCACCATAACACACTCTCTCACTCTCGATCTCGGCCTTCTCTCTCTCTCGTCGCACGCCGATCTCTCTCTCGTCTTGTCTCTCTCTCATCGAAGTCAAAGGCAAAACACCAAGGGTGTTTTGCGCAGCTGTTGATCGACGGAAGGAAAGTACACACACATTCTCGTTTTCGAGAATTGAAGACTTGGTGATCCAGGAGCGGTCTAGCAGCCAGTTCAATCGGAGGTGCAGTAGTGGTGGACTATCTTTAGCAATCCTAAAGTCTTCTGATCAAGTATATTGTTATGACCTTTTCTATGGATTGTTTTGCAAGAAACTATGTTGATCATGTAAGTTTAAAGATCCTAACCCTTTTAGGGGTTTAGAGGGTTGTGTTCAATCCAGTTCCGCTTTTAGGATTGAACCAGTGGAATCAAGCCAAGGTTTGACCAGTTTGAGTCATATGGTGGTTTGGTCAGGTTCAAAACCCTTCACTTCACACTTCCGAAAATCAGAATCTGCTCCCTCTCTGCTTCTGCGAAAACTGCTTTCTCCATCCCTGCTGCTGCGTTTTTAATTCTCTGCCATCGTTCTTCCAGTAAACAATTTCTAGTGCTGTTAGAAATCGTTTATGAGACTGCATCAAATCATGGGTCGTTACGTTTGAGGCTTACACCTTTAAGGGCATGAGTTAATCCGTGCAGTTCATCTTTTTTTTGCTTCTTTGTGATCAACGATTTTAGGTTGGTGTTTACTTTTGTGTACTGTATTTAAATAGTCCGATAACGGGACACTCTCCTTCTACCTTTCTTTTTTATTGATCGAGGAGGATCATCAGGGTTGGCAACAACTTGGTAATATTAAAAAAATCAGATTATTTTGCTTTGTTGAAGTGATAAGAACAAACAAGGTTTAATCTTTATATACATTTTTTGTTCATATCATTTGATCATATCATTTGGAACATTTAATTGGTTAATCTCTTTTGTTAATCTGAAACCTATTTTCAACAATCTTAAAGGTGTTTAGCTCTTGATAGTTTTTGTGAAACTATTTTGTATTTTCAGATTAACAACCACATTCACTGGACTCTGAATTGTCTACAACCAACTTTCGCCTCATGAACCAACAGTTTGTGAAGCTTGACCGCTTCGATGGGCAGAACTACACCCGTTGGGTGGAGAAGGTCAAGTTTATGTTGATTGTCCTCAAGTTGTGTTAGAATCGTATTATTGTAAATATACCTTATTGTAAGCCTTGTAGAATAGGAGTTCTAACAATAGTTGAGGGTGCTTATTGTAAATATACCTTATAGGTATATAAACCTTGTGCTAGACAAGGAAATGTAAGGATTGTCACACTTACATGAAATAAACTATGTGTGTTTTGAAGGTGAAACGAGATTCTCTCTCTATCTCTTCATAGTTATCTTAGCAATCCTTCAATCTACCACTTGTTTATCACCAACAAGTGGTATCAGAGCCAAGGGAGTGAAAATTGGATCAAATTCATCATCAACAAATCAAAAATTTGAAGATCAAGGGGCTGAGTTCGACAGCACTGTTCATCGAGTTCTACACGCTGTTCGATAGTATATGAAGCAATTCCAGATCGGATTCTGTTTTTAAGAAGGTAAATGTAACTTAATTTCAGTTTAAACTCATCTTCGATGGAGAGCTAACAGTTTTGAGTTCATATCGACGTGAGTTTTGCATTTTACGATCATACAGTTCTTCATCAATTTGTGGAATATTGTTAGTTGACTATGATCGCTTGATGATCAATTGATATTGATAAGTTATTTGAAGTCAAATGATATTGATTTGATGGAGTTCTGAAAAATCCAGTGGAATTACTCAAGAACAGGAAGAACATTGTAGATCTGAGTTTTAGATCTTCAAAAGTGGAAAACACCATCTATTTGGTGTTTGTGTGTGGAAAACGGTTAGAATCGAAGTGGTTAGGTGAAAAAGTCCAGTTCGATTGAGATTTTTGTTCTTCGGTGCGATCAAAGGTGAAAAGTTCAATTTGACCGAGAAACTACTTAGTTCGATTGGAATTGCATTCGATTCAAGTTACAATTTTCTAATCGCATTCGATTCTAGTGACAACTTCCTGTTCGATTGAATTGGTTCTGATTGTGTTCGATTGAAGATTAAAAATTCTGGTTCGATTAAAGACATTCTGAAGGGTTACTAATTGTATTCGATTGAAATTAACAATCCCGGTTCGATTGGAGTAATACTGATCACACAGAACTAATCGCATTCGATTGAAATCAACTCCTATTCTATTGAAGTGATACTAATTGAATTCGATTGAAGTCAACTTTTTATAGTTCGATCGAAGTGTCTCTAATCGCATTCGATTCAAGTCAAAGCTCTATTCGATTGTAGTATTTCAGATCACATTCGATTCAAGTTACAACTCCTGTTCATGACAAATCGCATTCTATTCGAAGTGATGTTTACCGACAAATAGCACTGCGATTGAACTTCATTGCACTGCGATAGAGATCTCATTCGATCATATTCATTCGCATTCGATCATATTCATTCGCATTCGATCGACTATCAGTAAATAGAATTAAATCGCATTCGATTCAGATTAATTGCATTCGATCTAGATTGAACACTACTGAACAGAACAGAGTCATCGAACATGCATTTTTCACTCAAAATTTCAAAATTTTCATCCGAAATGCATTTTCTGATATAGCAATATTCTTCATTTTCAAAAAATTTCAAGCTGACCTGGCAGCTCGACCCCAGCCAGGGGCTATGCCCCTTGGACCCCGCCAGGGGTTGCCACCCCTTGGACCCCGCTATCCGGGGCGCTGCCCCCGAACCCCCGTCGTCATTGTGACTGATTTATCTTGTCACCTTGATTCCTAAGACAAGTGTTTGGATTTTTTTACTATGTCGGGAGTTCTCAAAGTTTCAGTTATCATTTTCATGGTTCTAGATTTGGGTTATCTTTGGGTCATTGCTACCATATCTTTAATTCCTAATACTCTATGTCTAGACATCATGTCTTTTCTTAACTGATTTTTGGTTCTTCTTTCTTAGTGTCTCAAATTTTTGGTCTCAAAACCAGATTTTGGCCATCCATTCCTTGTTTCTTTAGAATCTTGGTAGTCTTTTATCAGTCAGTTCTAAATTCTCATTTGTCATTCTTATCTTTCAGAATTCGTGTATCGTTGCTTGATTGTCTTAACCAACATCCGTTTACTTCATGTTTTCGAAGAGTTTGATAGATTTTTGTGTGCTTTCATATAAGGATGTATCCGACTCCCTGTTCACGTTATGCGTTCAAAGTCACCTTTTCTATAGTCGTACAGGTTGAAAAGGCTTGAATATGATTTCAGCTCCCTGTGTTCCCTAACGCTTATTTCTTACTATAGAATCCTTATCCGTCCCAAGTTCGTTTGCATCCACTTGTCTTTCATTCTCTTTGTCACTTGTTGTGATCCGGACTAGGTTGACACTCTTGTACGAGGCTTCTCAGATTTTTGATTTGGTTAATGTATTCACTTCTGATCTACATTCACTCCTCAATGATCCATTTTGGCTCACAAGTGGTAGAAGTTAATAGACTGATACTTCACAACTGAACATTTTTCATGATGACCAGTAAAGACTTTGGACATCATGAGGGGGAGATATAAAGATCTATTCAGTTGGTTACTGCATGAGACATATTGTATGAGGTATTCAGTCTAGGATCGAGAGCAACATTGTAGGGGGAGGGTTTCCCCGTTCGTGATTCGAGGGGGAGTAAGCAACATATTCTCTCATGTTGATGAATCCTTATATGCTTCCGTTGATGCTATCAATGCTCAAAGATCCGTCTGCTGAAAACCTCTATATGCTAAACTACTTATATAACCAAAGGCGATCAATGTCTTAGGTTACCGGAGCGTTTCAAGACAATAAGCACAAGACCCTCAAGAAGATGAAAAGATCAAGACTCCTATTCATTTTATTCTGCAACTCCTATTCCATTCCAAAGGGGGAGATTGTTAGAATCGTATTATTGTAATAGAATAGGAGTAATAACAATAGTTGAGGGTGCTTATTGTAAATATACCTTATAGGTATATAAGCCTTGTGCTAGACAAGGAAATGTAAGGATTGCCACACTTACATGAAATAAACTATGTGTGTTTTGAAGGTGAAATGAGATTCTCTATCTATCTCTTCATAGTTATCTTAGCAATCCTTCAATCTACCGCTTGTTTATCACCAACAAGTTGTATTACATTCTGGACACAAACCTACCTCCAATCCCTGCTAACCCCATTCCCAAGGAGGGGAGTGAGCCAGATCAGAGAACAATTTCTGATTTGGAAAAGCAGCGGAGGAAGAGGAAGGAGGATGAAGATCTGTGCCTCGGGCACATTAAGAACTCACTCTCCGACCGCTTGTTCGATCTGTACGCGCAGATTACGGATCCGATGGACTTATGGAAAGCGTTGGAGTCAAAGTACAAGGCACATGAGGAGGGTACTAATAAGTACCTTGTGTCGAAATACCTAGACTTCCAAATGGTTGACGACAAACCAATATTGGAGCAAATTCATGAGCTCCGGGTTTTGTAAATAAGCTGAGTGCGCTTTCAATTGTCCTCCCAGAGCACTTTCAGGTTGGGGCAATCATTGCGAAATTGCTGCCTTCTTGGAAAGATTTTTCCAAGCGAATGATGCACAAGTTGATAGGATTTATGTGCATGATCGGTGAACCCTGATGCCACGTCCAATTCCATAAGACACTCAAGGGTCACATCTGTGAAGGCATGTAATCCAAGGAGTAATGCAACCACAAGTGGGAGAACGGTTTAATAACAGTTAGTTATAAACCAGTATTAGTAAGTTATAGTTTTAACTTACGGAGAGAATTAATTACCAAGTTGATTAATTAACAAGGATATATATATTTATTAGTTAATAAATATATATTGTTAATTAATAGATTAAATAATTAAAGTATTAATTATTTAGATTAACATTTAATTAATAAGAATTAATATTATATATATAAGTCATATACATACTAATACAAAGGCCCTTGTTCGGCCGATGTATTAGTTATGTAACATATTATATATATTAATTCTTATTATTAATATTATTAATTAGTAACTTGGTGGTTAAGATATGTTTAATTCAAATTAGGAAAAGATATAAGATTTCCTAATATTAATCCTAATCCTATTAGTATAAATACGGATCAAGGATTAAGGTTTTGGGGTTAAACCATTAAAAAGAATTAAACAAGAAAAGCTTCTCTCTCTCTCTTTTTCTCTCATCTTCGGCCGAGAGCACCAAGAAAAACCGAGGGCTCGGTTTTTGGTCGATCGTCAACTTAGCATGATTGTGGTTCATGGTTGCTACACCTTTCTAGCGGGATCTCGTGTTGCTTCATCACGGGTGGATTATTACTTGAGCAACCCTAGGTAAGTAAAGGTATGAACTTCATCTTCATCTTTGTGTTCTTTGTGATGTTGTTCTTGGTTGAATGGATAATATGAATGTTCTTGTTGCTTGGCTTGTTCATATTATTATTTGCTTATACATACATTAAATTCAATATATGTACATGTCTGTGATAAACAAAGATTCTAACCCTTTGGGGTTTTTGGGTGGTTGATCTTTCAAGCTCCGCTTTATGAAAGATTAATCAGTTTTCATTCTTAAGTCGGTTCAAACCAGTTTGAGTATTGAATCAGTATGACACATAGGAGGTGCTTTAAAACCCAACAGTGGTATCAGAGCCTCGGCTCAGTTTATCACAATGTATATTATCTGTTATGTGATCTATTGTATATTTGTTCTTGTTCTTATATATATATATATATATATATATATATATATATATATATATATATATATATATATATATATATATATATATATATATATATATATATATATGTATGGTTTTTTTTCCGAAAACCATGAGGGATCAACAAGTTCATGTTAATCTCAGTTTATTCAAACAGTTGGTTTTGAATAGTTTTATAGCTTTAATCTTTAATCAGAAAGGTTAAAACAGTTTTGGTTTAACCGGTTAAAAGATTAAAACTATAAAGGTATATTTTTCATTCATGTATATATATTTGTATATATGTATCGATTTTTGATAACATAAATATTAATCAGTTTGGTTAATATTAACTTTAAAGTTTTTTGAAATCCTAGTTATTATCAACAAGTTATGTTGATAAGGATATTTAAAGTTTAAATATTTAAAACAAGATTTTTGTTTTAAAAGATAAAGGTTTGAACTTTAAATAGATAAGGATTACTAGTTTTAATTTTGATATATATATATATATATATATATATATATATAATTGTTCACTTTATGTTTATTCCGTTAGTTAATGGTCGGATAGACACCGGAAAACCACAGGACCACCGGCGGCAGCCCCAGCATAGCGGCGGCCAAGCAGCGGTGGCCCAAAGGTGGTGACAGATCGGCGGTTGGTGGCCTAGTCGAGGCAACCAAGAAATACCGGGCCCAGCAGCTTGTTGCTGCGGCCCAAGTACAAACGACCCAGTCCATGGTCGCGGCCCAGGATCATCATGGTCGGAGTAGGGCAGGCCCAAGCCGTGGCCCCTTTTTGTGGCGACCCGGCAGCCCAATAAGGTTCGGACCAGGTCGGGTCGTCCCAGTTAGTTCTTTAATCCAATTTTATTAAAGCCCAAGTGATCTTGTTTCTTGAAATAAATTTTTTTTAAGGACTTAAACATGTCTTGTTTAAATATTAGTGGGCTTATAAAAATTGTGAAACTTAATGGGCCTCTCGGCCCAGTTAGGGTTAAAACCCGAGAACGGGCTCTTGGACCAAAAGCTATGCGTTATAAATACCGTTTTTGTATTTTTAGGACTCATAATTCGGAATGATTAAATAATACAAGATTGTATATATGTATTAGTTTTATGGACTTAAAACTAGTATATACATATATATAAATTATGGTTAAAAGGATTATTTTAACTAGTTAAGTTAAAATAAAGGATTATTATATTTTTGGATTAAAATATAATATTTAATCGTAATAGTGTATTATTGTTGAACAAAGTAAAACAAGGACAATTTTAATCAAATAGGTGTTTTTGGATTAAAACACATTTTGTGTAATAGTTTATTATACCAATAGTTTAATAATTGATTAACAGGTTGACAAAGTTTTTGTCAAGTTTTCTCGTATTGATTAATTGTTTAATTAATTGAGAGGTAACGAGAAAATGGTTAATAGATCAAGGATGTATGTATGTTGTTTGCATTATTTATTGTTTATATGTAATGCGTGGTTGATTATTTATATATTGTTTATATATAAATGTTGAATGGGTTTGACTTGTATACTAAGTCGCATTAGTATTTTTAAGTCGTGTTTGTAGTTTCTACATTACAAATGCTTGACTTAAACAAATCAGCAGTGTATTCATGTTGTGGTTGGACATGTAGGTTATAGGTTTTGCTAACTTAGACCTGTGGTTGTGTTCTTCTTTTCTGTATTTCTTTATTTTGGTTTTGGAGGGGCCTGCGTGCCACTTACAACCTCTTTTACAATGTAAAAGTATTTTGGGGAGGCCTGCGTGCCACTTACAACCCCTTTTATAATGTAAAATTTATAGAATAGGTTTCATGTTTTCTAGTATAGTTTGTTGTAACCAAAACCAAGGACGAAGATCTATCAAGATGGAGTTTTTCAAAGATGGAGGAACAAGATGGAATTGCTTGAGTCAAGACCGGAGGTGTCAAGGCCAGTGGGAGCAAGGAACCTAAACACAAGATTAAGCAACGGGATCAAGCTTTGTCTAATTTGTCCTTAGTTGACCCCTTAGGACATAGTTGGCAAAACTATAACAAGTTTATTATCTGCGTGGTTGTGCTTTACTTTTATGTTTTTATGCGACTATAAAATTAAAGCAGGGGGTTACTAATAGTTTTTATTAATAAGAGGTAAAACCACGGTATATGATAAAATTAGAATACGACAACAGTTTTATAAAATTAAATTTTTTATGATTGTCGTATCAGCATTTTAAAACAGTTTTGGTTTTAAGATGGTTTTATCATAAGACGGATTGTGTACCTAGTTCAAGGTATACTAAGATATACGGATCTTAAAACAGATAGTTTTAAAATGGTTTTACAAAACTGGAAATCAAGTTTTTTCAAACTTCGATTAAACTTCGATAAAACCCAAGAAAATCTTAGATTAGTGTGATACCCACCTAATGGTACACCTTTGCTGTTAAACGGTACTCGGGTGTCGGAAGTGCCCAAACCTTGGGCATCCGGGTTCAAACCATTGCGGGAAAGGGTATGAAAGGTTTTGCGATAATCGGGAGTCCCGGCCAAAATTCATACTGTCTTAGGTGGTGCGATCTATTTTGGTGATAATCGGGAGTCCCGGCCCAAAATGCACTAGAGTAGAGTTAAACATACTAGACTTGTTCTAAGTGCTCTACGAGGTTCTAGGAGTCGTATCAGTTAGGTACGATTGGTACAGGCTGTTACCTACCAGAAATAGCATGACTTGGCGGGAAGTGCCCAAACCTTGCGTCAAGTATGTGAAATATGGGTCCTAGGGCTAATACTTATCATTTAAGGGTTTTTATCGATTGGTATTAGCAAAGTCTATTGTGTGTTAGTAAATGAACTACATGATTGAGATTGTAGATGGAAAACACATCCAACACTGATAACCTCTTACTTCATTCTATCCTTGAGAAGGATAAGCTCGCCGGACCTAACTTTCTCAACTAGGAGCGCAATCTTCGGATCGGGCTCAGGTATGAGAGAAAGTGGTATGTCCTCGAGGAGCCGGTGGGAAATGCCCCAGCCAATAGTGTATGAGCATGATGGAAACATCGGCTTATGACGTGATCCGCCAGTTGAGGGACATGTTTTAGGAGCAGGTTCGTACCAGACGGTACGATATCATGAGAACTCTTAACACTTGCAAGATGGCTAAGGGTATTTCGGTTAGTACCCATGAAAGGGTACAGGGACCACCTAGAAAGGCTTGGACACCCAATACCGTTGCAGCTAGCAACGGATATGATACTTAACTTGTTGTCTGGTGACTATAAGCCTTTCATAGTCAACTACAACATGAACGACATGGAGAGATCCATAAGCTGAGCTTGTCCGATGCTCAAGACAGTTAAGTCCAATATGGGTACTAAGTCCAAAGATATTCTCATAGTGGATAACGGTAGTAGTAATAAGAGTAAGGGGTGCAGCGGAAGGGGCAAGGGTAAAACCGAGCCAGCACCATCTGCACCCAGGGCCAAGGTAAATAGCAATGGCAAGGGCAAGAGATTCAAACCGAACAAAGCAGAAGCCGAGAATCGGTGCTTTAAGTACGGTGAGATTGGCCAGTACAAGGTCAACTACCCGAAGTGTCACGAAGGTGGTGTTTAGTCTAAACATCACAAGTAACTTCGGTGACTAACTTCAGTATTTGCTTTCAACTTATTTTATAATTAGTGTTTGACATTTGCAATCGTTTATTGCAATAGGTCAATGCAAGCGAAAGGTGCCAAGAATACAAGGATCCCACGTGAAGAAACAAGGATATTAATAATTCATAGTTTTTAGTTTTAAAATGTTTTTCCCGATTTCAAGTTACATTTTTTTTTTTTTTGAAATCATGGTTTTAAAATATGAATTATTTAGTGATATATCCTTACACGTGGTTTGTGATTATATCTAGTCAAGTTTTGACTAGAGGTTAACTAACAAGTCAAAGTTTTTGGCTTATTAGTGGTTGATCCCATGTATTAATTATTGCCATTAAGATATATTAATATTAATTGCTCGACTAAACTTATGGAATTACTTGAATCAACACGGTTGGTATTGTTAATTAGAGGGTTCATCTAATCGAGTAATTATAAGTATTTATGAAAACGAGTTCAAGGTTTGTGAGTATGATTATAATAGATATTGTAATCAAGGGAACTCACATGTTTTAAATAAGAATCTATTCAAATGTGTTATACTTGTAATAATGTAAAGTTTCAAGAAACCATATTCCGTAATAGGAAATAGTGGATATGTGGAAAATCCAAGTCTAAGGTTTCATCGACTTTAAGATTCTTATTCGAAATCTAAGCTCTAGATTTATACTTAAAATCAGTATTTTGGCTTTTGTATCAAGTTTGACCAAGTCAAGTAAGGCATTTTGAATAATGTTATGTTTTCATAATAGTTAGTGGGAGCAATTGACCTACGCAACAGTATTTGATAAATTAAAATATATATGTATATTTGCGTAGAAGCTAATAAGTGTTTTGGATAAACACAGTAAATATTAGCTTGTTGAATTTCAAGAACGTATATAATTTTAATGACGGGTTTTTGAGGATTCAAGATGGTCCAGATGTTATGACTAGTCCCAGGATGTCATAATTATATATTGAAATTCGGTGTCACCAATATTAATATATATAAAAGAATTAATTGTTGAGAATAATAAACAGCATATTAGATAAATGTTTATACACTAAGTATCTAATTTTGATTGCGGGTTAGTGTAAACAAAAGGTTTATTATTTTAGTCTATTTCTTGGAATAAAATAGTTTTTTTTTTACATCTACAATGTAACTAGGTATAGTTACGGGATAATTTTATATATTCAGGAACAAGGAGTTAATCCAGTTCTCCAAGTTCAGGAAATATAATAAAATTAAAAAAACTAGACTTGTTTTCAAGGTTTGCGGAAAATAAATCATCTAGCAAAATGAGTGGGAGCACTAGTTAGTGCATACTTGTTTTTAGTTCATAGTAACGTTGCGGTTTCAAGAAGTGATCCGTGATAAGTCCACTTGAACCAACATAGTAACGCAAATAGACGCTGTGAATCAAGTCAATGAAATGGTAGAAATTATGCATCTTTATTCCAGGGTGGAATATGGAGGATGCAAAAATTAGTTTCATTGTTCTTCACCATTTTGTCTGTTTTGGTAATATCCATGAATAAAAGTTTTTTTTATTCAAAATCTTGTCCGTGACTACCTATCTTGGTGGGAACCTCGATTAGGGAGATAATAACGTCATTGTAGTCCTTGGTGGGGATTCATAGTGATTGAAGATAGCTACCAGGAGTGTAGGCCAAGGATGTACGGGTATTCACCAGGGGTGTGAATACTGGATAATGACATCGTGAAGAATACCGCGTGGTCAACGAGTCAAAGGTATTCATCACATAGGTTGTCCTCAAGCCTAAGATATTTTGGTTTGGGATGCGTGGACTTCTGGCATTTGGGTCGCACCTAACGCTATGCCGTAACTGGGTAGCTATAACGGGCGTATCTGGTGTCAACGGAAAGCGTGTTGCCAAATGCAAGTATGCGAGAGGCATTCTGCACCTCCTTTTTAGGAGAGATGTTTCGGGCCCCTTGACTGATGTAGACTGTAGAAGTGCATAGCCATGCCCAAACGAACTGATATGTTCTTTGTCGTTTATCACTCAGTTGAAATCGGATAGTTTCGAGAAAAGTTTCTTAGTGTTCAGAGTTGACTCATACCATGCTCACACTCACAATCGAAACATCGTGCTGCAGAGGGAAAAGCCTAAAGTATACCCGATCATAAGACAGGGGGTTCTTATGAAGTTTTATTATAAAACAGTTAGTTTTATAATTTATAAAACAGTTTGTTTTATAAGGATTTAATTATCACACCTGGGTATAAGAGTTCTTATCGCTTGGTTAACCTAAGGACTTGTCTAGAGGTATCCTTAGGCCAGTGTCATCAAGGTACCCTGGTTGACGGCAAGCACAAGTGGGAGTCTGATAGGATTTATGTGCATGATCGTCGAACCCTGATGTCACGTCCAATGCCATAAGACACTCAAGGGTCACACCTGTGAAGGCATGTAATCCGAGGAGTAATGCAACCACAAGTAGGAGAACGGTTTAATAACAGTTAGTTATAAACCAGTATTAGTAAGTTATAGTTTTAACTTACGGAGAGAATTAATTACCAAGTTGATTAATTAACAAGGATATATATATTTATTAGTTAATAAATATATATTGTTAATTAATAGATTAAATAAATAAAGTATTAATTATTTAGATTAATATTTAATTAATAAGAATTAATATTATATATATAAGTCATATACATACTTCGGCCGATGTTTTAGTTATGTAATATATTATATATATTAATTCTTATTATTATTATTATTAATTAGTAACTTGGTGGTTAAGATATGTTTAATTCAAATTAGGAAAAGATATAAGATTTCCTAATATTAATCCTAATCCTATTACTATAAATAGGGATCAAGGATTAAGGTTTTGGGGTTAAACCATTAAAAAGAATTAAACAAGAAAAGCTTCTCTCTCTCTTTTTTTCTCATCTTCGGCCGAGAGCACCAAGAAAAACCGAGGGCTCGGTTTTTGGTCGATCATCAAGTTAGCATGATCGTGGTTCATGGTTGCTACACCTTTCTAGCGGGATCTCGTGTTGCTTCATCACGGGTGGATTATTACTTGAGCAACCCTAGCTAAGTAAAGGTATGAACTTCATCTTCATCTTTGTGTTCTTTGTGATGTTGTTCTTGGTTGAATGGATAATATGAATGTTCTTGTTGCTTGGCTTGTTCATATTATTATTTGCTTATACATACATTAAATTCAATATATGTACATGTCTGTGATAAACAAAGATTCTAACCCTTTGGGGTTTTTGGGTGGTTGATCTTTCAAGTTCCGCTTTATGAAAGATTAATCAGTTTTCATTCTTAAGTCGGTTCAAACCAGTTTGAGTATTGAATCAGTATGACACATAGGAGGTGCTTTAAAACCCAACACCAGTTTGAAGATTACTGCTTGGATGACCTATTGAAGCACCTCCGCATTGAGGAGGAAACGCGCAATAGGGACAAACGTAATAAGGCTGGTCCAAGTGTGCATCATGTTGCTGGGGGTTCTGGGTCTAAGAACAAGCAGCCTTGGGTCCCGAATAAGGGGAAGAATCTTGGGCCTAACAAGCCTAGTTTGAAGAAACCGGGCAATTAGCAGAACAAGGCCAACTCTTCCAACCAGCAGAAGAAATTTTCTGGACCGTGTCATGTCTGCGGACAGACGGCGCACTATGCGCGAGACTGCAAGGATCGAAAGTCCAGACCTGCGGCTAACTCTATTGAAGAGGGGGGAAATTTTGTGGCTAATGTGGATTTTGGAGGGGTCTATATGATCTCTTCTTTGACGAGAGTGACTGCGGCTCGTGGTTGGTTTGTGGACACTGGGGCCACTATTCATGTTAGCGGACAGAGGACTGATTTCCACACCTACCGTCTTGCGCCTCCGGAGACGGTAGTGGTATGTGCAGATGGTCATCGTGCTGAGGTGCTGGGGATTGGCGACGTGACGCTGAGGTTCAAGAAAGGTCGTTCGGTCACCCTTTGTGATGTACTTCATGTTCCCACTATCAAAAAGGGGCTTGTGTCTGCTCACAAGTTTGATCAGGGTGGTTTCAAGATGGTGCTTGAAAATGGCTGGATCGAGATCAGCAAAAGCGGTTTCTATGTTGGGAAGGCTGTGAATTTGGGGAGTATGTATTGTTTATGTTTAGCTAGTGATGATGGGGTGAATAATGTAACCGTTTCTAGTGTAGCTAGTAATTATGTACCTTCCAGTGTTGGAAGCAATGATGTATCTTTCCCTTTTGCTAATGAAATTACTTATTCTGGTTATTTTGTTTGTTCTATTTCTTTATGGCATAAACGTTTAGCACTTACAAATGTTAAAAATATTGAGAAAATGCAAAGTAAAGGTATGTTAAAATTTGACAAAGAGGAATTTGGTAAATGTGAAACTTGTGTTAAATCTAAATTTACAAAGAAACCATTTCCTTCTGTCAAAAGAAATACATCATTACTTGAGTTGATTCATAATGGATATATGTGAATTAAATGGAATACTTACACGAGGAGGTAGGAGATATTTCATCACATTTTTCGATGACTCTAGCCGTTATTTATATGTTTATTTGCTGAGTTCAAAAGATGAGGCTTTTGATGCATTTAAAATTTATAAGGCAGAGGTCGAGAATCAAATTGAGAAACGGATTAAAACTCTTCGTTCTGATAGAGGTGGAGAATATTTCACGAGAGAGTTTGATGCATTCTGCGAAGAGAATGGCATTAAACATGAACAAACTTCACCAATTACTCCCCAACAGAATGGTTTGGCTGAGAGAAAGAATAGAACCCTTGTTGAGATGGTCAACTGTATGTTGAACCAATCGGGTTTGTCAACCAATATTTGGGGTGAGGCTCTTATAACTGCATGTGATGTGCACAATAGGATCACTAGTCGTGTGATTCCTACGAGTCCATATGAGTTGTGGAAAGGGAGAAAACCAAACATCGACTATTTGAGAGTCTGGGGGTGTTTGGCTTACTACCGCACGCCTGATCCTAAGAGATCTAAACTGGGAGACCGAGCTATTAAAAGCATATTCGTTGGTTATGCGATGAATAGCAAAGCCTACAGACTTTTGGATAAAGAATCAGGTGTTATCGTAGAATCCAGAGTTGTAGAATTCTTCGAAGATAAGTTTTCAAATGATGTTGAAAACTCAAACCCCACTTTAACTCCTAGTATTTCTTGAGATGTTCCTGAGCCTTCTCGAGTTATAGAAGAGCCAAGGAGAAGTACTAGAGTTAGAAAAGAAATAAATCTTGGAGATGATTTTTTGTCTTGTTTGGTTGAAGGGACACAAAAGAAAGTGACGTGACAGGTCATTTTCGCCATTAACTTGGATGATGACCCTAAGACCTTTACTGAGGCCATGTCATCTAGAGATGCTCATTTATGGAAGGAAGCTGTGAATGATGAGATGGACTCAATCTTGGGTAATGGAGCTTGGGAGTTAGCTTAAGGGAAAGAAACCCATTGGTTCCAAGGGGATATTTAAGAAGAAATACTACCCAAATGGATCCATATTTGCCTTTAAGCAAGATTAGTTGCTAAGGGGTATAGGCAGAGAGAAGGCATTGATTATTTCGACACCTATGCTCCAGTTTCTAGGATTAGTTCTATTAGAACTCTCATAGCAATATCCGCTTTGAAAGGACTGTACATTCATCAAGTGGATGTGAAGACAGTTTTTCTTAACGGATACTTAAATGAGGAGATTTATTTGGAGCAACCCGAAGAGTTTGTGATACCCGGACAAGAAAACAAAGTGTGTAGACTTATTAAATCCTTGTACGGGCTTAAGCAAGCGCCTAAATAGTGGCACGAGAGATTTGATACCACTGTGACTGCCTTCGGTTTTCGGCACAACGGTGCTGATAGGTGTATTTATACTAAATGCACTTCTGATTACACAATAATCATTTGCCTATATGTTGACGATATGTTGATCGTTAGCAATCACCTAGAAGGTATTTCTGAGACAAAGAAATATCTCTACTCGAACTTTAAGATGAAAGATCTTGGAGAAGTAGATACCATTCTTGGTATTAAGGTGAAAAGAGTAGGCAACCAGATTTCTCTTGGTCAGTCTCATTACATAGAGAAAATTCTGGCAAAGTTTCAACATTTGAATTTAAAGGAATTTAATACTCCTTTTGATTCATGTGTGAAACTTGATGTGAACTTTGGTCGAGCAGTGGCTCAACTAGAGTATGCGAGTGAAATCGGTAGCATGATGTATGCTATGCATTGTATTCGACCTGACATTGCTTTCGCTGTAAGCAAATTGAGTCAATATACTATTAATCCTGGTGTGGAGCACTAGAAAACAGTAAGCAGAGCATTGGGGTACCTGAAAAGGACCATTACTCTTGAATTGACATACGCGTCATCTCCCGGTATACTATAAGGGTATTCCGATGCTAGCTGGATTGATAAAACCAGTGATTCAAAATCCACAAGTGGTTGGATTTTTACCTTAGCGTGAGGAGCTATTTCTTGGGCGAGCAAGAAACAGACGTGTATAGCTCACTCGACTATGGAAGCCGAGTTGATTGCCCTAGCTGCGGCGGGCAAAGAGGCATAATGGATTAGAGATCTACTCTTGGACATCCGTCTGTGGGATGTTCCTATGCCTTCTATTCCCATGTATTTTGACAGTGAGGCCACACTGTCTAGAGTATACAATGCTGTGTATAATAGGAAGTCGAGACATGTTGGTCTCCGACACGATTTTGTGAGACAACTTATTGAGAACGATACCATCAAAGTTGTCTTTGTCAAGTCAAGTAAGAACTTGGAAGATCCACTTGCCAAACCTATGACGAGAGATTTGGTTGGAACTACCACAAGAGACATGGGTCTAAAACCACAGTAGAATTGGTTAGTGATGGAAACCCAACTTGAATTTAGTGCTCCTATCTCTCAAGTTTAAAGGGTAACAACGAGTCACTTAATCGATAGAAGGCACTATCAAATTTGATAGATACATGTGTGGTAATGATAGTGCATCGTTGCCGAGAATTAGGTTGAGATTATTCTCTTAACTAAGTTTTGGAGGCATCTAAGCAACGAAGATGATGTAAAACTTTGCCTATATGACCTAGAGGTGGTGCTGCCTTGAATGAAGATTTGTGGTTTATCTTCTAGACGGTCATGAATAGGATTTATAGCGCATGGCCATATACGCGCTCAGCGAAAACTGGAAGATATTATGTGATATGTGTAGGTGAGCCGGAGGGGTCACTGGGTTCTTAGTTTAAATCCATAGGATACCATTGAATCGATTTCTCTTTGTTCACTTGCATCAAACTAGGTTTAATCTTTGTGACACCTATGTGATATCTCATATCTGAATGACAGAAAACTTGACAACATGGTGGGGGATTGTTGGAATTTATATAGAATCAACTTGAATGTTGTCAAATTGTTCTTGTCCCACATAAGAGGGGGGAGAAACTTTTGGTGGGTATATAAGGGATTTCCCTCCCTTAGTATTCAAACCAAAATGGTGGGGGTCTAGTAGGGGTATCCCCACACGCGCACCGAGCCGTGAGCCGCGTGCCCGCGAGTGGCGTGTGTAGGCGCACTTTGCACTTCGCACGTACGCACCGTCGCTAGCAGCTAAGGAGCTTTTCTTTTTCCGTAAAGTGGGTCGGGTAGCGGGTATTCGATCCAAGCAGCAGACGGGTTGGGTAGGACCTGGTTTGTTGAGCAGTTGCATGGAGGAGGGGGTCAGCCCACGAAGTGCGGAACTACCCCCGAATCTCGGAACTAGTGGGGGTGCTGGGTCGCCTATAAAACCGACTCCAGCCTCCTTCCTGCTGTACACTTCCGAAAATCAGAATCTGCTCCCTCTCTGCTTCTGCGAAAACTGCTTTCTCCATCCCTGGTGCTGCGTTTTTTACTCTCTGCCATCGTTCTTCCAGTAAACGATTTCTAGTGCTGTTAGAAATCGTTTGTGAGTCTGCATCAAATCTTGGGTCGTTACGTTTGAGGCTTACAGCGAATAGAGCAACGTAAACACCTTTAAGGGCAGGAGTTAATAAGTGCAGTTCATCTTTTTTTTTTGCTTCTTTGTGATCAACGATTTCAGGTTGGTGTTTACTTTTGTGTACTGAATTTAAATAGTCCGATAACGGGACACTCTCCTTCTACCTTTCTTTCTGATTGATCGAGGAGGATCATCAGGGTTGGCAACAACTTGGTAATATTAATAAAATCAGATTATTTTGCTCTGTAGAAGTGATAAGAACAAACAATGTTTAATCTTTATATACATTGTTTGTTCATATCTTTTGATCATATCATTTGGAACATTTAATTGGTTAATCTCTTTTGTTAATTTGAAACCTATTTTTAACATGTGTAGCAGTTAACTATAAAGTTGATACAAGCTATAGAAAAGCAACAACATTTTGACGGGATTTTGTAAGCAAAATACCCGAAAGACGAAATTTTTTCATAGATTATTAACAATCTTGAAACCTTCAAAACACACACACAGATCTAGCATGATTTGGTCCTAATTTCATGTTCACTTCAGATTAAGTCAGTGTCTTAAGTCTTAACAGAAGATATACACAACAATTTGTTATAATCATGCTTAGACCATATTGAGAAATTTATTTTAATTATGAAATGTTACGATTATTTAATAATTTGATGCATGCTAATCTTTTATTTATATTATAAAATTTTCTGATTTATTTGAAATGGAAAATGACTCTATTAGCTCTCAACTTTTGTATTCTTTTAAAAGAATGATAACCATAGTCTTTAAGATTTAGGGTTTATAACGGTTGTGGTTATTATTCTTCTTTAATTAAGTAAGGACTTTACTTTTTACCCTATTTTAAGTATTATATTATTGGGATAATGACTACTAGTTACCAACTTTTATATTTTTTTCAAAAAGGCCGTTGATACGTGTACGGAAAAATTTTGTAGATCCACATAATTTTACAATTTTACTAAATTGCCCTTTGTTTATTTTGCACTTATATGTATGAATATTTTGCAACTATAGCCAAGGTTTTTTTTTTTATGTATGGTAAACAAGGTTTTTGTGTCCGCGTGTTACGGTGCGTGGGATTTCAACAAATACATTTTATAATATATAGAAACCAACACCTTTTTTTACTCGCGCACTGCGTTGTTTAAGGAGAATCCTGTAACACCATACTTTTGAAAACCAGATTTTTCATTTTAATAATAGAAATTCAAGAATCCAAACTGCGTGGATCCGTTTGTAAACTGAACTTAAGCCAAACCTGTTTTTCAAAACTCAGTAATAGCAGCGGAATTATAAAAGTGGCTATTAATTACAATCAAAATCAGCCACAGTATACAAAAGATTTGTTGGTGTTACTTAAATTTTTCACCGACCACACAAACAAGTTTATACAAACATAAACAGTCATTATAAGTAAGCAAGACAAGTGTTCCTCCAAATATATGTAACAAACAGCAGGTACCCAAAGCTCACACGCCTAAGTGTCACCTGCAATCATGGGGAGAGTATATGTTAGCTAATTAAAACTAGTGAGCATAAGATAGCATAATCAGTAATTCAAACATATCACATATCATCAATATCAAACAGTGCTATCCTAGCATCTCGCGATGAGCTGCCACAGCCAGAAGGAAGCATAATCTTGCAAGGTAGCGAGCCCGGCTCAACACTCCTAACTGGGGAAACCAGACACATCAACCGCGCTGGTGGGTGAGCGGGTAGCGGTCCACCGTTGCGTTATGGAGCCAAAGACTCCATGGGATACAACAATCAGCTGATCCCCCTCATCGCACGAGGAACATTGGGCTAGCCAAACCCTAAATACCTATCCAGGTACCGTTGACGCTATCATCGACCCGCAGGCCTCAAGGCATCCCAGACCGCAGTCTGGCCTCGATCAAGGACTACAAATAGCCCCCATATCTCGGATCCGATCACAAACACATAATTGACCCATTCCGGGCCTCATAGCGCGCATACATATCATATCATAATCATGATTCAACGGTTACGTATGTCATGCATAAATATAGCATACAGTACACATTTCAAGCATACAACAGTGTTAATTATATTTCATGGAACTACTTGCACATACTAATAACATGTAACATGATTATATTAATTCGTATGTTATCCTATACTCACCTGAGAGGCTAGAGGCTAAAGTAAACAAATATCGTGATCGTCTCGTTCTTCTTCGGAGTCGTATAGTTTACCTATAAGATAATACTCATGTTTAGTCACTTCACACAAGTACGTAACTAATATAACTCATATGATACCCCTAATGATGTCCTCAAACTACTTAGAACCCTAAACAATTGACCCGTATAACAAAACGTCGAAAAACAGCACAACAGTGCACTGTTCATAAACAACAGCCCCTACAGCCGTAAGAAAAAGGCCCTACGGCCGTAGCACATATTTCTTTGAACACCCTCCTACGGCCGTAGGGGAACCTACTACGGTCGTAGGAAACATCCTGAAGACAGTGTGCGATAAACAGCCCCTATTCAGTCCATTTTCATCCCAAAATCAATTCCAGTAGTCCCAGTCCAATTTCCAGTGTTTCCATATGATTTTAGACATCAAAATGAATCCAAAAACATACATATAGCAACATCAAACCAATAATTTAAGGTTTGAGATCAAATTCTTCCATTTTGACCCATTTGGTGATTTCTATGAAATCTAATTCAAATCATCATTTTTAGTTCAAGATTATGATTCCTATATGCTTAGAAATCATGTAGAAACAGATTGGAATACATGAATTCAATTATGGATAGCTAATTCGAATTTTGCCAATTTGACCTAAAACTCAAGAACACAAGAAGATGAAGAAGATGAACTTACAAAGAGAAAGGAGCTGATGATTCTTGGATTATGAACAGATTATAAGCTTGAACTGATGCTAGAATCAACCTCTGTGATTTCTCCCGTTAGTTAGCTTCAAGGTTTCAAGAACATGGTGAAGTGAGAAGTGTGTGGTTGTTGTGTCGTATCTGTGAAAAGGAAAAGGGGAGAGACCGACTAATGGTCTCATTAATATCCATAAGGGGTATTTTGTTCCCCTTCTCAACTTACAACTTAATACCCGTTTACCCGTTTCAACTAACGGGGATGTTTCCGGAATCCTTATTCAAAACCGTTCAATATTTTATTAAACTTATCTATTTTCGTTAATATTTTAATATCACGATTTATTAGTTATTTTAATAATAATTCTAATATTTAATATAATTCTAATATTTATTAATAAACTCGAGATTTGGAACGTACCGAGAGTACAGACGACTAGGCCCATTTGAGGATGTTACAAATTTACCCCCCAAGATTCCGTCCTCGGAATCTTCTCTTCAGCAACCAAGTGGGGATATCGGGCCTTCATGTCATCCTCAGTCTCCCACGTCAAGTTTGACCCAAGGTTGTGTTTCCATTTGACTAAGACCAATCGGATGTTCTTCTTCCTCAACCGTTTGACCTTAGTGTCTAAGAATTCAATAGGCTCTTCCACTAATCGCTTCGTAGAATCTACCTTTAGGTCTTGTAGAGGCAAAATCTGATCTTCCTCCACTTTACACTTTCGAAGATAACAGACATTGAAAGTGTTGTGAATGCCCGACAATTCTGGAGGTAATTCCAAAGAAACAGTCTGCTCGTTGACTTTGGCAAGAATCTTGAAAGGACCGATGTAACGCGGACTTAGCTTGCCCTTCTTACCAAACCGAATTATGCCCTTCCATGGAGAAACCTTTAAACAAACCCGGTCACCAATTTCAAAGGTAACAGATCTGCGTTTCGGATCAACATACATCTTTTGTCTATCACGGGCCGCCTTTAGCTTTTCACGCGCAACTTTGACTTTATCGGCTGTAATTTGAACCAGATCAGGTCCTGCATATTGTTTCTCTCCCGGTTCTAGCCAACAAGTAGGGGTACGACAACGCCTACCGTAAATCATCTACCTTTGATCGAATTTGCTTATAATAATTCGTATCATTCTAGCATTGGTATGCCACCGTAACAAGTAGGGGTACGACAACGCCTACCGTAAATCATCTCGTACGGTGGCATACCAATGCTAGAATGATACGAATTATTATAAGCAAATTCGATCAAAGGTAGATGAGAATCCCACGAACCACCATATTCAAGTACACACGCGCGTAACATGTCTTCAAGAGTTTGAATAGTCCTTTCGGACTGTCCGTCAGTCTGGGGGTGGTATGCGGTACTCAAATGAACATGAGTACTTAAGACTGGCCCAAAAGTTTGATGCAAAATGAGTATCCCAATTAGAAACAATAGACAAAGGAATACCGTGACGAGACACAATCTCGTTGATATACAACTGAGCAAGGCGAGTCATAGACCACGATTCGCAGACTGCAAGAAATTGTGCACTCTTAGTGAGACGATCGACTATTACCCAGATCATATCATGCCCTTTTAAAGTCCGGGGCAATTTAGTGACAAAATCCATGGTAATATTATCCCACTTCCATTCCGGAATCGGTAATTGCTGCAAATTACCATAAGGCTTTTGATGTTCCGTCTTGACTTGTGCACATGTTTGACATTTCTTGACATATGAAGCTATATCACGCTTCAATGTGGGCCACCAGTAAAGCACCTTAAGATCATGATACATTTTAGTACATCCAGGGTGAATAGACAACTTTGATTTATGAGCCTCCTGGAGAATTAGTTCACGGTTTCCTCCAAGGCTAGGCACCCAGATTCGGGATTTAAAAGTCTTTAGCCCACGGTTGTCATCCTCTAGTTGATCCTTCATTTTAGTCATAGTTTCTGTTTTCAAGTTAGTTTCTAACAAAGCCTCCTGTTGCGCCTCCTTAAGCCGAGTAATGATATCAGATACAATAGCAAGCTTCATGAATCTAACATTCTCCGAAGAGCCTTTTCGGCTTAATGCATCGGTTACAATGTTCGCCTTTCCCGGGTGATATTTGATTTCACAGTCATAGTCTTTGATCAACTCTAACCATCTCCGTTGTCTCATATTAAGCTCCTTTTGAGTGAAAACATACTGCAGACTTTTATGATCTGTGTATACCACACACTTGGTACCATAAAGATAATGGCGCCATAGTTTCAAAGCAAATACTACGGCAGCCAATTCAAGATCGTGTGTTGGGTAGTTCTTCTCGTGAGGATTTAATTGGCGAGAAGCATAGGCAATAACCTTGTCTCTTTGCATTAGAACACTTCCCAAACCTGCATAAGAGGCATCACAATAAACAATAAAGTCTTCTGACCCGTTGGGTAAGGTTAGAACTGGAGCTTGACATAACAACTGCTTCAGAGTTTGAAAGGCCTTATCTTGTTCAGCAGACCAATCATAAGCAACATCCTTTCACGTGAGTTTAGTTAAAGGACCTGCTATTTTAGAGAAATTCTGAATGAACCGCCGATAGTAACTGGCAAGTCCTAAGAAGCTTTTGATTTCAGATGGGGTTTTAGGAATTCCCCAATTCATCACAGCCTCGACTTTGACTGGGTCAACCATTACACCTTCCTTGCATATAACATGACTAAGGAAATGTATCTCTTCAAGCCAGAACTCACACTTAGAAAATTTAGCATATAAATGCTCACGTAGAAGAGTATCAAGAACCACACGAAGATGAGCCTCGTGTTCTGCCTCGGACTTGGAATATATGAGAATATCGTCAATGAATACTATCACGAACTTATCAAGAAAAGGGCGACATACACGATTCATCAAGTCCATAAACACAGCCGGAGCATTTGTCAAACCAAAAGGCATCACCAGAAATTCATAATGCCCATATCTGGTTCTAAAAGCTGTTATAGGAATATCTTCCTCGCGTACCCGAACTTGATGATAACCAGACCGAAGATCAATTTTAGAAAAACAAGTAGCACCCTGTAGCTGATCAAACAAATCATCTATGCGAGAAAGAGGGTACTTATTCTTTATAGTTCTTTTATTTAACTCCCTGTAGTCTATGCACATACGCATCGTCCCGTCTTTCTTTTTGACAAATAAGACTGGAGCTCCCCAAGGCGAAGAGCTGGGACGAATAAAGCCTTTATCAAGGAGTTCTTGAATTTGAGTCATCGTCTCGCGAATTTCAGATGGAGCGAGACGATAAGGAGCTCTTGCCACAGGTGTAGCACCTGGAACAAGATTAATTTGATATTCTACATCCCGTACAGGAGGTAATCCAGGTAATTCATCAGGAAATACATCAGGGTATTCCGATACCACCCTTATGTCACTAACCGCTTTCTTTTCCATTTTTGTATCAATCACACGAGCCAAATATAATTCACACCCTTTGGCTATTGATTTGTGAGCTTTAATTGCTGAGATCAAAGGAACTTCAGATTTCCTCCGTTCACCACGAGCCATAGCATATGACCCATCTGGTAGAGGAATCTTGATTTGCTTTTTAGAACATAGAATCTCAGCATTTTGACTAACAAGCCAATTCATGCCGACAACCGCATCAAAACCAGAGATAGGTAAAAGCAACAAAGATATCGGAAAACAATGACCGTCAATATCAAGTGAGGCTTGTGGAATTGATGAAGTAACGGGCACTAACTTACCATCAGCAACTTCCACATCAATAGGACTTGTCATAAGAGAACTAGAAAGTTGAATCCTTTCACAGAATTTCGGAGAAACAAAGGAGTAAGTAGCACCAGAATCAAACAGAATACATGCAGGCATTAAATTAATTAAGAATGTGCCTGTAATAACATCACCTGCTGTCTTGGCCTCGTCGGCCGTCATCTGGAAAGCCCTGCCAGCTGCCCTTGGTGCATTCTCCTTTTTCGGCCCTGACGATGATCCTCCGGCTCCTCCTGATCCCCGTCTCTGACTTGATTTGCATTCAGATGAGCGATGTCCCGGTTTGAAGCATTTATAACAGACATTTTCTTTAAAGTGACACGCATCAGTAGAATGCCCCTTCTGCCCGCATTTGTAACAACGGGCTGTGTCCCGGGTACAATGACCAGTATGATTAGAACGACACTGTGAACACCATGGAGTAGTAGACTGGCTATATCTTTGTGTCCCCTGTTGTTGTCGAGACCCACCACTCCAACTTCTCGACCCCGAAGACTGATCAAATTTCCTCTTAAAGCCCCCACTCATAGGTTCCTTTTTCTGCGCGTGATCGCTTTCATACTGTCGCGCCATCTCGAACGCGATATCTAAAGACAAAGCACTCCTAACTGAAGCTCGATAATCCGGTGGAAGAGTTTTGGCAAACCTTTTTATCTTTGACTTTTCATCTGGCAGTAAGTGATTCACAAACCTCATCTTATCAGAAAACCGCTCGATTAAGTCTTCGACCGGTTTATCACCCTTTCTCAATGCCATGAACTCCTCCTCCAATCTATCCATCACTTGATCTGAACAATACTTACTACGGAGGATCGTCACAAAATCTGCCCAAGTATATGTAGCTCTCACCTCTGCTGGCGTGGATGAGATCACGGTATCATACCATGTCAGTGCATTACCCCTTAACTGCTTCCGAGCAAATCCCACTTTGTTGGATTCCTTACAACTGCTGTTGTCGAAAGCTAACTCCATCTCGCGGATCCACCTCTCAGTAACACTTGGATCCATGCTACCCTCAAAGGTAGGTGGTTGGCAAGATAGGAAAATTTTAAGATCTGGTGACATCTTGGGTTCTGCCACTGGTTGAACAAACACCATTTCCTCCGAAGCTTTCAAACGAGCCTCTTAGTCTCTTATGTAAGCCTCTCTATCTCTATGTTCAGCCATGTTATTCTTGTAAATAATCTGGCCAAACAAAACATAGATAACATACTTAGTACTTTTATCAAATATTATTAGCATAACAAGAAAACAAACAATGGCGTATTACAAACATAACACTCTCTTACACACCCTACGACCCCCCGAGGAACACTAAACAATGGTTGGGCCTGGGTTTGAGACTGAAAACTCTTACAAGTACCCAATTCACTCAAACCTAGGCTCTGATACCAACTTGTAACACCGTGCTTTTGAAAACCAGATTTTTCATTTTAATAATAGAAATTCAAGAATCCAAACTGCGTGGATCCGTTTGTAAACTGAACTTAAGCCAAACCTGTTTTTCAAAACTCAGTAATAGCAGCGGAATTATAAAAGTGGCTATTAATTACAATCAAAATCAGCCACAGTATACAAAAGATTTGTTGGTGTTACTTAAATTTTTCACCGACCACACAAACAAGTTTATACAAACATAAACAGTAATTATAAGTAAGCAAGACAAGTGTTCCTCCAAATATATGTAACAAACAGCAGGTACCCAAATCTCACACGCCTAAGTGTCACCTGCAATCATGGGGAGAGTATATGTTAGCTAATTAAAGCTAGTGAGCATAAGATAGCATAATCAGTAATACAAACATATCACATATCATCAATATCAAACAGTGCTATCCTAGCATCTCGCAATGAGCTGGCACAGCCAGAAGGAAGCATAATCTTGCAGGGTAGCGAGCCCGGCTCAACACTCCTAACTGGGGAAACCAGACACATCAACCGCGCTGGTGGGTGAGTGGGTAGCGGTCCACCGTTGCGTTATGGAGCCAAAGACTCCATGGGATACAACAATCAGCTGATCCCCCTCATCGCACGAGGAACATTGGGCTAGCCAAACCCTAAATACCTATCCAGGTACCGTTGACGCTATCATCGACCCGCAGGCCTCAAGGCATCCCAGACCGCAGTCTGGCCTCGATCAAGGACTACAAATAGCCCCCATATCTCGGATCCGATCACAAACACATAATTGACCCATTCCGGGCCTCATAGCGCGCATACATATCATATCATAATCATGATTCAACGGTTACGTATGTCATGCATAAATATAGCATACAGTACACATTTCAAGCATACAACAGTGTTAATTACATTTCATGGAACTACTTGCACATACTAATAACATGTAACATGATTATATTAATTCGTATGTTATCCTATACTCACCTGAGAGGCTAGAGGCTAGAGGCTAAAGTAAACAAATATCGTGATCGTCTCGTTCTTCTTCGGAGTCGTATAGTTTACCTATAAGATAATACTCAAGTTTAGTCACTTCACACAAGTACGTTAACTAATATAACTCATATGATACCCCTAATGATGTCCTCAAACTACTTAGAACCCTAAACAATTGACCCGTATAACAAAACATCGAAAAACAGCACAACAGTGCACTGTTCATAAACAACAGCCCCTACAGCCGTAAGAAAAAGGCCCTACGGCCGTAGCACTATTTTCTTTGAACACCCTCCTACGGCCGTAGGGGAACCTACTACGGACTAGGAAACATCCTGCAGACAGTGTGCGATAAACAGCCCCTGTTCAGTCCATTTTCATCCCAAAATCAATTCCAGTAGTCCCAGTCCAATTTCCAGTGTTTCCATATGATTTTAGACATCAAAATGAATCCAAAAACATACATATAGCAACATCAAACCAAGAATTTAAGGTTTGAGATCAAATTCTTCCATTTTGACCCATTTGGTGATTTCTATGAAATCTAATTCAAATCATCATTTTTAATTCAAGATTATGATTCCTATATGCTTAGAAATCATGTAGAAACAGATTGGAATACATGAATTCAATTATGGATAGCTAATTCGAATTTTGCCAATTTGACCTAAAACTCAAGAACACAAGAAGATGAAGAAGATGAACTTACAAAGAGAAAGGAGCTGATGATTCTTGGATTATGAACAGATTATAAGCTTGAGCTGATGCTAGAATCAACCTCTGTGATTTCTCCCGTTAGTTAGCTTCAAGGTTTCAAGAACATGGTGAAGTGAGAAGTGTGTGGTTGTTGTGTCGTATCTGTGAAAAGGAAAAGGGGAGAGACCGACTAATGGTCTCATTAATATCCATAAGGGGTATTTTGTTCCCCATCTCAACTTACAACTTAATACCCGTTTACCCGTTTCAACTAACGGGGAAGTTTCCGGAATCTTTATTCAAAACCGTTCAATATTTTATTAAACTTATCTATTTTCGTTAATATTTTAATATCACGATTTATTAGTTATTTTAATAATAATTCTAATATTTAATATAATTCTAATATTTATTAATAAACTCGAGATTTGGAACGTACCGAGAGTACAGACGACTAGGCCCATTTGAGGATGTTACAAATCCCGATTACGCATAAACGTTATTCTAGTTTATGAAGTTGATACTTTATGTCATCCTTCCTCATATAAACAATCATCATTCACGCAAAAAGTGTGGGTTGCCCAACAACCTGCAAGATTTAACATGAATGTTAATATTAACAAATTTTAGAAGTAAGAATTGTCTACCATTTATAATATATATGACAAGTTCAAGAAATATACATGAAAATTATATTAATAGTAACATAATTGAGGCACATTTGTTTACAACATAGCATGTCAGATTATAGGAATATGTAAAATACATTTGACCAAAAACACATCTAATATTTGAACTTTATTACAGTTAGCAACCCAAGAACCCTAGCTAAATTATCCGCGAGATTGATTTGATTGGTTGTTTGTATATATAAGGTGGAAGATATGTTCATCTATCTCTGTATCAAATAGGTATATTTACATAAACAAACTTTAAAATACACATCTATTGAAAATTCTAACTTAAAAACCCCAATAAATCTAAAACTTACCTCAGACACGCACCACCGTTGTAAATATATGCAAAATTGAGCCTCATCCACTACTAATCGTCACACAAATCAATCATGTGTCATACAACCCTATAAGGTAGCGGTAGATATAAGATTATTTTCATATGTTAACTATAACTATATTAGTCTTTACGGTAGATTTTGTTAGTTAGTTTTTCATATATTAAGTAATCAGAGGAGAGAAACATGATCATGCGGGTCCCCTTCAGTTATCAAATCAAAATATTTTTTTTCCATTATGTGTGTATTTTTTTTTTCTATTTAAATTCATTTATCATCTTGAGTTTTTTGGTTTATCCATTCAAATCAATTTTTCTCAACATGCACTAGAACTAATTTTTTTTCATTTTAAACCATTTCTATACACTAAAACTTTATTTATTTATCTAATAAAGAACCGTAGACATATTAATTAGATAAAAGTATTACAAATTTTACTAGATAACTAAAGCAAATCATATAAAAAAAATTAATGCGTTTAATTGATACCTTCCCAATAAAAATATTCATACAAATACAACTTCAAGTCATAATATATATAAATTGTTTGACTACAAGGAGACATTTACCCTACTCCAATGTAATATGAAAAATCAAAATACATGAAGTACCAATATTGTTTAATTTGATTTTTAAATTATTTTTTAAACATGTTGTTAGTTTGTCAGTATATAGACCAAGGGTGTGTTAGATTGGACGGAATGAAAAAACAAAATGAAAATGGTCATATAATGAAATGAGTGGTGGAATGAAATAATCCTTTACATTCCTTTATCATGTATGTTTTGTATAAAAAATAAAATTTCATCACATACGGCACATGTTAAAAAGGTATTTTTTGTTAATATATTATACTATGAGTGTAATAGTTTTGTATCAAAATTTCATGGTATATATACTTGTAGTTAGTTCATAATTTAATAGCAATTATAATGTTTTTTTAGTAACATAGAATAATTAAGCATTAAGAAGATTAAAAAATATCTTTATAGAAAATTATGAAAAATATTTCTTATTTTTTAAATTATAATTATGTTAGTAAAATTAAAAAGAAGATTAGATTATTACACCACCTCACCAATGAATGTCCTTATGAAATAGTTTATCCCGTTGATTTATGCATACGAAACACAGCCCAAATTATTTTTATCACTAGCATGAATCATGGTTCTAAACAACATAAGCCTCCGGTCCTCATACCAGAGTAAAATACTATTACTAAAACAAGTAAAATTTAGAATTTTTTTTAATATATTTAAATATGTTTGAATCTCATAAATGTTCAAACACTTCATATGAGGATAATAGACACACTGGCACACTCATGACTCCATCTCCATGTAGAATATAACTGCAAAGGAATTTGGTTGGGGTTTAAATTTAATTAGAGAGCATAACACCCATAATATCATAATGATAGATGACAGACTACATTTACACAAAGAAAAGGCAATAACACAAGTTGGGTTGTTGGATATGATGGCCCACTTTACAAACAAACCGGAAAAAAAAGACGTGTGCAGCTAGAAGTACTTATGATAGGTGATTCCACACTCGAAAAACAGTTAAATGAAAAGCAAACGAAGCAACATACAAGAAGTTCATGATCCATAAGCTAGTAAATGAATAAGGAAAACATATATATGATTCTAAGCATCGGTAGATTTGTGAGCCTCTTCGAAATAAGGAACATCTTTATCTTCCAAGCCTACATATGCATCAACTCCATTGCCTCCCACACCGTCCATCATAAATAGCGAATTTTTCATAGGCAAGCTACCACAGTTAATCCAAACAGGCTTTCCAAAACCAAAGTCTGCTTCATAGAAAGGGAAGTTGCACCAACTGGTTACCATGATTACATTCGTCGTGCTTGGAATAGTGGCTAAATATGAATATGAATTCAGAACCATCGTTTGCCCTTCCTCGTGATCAAGGCGTAGCTTTGAGTAGCAATCTGTGGCATTCTTTATAGAATCTCTTATAACATTTGCCAATGCTTGAGTAGTTTCAACACTACTCTCGCATTTTGTAGCTAATACCCCACAAAGATTCCCACAACAATCTTTGGGTATCAGGGTTTTGGTTTTTCCCCTCAGATTTATCGGCTGAACAAGAAAAGAATCTCTTGGATGACCGTGTGTTCTTCTATCAATCTTGATAAGAACATTGCATATGAGTGCAGAGAGTATTTGTACCTTTGACCAGTACTGTTGCCTGCCATTGATCAGCATTCTGGTTTTCTCCTTCAGTTTACATATCTCCCCATTGCTGAATGAAAGTTTCTTGGTGACAAACTTGCTTTGCATCTCATCACTTCTTAATCTCGGAAGTCCAGTTTGAAAGGAAGACAGCCCACGAGGTGGGAAGAATGAGGGTGAGTTGAAACCCGACACATTAATGAAGTGGGCGTCGTTTTCTTGCCGACTTATAGAAGCCCAATGATTCAAAAATGTACAAAGAGTAGAGGCGTCAACAATCCTATGGGAAGCGCTTACAGAAAGTGCTACACCTCCGCACTCAAAGGTGGTCAACTGAACCGAGAGTATTGGGTCAGTAACTTCGTCAGCAGCTCCCATTGCAGACGGCATAAATTCATCAATCAGCCTTAAGTTCACTTTTGGATCAAGAATATGTTCAAGTTTGAGCTTGGTTTTGGCATACTTAAACTCGACTCCTTGGTCGTTACAGTCAATGATATGAAGTTCTTGGAGATATCTTCCAGCAAGAGGGTAGAATCGTGGTAAGGTTTTTTCAAGCGAACTTTCTAGCTGGGAAACAAACTTTGAGTGATTGCTATTCGCAGAGAAGAAGAGAGCAATGCTTATATTCAACCCGGGAGCAATCTCATCGATTGAGCTTATCTTGTAGTGACTGAGAGTTGCAGGAGTTGAAGAGACGGGTTTAACGAATTTTGTCGATTGAATTTCAATATTCATTGCCATGATTATTTCTGTAATACGTGGGTACTGTCTTCACAAACTCAAAAGCTTATTTCGAGTGGTGATTCTTTTGAGTTTTCCACAAGGCATGGCATACATTTATAAGCTTATATGTATTCATTACCATGCGGTGGTGGTTGAGTCTTTCTATTATTATTTATTTAAAGATTCAATAATACATTCACGCTATTTTATATCTTTCTACTCATTGGATTGACATAACTCGAGAGATTTTATATCTTTCTAATTGTTGGATCAATACATGTGTTAAAATCAATAAATTAAGACCATAAAAAACTTGTTGGGTCTGTAAAAAATGAGATCAATATGATAGCCGGTTAGCCACCAACCAAGATCATTGAGGCTAATAAGCCGGATGGTAACCAAATCCCGCGTACGAATTATATACAGACGGAGGCTGTGATTGTGTAGGGTAAACGCTCGGCCGAGGGCCAGGCCCAGCAGGCATCGGGTTAAAACTGTAACCAATATTCGCCCCTGCCGGCCCATAAAGACCAGCAGGCCTAGATGCAGCTTGTGAATTCTGGTATTGAACAAGATGATCTGGCAATAAATTTGATGGATGTGGAACGGGTTGGTGAAGTGGCATAAAAGGCGGTGTATTCGTTGGAACAGCAGCCTGAAGAGACTTGTTTACTTTGGGCTTCTTCGGAAACTTGTTTACTTTTGGCTTCTTTGGCTTTAAAGGCGTCGGTTGCTTCTTCAGTACAGTTGGTGTTGCTGGTTGTTTCCTGACTTCCTTATCATTCTTTAGTTTATTTACAGGAGCTCGTTTTCTATTCTCGAGTTCCTTTACTAAATCAACCACGCTATCCTTTGGGAAGTTACACTCATCAATGCATTTAATAATTGACTTCAACTCCCGGATTTCTTTCACTGTTTCCTCATTCTAAATACAAAGAGTTGGAAAAAGAGTGAAATCTAAGTGGTGATCTTTAAATCTTTGTAAAGAATAACTAATAGAAATCGAATGATTAATTGATAGATAGGACTTGGATTTCGAGAACCAGGGGTCTCCAAAGTCGCAAAGCAGAAAAAGAAAATACTCACGTACGTAATATCGGATGCCCTAACCCCAATCAGCACCCCCTAAATAGCCAACTCCTATCCCACTAATTTAGGAAAAAACAATTAATTCAAATAATATCCCTAGATAGATAATTCTAAATAAATAATAATAATTAGCTAAATCCTTCTTGGGCTGGACCGTATCATTACCCCGCCCTCGAAATCCACCTTGTCCTCAAGGTGGTGGACTCATGACTAATCAACATGTGGGCGAGGGCCTTACTCCTCCGCGTTTTCCTCATCAATCAACAGAATATGCGGTGTCTTTGGCGGACAACGAAGACCCGGAGCGAACCTTCCATCACTGCAGAAACAAAGCCCTTTAGCTTTCTTGTCGGCGATTTCTGTCGATGTCATTTGCTTGAGGGGTTGCAGAAGTCCTTTTGAAGTAAGGTCAGGTGATTGAGCCTTCGGAATCTTTCCATCTTCTTTCCCCTGTTCACCCCACTACTTATCTTAGACTCGTCGATCATTAAAGCCTGTTTCACGGCCTGACTCAATCCGATCGGTTGTAGCAGCCGAACCGAATTTCTGAGCTCGGGTTTGTGACCCTTGATGAACGTCCCTTCTAGTATGGGTTCCTGTATCCCCTCAAGTTGAGTAGCTAATGTTTCGAACACCCCTAAGTTGTTGGATTATGTGCAGAGATAATTAACGGGCATATTGTATCCAATGTTATAAGAGACTAAAGGGTCACACTGCTACACACCCAATTCAGAACAGTTGAATTTCACCATAAATCTGTGTGGAAATAATTAATCAGTTAGGTTAATTATTAAAGAAAAAAGAGTAAATAATTAATCAGTTAGATTAATTATTAAAGAGATAAACGAATAATTAATCATTAGTATTAATTATTGAGAGATATAAATAATTATCCAGTTTGGATTAATTATTAGAAAGGAAATAAATAATAAATAGTTATTTATTATTTAAAGAGAATTAAATATTAAGTTTTAATATTTAACGGACTAAGTTAATTAATAGTTAATTAATTAACTAATAAAGTCCGGGGGTCAATATGAGAAGAGATGAAAGTTTAATTAAAACCAGTTGGGCTTTTAATTAAACGGTCTTAGGTCCAAGTTAATCCCTATATAATATCCTTAAGCCTTAAGGATTAAAATAAGAGACAAGGGATTAACCCTAGCCACCATAACTCTCTCCCTCATCTTCTCGATCTCGCTCTCCCTCTCCCTCTCGGCTCTCTCCTCTCTCGACCGAACTCTCTCTCTCTCTCGGTCTCTCTTGTTCTTCGTCGAAGTCGAACAAAGGCAAAACACCCGAAGGTGCTTTGTGGTTTCTTGGTGATCGACGCAAGAAGACACACACATACACTTGGTTTCGAGTTTTTGAAGCTTTGGTGATCCAGGAGCGGTCTAGCAGCCAGTTCAATCGGAGGTGCAGTAGTGGTGGACTATCTTTAGCAATCCTAAAGGTTTTGTTCAGGTATAATCTTATAACCCTTCTATATGGATTGTTTTGTAAGAAACTATGTTGATCATTTAAAGTTTTAAAGATCCTAACCCTTTTGGGGTTTAGAGGGTTGTGTTCAATCTAGTTCCGCTTTTAGGATTGAACCAGTGGAATCAAACCCAGGTTTGACCAGTTTGAGTCACAAGGTGGTTTGGTCAGGTTCAAAACCCTGCATAAGTAATCCCTAGCCGTTCCTCCTTGGTTAATTTCAAAAATTGTTCATATAAGTTTCCATCTTGTGACGGTTGAAGATGTTCCAGCAGTTTGTGTTTCAAATGTTCCTACTGTCGATCGTACCATCGATACCAAGCCAAGGCCTGCCCCTCTAAGCATAAAACCGCAGCCCTAAGGCGCTCCCCGGTCGAAAGTAGTCCATGTATTTCGAAAAACCTTTCCACTTTGTAGATCCACCCGTAAACGTCTTCCCCGACAAAAATCAACATTTTCAGTTTTCTTAGTAGGTGATCTGTTCCATCCACCCAAACTCGCTCTCCAAACGGCCCAGACCCACCCCCCGGTCCGTGCCCCCATGTAGGCAGCCCGATGATGCCATATGCGAAATTTTCCCCGGTCTGGACAAAATTGTCATAACCAGAATTAAATTTCACATTACCTCGATTGCTGCTGGACTCATGCACCTGAAAACCATCATCTGCGAAGCTATAAATAGGTGGCTGTTGCTTATACCCCAACGTATAGTTCGGAAAAACAGGTGGCTGAGTCGAAAATGTTGAGTGGTTGTGGGTCGCAAACAGAGGCAACGTGACAGGAGCGGTGATCGGCGGCTATGTTCCTGCTATGGTGGTAGGCGGTGGTGGTGTGGCCTTGGGCTGATTCAACAGCGCTTTTATTATCTCCGTGTGCCCCATCTCCATATCCGATTTCAATTTTTCCAGCGTAGTCTCGATTTCCTCGAACCGTTCTCCTGCTGCTGCCTTGACTTCCGACAGGTCAGTGTCGACATCTGCAATTTTTTTGTTGGTCATGGCTAGATCGATAAGTCCACTGGTCAAGAACTCTCAGGAAAAAAAAATTGGGAGCGTGAATAGTGCTCCGATGAATAGTAATTTGCTTTTTTCCCTGGTTGGTTTGCCCAGAAACGTGGCTCTGATACCAATTTGATACAAATCAAATTGGCAGAGTGTGATTCCAGCAATAACTAACTGGAAATCGAATGATTAATTGATAGATAGGACCTGGATTTCGAGAACCAGGGGTCTCCAAAGTCGCAAAGCAGAAAACGAAAATACTCACGTATGTAATATCTGATGCCCTAACCCCAATCGGCACCTCCTAAATAGCCAACTCCTATCCCACCAATTTAGGAAAAAACAATTAATTCAAATAATAACCCTAAATATATAATAATAATAATTAGCTATATCCTTCTTGGGCCGGACCGTATCATAGACGTTACTTTTCGCTCTTCCAAGAGAAGGAGTTGAGAAAATTTGTCAGTCTTATGGAACGCAATACTATAGTACATAGCAGCGGCATGCATGTTAGATTATGTAACTCCTCAACTAATAACATTACATGAGAACAATATAAATAGACTACAAATGGTAAAACCCTAACGGACATGGACCCTAATCTAGTGGACTTCATATATCCTAATACTCCCCCGCAGTTTGAGCGGAGGTTAATTACAAAGCTTCAAACTGAATCTAAAATAAAATACGAACATAATTAAATAAAATAAAAGGTTGAACTTCTTGGGAAAATTAACTTCATGCTAAGTTGGACTTCTTGGAAATATGATCTAGGCTGACAGATTCTGCAATATTTACTTTTGTTTTTTTTCTTTATGCTTTATCTTTTGTTTTTTTGAGACGAGTAAGACAGTCGGAAGTTTGGAGAAGCAGAATGGTGAGAGAGTTGACACTGAAGAATCTCTAGAGACAAAGAAGACATCGGTGACTTTTTTTTTTGGAAAGCAGATTACGAGAGAGAGAGTTTATAAAGAACAATGATGTAATCCGGAAAGGGCAAGGCAACGGCAGCGGAGCGCCAGAAGATTTTTTTTTTTGAAACAAGGTAGAGAGCAGAAGAACAAGCTAAAGCTGGAGTAGAAAGGAAGGAAAGCGGCAGCAAGTCACGCACCAGAGGTTGGCAGCGGCCGGCAATGCCTTTTTTTAAGAGGCAGGAGGTACAGAAGCGGAGGCGGCGGCTATGAAGAAGCACACGGCGGAGGCGAGAATAAGAAACAGAAGTAGCGGTTGCGGCTGTGGCTGCGGCTGCGGCTATGGGGAAGCACACAGCGGCGATGGGGAAGTGGCGGCACCGGCTATGGAGGAGCATCTACAGTAGCGGCCATATTTAGAGAGGAAGGGTAGCCGGAAATGGAGGGGTAATATACGAAAGAGGGGAGGATAGAGATAAGGAGGTAACTGGAGTATAGAAGTCCAGCAATGACAGCGCCGGACAATTTTAGGGTTCCGGCGAAGTGTTTTTTTTAATAATAAACAGATGACTAGAGAGAGGAAAAAAGATTAGATATATAAAGGGAGATGTATAAAGGGTGGCCGGATAAGGGAAGGGTACCCGGAAAATGGAGGGGAGGCAAGAGATAAGGAAGGGAGGAAGGTGATCACCGGAAAAGGCTAAAGAGAGAAGGAAAATCCGGCGAGGACGGCGCCGGAAAAATTAGGGTTCCGGCGGGAGGGTATGGTAGAGCGTGGCTCTGATACCATGTTAGATTATGTAACTCCTCAACTAATATCATTTCTTGAGACCAATATAAATAGACTACAAATGGTAAGACCCTAATAGGCACGGGCCCTAATCTAGTGGACTTCATATATATCCTAATACATGTCTTCTCTAATGAGTTTCTGATACAAGCTATAGAAAAAGCAACAACATTTAAAGGGTTTTCATAAGCAAAAGACGCGAAAGATGAAAACTTTTCATAGATTATTAATAATCTTGAAACCTTCAAAACACACACACAGATCTACCATGATTTGGTCCTAGTGTCATGTTCACTTCAGATTAAGTCAATGTCCTAACAGAATGATATACAAAAGAGGTCACGGGTCCGAACTATAGGCTCAAAAAACTTATCCGATTCAGTCAAAAATTTTGCAACCATATAAGTTGCGAATACTTTTAAATTTAAAGGGCATGTTTGGTATCTTGAAGACAACTCCCTGAGCAACTCATCAGATTTGTTAGCATCATCGTTCTTCAAATCATCTCCTAAATCCATGCGTAATGTATCAATCCATTAATGTGGATGAATGAGATCCAATGAAAGTGTCATTCCTTGCGAATTTTTTATCTTGTGAGCACAAGAAAGACTCATAGCAGCCTATCGGGCCTGAAAAAAACTAGTCATTATAAGCTATACTAAAAGTAACACCATGCAACAATGTAAAACTATATTCTTTGTAAATTTTACTATTTTTTATTTTCTCATACTGTGTATGTATCTCCTTTAATGCAAAGTGAGATACATGATATAAAAGCTCTCTAAAAACAGGCACGTTACACTTGTGACGAACTTAAATTCTCTCACTTGCAAGTTTAACTTTAATCTCATTGAATTCATGTTTGCTTGCAAGACAAATTTTTTCTTTAACTTCTTGAAAGCCACCTGTAGAAACTTGTAGATACAATTTGAGTTTGGCATGAGCACCTTTTTCCCTTGAAGATTTATGGTTACCAAAATGTAAGTAATCTTCTGTCCAAGCACTAACAAAATTTTCCTTCCAAGGGAACCATGTATTTTTTATATACTCCATTGCAGTTTTCTTTGTTTGATAAAACAACTCAAATTCAGTCCAGTTAATCTCAAAAAGAGTTTTTGTTGAATATGCTACATTTTGCCAACTTGACATAAATATATCATACTCTTGTGCTTGTGCAAAATGCTTCTTGCAATTTGTCAAAACATTCTTTTCGATATGCCAAATACATAAAAGGTTTGTCGTGTTCGGAAATACCATCTTTATGGCATTCATTAAAGCTAACTCGGATGGTTCATGATATTCAAGAATCTTCATCCTCTCTCTCCAAAAAATAAATCCAGAATAAAACAGGTATTAAAGAGAAGCATGTTATGTTTGTTGGTTTTGTGTTTAATCCATCACAAAAATATTTGAGAAGACTTTGGCGATTTTGATTGATAAAGGATGTGCAATGAACAAATGTGTTGCATACCCTAATGAATTATGCAAAATATCATAAATAAACCCCTCTTTTTCAAACTCTTCAAATAAGGCACTAAAGATTGATCTATTTTCCAAGTTTTCCTTACGAATTTTCGCCTTTAGGTTGAATATAGTTAGAGAGACTGATAGAAGGTTTTGATTTTCCAAGTCTTGGGGGTATGCTAGAAAGAGTCATGTTTGTGTGTATAGATGGTCTGAGACTCCGCTCTTGTGTGGTTGTGTATATTTTAGAGATGGTCGGAGGTGTTTAGGGGTAGTCGGAGGTGGGATGGATTGGTGGTTTAGGGTTTAGGGTTTAGGGTTTAGAGAGAGAGAGAGAGAGAGAGAGAGAGAGAGAGAGAAAGGGGAGCTAAAGCAATCGGTGACGCGTAGAGAGAGTGGCATGGTGGTTGCCGGTGGGAGGTTTTTAAGGGGGGAGATGAAAATGAGTGAGATAGGAAGTACTTACTAGATTGGTAGTGCAAGGATGATGATTTGTGCATGACACCTTTTTTCCATACACAACAAAGCGTGATTGTTTGGACCATACACACACTTGAATTTGTGGATATGAAAAAAAAAGATCATGGGTTGGTGGGGGGATAAAAGTCCTAATTGTTGCGTATAGCAAAAAGTTGTTATACACAAATCATCAACCAATGAATAAAGGTATAAACCTAATATATATATATATATATATATATTTGAAAGGCAAAAGATTAACTATGAAGAGAGTTTCGGCATGCCCATCACCCTTCCAAAGCTAACCACGAATATATATATATATATATCACTTGAAAAAGAACAGATAAAAGGGAAAAGGTAATTTTGTTATTTTAATTTATCGAGAGACCAAAAGTACAACGGATTTAAGGCATCAAATCCGTAAAAATTAAAAATAACATGGACCATATCTATAAATTTAACCAAAACGTTTGTGAATTAGATAGTTTCTACCAACTTACTATATTTTATTCGTATCCATAAATTCAATTATAATATTCCAAACAATCGTCTTTTGTTCGAAAAACAGTTAAATGAAAAGCAAACGAAGCAACATACAACAAGATCATGATCCATAAGCTAGTAAATGAATAAGGAAAACATATATATGATTCTAAGCATCGGTAGATTTGAGAGCCTCTTTGAAATAAGGAACATCTTTATCTTCCAAGCCTACATATGCATCAACTCCATAGCCTCCCGCACCGCCCATCATTAATAGTGAATTTTTCATAGGCAAGCTACCACAGTTAATCCAAACCAAAGTCTGCTTCATAGAAAGGGAAGTTGCACCAACTGGTTACCATGATTACATTCGCCGTGCTTGGAATAGTGGCTAAATACGAATAGGAATTCAGAAGCATCATTTGCCCTTCCGCGTGATCAAGTACTAGCTTTGAGTAGCAATATTTGACGTTCTTGATAGAATCTCTTATAACATTTGCCAATGCTCGAGTAAGTTCAACGGGGTACTCCCTCGCATTTTGTAGCTAATGCCCCACAAGGATTCCCACAAGAATCTTTGGGTATCAGGGTTTCGGTTTTTCCCCTTAGGTTTCTTGGCTAAATAAGAATATAATCTCTTGGATTTTATATCTTTCTATTTATTCTTCTACTCATTGGATCAAAACATGTGTACAAATCAAAAAAGAAGATAAATGAGATTCAGCAACTAAAAGAAAGATCAGCTCTTTGGGATCCTTCCTTTCTTTAAACAGAACAGAGATAGAATCAAACCGATTCCTGAAAATGACTTTTTTTCTTTCCGTTGTAACACTTCATTGGGTCTGTACAAAATGAGATACAATACGATAGCCGGTTAGCCACCAACCAAGATCACTGAGGGTAATAAGCCGGATGGTAACCAAATCCCGCATAGGAATTATAAACAGATGGAGGCTGTGATTGTGTAGGATAAACGCTCGGCCCAGGCCCAGGCCCAGGCCCAGCAGGCATCGGGTTGATACTGTAACCAATATTCGCCCCTGTCGGCCCATAAAGACCAGCAGTCCTAGATGCAGCTTGTGAATTCTGGTATTGACCAAGATGTGATGGCTGTGGAACGGGTTGGTGAAGTGGCATAAAAGGCGGTGTATTCGTCGGAACAGCAGCTTGAAGAAACTTGTTTACTTTGGGCTTCTTTGGAAGCTTGTTTCCTTTTGGCTTCTTTGGCTTTAATGGTGTCAGTTGCTTCTTCAATACAGTCGCTGTTGCTGGTTGTTTTCCGCTTTCTTTATCATTCTTTAGTTTATTTACAGGAGCTCGTTTTCTGTTCTCGAGTTCCTTTACTAAATCAACCACGCTATCCTTTGGGTACTCTAACTTACACTCATCAATGCATTTAATAATCGACTTCAACTCCCGGATTTCTTTCACTGTTTCCTCATTCTAAATACAAAGAGTTGGAAAAAAAGTGATTTAAGTGATGATCTTTAAATCTTTATAAAGAATATATATTAAGAAATATGATATTATGCAAACCTGTGGAAATTTCTCTCCCTCCTTGCGTAACTCCTCAATAATCCTCATAGATGTTATTTTTCGCTCTTCTAAGAGACGAAGAGGAGGAAATTCATCAGTTTTTTGGAACTCAATACTATAGTACACAGCAGCAGCATGCAAGTCTTTGCTAATGAGTTTTTGAATCATATCTGCACAGGTGTAGCAGTTAACTATAAATCGATACAAGCTATAGAAAAGCAACAACATTTGATGGTTTTTGTAAGCAAAAGACCCGAAAGATGAAAACTTTTTAAAGATTATTAACAATCTTGAAACCTTCAAAAAACACACACACACACACAGATCTACCATGAATTTGGTCCTAGATTCATGTTCACTTCAGATTGAATCAATGTCCCAACAGAATGATATACAACAACAATTTGTTATAATCATATGCTTAAACCATATTGCAAATATTTGAAGTTGTAACTCCTTAATCAATGAATTAGCAACTATATCTTGATTATCTTACAATGCCAAACCAATGATCATGGAAGATGACTAAGGATGGTGATTCTAGTGGTAACCACAAAGGAAACATATTAACACTGCGCGAGGATCAATTGCAAACTTTATTCAAGAAACAAGATAATGAACAATTTGAGTTAAAAGTTCAACTGTTCAAGCAAATAATTAGATGCCTATCCTCACCGTTTATGTTACTGGCCGGAATCATTAGTCGACAGAGGTCAATAACTTGCCGTCTTCTGGTGACAATGGCAAAGCAATCAATGAGTTCATCCATGCTAAATTTATCTATTAACCCATAAGCACCCACAAGCAGGAAAATCTCTACCGTATATTGTAATTTTTCTCTACCATTACCAGTTTCCCTCTTTTGATTCCACTGCAACGCCGTCTCCATTGCCCTGTTCTTCACCTCAATCGTAACTTCAACTTTCGCACGCAATAAACCCTCCAACATAATCACAAGGCTCTTCTGACAGAATCGAAATTCACCACTCTTGCAAGTAAGGGCAATGTCTCTGTAAAACCCTGTCACCGCGTCCAAAACCATAGCCGCAGCATCCGGTGAGCACCGATAAGCGTCTGGAAGTTCCGGCAATACCGATAGGCGATTACCGGGCTTAGCAATAAACCGCATTAACCCTAAACCATCTGAATTCTGGCAGAAGGATTTCAGTTCCGGGTGAGCGACGACCGGTGGGGGGTCGGATGATGGATGAATGGTTTGGAGGAGATTGAATTTGTGGTGGATCGAAGAGCGGAGGGTTGTGAAGTAGGAATCGAAGTCGGCCCATTTGAGAGTAGAATCCAAAGAAGAAGGTGATTGGGATTGAAGGTGTAGGAATGATTCACGGAGGTGTTCTTTCTTGACGTCGATTAGGTTAATGGCAGCGGAGATTTCCTCCATTGTTGCCATTAGAGACCTAATTTTATGATGAACAGGGTTAGCCTCTCCTACATTCACAATTGACAACAATTGACAACTAGTGTTATACCTCGGGTATATAAATAGAACTTGGTTAATAAATGGCATGCGTAAATTGTCTAAATTGTAATACATTAAATCCTTTCTTAAATATCCTTATAAAACTTATTATTATATTAATATCCTTACAAAAGTAAATATTACGTTACTATTCTTGTAAGGGAAAATGATCTGTAATGTTAACATCACCTAACTTAGGTGATGTTACACTCACAAATCATTTAAATTTATTAAAGTAGATTATGAGTGTAACATCACCTAAGTTGCGTAATGTTAACATTACGGATGATTTCCCCTTCTTGTAAACTTATAAAACTAACAAATATATCCAAATTATTATTTAAATCAAATTTAATTAATTTTATATTAAAAATAAAAACCTAATTAAAGTCTAATCCCTAAACTACCCCTCTTCAAACTCACATACCTAGAATCTCATCTTCCCCCTTATCATCAACAAATGGCAAAACCCCATCAAATACCGTTGCAGAAAACATCAGCCGAACTCATAGTATAACATACAAATAATTTAAAACTTGGAAACATTAAGGATTGTCAATGGCAGCCCAGAAATCAAACTTTTCACACAAAATGATCTGCAATAAATTGCGCTTCAAAGAGAAGGAATTGTGGTTTTAGATTTAAGTTTTAGTTGTTTTGAAACTTTCAATCAACCATTTAACTTGAATTCACCCGCAACATTTGATGAAGTGCATATAGACAAACGGAAATCATGAAATTGATGAAATACGTACGACCTCATATCACCTGCGGTAAAGAAATATTTGTTTAGGATTTCATATATTTGTGATGCGTAGTGAAATTAGGATGAAGGTTACCACTCATAGGACCTGTGAAGAAGAAAGGTTCTAGGGTTCATGCTTGTTAGCCTTTTGATGTGGGGATATGGGTAGTTCAGGTATTGGACTTTTATTATGTTTTTAGATAATTAGTTTTTAATATAAAATTAAATTAATTTGTTTTAAATACGGATTTGGATATAATTGTGAATTTTAAATGTTTACAAGGATATTGAAGTAATTTGAAGTAATATTAACTTTTATAAGAATATTTACGTAATAATCAAGTTTTATAAGGATATAAACGAAATTGTGCCTAAAATCTAAACAAGGTTTTCTTTAACCCATTTGTAACGTGTTAAAATTATTATATAAATTGTTACTTTAATTGTTTATTTAAATAATTTAATATTATATAGATAATCTATATTATATTATAATGTATTCAATACTTTTCTCCAACTTTATTTAATCTATTTTTAAATCAGTAACGAAAAATTACTAATGTACTCTTCAAATAACCTCTATCTCTGTCCTATTTTACACACTTATCAATAAAAATTAATCTATAATAACTACATACTTCCCCAACCATAAAAAAAAGGTTGTTTTGTTGTTTTTGAAGAATTTGTTACAGAAAAAAGTAAATTACAAAAATGGTCTCCGTGGTTTACCAAAAATCACCCATTTCGTCATTTATAATAAAAAATTACACAAATCGTCCATGTGGTTGACATTTTGTAACACCTTTCGTCCTTTAGACAAACGACCGTTTGTTTTTCTGTTAAGTCCCCCTCATGTGCCTTGCACATGAGGGTATTTTGGTCTTTTTACTACTGATCCATATTTTCAAACACTCTTTCACCTCTACCAACTCTCTTTCTCACACTATCTCTCTCCTCGTGACTCTCTCTCCCTCTCTCTCTCTGCTCTCGATGAATTTCCAGATGAACAACAACAACAGATCAACACCAACAAAATTACACAAGCACAACAAAAAAACCCTATATTAACATAACCAAAAACTCAAAAATTACATCCTTTCAATGAATATTATGATAAACAATTTAATCTGAGATTTGTTCAACCAGATGAATTAAGATGATGAACAAAGTCATACAAACAAAACAAAACCCTAATCAATAAAATTTGAGATGATAATCAAAAAATTGCTCTCACAACAACAAATAAAACCCTAATCTGAGACCTTTTAGCAAAGAATTACAAAACCACCTTGGATATGCTCGAAGGCACCCGTAATGATGAAGGTTTGACAACCCTAGATCGCAAATCTTGGAGAAAACCCTAGATCTGCTCGAAGCTCTAGTAGCGATGGAGGTTTGTGTTAGAAATATGCCCACTAATGCACGTACGCCATATAGACCGCTGCTGATAATGTATGGGCCTATTGGGTCATACACCGGGGTCAAACCTGACAGCAACTTAAATTCAGGGACCAAATATAACAAAACACAAAAGTTGACATCGCAGGCCGCGTTAGCGCCGCTAACTTTATGGGTTAGCGCCGCTAAGTCCTAAAGGTTAGCGCCGCTACGGCTGCATGTACTTTGTGTCATATCACTGAAAGGCCACGTTAACGCCGCTAACTTTAAGGGGTTAGCGCCGCTAAACCATAAAGGTTAGCGCCGCTACGGTTGCATGTGCTTTTTGTCAAATCACCTCCCAAGCTGGCCAACACGGGTTTAACACCTAGTAATCACTATGGCCGGTTTGTGGGGTTAAGAGAGAGTTCTGGAGGCAGATTTTGTATGAATTCATTTTTGTTTTGACTCTCTCTTTTTCTCTCTAAGTTAACACACACACAACATCTTCTTTGGTGCTACAAAGACCAAGTGAAGGTGTGAGAGAGAATGGTTCCAGATTGGTCTCGGTTTGTTGCTGTCCCGGAGTGGTTTTCACGGTGAAGTTCCACAACGGCTTGCTAGCACTCGTGGTTTGACGTGTTCCCGGGGTACATCCCATTAGACGATCCGCATATCGGTTTTGAAGCATCAACACCACGAGACAATCAGATTATTGGAGCTAAGAAGAAAGGTATAACCACCTCTTTCCTTTCCTTGTTGCATTTCTTGAACATAGAGTTTGGTCCATTTTGGGATTTCTTGTTTTTATGCTTTGTTGACTCGTACATTAGGGTATTTTTGTTGTACCTTGCTTCCGCTGCTAGCCCACGAAATTCCAACAGTGGTATCCGAGCCACCTCTATGTTAGATTTGCACTTGGTGGCCTGAAAAATCCCGAAATCGAAATGTTTGTTTTCTGTTTGAACCGGGTTAGCGGCGCTAACTTTGAGTTAGCGGCGCTAACTCTTAAAAGTTAGCGGCGCTAAGCGCGCTGTAACAGTTTTGGTTTTCAAGTTAAAAACAGTTTTGGTCTCGGGAATTTTTGGCTTTTTATGATTCTGGAAATTTGTTCCAGATTTTGATATGGTAATTTTGTTACCATTTTATTATGTTTGGTTGTATGTGATAGATTTGAAATTGGTAAACCTTGCCTTTGACCTTGTGGTTGATTTTGTGTGTATGGATGCATTTGGTGATTTTAATCACATGGGCTGTAATATTTATTAAAATTGTTAAATTTGTAATAATATTGTGGCTTGCATGCCATTTCATTCATCCGTGTATTTGTACTAGATAAATAGGAAATTATTGTGGCTTGTATGCCATTTCAATTTCTATTGTATACTTTGTACAATTTGGATGAAGACACACAATTTGGAGTCGGAAGGAGATGGAGCGTGTCCATAGAAGCCGGTGAAGTCCATTGGAGATGGTGGTTCTAGTGGGAGCTCGCATTGAAGATCTTCCGTCCCTTAGTTTGACCACGTTCTACCCGTTTTGGCTCACGGAAAGAACGCATAAGAATTTTGGCAAGGGTTACCAATTTATTTCGTATATATGCGTGTGATGTGATTTTATATTATTTCTTGCATGGTTTGCTTAGGATTCGCATGCTAGATAATTTTTCGAAATTAATAAAATCACAAGAGATTTGGTAAAAATGGTTTACAACTCTCGCGCGCGCACACATACAAGATTAACTCACCTAGTGAAAATAGGTTTTGTCACTAAACAAGTTAATCTATAACCAAGCCGAAAACAAAAGCCCGTTTTCATAAAACGTAAATCTTGCGCCATCCAAAAGATGACACCACCCGAATCTAGTGAAGCATGGAGTGATTGTCGAGCTTAGCACGAGTTATTCCATGTGGATCCGTGTGGAAGGTGAGTGTAGGATCTTGAAATTATCGGTTGTCGAGCTTAGCACGAGCCGGTAGTTGTCGAGGTGTCACCATGTATCTTGTTGGACGATTTACAATTGCAAATTAGAATCCTTGAGTGTTTGTCGAGCTTTGCACGAGTCAACCAAGAATTTTAATTTGGAATTGGTGCAAGAAGGGATCAAACATGTCAAACGACCGATGGTTGTCGTAGGATCCCGCAAGTGTCTAAGAGTTGCAATAGAGATTGCAATAGATAAGATGGTTATCGGCCTAAATAGATCCATGAAGTGATCCGCGGCAAACCCGTCATGAATTGGAGTGAAATATGGTTCTTAGCCCTTGTTAAAAAAAATTCGAGACGATATGGGTAATTATTTTAACGAGGATTAAATCAAACTAACTAATTCGTGTACTCAATTCAAATATAGGATGTCGAATCAAAACCACACCACGTCGAACTTTTCACTAAGCATGTTCCTTGAAAGGGAGAAACTCACGGGAGTAAACTTCGTTGACTGGCTTAGGCAATTGAGAATTGTCCTACGTGCCGAGTCAAAGTTGCACATCCTTGAGGAATCCCTTCCTGAACCACCTGCTATTAATGCGGAATAGACTATCCGATACGCGTATGAAAAGCGTGTTCGGGATACGCATGATGTTGCTTGTCTCATGTTATCAAGTATGAGCTTAGAATTGCGAAAGCAATTTGAGCACATGACTGTGTATGACATGATTAACAAGCTGAAGGATATATTCCGACAGCAAGTTAGGCAAGAACATTATGAGTGTGTTAAAATTCTAACCGGTTGTAAGATGCGGGAAGGCGGGAGTGTTAGTGCCCATGTTTTGAAGATGAAATCTTACATGAACCAAATGGAGTGGCTAGGATTTCCTGTAGGGAGGGAGCTTGGTGTGAATTTCATACTTCAGTCTCTGCCCGCTTCGTATGAAAAGTTTGTAATGGACTATCATATGCATGGAAAGGAAAAATCTATAGATGAATTGCATGGAATGTTGAAGGATGTAGAATCTAACATGTCCAAGCATGCATCATCCTCATCCACTCCCGTTCTTGGTTCTAAGGAACAACATAATATGAGGAAGAAGAAATCGATCCCATCAGAAGAAGAAGTTGGAGTTTCCAAGCTTACTTCAAATTTTGAGTCCATGGATATTGATGATATGCCTAAGGAGACTCAACTAGGGATTGTTTGCTACTTCTGTGGAAGATTTGGGGATTGGGGCAGTCAATGCCTGCCCTTCGTGCCGAGAGGATATAAAACTTCTCAGAAAAGAGAGAGTTGATTTTCCTACTTGAGGTACATTCATGATTATACTTCATTGTTATTCATTTATGAGCTGGGTTGTTTACCCGAGCTATAAGACTCACGTTTGTCACAAATTTATTTTGTTACAAAGTGTAGGTCTGTTCGTTGCAAGAAGGAAAAGCTTGAAGAACCGGATCTCTGAAGAAGAAATTTTGTTGATTGTATTCTACAAGAGAATTGGGAGTGTTGGTCTCGCCATCATTTCCGGATTAATTTATTACTTTTGTATGTTTGCCCTGCGTGGCAAGACTTACTTTATTGTATGTTCTTTCGAAGATGATGAATATTTTGTATCTTGTATTTTTATGAAAAGATTTTTCATATTGATAGTTTCATTTCAAATTCGATCCATGTCTATGCTTATGTGTTATTTTTTACTATTTTAGTGCTTAAATACACATTTGATGACGATAGATATCACTTGAAATTGAAAAAAATTTGAGAAATTGTTTTTGAGATGATTTTATCAAAACTTATCCATATCATAGCATACATAAAGACTTGTTACAAGTAATAAGGCAATCATGAATAATTGATTCTTAGATCCAAAAGTGGTTTGGATACATTAGCTCTATGGCATAATCTTGACCAAGTAAACAACATTTACATCGCTTAGATCCATGTGGTTAGGATCTTTGTAAAAGTTTAGCCTCGGGCTAAATGAAAGGTATAAATATTGTTTATATAAACTTGATTGATTATAAAATCCTTCACCAGTATTGGTAGTAAGGATTATGACTTGTTGGATTTTGATCACACTTGTGTGGATAATCCGTTCAAGTATGCCACAAGGAGTCACACTAGTGAAATTCTCCATCACCATCTTTATGATAGTTGTTGAGAGAACGGTTACTGATATCGCCTAAAATACACATATTATTTATATGCGATATCTGATTCTTTGATTGTATTATTATAATGAATTAGGTTAATTATCTACTTAATTTGTTATAATATATGTTTCAAGGCTCTTGAGAAAAGAAATAAGAGAATTTGATGAGAAAGGATGAAAAGACAAAAGTTGACTACTTTGACACCTCTTTGATGCTTTGGTCGTATCTTACTCGTACGAAATTGAAACGAGGTGATTCAAAAAGCTACGAAAACTAGACAAGAGGGGCTACGATAATATTGTGTTTGTAAATGAAATTGGGCCATGATTATTCTGAATGTGGGCCGAGAACAGTAGTAAGCAAAAGAAAAATATGGGCTTGGCAAAGTGATTAATTTCAAAGAAAAAAAAGCGTAACATATTATTTGAGCTTCTAAACTCAAAAGCAGGAGGAATTGTTTTATGGGCCACGAAGCCCAATGCACAAAATAGAGGAGGTATAGATATATTTAAAAAGGCGGCTACGATGGAAGGAATCAGATCATATATACGATATTTTTCATAAGGCGGCAGTCGACGTACGAAACAGCATGCGATAGTTTTAGGGAGCAGTGATGGAGAAGAGAGGTTACAACATCTGTAGGGTTCACTTAGGTTGCTACCATCCGTCTATAATGGTTTGCAATTTCGGTTATACTTTGTATTTGTTTTTTAACTTGTCTATGAGTTAGACCTTTCTAGTATTTACCATTATGAGCAAACCATAGTTTTGATTTGTATCTTTATTCATAAATATATGATTGGTTTTGTTTATGCTTAATCATGAACCTTGAATTTTTTATCTTAACTTTTGCTGAGTAATCTGTTAGATACAGACGTGTATTTTCTTCTGGATTATTGTTTGCTTGATCTGAGACAATGACGTTTGCATTCAATAGGATAGATAACTTTTCTGAGATAATGAGGGTTAAGATTATTCAGTAATACCATAGATAAAAGTTTGAGTCTAATTCACCATACAACGAGAGTTAAGTGTGTTTTGGAAAGATTAAGTCGTAATCGGATTAGTAGGACTGATGGTTGTTGGTTTGAACGCCCTTAGAAACCTATCATATTATTTATGTTTATAACAAATTGAACCTATGGGGAGTGATTCATTGGTAAATACATCTCTATCAACTGATTTCAACTTCTTAAAATTGTTTCTAGTTTATTGTTTTAATTAAATATTTTCATACCTTGGTAGCGGTTAGCTACTAGTTTCAAAAACCCCCCTTTTTACTTGTAAGCATTTTTAGTTTAACTAGTTTATTTCATAATATTATATTCCGTAATTGTTCCCTGTGGAGACGATCCTGGTCTTGCCTGGTTTACTGCTATACGATCGGGTGCCCTTGCCCGTTAGTGTGTCAGTCAAATACGGTTAGATTAGTTTAAAAATTTAAGACTGATATTCACGTATCAAGTTTTTGGCGCCGTTGCCGGGGAACGGTGACGACTATACTATTTTGAAATTACTAGTTATTCGATCCTTTCGCGGGGATTTATTCTCGTTAAAGTTACTCTTTTTTAGTTTTTTTTTCACGTTTTACTCCGGGTATTTCCTTTGTGTTTCTTTTGCAGTTATGGCACATCATGGCATTCCCTCTACACCAAGGGCCCTCTGGGGACCTTCATTATTGGAGAGAGAAGACGTGGAAAACTGTGCGGATGAGGTGTTGGATTATCTAGAGTATTTGCTCAAGGATGAACCTACTTCACAACCAAAAGAAGAAATCAAAATTCATGGCGCAAGGGAAACAACACAAGAGATCGAGGAGTTGGAATGGGAAGTGATACTACCTGCTGAGCTTCAAGTAGGTAAATTAATATTTTCAGGTATGTATCTATATTACCACCCTCACTTCATTGCAAGTGTGGGGTGGGATGCCCTAATTCCTAGTAAATAAGGGCAGAGTCAAGCTAGAGACTCGAACAAAAACAAGCGCTTCTCGGGAGGCAACCCGTGCTTAGTGTAAGTTTTTACTTCTTTTTTTCCGTTCAAAACTTTGTGGGTGTGTTTACTAGAAACCCTCACGAGACTATAACTCGTCCTCTTGGGCTACCAAGGGGTTTAAAGGCTTGTTGCATACGCTAAATGCAACCGTGATTCCTACGAAAGTGAGTTTAGGTTTTTGTTTTGTTTTTTTAGACTAATGGTTTCGTGAGTTTTGTTTTGTGGATGCAAGTTGTGGTCCTATACTTTGCGCAGACTGATCCTTCCTAGAGTTGGCTTTTTCAGATCCGACCGCCCGACCATTGTAGCTCCATAACCCCAGGGAGTATCCGTCCTTTCTTACTTTTCACCCTTACACATTTCTATGCTTTATTTTATCATTGCATTGGGGACAATGCAAATTTCTAAGTGTGGGGTGGGGGTTAAGTTACACTTAAGCTTTCGTTTGTCCTTGCATGCTATGTGAAAGTGTTTAAAAATGGACAAATTTTTTTCAGAGTTATTATTTCATCTGCATGAAAATGATTGAACTACATGAATTAGGTTGTTTTCTGTTTCTATGTTAGGAAGTAATTGAGTGTCAAAGAAAATGCATGACTTGGCATATTTATAGCCCGTACTTATATGAGAGATTGAGCCTGACTCTGTTTTCATTTGCTGTGAGTATGTCTGAATGCATTCGTTTTAGAACTTGTGTTAAAATGCTTGTCGAAACCACCATAATGAGTATACTTGACTATTGCACTGAGAGAGGCCGTCTTTGTGTTTAGCCTTTTGTTTTTAGCCTTTTTCTTTGTTTGTTAAATAATCTCATTTTTAGATTATTTAATTTGTCCTGCCTTTATTTGCGTAGTGCTCATTCTTAGCACTCGATACCCTAGTTAGCCACTTTGAGCTTAGCCTTTTCGTTTGTTTAGCCACCTTGTGACCCCCTTTTCCGTTTTAGCTTTCTTTTTGCCTTAGTCAAAAGTCATAACTGATCTATCTATGATGCTTAGTCCGTTTTAATTAGCTATTTTGGTCGTACATGCACCGCGTAGCTGGATATGAAAATTCATGATGTCCTTTGGTTTGTCAAGTATATATGTATGCACGTAAAAAAAATAGCTGGAGAATAGAAAAAAAAATGAGAAAAAGAAAAAAAATGAAGATATCTGTTACATGACGTGCTTTATTCTGCAATTTTTTAGTGTTGTCATACATTGAGATGAGGTTTTTTGTTAGTCTTTTCTAAGTATTTGCAGTGCTTGGACGAGCCTTGTTTCACTTCATCTTAGTGAACTGTGTCTTCGTAAAAAAACATATTCTGTTTAGTTGGTTCTAGTTTGAATAAAAGTAGTTTAGGTATTCTAGTTTTGATTTTTGACTATACTTTTTAGCCACTTTAAATATCCTTTTTTCTACCCAGACCCATAGCCTAAACATTACAACCTTAAAGTCCTCTCAAAAGTCTTAAGTCCTCTAGTGGTGAAGATTAGATTTAGATACAAGCTTATTATAATGGTGTATTTAATGACATGTGTGTGATCACTAAATCTATTCGCCTTAAACACTTTGTGTGAAGAGTGTATACCTGGTGAGAATGCAAGGTCGTGCAATTTTAGAGATGCTTGATGATTTCTGATATAGATATGGAGTTCATCTTATTTTTGTGGGTAAATTGCTTGATTGTATATGGATAAAGATGGTGAATTTAATTGGTCTCGTTTGAATAATTTTCATGATAGTTTGCTTGGGGACAAGCAAAGGTTAAGTGTGGGGTGTTTGATATCGCCTAAAATACACATATTATTTATATGCGATATCTGATTCTTTGATTGTATTATTATAATGAATTAGGTTAATTATCTACTTAATTTGTTATAATATATGTTTCAGGGCTCTTGAGAAAAGAAATAAGAGAATTTGATGAGAAAGGATGAAAAGACAAAAGTTGACTACTTTGACACCTCTTTAATGATTTGGTCGTATCTTACTCGTACGAAATCGAAACGAGGTGATTCAAAAAGCTACGAAAACTAGACAAGAGGGGTTACGATAATATTGTGTTTGTAAATGAAATTGGGCCATGATTATTCTGAATGTGGGCCGAGAACAGTAGTAAGCAAAAGAAAAATATGGGCTTGGCAAAGTGATTAATTTCAAAGAAAAAAAAGCGTAACATATTATTTGAGCTTCTAAACTCAAAAGCAGGAGGAATTGTTTTATGGGCCACGAAGCCCAATGCACAAAATAGAGGAGGTATAGATATATTTAAAAAGGCGGCTACGATGGAAGGAATCAGATCATATATACGATATTTTTCATAAGGCGGCAGTCGACGTACGAAACAGCATGCGATAGTTTTAGGGAGCAGTGATGGAGAAGAGAGGTTACAACATATGTAGGGTTCACTTAGGTTGCTACCATCCGTCTATAATGGTTTGCAATTTCGGTTTTACTTTGTATTTGTTTTTTAACTTGTTTATGAGTTAGACCTTTCTAGTATTTACCATGATGAGCAAACCCTAGTTTTGATTTGTATCTTTATTCATAAATATATGATTGGTTTTGTTTATGCTTAATCATGAACCTTGAGTTTTTGATTTTAACTTTTGCTGAGTAATCTGTTAGATACAGACGTGTATTTTCTTCTGGATTATTGTTTGCTTGATCTGAGACAATGACGTTTGCATTCAATAGGATAGATAACTTTTCTGAGATAATGAGGGTTAAGATTATTCAGTAATACCATAGATAAAAGTTTGAGTCTAATTCACCATACAACGAGAGTTAAGTGTGTTTTGGAAAGATTAAGTCGTAATCGGATTAGTAGGACTGATGGTTGTTGGTTTGAACGCCCTTAGAAACCTATCATATTATTTATGTTTATAACAAATTGAACCTATGGGGAGTGATTCATTGGTAAATACATCTCTATCAACTGATTTCAACTTCTTAAAATTGTTTCTAGTTTATTGTTTTAATTAAATATTTTCATACCTTGGTAGCGGTTAGCTACTAGTTTCAAAAACCCCCCTTTTTACTTGTAAGCATTTTTAGTTTAACTAGTTTATTTCATAATATTATATTCCGTAACTGTTCCCTGTGGAGACGATCCTGGTCTTGCCTGGTTTACTGCTATACGATCGGGTGCGCTTGCCCGTTAGTGTGTCAGTCAAATACGGTTGGATTAGTTTATAAATTTAAGACTGATATTCACGTATCAGTTACTAGAGAAAAGGCTTGTGTCTGAAACCTAGTGGTGTTCGGAACTAACCTGGAGAAAATTAAGAATCAGTAAGGGCATATAGATATAAAATTCTTAGATCAAGACAAGATGCTAAGTTTTCTTATCTATATTGGTTTAAATATGAAATGGATCATGGGTTTAACCCATAATTCATTTTCTATAAAAGACACATTTGTACATGGTGTCACATTAAAGAAAACCGGATATCTTTTTTGATGATCTAGTAAAAGGTAGGCCTAAAATATGTATTCAATGTAATTGGTATACGTTAATTTTATGAACCAAGTCCTCAAATCTAAAACACAACATTATGGTCACTTAAGCATCCAATGAGATTTTGACTAGAAAGAGTCCTTTGCTTGTCAATCTCATAACTTAAAATTATCCAGTCCACATTTAGTAGGAGATGGATGAATTATAAGTTGATGCCTATATATTTAAGTAGTTCATCTGAGTTTTGGATAATTGTTTCTTAGACTTATGGGAACCATATTTGGTAGCTCAAAAGGAATAAGACAATTTACAAAAGCATTCCAGTGGAAGAACGTAAAACTTAAATAAGAGACATAATGTTGACACTAGCATTTAATCAGCATAGAGATGCTGGTAAAACCTGACAATATCCATTTCTTCTTTAAATCTGATGGAAGTCAAGAAGGCTGTTTAGATATGAGGTTGTCATATTTTAGTAACAGCAGCTTGATGGTAAATCATTGTGATGTTACCATTCATCGGAAACATAGTGGGACCCTGAGTTCACTAGTGAATATAAGAAGAGAATGGTATACATAGATGTAATCTTTTGTTGCATCCAAGTACTTGACTTGGGTTAATCCCACACCTGAGATGTAATCTAAAAAGGGTAAAGGGACTAACATATATGCAATAATAGACAACTTCAAATACCGGCTAGAGACAAAGTGTTTCATATCGATTATATGGAAACATGTTCTAGTGGTTATGTTGAAGATGACTTGGACAAAGTGAAATTTTGTTGTCACCTTGAGGAAACAAGATAGTTCAATTGGACGTAAAAGACCTTGATCCTTCACAGGATTAAGTTGAGGAAATGCTTAAGGCACTTTCCGAGGCTCTTACACATCCATAATATCCAGATTAGGTCTGGATTACGTGAAGCATTGTTGTCACTTTGGGGAAACAAGTAAGTTCACATGGAAATAAAAGGCCAAGATCCTTCGCAGGGTTAATTTGAGGATATGTTTGAAGCATGTTCCGAGGTCTTATATATATCCATTATGTCCAAGTTGTGTCCATGAACGAAGTCGATAAAACTCGCATCCTATGGTTGTAGTCTTGCTTTACGAGAAAGTCAAAGGAATGAGTTTTCTAAAAAGCATAGATTAACCAAGATACTCTTGTCAGGACTAGTGGGAGCTGTATTTGTTCCTAGTAAGATATACTCAAATGAAAATAATGTCCTAATTTAGGGTTGTTTTCAACCTATTGATGGAATTATTGTTTTACGAGTACAAATATGAACGTGAAGTAAAGTGGATTCTAAATTCAAGAAATACTGATGTATGTTCTTGATGTTCAACGGAAATAAAGTTGTCTTGAGTAAGTTATTACTGCAAGCAAATCTATACTTGTAAGACTGTCGATTTTAATCGAAGTTTTGAATATACAAATATGTGGTGTAGATACGACATTTAAATTCAAATGAGTGTCATTGACCCTATTGTGTACTTCGGTAACATTGAGGGTATGTCGACTCTAATAAAAGTGAGTGTCAGTGACTCTATTGTGAACTTCGGTTACATTGAGGGTATGTCGACTCTAATAATCATAAGTCTCATTAATCCTATTGTAGACTTCGGTAACATTGAGGATATGACGAATATGATAATATTATGTATGATCTCTTTGATAAACACTTTGCAAGTGGTTTAATAAGAGAATACAAAAGAGTACAAAGGGATATCCTATAGATGATCCCATAGTTAAGCCGTTGTCAAATACTAGTGATGGATTTCATACTAGGTATTATAGCATTGTTTATGCTTGTGACTGGGTTTGAATATCGTTTTAGTAAATGTTTGATTTACTAATAAGCTTTGGGAATGGTAAGCAGTACTGCTCACCGATGATTGTATCGATATATAGTGGAGACTATATATACGCATGATGCGGTTACCTTCATTGGTCTTTACTGTGTTCCATCTTAGCATGTTTAACCACTTCCCAGAATGTTTATACATTCTAAATTTCCACAGCCAGTCATTCTTCAAGGGAAGGAAGCTTGAATTAAGGCTGAGGTTAGGTGTTGGTTATGCATTGATCAAGGATTGAATGCATGAAACGCAACAGTAATTTGTGCCTGAAAGGAGTTTCAAGTGACTGGAAGACCCGCACCTGAGTTCACTTCATGGATCATGGTCACAAGTAACTCGGGATGATAATATCATTACGTCCTTCGACCTGATATGTATGAATTACTATAGCATGAAACTTTCTTACTTTGGCTATTTCAAAACGTAGTTCATAACTGGCTATTATAAAGGGAATAGTTAAGTAAAACAAGGTTCACGCTATGGGGTTGTACAGTCAACGGAATTTGTTCCTCTAGTATGAGAGATATCTCTGGGCCCCTCGATGATTGGGCACTGACACCAAAATAAGCATGGCCATGCGCAAAGGAATATTGATTGAGAATCAGATATGTCCTTAAATTTTGGTCACCACCAATCAAGATCGAGAAACATAATCGTGAACAATCTGGAGATTGACATATTAATCCATGTCTCGTGTTCACAAGGATATCGCGAACAAAAGGATGTTTGATCACTTATCTATAGGACCTCTACGTTTTATGTAGGCTATGGTTTTCTGCAAGGAAGCAGAACCCATACTGACTTGGGGGCATCGATGCTTTGCTAGAGGCCGCTCTTTGTCTGTGGTTACATGGGTACGGTGCATTATGTGCAAGTGGGAGTTTGTTAGAAATATGCCCACTAATGCACGTACGCCATATAGACCGATGCTGATGATGTATGGGCCTATTGGGTCATACACCGAGGTCAAACCTGACAGCAACTTAAATTAATGGACCAAATATGACAAAAGACAAAATTTGACATCGCAGGCCGCGTTAGCGCCGCTAACTTTATGGGTTAGCGCCGCTAAGTCATAAAGGTTAGCGCTGCTACGGCTGCATGTAGTTTGTGTCATACCACTGACAGGCCGCGTTAGCGCCGCTAACTTTAAGAAGTTAGCTCCACTAAACCATAAAGGTTAGCGCCGCTACGGCTGCATGTGCTTTTTGTCAAATCACCTCCCAAGCTGGCCAATACGGGTTTAACACCTAGTAATCACTATGGCCGGTTTGTGGGGTTAAGAGAGAGTTCTGGAGGCAGATTTTGTGTGAATTCATTTTTTGTTTTGAGTCTCTCTTTTTCTCTCTAAGTTAACACACACACAACATCTTCTTTGGTGCTACAAAGACCAAGTGAAGGTGTGAGAGAGAATGGTTCCAGATTGGTCTTGGTTTGTTGCTGTCCCGGAGTGGTTTTCACGGTGAAGTTCCACAACGGCTTGCTAGCACTCGTGGTTTGACGTGTTCCCGGGGTACATCGCATTAGACAATCCGCATATCGGTTTTGAAGCATCAACACCACGAGACAATCAGATTATTGGAGCTAAGGAGAAAGGTATAACCACCTCTTTCCTTTCCTTGTTGCATTTCTTGAACATAGAGTTTGGTCCATTTTGGGATTTCTTGTTTTTAAGCTTTGTTGACTCGTACATTGGGCTATTTTTGTTGTACCTTGCTTCCGCTGCTAGCCCACGAAATCCCAACAGTTTGATGATGGTGACGACGAACAGAGAGTTTGATGATGGTGTCGGCCCTAGATCACAAATCTTGGAGATAACCCTAGATCTTCTCGAGTTTTTATTGCAAATGGAGGCGAGAAATAGAGAGTTGAGGGCAGGCGATGACGGGACGCTAGCGATAGAGGATTAAGGGCAGAGAGGCGGTGGAGGTGGTAGATGAGGGCGGAGGTTAGTTCAGATAGCAGTGGTGGTCTTTGCTATGGCGCTGGTTGGTTCCAATGGTGGTGGCGGTGGTTCTGAGGAGGCAGGGGTTTTCCCAATGGTTCTGAGGAGGCAGGGGTTTTTATTGCAGGGGTTTTCCTGATGGTGGTGGCGGTGGTTCCGATGGTGGTGGAGGTTGGTTCCGATGGTGGTGGCGGTGGATCTGATGGCAGTGACGGTAGTTTCTTCCAGAGAGAGAGAAAGATGGTATTGGTAATGTGATTGTGAGAGAGAGTTAGGTAAGATGAGTTTGGAATATGGGTGAGTGTTTGGTAAGGGGAATAATGGATAAAATGACCAAAATACACTCACGTGCTTGCACATGAGAGGGACTTAACAGAAAAACAAACGGTCGTTTGTCTAAAATATATTATAATTTTTTATTTTGAAACTTGAGTTTATAAAATAAGTAAGATATAAAAGGATGTTTAGCCTAGCATGCTATTAGTTAAAAGGTGATCTCAACTTTTAGATTGTGAGCCGTGACGGATTTAAGAATTTTTTTAAAGGGAGGTAAACTTTAATAAAAGATTAGCAAGACAACTACTATAAATTATCAAAATATATCAAGTTAAAATGGATCAGATCAAACTTATTCGATAATCAATTTCTTAGCTTGAAACTTTAAAAGTTATTTACAAATATACTATTCAATTGACTCTTGAAGAAGAAACAATTTCAACAACCCTAAACAAAAAAAGGTAATGAACCCACCTTGATGATTGACATATGAAAGCACCAAAATTTAACTTATTAACAATGTGAAGAAACCACCTAAGGATAAATCAAGTTCCTACCATCAGTTCTTATATGAAACATATCATGTTAATCCCCTTTATTCCTATAACATTTAGTTCTTATTCTTCCGAAATCAAACTAGCAATCATATAACAACGAACAAAATAGACTTAGAAATCAAACCTTTCACTTTGTTGGTGATGCGCTGAGGAAAGGGTGGCAACGTGACTGAGGCTATGGCACTAGGACGCTAGGGGGTTGCGCCGTTAGAAGAGAAGGCCCATGATCGGCATATTCATGAATGTAAGTTGAGCCATAGATACGAACAAAAGGAATGCATGAACGACAAAGAAGTAGAGATGTACATATGTATCCATAATCGTTGTTTTTTGTCATAGTAGAAGCAGAAACAAGAAATGATCTGCCAATTTTGTATCCTTCACTCTCTGGTCTAAAGTTGGCAATGGGCTGAAGGTGTAGGATTGGGGGCCTAGATGTTATATAAGAAGGGGTCCATTAACAAATTCCTTATTTTCCATATTCGATTGCAAATTTATGGGCGGCAAGACGGCAACCTCCCCTTTCGATATAATGTGGCTTTGCCACTAGTTGTGGATTCTACTCATTCTAGTTCCGGTAGTAGATATAAGGTGCAGATATCGGTGGGTGTGAATGTTTAGCTGTTAAAAAGGTAAGATGCTTAAGGAAGATTTAGTAAGAGTATATAGAAAATTTCTCTACCTACAGATGTAGATACATGATTGTTTATATCATATATCTTTTATATTTCAGTTTACGTAATTGGATGATATTGTTATTGTTTTTGTGTGATATAAAATAATCTTCTAATATATATAAAGGACTAATTTGAAAAAAACTATTGGATGATCTAAACCATTCATTTAATAAAAGATTTAATCTTAGCCGTTAATTCCTTTAATTTTAAAAATTTGATTTTGACTTTTTAGAGTCAAACTAACATGAATTAGATAAAGATAATTATTAATTAAATCAATAATAAATATTTTAAGTTTTTAGAATAAACTAATATTTACTAATATATATATATATATAATTATGTACGTACATTATATAATCATATAAACCACACATCATTATTAACCAACTTATTAACTTGATAAACATCAAACTATATTTATGTATAATTATGTACGTACATTAGATATACCATGCAAATCACACCTCATTAGTAGCTAAATAGATCTATTTAATTGGATAAACATCATTAATTAATTGATTTATTGTCATTAATTAACTAAATCCTATTTATGTAATCTAAATATTTCAAAATATCATATTTAACCAAATTATTGGTTTTATCATTTAAAATATATTATAATAAGTTCAAAATATTTTGTAAATTATCAACAATAAACATTTGATCATATTGCTTCTACTTGTAACAATAATGATCGATATATGTATAAATAAATACAATCACGATTCGTATCATAATACCACGTGTTTCCTCCATTACGTCGATGCGTCAACCGCTGGTTTGGGCTTTGACGTTGTTTGTCACCATTTTGTAAAAGTCTTATTTCTTTAGCGTTTTATAATTATTTAGTATTATTTACTAATAATTAGTTTTTATCAATTTTTAAACCAACCCGCGATTTATAAAAAGACTAGGCTTATGTAATCTCTAAGTTATTTTTAAAATATTTTTTACCAATCAAAATTCCCTATTTCTAAATGATTTTAAAATGTTCTTGGAATTTTTACCTACTAATCAACTATGTTTATTTCCTAAAAGCTAACAACTATCGGTGTAAATCTGTAAGTCAATTTTCTTTCTTGATCATCTTGTGATTTTCATGAATTTTTTTTTTGATTTGTTATTAATATATGGATTTATTATACATTTAAGATTTCACACCATAAATGTTTAATATTCGCATCAACAATTCCCGTGTTTATACACGGGGTATTAAACTAGTTTTTTATAAAACTTTATCTCACATTCAATCTATTGGTAATTTATATTTGTTATAATATAGTATCTTAAATATAGATAAAAAACTAATTTTAATCAACTTTATTAAACAATCATATCCGTCTATTTTAATCAAATTAAATCTCAACCATTCATTAATATTGAAATTAAATTTTGATTTTGATTTTTTACTTATTTATATTTTAAAATTATTATACATAATTTAAATCTAATACTACTAAAATTACTAATCAAACTAATTATTTTCAACTAATAATACTTTAATATAATCTAATCTCATTTATTATGGAAATTAATTCCCGAAATTATATAATTATATATATATGAAATTTTAAATTAAGATACAATAAATAACTTTTTAATCATATATCTTTTTATAATTATAATATTAATAATCGACTCACGTCGAAGCTTCTACCGTTGATTTTCGTTTTGACGCCTTCTTTTGTCATTTTTTAAACTCTCATATGTATTATGATTATTTAATATGTTTTTATTGATAATTAATATTTGTTATTTTTTTAAACCAACCCGTGTATTCCACGGGCATTAAATCTAGTATATTATATAAAACTAGCTTTATTCACAAAGGAAAAATTGTAATAAGATTATTATTATATTTTTTTATTTAAGATAATAAAAACTTAATTTTAAATTTGATAAGAATATATGAATAGGAAAAGCCAAATTACTTTTCAGAAAATTAACACAAAGAAAAAGGACAAATAAGCACTTTATACTTTTATGTGAAAAAATCATGAAAGGAAAAAAAGATCATGTGAAAACAAATGAAAGTAAACTAGTTTTTTCATATATTTTTAACAAAACAAAATAATTATTTCGCTTACCGAAAATTTGTTTTTTACCAACAAGGTAATATAGAGTATGGTGCAACCAAGTATATCCTTGATTTCTATAAATTAATATCTTAGATTTTTATAGTTGAAGGTTATTTGCGTTCTAAACGTATTAAATCAAATGTTATGTATATTATAATTCTCTAATTCTAAACTAATAAAATTGCATCTCAAATAGTTTGAGTGGTCGTTTTAATGTACAACCGTTTTATAATAGAGTAAACTATATTCTTGATCTCTGTTTTTGGTGGTTTTACGGTTTAGATTCTTAAATTTTTATTTTTACGATTTTGATCACTATATATTCAAATTCTGTCGACTTTAGTATCTGCTCAAAGTAAAAACACCAAATACCATTGCTCTATAAATTTCATTAAATTCTTTAATTTTGAATTACTTTTTAAAATTATTTATGTTAAATAAATAAAAAACTAGATCTATAAACTATAAAACAAAAATATTTAATAACTTAAAAAGGACTCTTTATTATACCCAAAAACTATAGGGATGATTAATTGAAATATAGAGCAACCAAACTTTAACACTTATGATATAGAAGATAATACTCAAATTAACTTTATATATATAATAAAAATTCAGGTTAAGAAAAAACTTACTTTTGGGAACAACACTTTTTTCCTACAACTTACAGATTATACTTTTTTAAGAATTTATTTGTAAAATTGATTTTAAAAAAGCATTTAATGTGTAAATCATTTGACTAAATATATATTATCTAATTTTGTTGTGTTTAGTAATATGGATATTTTAAAAACCCCTTTAAAAAATGAAAATAAAACAAATGTTTACTTGCATAAGGTACATGTGATGTTATTTTCTAGTATAACTGATGCACAAATAAAAATATTTAATATTAATTTAATGTCACTGAGAATTGGTGATATAAATTCATCCCTCTTAGAGCATGGGAGTACATGCTTCATGTACTTCATGCTTCAGTTCCATATCAGCTCCACATCAGCAAATCCCCTCCATGCTTCAATGCCAGTACAACCTACGCTTCGCACGCTTTAAGTTTTTTTTATTATTAAATTAATATATATTATTTTAATTATTATTTATTATTATTATACGAAATTACAAATAAAAATTATATAATAAAAATAAAAATAATATAAATAACTTCTTATTCATTAAAATAAAAAACTACATAAATAAAAATACGACTAAATAAAACATAGAACGACATTACGACTAAATAAAAAAAAGAACATCAACAATTTATTTTTTTAATCCATATTTGTCCCTAATCGCGTCTTTTGCCCGTTGAACAATCTCGAGATCCTCGCCTTCCAAACTTTCATTGGATTGTTTTAAAAATTGTAAAGCTTCTCGGAATTCTTTTCCTCCTTCTAAACGAAGCTTCCGTTATTTATGCTCCAGAAACTTCGAGTTGTACTCTTCCATTGAACTTCGTAAGCCACCGACATCCTTGAGTAATTGGTTAACTCCTTGAGCAAATAAACCTTCGTTAAAAGACGGAGTTGGTTGACGGTTTTTTGATGGAGATGAAATTGGGGGGTTTGAAGATGAATCCATTTGAAGTAGAAATTTAAAAAACTAAAGTTTTATATAAATTTTGAAGAGAGTGTTTGAGAAAAAGAAGATAAAAGAAGAAGAGAGTTTGACGAGTTTTGAAGTTAAAATGGTTTATATATATATATATATATATATATATATATATATATATATATATATATATATATATATATATATATATATATATATATATATATATATATATATATATATATATATATTGTTGGGGAGATAGCAATATCAAACCTAAATCAAACCTATCTATTAAGTAAAATAGGATTTGATGTTAACAAAACCATATATTCAGTTTTGGACTTAGATTGATGAAAAACATGTGTTGTTTTTCATCTTAGACTTAAAGAATTTCTAAGTAAGAAATGTCAGCTGACGAATCATAGTGTCAGCTAAACACTGAGTATCAGCCAAAGGACCAGCTTCAGAAAGAGCAGCTGAGAAGAAAAGCAAGTCAAGAAGCATCAGCTGAGGATCTAAAAAGGATCAGCTGATGGTCCAAAATCATCAGCTGAGGAAAATTTCAAGATCAGCTGAGCTATCAAGGATCAGCTGACACAATCACATTGATCAGCTGATACCTCTCATCTGTCAGATAAGGTATTTACTACTTATCCAATCTTTCTTTCATAAGCTGATCATACTCAAACGATTAGCTGAGCCCTTGGGATCAGCTGACAGTTTAGTTTGATCAGTTGGTTAGCTATACCCTGATTTGTATTATTAGCTGAGAATTTCGATCAGCTGAGCAAATCTAGTCAGCTGAGTCTTTCACATTTATCCTTAGCTGAGCAAATTTACATATGCAGTTCAGTGTCTGTTAGCTGAGTCTTTATTCTACATCTCAGTTAATAGCTTTTCTATGTAACATTTTCTTTAGTCAAAGGCAGAACATGTGTTGTTCCTATTATGCCATAGATCTTTCTTTGTAAAAGTATGTAGCACTTTTTGTATCTGTAAAGAAACAAAAAGGATAGATCTTTATCCCCTGGAAAAGGTAAAAGATACTCTTGAAAAGAAGATCTCGAAGATATGATGTTAAGTATGGCTGGCAACTCCATACTTGGTAAAGTCAAATCTTCAGAAAGCATGGTGTTGATTAAAGCACAAGCATGAAAGGAGAAGTTTACTTTTCCAAGATATAAAGGTAATACTTTAATAATATAATAATAGATAGAGGGTACACTCATTACTGAAAAGTATGTTCACTTTACACACTTTGTGTATAAAGTTAACTTACTTTTCACCCACTAACTTTATCTATTATAATATTATTAAACCAAGTACCTTTGTCTCCTTCTCTCTTCATCAACCTGGACACACCTTGCTTATATATACTCATGCATGGAAACATGCTAAGTATGAGTTGAAAAGCACTGAAATCTCATCAGTTGAGAATTAGAAGAGTTAGCATTTTTACTTTCAGTGTAACAAACTTGTTCATGTGTTGAACATCTTAGACATTAGTTGTTTAAGATTAGCATTGTCTATGTGTTAGACAAATCTAGTTGCCACCTTTTATTGAACTTAGATTTTCCGCATCTAGTTCATGTAATTCTTGATTAACATCAATAAGAATTATATAAAAGTAAACCGTGTGTCTCTTAAATTTTAATTTGCTAAAGTTTGTATTCAACCCCCCCCCCCTTCTACAAACATTTGTTGTTGTAGTATCCATTCGGGACCAACAACTGGTATTAGAGCAGGCTAGATAACTCATATCTAAGATCTGTTTTGCTTACTCTTCAACTGCTTCTACCCCACAATACTAAATGGCCACTCCGGTTGCTGCTTCAAATGGTTCTTCAAATAATGGCTCACTCACTAGATGTCCAACTTTCGATGGAGAAAACTTTTCTCTCTGGAAGAGTAGAGTTTTCTCTATATGTCAAGCCTAGATAATGTCATACTCAAAACTGTAACTGAAGGTCCTTATGTTCCTTCCTCAACTATCCAAGTAACTGAAGCCACTGATGAAGTTCCTGCTGTTGAAAGACTAATTATAAAGCCTATAAATCAATGGTCTGATGAAGACAAAATGCTTGTTAATCTTGATGTTAAAGCAAGAACAGCCTTAGTCTCTGCACTACCTAATGATGTCTATCATCAAGTTCTTAACTGCAAATCTGCAAAAGAGATGCTAGACACTTTGACCGTTGCATATGAAGGTACTGAAGAAGTGCAGGAAAATAAGAAACTCCTTCTGTAAGAGAATATGAGTTCTTCTTTGCTCATAAAGGTGAAAGTCTCAGACCTACACCAGATTCAACTACCTTATTAATGACTTAAGAAGGGCAGATGTTCCCAAGAGCAATAAGGAGCTTGTAAATAAGTTTCTAGACTCTCTCCCAGAATCTTGGGATCATTTCATCACTGTGCTTAAACATGGTGAGAAAATCAAGGGTCTTACACTGGTTGGTTTATATGGAAACCTTATGAATCATGAACAATTAGTGAAACAAAGGAAACTCTCTACCAAGGATATGAAGGAGGCTGCAAAAGCTCCAACTACTGCCCTTGTATCTAAGGATACAAGATCTAGGAGTTTTGTAGCAGTGGTGAATGAATCAAGTGATGAGGAAGAAGAAGAGGAAACTTCTGATGAAGAGCAGGTGGCTGATGGGGATGAAGATCTGGAGAACATGGACAGCATTGAAGCTGTTGTTGAGCAGGATGCCATGTTGGTTAAAAGGTTCAAACCTTTCTTGAAAAGAAAGGGTGTCAAGAGGTTTGAGAAGAAACCTTTCAAGGGAGAAAAAGCCAAGTTTAAAACAAAGGCTTCTGAAGGTTGCTTTTCCTGTGGCATGACTGATCACTATGCCAGTGAATGTAAGTCCAGAGGAAGCACAGGCTTCAAGGGTTCCTCAAGCTCAGACAGCAAGATTGATTATGAAGCTAAATATAAGAAGCTTCTTGCTGCTGTCCTTGACAAGAAGAAGAAGAAAGCTCAGAACAGGGTGCTGGTAGCTGAAGAAGAAGATTGGGCTGAGGAAGATCTCTCAAGTGATGAAGATGAGGTCCTCACAACTCAGTTCAGTTTGATGGCTAGCACAGCAAGTACAAGTTCCTTTGATGAGGACATGAAGAAAGCTGCTAAAGCTTGTACTTCTCCTTACTGGGATCCCTCTTCTATGTATCAGGTTGGAAAATTTATTAACTATGAAGATAATGAAAAGAATACTATGTTTGATTATCTATGTGTTGAGTTTCAGTCAAATATTCAAAGAGAAAAGAAGCTAAAATTAGAAATAGAATCACTAAAAGAGAGATTAAGTCTTAAAGATGAGAAACTGAAACAAATGACAAAACTGGAAGATGATTTGGCTAATCAAAAGATACTTAATCAGATCTTGGTAAAAGAAACCAATGAAGCAACAATAAAGTTTAATGACCTTCAAAAAGTAGTTAGATCTTGGTGTGTATCTGCTGAGAAGACCACTCAGTGTGTCAATGAGAAGATTCCAAAACAAGTTCAAGCTATTATTGGTGGAAATTATTCCCAAGCTGCTAACTGTATTGATTTTAGCAAGAACATAAATATCTTAGAAAAAGCTGATATTTTACCTCTTACTTTTTAAAAAATTGTAAAAGGAAAAAGTATTATCACTAACAGATTCGTTAAAAGTACAAGTACTCAGCTGAAAGACTCAACCACTTCAAAAGTTGATTTACCTTCTATTGTTTTGACAGAAAGCAAAAGTACTGAAAATTTAATTGTAAAAGAAGTGAGTAAAGGAATGGAATCATTTGTTGATACTAAAGAGGCATTATGTTGTCAAACCTTGAAAGCTGATACATTAAATATAGGAACTCAGCTGACTGAAAATTCTTTAGCTAATGATATTACATCAGCTGATCAAAAATTAGATGATAACTGCTCAGCTGATATCCTGTCAGCTGATCATGGATCCTCTTCTGTTTGTTTAGCTGATCAAACATCACTTCAAACTCTTTTAATAGGAGAAACTAAGGGTAAAAGACCTTTTGTTTACAAAAAGTCTCAGTCTTCCATACCTAAAGTTGATCATAAACTCATTTTAACTAAGGGTCAACCTAAGGTAAATGTAAACAAATACCTTATCAGTTTACAGAATCAGTTGCAACAACTGAATGGTGAAATCTGTCAGCTGATGACCCATAGTCATCAGAAAACAGTTAAGACATCTCTTAGGCAATTACCAAAATATGTTAAAGGCTCCAAAAATCAAAAATGTTATAAATGTGGGAGCAAAGAACATAAGGTAAGTAATTGTTCTCTTCAAGGTAACTCAAGACAGCGGACTGATAATGATAACACAGTTGTTTCTCTCATTCATAAACAACCTAATATAAAGTGGATGGCTAGGTGCAATCCACGGGGGTCCACTTAAATGTGGATGCCCAAGTGTCACTAACCTTCTTTCAATCACAACCATGCAGGGGCTAAACACATGGTATCTTGACAGTGGATGCTCAAAGACCATGACAGGTTGTAAAGCTTTGCTTAGTAACTACAAGAAGGAAAAAGGTCCAAGAGTGACCTTTGGTGATAACAATTGTGGGCAAACAAAAGGCTATAGAGAACTTCATAATGGGAACCTAACCTTGTCTAAGGTATCATATGTTAAAGGGCTTAAGTACAATCTCATCAGCATAAGTCAGCTATGTGATGGTGATCATAAAGTCCTCTTTACAAAGACAGGTGGTTCCATTTTAGATCAAGAAGGTAAAACAATAATTTGTGCAAAAAGAACCAAGGATGTATACACTCTTGATATGTCCTCTGGTGATCCATCAAAGTTAACTTGTTTGTATACCAAGTCTGTAACTGACACAAACTGGTTATGGCACAAAAGGCTTTCCCATTTAAACTTCAAAAATATTAACAAGCTGAGCAAGGGTGATCTAGTGTCAGGACTACCTTCACTGACATATGTTAAGCCTAAACCTTGCTCTGCCTGTGAGAAGGAAAAGCAGCACAAGACACACTTCGGTCAAGCCTTCTCCATTACTGAACCTTTCTACATGTTGCACATGGATCTATTTGGTCTTGTTGCTACTGCTAGCATTGGTAGAAGTAAGTATGCATTGGTAATGGTTGATGAATTCTCAAGATACACTTCGGTCATCTTCCTAAAAGCAAAGAGTGAGGCTGCTGAAGAAATAATAAGCTTCATAAACAAGATGGAAGTGCTAAATGGAAATCTGGTAAGGATGCTTAGAAGTGATCATGGAACTGATTTTAGAAATCAAACTCTAGAAAGTTTCTGTGATGAAAAAGGCATATCTCAAAACTTCTCTGCTCCAAGGACTCCACAACAGAATAGTGTAGCTGAAAGAAGAAACAGAACATTAATTGAAGCTGCAAGAACCATATTGTGTGAGAGTGGGTTAGGATTTAACTTCTGGGCTGAAGCTGTCAGTTGTGCATGTTTTACACAAAACAGATCTCTTGTGATCAAGAGGCACAACAAAACTCCCTATGAAGTGCTTAAAGGAAGGAAGCCAAACATCAGTTTCTTTCACATCTTTGGGTGTTAGTGCTTCATACTGAACCAGAGAGATCAACTGCAAAAGTTTGCACCCAAGGCAGATGAAGGTGTTTTTGTTGGATATTCTGTGATCTCCAAAGCTTACAGAATTTACAACATCAGAACAAAGGTCATAGAAGAATCAATCAATGTAAGTTTTAATGAAAATGACTTTGTTGCTTCCTGTTCTACTAATCCATCTACAGGTGAGGAATTTAATGATTTGCTGCATACTGAAGATAACATTCCAGTATCAGCTGATCCACTCCCATCAGCTGATTCACTCTCGTCAGCTGACATAGATGACTTACATGAACCAGTTCCAAACTTACAAAACATCTTTACACAACCTATCCTAAATCAACCCACACTTTTACTGAATGATGGGAATGATGTTTCAACATCAATGGACTCTAATTCCATATCAAACATTCCTTCATCAGTAGAAGTTTCATCAGCTGAAATTCCTGAAATTCTGTCAGCTGACCAACCAGAAGTCTCATCAGCTGACCCAAACCAAAGAATTTCAACTCCCTTAATCCAAAGAAATCCAAACTCTCCCAGAATCCAAAATGCCTACAAGGACCTCAGAAATCATCCAATTGATCAGGTCATAGGTAATATAGAAGCACCTGTACTAACGAGATCAAAATCTTGCAATATTTGTTTATACACAGGTTTTGTTTCTATGATTGAACCAAAGAAGGTAGATGAAGCTCTAAATGATCCTCACTGGATAAATTCCATGCAAGAAGAATTGGCTGAATTCACTAGGAACAATGTATGGACTTTGGTGCCAAGACCAAAGGACAAATCCATCATTGGTACTAAGTGGGTGTTCAGAAACAAGATGGATGAACAAGGGCTAATCATCAGAAACAAAGCAATACTAGTTGCTCAGGGGTATTTTCAAGAAGAAGGAATCGATTATCATTAAACCTTTGCTCCTGTTGCAAGACTTGAAGCAATAAGACTGTTTCTAGCATATGATGCCTTCAAAGATTTCAAAGTTTTCCAAATGGATGTGGAGAGTGCTTTCCTCAATGGAGAATTGAAGGAAGAGGTGTATCTCAAACAACCTCCTGGTTTTGAGGATGCTAGCAAGCCAGACCATGTCTATTTCTTGAACAAAGCTTTGTATGGTCTAAAGCAAGCTCCAAGAGTCTGGTATGATACCCTCTCTTCTTTTCTGACCACTAAAGGATTTACTAGAGGAAGCATAGATAAGCACCCTATTCATAAGGAAATTCAAGGGTGATGTAATACTAGTGTAGATATATGTAGATGATATAATATTTGGGTCTACAAATGTTGATCTTTGTAAAAAGTTTTCAAAACTCATGTCTGATAATTATCAGATGAGCATGATGGGTGAATTAAACTATTTTCTAGGTCTTCAAATCAAACAAGAGGTTGATGGAATTTTCATTCATCAAACAAAGTATGTAAATGACTTACTTAAGAAATTTGAGCTTGAAAATTGTTCTTCTATGAAAACACCCATGTCCACTGCCTTAAAGCTTGGAAAGGACACTGATGGTAAATGAGTGAACATTACAGCTTATAGAGGTTTGATAGGGTCTCTTTTATACCTCACTGCAAGTAGACCAGATATTATGTTTTCTACATGTCTTTGTGCTAGATACCAAGCAGATCCCAAAGAATCTCACTTAGCTGCAGTTAAAAGGATTTTCACGTATCTCAAAGGAACTCCTAATCTAGGTCTTTGGTACCCCAAAGACTCTGATTTTGAGTTAGTTGGATACACTGATTCTGACTTTGCAGGTTGCACACTAGACAAAAAGAGTACATCTGGGGGTTGTCAATTATTAGGTGGAAGATTAGTCAACTGGTCAAGCAAGAAACAGAACTCTGTTTCAACTTCTACAGCTGAGGCAGAATACATTGCTGCTGGAAGCTGCTGTGCTCAATTGCTATGGCTGCAAAATCAACTACTGGATTATGACATACAGTTTGAAAACTCCCCAATTCTGTGTGACAACACTAGTGCCATATCTATCTCTAACAATCCTGTTTTGCATTAAAAAACTAAGCATATTGAAATCAGACATCATTTTCTTAGAGATAATGTGCAGAAAAAGAAAGTTTCAATGCACTATATAAACACTGATGTTCAATTAGCTGACATTTTTACAAAACCTTTGGATGAGTCTCGGTTCAACTTCCTAATATCCAAACTTGGCATGTTAAACTTGTAATAGATTATGTTCTTAGATAGTTAGTTTTGTGTGAGAAAATAATTTTATTTGTGTGTGAAATGAAGTACTTATCTAAGCTTCTACATGTTTTACTTATGGTAGATCAGCTAATGGAATTATGTCAGCTGACGACCATCAGCTGACAATATACCTCAGCTGATAAACCATCAGCTAAGACTTATAAGCTCAGCTAAGTGCACTCATTAGCTGACACTTATTTTATCTCAACATGGATCAGCTGACGCTCTCTTTTGTCAGCTGATGATTTTCAAAAGTCAAAAATTATGTGTCCCCACACTTATTTTATTACTTTCTCATTTGTATTTAATATGTTAACTAAGTATTTAATTTCTGTTAACTTGTCCGTTAGTTGTCCGTGTATTTATTATCCTATTCCGTTTATCACCTTTTCGCAGAAGTGACAGTTACTTTTTGAAATATATTTTGGTGACAGTTTAGGTTTCCAAGGAAGATATAAAGATGTTTTCGAGCGGTTCTTCATTTCTTACGCTTTCAAAATTCCCAAACACTCTTTCTTTCTAAAATCTTCAAACCCTAAACCTTCGTTGCTCAAACTGTTTCACTCTGTAATCATGGTAACTTTCAACTCTGCTTCTACTCCTCTTGCCATTGCTGGTGAGAATGTTGCACCCAACTCTGAACTCACCATTCATCCCAATAACTTTCGAATAACCACTGAAATTCCCTCAAACAAGGCAAACCAGGGATACGAACCCATGGTTGCATTCATTACTGCCCATCCCTTGTTTACTTGTCTCTATGCTCAACCTTACTTCATTTTCCCTCACATTGTTGGTGAGATGTGGTACACTGCTAGGTACCAACCCAATCAAATCCTCATCACCTTCACCTGTCTGAATGGCCACATCAACATAAATTTCACTGTCGATACTCTGTGACAGGCCATCTCTCTGCCAAACTTGGCTCCTTATCAACCATTTGCTCAAATGGATCAAGTTTTGGAGGTACTACCCCTAATTGGCTACAATGCTCCTATTGCCCATGGTCAGTGCAAGTTGTCTGTGCTGGGACACCCGTGGAAGTATCTGGCAAGTGTCATCACTCGCTGTTTTGGTCCCAAAACTGGAAGTTTC